>WOXC01005023.1:0-655108 GCA_011680675.1 Gymnobelideus leadbeateri
CAGCTCCTGGTGTTCTGGAGTTCCTCCAGCTGGCTGCTGGCCCTGCCACCCTGGGGCTAAAACCTCGGCTCACACGGACCTGGGCTCCGCTTGGCTGGGCTCCTGCTCTCTGCGGTTGCCGGCTCCCAGACTGCTGTGCTGGTCCTTCCTGCAGGGCTGCTGGGCTGTCCTCAGCGGGAGGTTAGCTTCTCTGTGTCGTTCTGTGGGTTCTGGGGCTCCAGAAGTTGTTCAGAGTCCTTTTTTACATAGTTTGTGGGGAATCTGGGGGCAGAGAGGCTTGGACGAGCTGTTTCTACTCCACCATCTTGGCTCCGCCCCCCGAGAATTTCTTTAAGGATGATTTCTAGGTTCTTTCTTTGATCATGGCTTTCAGGTGGTCCAATAATTTTTAAATTGTCTCTCCTGGATCTATTTTCCAGGTCAGTGGTTTTTCCCATGAGATATTTCACATTGCCTTCTATTCTTTCATTTGTTTGGATCTGTTTAATAGTATCTTGATTTCTCATAAAGTCACTAGCTTCCATTTGCTCCAGTCTAACTCTGAAGGAATGAATCTCCTCAGTGAGCTTTTGAGATTCTTTTTCCATCTGGCAAATTCGACTTTTTAAGACATTCTTCTCCTCATTGCCTTTCTGAGCCTCTTTTGCCATTTGAGTTAGTCTATTTTTTAAGGTGTTATTTTTCCTCAGTCAGGCTGTTGACTGTCATTTCATACTTTTCTTGCATCTTTTTCATTTCTCTTCCCAAATTTTCCCCCACTTCTCTTATCTGCTTCTTAAGGTCCTCTATGGCCTGTAGGCAGCTTGTATTTTCATTTGGGGCTTTTGGTGCAGGAGTTCTGACCTCACAGTCCTCCTCCATGCTTTGAGCCTCTTTGCCCCTAAAATAGGAGTCCAATGTTGAACTTTTCTATTTATTTTGTTTCATTTGCCTAGGCATATTGCCACTTAATTACTTGATTTTGGGGCTTGTTGCCACAGTAGGACTCTGCCACCAGACAGGGAGCTTCCGCCCAAACGTGGGGTCTTCACAACTTCCGCCAGTTGGGTGGCCTCTGTAAAGCCTCCACCCACTCTGGCAAGTTGGATACCCACCCCAAACTTCCCCCCCAGACCACAATCCAGATCCAGGCAGTTTAAAGCAAAAGCGATTAACCCCCAGACTGATTGCTGGATCTTCCTACAGTTCGCAGACCAGGAGCTAGAGCCACTGCTGACACTGCAAAATGGCTTCTGTGCAGCAGTTTCTTCAGCAGCTTTTTGCCCCCGGGGAGGAAGCTGATGAGTTCCCCAAATACTGGTCCCAAAGTCCATAGGGCACTAACCTCTCACTTTGTCCTAGGCATATCTGTGCTGATAATTCTGGAATCGCCACAATTGCTGGTGTGCTGGGGTTCCACCAGCTGGCTGAAGGCCCGGCTGCCCTGGGGCTAAAACCTCGGACCTGGGCTCGGCTCTGCGGGCTGTGCTGTCAGTTCCCAGCGCACTGGACTGCCTGCTCTCAGAGCGTTGTGCTGGCCGCTCCCTGCAGGGCTGCTGGACTGTCCTCAGCAGGAGGTTAGCTTCTCTGTGCCGTTCTGTGGGTGCTGTGGCTCCAGAATTTGTTAGGAGATCCCTTTCACATTGTTTGAAATTTGTGTGGGGCAGAGCACATTGGAAATGCTGTTTCTACTCTGCCATCTTGGCTCCTGGAAGAAGACTTTCTAAAGGAGGAAAAATAAATTGATATTATCCCCTTGATCAGGGGTCCCCAGGAAGTGGGAGGTTTTGGTAGGTAGACCAAAGAATACTGAGTGGGTGACAGTAAGGAGGAGCCTCAGTATTAACTTAGGTCCTAAGACAGGCTGAAGGCAAGAGGCTTGTGAAATTTTAACTACTTTAAAGAAAATGGGCCCTTATACTTGGTGAAGAATTGTTGACTGTGGCAGAGTCATTGCAGAGGCCCTGATATGCCTGGAGTTGCTCCTGTTCATTGTCACTATCTCACATAAGAAGCAGTCTATGACTATGAGATGTGCCATCTCTCTGTGCTGTGGCTCTGATGTTCCTGTTCATCATCAGCACCATGCATTGGGAGACCTACTGTGGGCTGGCAGCACTCACTACATGGATAAGGGTGTTGAGATCTGAGACTTGGTCCTTTCAAATTACCTAATTTGTCTTTTTTATATTTAATATTTGATATTAAATTTACCACTATATTTAATTTTTTTTTAATTTATTTCACTTTATTTCCAACCCTTACAGTGAGTTAGTAAACACTCTGAGGACAAGGATTATGTCACTTATTTCTATGGTTTAGCACAGGGGTGGGGAACCTTTAGCTTTAAGGCCACATGTGGCTTTCTAGGTCCTTGGGTGCAGCCTTTTGACTGAGTCCAAATTTTATAGAACAAATCCTTTTATTAAGGGAATTTGTTCTGTGAAGTTTAGATTCTTTATCTTACTGAGAAGAGCTTAGTCTATCATAGTTGATCATCATACAATGATGCTATTACTATGTATAAAGTTCTCCTGATTCTGCTCGCCTCACTCAGCATCAATTTGTGTAAGTCTTTCCAGGTTTTTCTGAAATCCACCTTCTCATCATTTCTTATAGATCAATAGTATTCCATTACATTCATATATATACACAACAACTTGTTCAGTCATTCCCCAATGGATGACCATTCCCTCAATTTCCAATTCCTTGCTACCACAAAAATGAGTAAGTATGACTATTTTTGTACATGTGGGTCCTTTTCCATTTCTTATGATCTTGTCAGGATACAGACCTGTAGACCACTTTGTAGATCTATTGCTGGATCAAAAGTTGTGCACAGTTTAATTGCCCTTTAGGGATAGTTCCAAATTGCTTTCCAGAATGGTTGGATCAGTTCACAACTCCACAAACAATGTATTAGTGTTCCAATTTTCCCAGGTCTTCTCCAACATTTATTGTTTTCCTTTTCTGCCATATTAGCCAATTTGATAGGTGTGAGGTAGTACTTCAGAGTTGTTTTAATTTGTATTTCTCTAATCAATAGTGATTTAGAGCATTTTTTCATGTGAATATAGATAACTTTAACTTTTTCATCTTAAAATTGCCTGTTCATATCCTTTGACCATTTATCAGTTTGGAAATGTCTTGTATTCTTATAAATTTGATCCAGTTTCCTATATATTTTAGAAATGAGGCCTTTATCAGAATCACTGGTTGTAAAAACTGTTTCCCAGCCTTCTACTTTTCTTCTAATCTTGGCTACATTGGCTTTGTTTGTTCAAAACCTTTTTAATTTAATGTGATCAAAATTATCCATTTTGCATTTCATAAAATTCTCTATCTCTTGTTTGGTCATAAATTCTTCTCTTCTCCACAGATCTTACAGGTAAACTATTCCTTGCTCTCCTAATTTGTTTATGGTATCACCCTTTATATCCAAATCATGTACCCATTGTGAGATGTTGGTCTATACCTAGTTTCTGCCATATTTCCCATTTTCGTAGCACTTTTGGTTAAATAGTGAATTCTTATTCCAAAATCCAGAGTCTTTGGGTTTATCACACAGTAGATTACTATAGTCTTTTACTACTGTGCCTTGTGTACCTGATCTATTCCAGTGATGCACCACTCTATTTCTTTGCCAGTACCAAATAATTTTGATGATTGTTGCTTTATAATATAGGTTGAGCTAGGCCACTTTCCTTTGCATGGTTTTTATTAATTCCATTGATATTCTTGACCTTTTGCTTTTCCAGATGAATTTTATTATTAGTTTTTTTTTAGCTCTATAAAATAATTTTTGGTAGTTTGATTGGTAGGGCACCGAGCAAGTAAATTAAGTTAGGTAGAATTGTCATTTTTATTATATTAGCTCTGCCTACCCATGATCAATTGATATTTTGCCAATTGTTTAGATTTGACTTTATTTGTGTGAAAAGTGTTTTATAATTGTGTTTATATAGTTCCTGGGTTTGTCTTTGCGGGTAGACTCCCAAGTATTTTATATTATCTACAGTTACTTTAAATCGAATTTCTCTTTGTATGTCTTGCTCCTGGACTTTGTTGGTACTATATAGAAATGCTGATGATTTGTGTGGGTTTATTTTATATCTGGCAACTTTGCTAAAATTGTTGATTCAAATAGTTTTTTTTAGTTGATTCTCTAGGATTCTCTAAGCATACCATCATATCATGTACAAAGAGTGATAGTTTCGTTTTCTCATTGCCCATTTTAATTCTTTCAATTTCTTTTTTCTTCTTTTATTGCTAAAGCTAACATTTCTAATACATTATTGAATAATAGTGGTGATAATGGGAATTCTTATTTCACCCCCGATATTCTTGAGAAAGCTTCTAGCTTATTCCCATTATATATAATGCTTAATGGTTTTAGATAGATACTGCTTAGAATTTTAAGGAAAACTCCATTTATTCCTCTGTTCTCTAGTGTTTTTAATAGGAATGGGTGCTATATTTTATAAAAAAAACTTTTTTTGTATCTATTGAGATAATCATATTATTTCTATTAGTTTTGTTATTGATATGGTCAATTATGCTTATGGTTTTCTTAATATTGAGACAGTCCTGCATTCCTAGTATAAATTCCCCTTGATCAAAGGGTATTATCCTTGTGATAAATTGCTGTAATCTTTTTGCCAATATTTTATTTAAATTTTTTGCATCAATATCCATTAGGGAAATTGGTCTATGCTTTTCTTTCTCTGTTTTGGCTCTTCCTAATTTAAGTATTAGCACCATATTTGTGTCATAAAAAGATTTTGGTAGGACTCCTTCTTTGCCTATTTTTCCAAGTAGTTTATATAGTATTGGAATTAATTCTTCTTTAAATGATTGGTAAAATTCACCTGTAAATCAATCTGACTCTGAAGATTTTTTCTAAGGGATTTCATTGATGGTTTATTCAATTTCTTTTTCTAAAATGTTTTTTTTTCTTCTCTGTTAACCTGGACAATTTATATTTCTGTAAATATTTATCCATTTCACTAAGATTGTCAAATTTATTATCATACAGTTGGGAAAATAGCTCCCAATTATTCTTTTAATTTCTTCTTCATTGGTGGTAAATTCACCCTTTTCATTTTTGATATTGGTAATTTGGTTTTCTTCTTTCTTTTTTTAAACCAAATTAACCAAAGACTAAACTATTTTTTTCATAAAATTAGCTCTTAGTTTTATTTATTAGTTCAATAGATTTCTTACTTTCATTAATCTCTCCTTTGATTTTTAGAATTTTTAATTTGGTATTTAATTGGGGATTTTAAATTTGTTGTTTTCCTGGTTTTTTAGTTGCATGACCAATTAATTCATTGATTTCTTCTTTCTCTATTTTATTCATGTAAGCATTTAGAGATATAAAATTTCCCTTAAGAATTGCTTTGGCTGCATTCCCATAAATTTTGATATGTTGTCTCATCAATGTAATTCTCTTGGATGAGATTATTGATTTTTTCTATGTTTGACTCATTCATTCTTTAGGATTAGATATTTAGTGTCCAATTGAATTTTAGCCTGTCTTTCCATGGCAGTTTATTACATGCAATTTTTATTGCATCATGATCTGAAAAGGATGCATTTAATATTTCTTCCTTTCTGCATTGGATTGTGAGGTTTTTATGCCCTAATACATGGTCAATTTTTGTGTAGGTGCCATATACTACTGAGAAAAAGGCATATTCCTTTATATCCCCTTCAATTTTCTCTATTAAGTGGAACTTGAGCAGGGACCTAATGTGGTCCAATCTATGAGCTTCAGAGTGAACTTGGTTTAAGGTTGTGTTGAGGAAAGAAGGAAAAAAAGAAAGAAATGTAGAAGGAGGGAAGGAAAGAGGGAAGGAAGGAAGAAAAAAAGAAAAGAACAGAAATCTAGTCAGTAAACCCCAAGTTAAGTGGGCAATTTCTGGCCATCAAAATTTACCTTCCTTTGGAGAAGAGAAGAAGAGGGAGAGGGAGAGCAAGAGTGAGATGGAGAGGATGAGCTGAGTTACCCAACTAGCTGGGTCCCCATTTAGGCAGCTTGGTCTTCTCACAGGTTGTATTTATCCTTTGTTTTCGAATAGGACCATGGCATCAGGGAAATGATGACATGACTTGCAGTTGACTGATTTGAGTGAAGGATGACTCTGCAAGGTCATTAGCCTCACTTTCTCCTCTAGAACCATCTGGATCCAGTGACCAGATATTCAACAAGATGATTGGAAATGACTCAGGATGCAATGGGGGACCCTGGCCCTTGTAGGATAAGGCCTTTCTACTTACTCACTTAAGAAGTGAGTCAAGGCATGGCCCCTTTAATCAGAAAAAAATCAAGCTGGGAAGGGAAGACCCTCAGGATTCAACTGCAAATCATGTCATCATTTCTCTGATGCCACAGTCCTCTTCAAAAACGAAAGACAAACAAAATTTTCTCCAGAAGTCTACTTTCTAAAATTATATTCACCTCCTTAACTTCTTTCTTGCTTATTTTGTGGTTAGATTTATCTATCTCTGAAAGGGAGAGGTTGAGTAGCAAATTGAAAACGAGTGTAGTTTTGCTGTCTATTTCTTCCTATAAAACTCACTAATCTTCTCTAAGAATTTGGATGCTATACCACTTGATGCATTATATGTTTAATATTGATATTACTGCATTTTCTATGGTACCTTTTAGCAAGATGTAGTTTCTTTCCTTATCTCTTTTAATTAGATCTATTTTTGTTTTTTCTTTGTCTGAGATCAGGATTGCTACCTCTGCTTTTTTTTTAATTCAGCTGAAGCATAACACATTCTGCTCCAGTCTTTGACCTTTACTCCGTGTGTGTCTCTCTGCTTCAGACATGTTTCTTGGAAACAACATATTGTAGGATTTTGGTTTTTAATTCACTCTGCTATCCACTTCTGTTTTATGGGAGAGTTCATTCCACTCATTCACAATTATTATTACTATCTGTGTATTTCTCTCCATCCTATTCCCTCCCACCCCCATCTATGCTTTTCAGTTTTTCTCCCTTTTCCTCTTCATTAGAGTTTTGCTTTTGACCACCACCTCCCTCAATCTGCCCTCCCTTCTATTAGTCTCTCTCCTTTCTTTCCCCTTTCCCCTTCTACTTCTGCCCTTCCTTCAGCCCTCCTTTTCTTTTTCTTTCTTCCTTCCTCTCCTACTTCCCTTTAGGATAAGATAAACTTCCATACCCAACCAAGTATGTATATTATTTCCTCTCAGAAACCACTTATTACAGCATGTATTTGAACAAGATTCCTGAATTCCAGTACATGCAATGGCACAGGTGACATCAGATCATTAGTTGACTAGGAGGTTGCCAGGCGCAATTCAGGAATCCCTGTAAACACTGAGGTAGCTCAAAAAGGTGTCAATTCTAGCAATATAAGTCTTCGTGAATCACAAGTCTTGCATCAATAAGTCTACATATCACATATGAGGGTGATATGACCAATCACTGGTAAACTTTAAAGTTTGACACTTGATGATAGAGGAATTGAGTAACATCCAATAAGGTTTGAATCAGGGTATGTCCTAGTTAAAAGTTAAGTGACTTGTTTAGGGTCACTCAACTAGTAAATGTGTAAATAAGTAATCCATTTTAAAATGCTGATTTCCTGACTCCAACCAGGTCCAAGTTCTTTGCTCTTTTATACCGAAGTGAAGCAATAGAAAAAAAAATATATTTTTGTTCCTCTCAAGAGAATCTGTATCCATGACATCTTGTTTGTTTGTATTCTTGACTTCTGACACAAAGTGCTTTTAATTTTCAAATTAAATTAGAAATTTTTTACAATTTCATTTTTTCAAATATTTCAAAATTTGTAAGTATAATATCTCTTCCCACTCAAATTGGGCAATTTTTCTGAGGGACAGCCCTCTGTCCTGTGTACTTGGAGAGAAGTGAATCCATATTGTTTGAGAGAATGCTGGGCTAAGGCACTGCATAACATTGCAAGAAGGAATTTCTTCAGATGTTGGAAAACTTTAAGAGAGGTGGTCTAAAGCTAGCTCAGACTTCTCGGTGGTATATGCAAGAACTCTGTGGAACCTCAGACATGTAGGAATCTAATTCCCCAATACATCCCTTGGCTTACAGTGATTGAAAGCTTAGAAACTAATAAAAGCAGAGTACCCTTTGTGAGGTCTTTTTATATCCTTGGTTGAACTGAGGTTTTACTTCATTTTATAGCCAAAGAGTTTCTTTATTCCTATGTATTCTTTGGCCTGTTCTAATATGACTATGACTATAACTACAATACACATACCTGTATATATACATATATAAAACTATATATATAAAACTTTCCATATATATATTTCCATATATATACATATATAGGCATAATACACACACATGCATATAAAACTTTCCCAATTTCTATTTACTTTGATAAAGAGGTATACTTCATATATATTATATATAATATATACTTATATTATATAATATATATATATCTTATATATATATATATATTTATAATGATCTTTTTTGAAACCAATGTTTGGTGGGAGTTAAACTGATGATAGTAAGTTGTATAATACCCTCACTTTGAGAGTGATCAGGGAGAATAGTATTTATTCTGGACCCCCAAAGTATTTTATGCTTAGTCTACCAATGTTTGAGGTGTGGTGGATGGATGCAATTCTAGCCCAGTTCACTTCTTGGAGATAGACAAGGGAAGGAGCAAGTGCCTAGCCACAGCCATTCTCCTACTGCTGACTAGGGAAGAAATCAGTCTCCCTTGGATAGGAGTGGGGCAGATTTTAGACTAGGTATCTATGCTTCATGTGAGTCAGTTATTTTCTTATACTTAACCACCACACAAATACTATAAATGTAAATGTGACACATTGGAAAGAACATGTACTCTGGAACCTCTGACGTTTACAATCATGTGACCTTAGGCAACTCACTTGTCTTGGCCCCCAGTCTCTTCATCTGCAAATTGGGAGGGGGGAGCACAGGGAGAAGAGACTAGATAGTCTCTGAAGTACTTTATAGTTCTATACCTTTGAGCCTATGAAATGTACCATTATTCATCATTGTTTCTGTGTTTCTCGCATCAGAATAGAATTTTGGTAAGAACTCTCCTTCCCCCTAGTGTACTCTCATAGTATTGCATCGTTTTTTAAAAACACATAACATGGTTTTATTTTCAAGTTGTTAAAAATTGTAGAATTGTAGAAACTAAGAATTTCGTAGTTGGAAGAGGTTATTGATGCCATTTAGAACAACCTATCTCATTCGAAACCAGCCTATCCTTTAATCTTCCCTGAACCAACTTCTGTCTGGTACTTTCAGTGATGGAATTCACCACCTCCTGTTCCATTTTGAACCATTCTTCCTTATATAGGAGGTTCTAATTCTCTCTTCCCTTTGTTTAGCAAAAGACATTAACTACCTCTTCCACAAGGAAGCCCTTTAAATCATAAAGACAATAGTCATAGCTGTGTAGCTGAATGAAAAGAACAATGCATAAGAAAACCTGGATTAGAGTCCTAGATTTTCCTTTCATTGACTTCATGATTTTGGGAAGTCCCCAACCTCTCCAAGCCTCAGTCTTTAAGACCAGAATACTTGCCCTACCTCAGTGATTGGCTTCAAATCATACTAGCTTTTAAGGGTATTGGTTTTCTGCATGTGTAGAAAAAATTATATTCAGTTTTTAATTAAAAAAAATGATTTCCAGTTTTAGGACAATGTAGAAAGTGGTGGAAAAAGTTCCCAGGTTGGAAAATAAATGTATTTAAATTATTTGTTCTGGTGGCAGGCTAGCCCAGCCTAAAACTGGTGCTCTGTCCTTAAGATGAAATATTATTATATGCTAGAAAAAAATTCTTTCTTTTCTTACTTACCTTCTTTCCTAAGTCCTATTTAAATAAAATGAGACTATGTATTTTATAATAAAATTGATAGCTAGGACTAAATAGACAGTTTTTCTTTAAAGAAGGAAATTCTATAGTTGAAGATAAGGGAAATTTCAATTCATAAAGTATATTATAATTCTTTAGAAAATCTAAAGAAATAAAGACTCAATACTAAACAGTGGAACTGCAATTGAGAAAAATATATTTCACTGCATTCAAGTTCTTGAAGGGATGTGATACTAGAACTAGGAGTGGGTTGATAGTACAGAGAGGTAGATCTTGACTTGAAAAAGCAGCCTGATGCTTAGAGCTTTGTGAAAGGGTGGTGGGTGTCCTCTCACTGAAGCAAACGGCCACCAGTCACCTGTTGGGGATGTTGTGTTGGGAATTGCTGTTGCCTGGGAGGTAGTAGGCACTTAATAAATGCTCATTGGCTGACTGGATAGAGTAGGTGGTCTCTAGGGTAGCTTTTAAATCTGAGACTCTGTGGTTGTGTATATTGAAATTTTTATAATGAAATTCAATAATTTCCTATATGTAAGAGAAATCAAAGCCTAAAAAAGCTTTGCTGGTCACATAAAGATAATAAAAATAGGATGGGGGAAGCTTAGGGAAGATGGATAAAGACTTTGCTCCCTGAAACCCCAGACTGAAAGAAGCCTGGCTATTTGCTGAGTGGGCCAGCCTCTAGAATGGATGCTGATTAAAGGTCTTATAAGAGATTAAGATGGGGAGCCATAAGGTATGTTCACCCCAAGTTGAGTGAGGGCTCTGCTAAAGAGGAAGTGTTGTTGCTGTGTCATTGACTATGACCCATTTGGGGTTTTCTTGGCAAAGATACTGGAGTGGTTTGTAATTTTCTTCAACTCATTTTACAGATGAAGAACTGAGGCAAACAAGGTTAAGTGACTTGCCTATGGTCACATAGCTAGTAAGTGTCTGAGGTTCAATTTGAAGTCGTCTTCCTTGACTCCATGCCTGGCACTCAAACCACTGCACAATCTCACTGCAATTAAATCCATGATATGTATTTGATTCCAGAGGCAATAGGAGCCATTGGGGTTTGTTGAGTAGGAGAGTAACTTGTCAAACTTGAATTTCAAGAAAATCATTTGGCAGCTATATAGAGAATAAATTAGAGAGGGTGAGACTTGAAGCAAGGAGACCAATTAGTAGACCATTTTAGTGGTACAAGGGTGATGAGGACCTGAATTAGGAGAGTTAGGCTATGTGAGTAGAAGAAAGGGGATGCAACTAAGAAATAATATGGAGTTAGAAATGACAAGACTTAGCAATCAATTGGCTATATAGGATAATTTAGAGTGAAGAGATAAGTATAATGCTAAGTTTGCTAATTGGAGTAACTAAAAAAATACAGTTGCCCTTGAAAGACATGTGGAAGTAAAACTAAAGCGATGCCTATCAGTTGAGGAATAGTCAAACAATTTATGGTATATGGCTGTAATGGAATCTTATTGTCCCAAATGAAATGACAAAAAGAACAGTTTCAGACAAACCTGGGAAGACTTGTGTGACCTGATGCAAAGTGAAATGAGCAGAACTCAGAAAACAGTTTATGTGATGACCTCAACATTGTAAAGAAAAACAGCTTTAAAAGACATAACAACTCTGATCAGTGCAACAGCCTGCACAATAACTGAAGAAGACAAGCAATGAGACCTGCTACCTGGCTCTTAAAGTGAGGTGATTAACTCAAGGTAAAGAATGAGACATATTTTTGGACATGGCAAATGTGGGGGTTTATCTTGTTTATTTGACACAAGGATTTAATTTTTCTCTCAGTTTAGGGGGGGTAGAGTTGGGGAGATAGAAGGGCACTATTGATAGTGTTATAACAATTAAAAAGAAAGAAAAAAGTAAATACAGAGGGCCATTGAAGCATCTTTAAATTGCATGGAAGAGAACAGAAAGGCCAGCAAGAAACACAGACAAAGCAGGACAGCCTTGAAAATAGCATATTGAGTTTGTTATAGACTTGGAGGGAGATGCAAGTTGCATGTGGTACAGATTTGTGGTTTCATGTGGTTTCATCTTTCTTTTCTGCTTTGTATATGGAAATGCTCATTTTGGTTTTTGTTTGTTAAATTCAATATTAAAAAAATAGCAAGAGACATAGGGAGTTTAGAAGGGAGGTACATAAATATGTGTGTGTGTGTGTGTGTAGGTACATACATACATATGTACATAAATAGATAAAGTTGTTGTTCAGTTATGTCCTACTCTTTCTATGGACCATAGCACGCTGATACTGTCTATGGAGTTTTCTTGGCAAAGATACTGGAATGATTTGCCATTTCCTTCTCCAGTGGATTAAGGCAAACAGAGCTTAAGTGACTTGTCTAGGGCCACACAGCTTGTAAGTTTCTAAGGCCAGATTTAAACTCAGGTCTTCTGAACTCTAGGGCCAGTGCTCAATCTATCAAGCCACCTAAATGCCTCAATAGATTGATAGAGAGGGATAACATACATATGTACACAAATATACATACATACATGTACACATATGTATATGCATACATATGTGTGTATACACATATATACATATACAATTTGGGAATCAACATAGGAATAATACTTAAGCCCATGGAAGCTTATGAACTTAGTAACTGTGAGGGTATATAGAGAGAAGAGAAGGCAGCACAGAGCCATAGAGCTGGACCCACAATTAGGGGATGTGATATGGAAGATAAATAAGCAGAAGAGTCTGTGATTCATCAGTAGGAGAAAAACCAAGAGATACTGTCATCAGATAAGAGAGGGAAGAACACCCAGATAGTCAAGAGTTTCAAATGTTGCAGAGAAGTTGAGAAGGCTGAAAATGAAGAAAACCAACAGATTTGGCCCTTAAGTGGTCTTCAGTAACTTTGGGAAAGGCAGTTCCAGTTGAGCAGTGAGGTCAGAAGTCAGAGGTAATAAGGTTGAAAAGTGAAAGGAAAGAGGTGGAGGTAATGGGTGTAGACAGCTTTTTCTAGGAATTTGACTGTGAAAGAAGTGTTTTAGGATGAAGCCTGAGGAGCTAGCAGGGTCTGGTGAGGTTGGGGCAGATTTGGGTGAGTTTGTAGGCAGCAGTAAAGCCTCTCTCTGACAATATCCTTTATAATGCATCTGTTGCATAGTTCCTGGTTGGTTAATGTGTCACCTAACAGAAACTACAAGATATTCAGACACTTGCCATTCAGAAATGTGGTGCAATTCAGAATCTGACTAGATTCCTAATCATAGCTCCCCAATTTGGATATTATTTTGTGGATTGAGAATTGGGCGGTTGGATGGGGAAATAATGCTAGGACAAAAAATATAGAGCAAACCCAATCCATACATTTGCATTCATATTGAATCCTAGGATTGCACCCAGTCTGCAAGCTTCAGTTTTAACATATTGATTCCTTTGCACAAACCATCAGGAATCCAAGCTTCCAGCACAAGCTTCCAACTCAAGTCTCACACATGCTTTTCCTCACAAACACAGTGTGTTTTGTTCAGACTCAAACTGATTCTTCATTGAATCCCAGGCCGAACTCTCTACGTGCCAAACTTCTTTCCACAGAGTGAGAACAGTTTCTCCCGTAATACTCAACATCAGTACTGAATTTACCACACATTTTAGCCCTTTGCTAAAGGCATCCATGCCAAACAGCTCCTAGGTTGGTACCTGTGTTTGCCCAGGATTGGGGGTTGTATCAAGAAGGATTGTTGTCAGAGCCAATAAAAAGCAACCCACTCTGGGCTATGAGGAGTAAAAAGAGATAGTTTCTAGCATCTTCCAAGATCCCCTCTTTTTGGGGGGGGGGATAAAGCCAATACAAGATTGCTCTTCTAGTTGGGGTCGGTAGTAGGATTCTCTATTAGATATAGGTCATCTCTAAGTTTTATTTAAGAGATTTTTCCATTATTAGGGAAAGAAAGAAAAAAAGAAAGAAGGAAGGAAAGAAAGGAAAGAAAGAAAGAGGGAAAGACAGTCAGAGAAAGAGACAGAGGGGGGAAAGAAAGGGAAAGAAAGAAAAAAGAAAAGGAAGGAAAGGGGAAAGAAAGAAAGAGAGAAAGAAAGAAAAGAAAAAATAAAGGAAGCCTGGTTCTTTTCCTTTGGAGTCAGTTCCCTTCCCAAGAATGAATCTGAGTTTGCTTGAAGTCATAGTTTGAGCTCCTCTTGTAGCAGGGGGACTCTTGGATCTGACTGAATTAGGAAGAACTGCCCACTCTGTGCATTAAAAGACAGTGAGAGACATAATCTGACTTTTTCCCCCTTTAACAATTTTTATTATGAACTAGGATATCATTAAAAAACACAAACATCTCCATATACAAAGAAGGACAGAAAATGGAAATTGAGTATGAAATTGGGAATTTATATCCAACTTTAAACATTATATACATTAATATACACATATATCTTTAAATGTGTGTATATAGATACACACATATACATATATACATATACGTGTGTGTGTGTGTGTGTGTGTGTGTGTGTGATCTGTAACACACTTTTTGAGCATGCCTAGTTTGTTTGTTGCAGAGTCCATGGAGGTGAGGTAATCTCATTTGAGTGGCTGCCTTTGTCTTTAAAACTGGTGAGACCAAACTGGTCTCTCTTTTTGTCATCTCTTCAGCTGTACTCCTAGATGCTGCTCCCAGTGTGGACTCTATGCACTGAACTGGTGAGATGAGGAAGAGATTCTCCTTCCCTTACCCTCCTTTTTTTTTTACCTAAGTTCTGAGAAATGGTTTTGGGGGTGTCAGTTTCTGGTCTGCATTGTTTGTCCACATTTTCAGGTGTAGGAGATGATCCCCACCCAACCACAGTTTGAGTCATGGTGATCTTGGAGCCAGGATTGCAGGCAGACTATGGCATCCAGACAGTCTGGCATGGCCACTCTGAGAAACTAGGATGCGTGGGACTTGAGCCCCAGAGAGGTTTGGACTTGGACCTGCGACTTGTGCTCTGTGGAAACTTGGCTAAGCTAGGAACCTAATCCCCTTCCCCTCCCCAGAGACTGAAATGGTGAAGAAGGGAAAGGGGATTATACCCACCACGTGTTGGAGAGGGAATGTGTTTGGATATTTGTGATTATGCTATTATGTGATTCAAAGCATTATTTAGAGTTCACTATTCTACAGTAAATATTTCTTTGAAAAAGCTCCACTATATCTGTCATTTTCTGTCTTCATATCTTTCTATAATTTAACATGGCAGTACAGACATTGTCCTTCTTCTCTGTGACCCCTTATGTTCTCTTCTGCTTATTTAAAAGGTACTTTATTGAAGTTCTTTTCTTTCTTTCCTTTTTTTACTTTGTTGCCACTCTCCCTCACCCCTTTCCCCAGTCTTTTTCAACTCAACTTCTTTGTTGGGACATGGCTCTGTGACAGGGATACTTGTCCCTGAACCCTCCACAGCCAAAGTGCACTGTTCCTTACATGTGACACTCCACCTCTCCTCTGCTTTTTCACTGGTTATCTCACAGTCAAGAATATAATCTGCCCTAATTTCTACCTCTTAGAATCCTTTACTTCCTTTTAAAATTCAGTTAAAGAATGACCTTTATTGAAGCTTTTACTAATCCTTCCCTCAACCCCAAGTTGTTAGTGCCTTGCTTCCCAAATCTATCTTTTGTGGAAGGTATGGGGAAACCCATGATTAATTGAGTCCCCACAATTCACTTGATGAGATTGCAAGATACAACAGGTAACAGAGATAATGGACTTTTACCTTATAAAGGGATACCTTTGGTGGCTTGAGTGATCCATTCAAAAATTATAAAGGATTCAAAGTTGACACTGGCCCATTCATAACTTGTTGTTGTTGTTGTTGTTGATTGTTATTTGTTCAATAAGAGGACCATGACTTCAGGAAGATGATACCATGATTTGCAAGTGAATTGGATTTAAGTGAGGGAGGGCTGTGCAAAGTAATCAGCCTCACTTTGCCCTCTGGAGCCATTTGGATCCAGTGGAAAGATACAGATCAGGATGACTGGAGATGATCCCATCATAGCTTGTAAAGGAAATGTAAAGACGTTTTTATATTAATTGCTTTTATTATGAAATATGAAGAAATCCCTCCATCAATTTGATCAAATTAGACAGTGTCTAGCCATTGACTGCCTAACGGGTTGCTACACTTCTCCTGGCCTTGAGAAAGCCAGTCGTATCTACAGACACAGAACAATCTCCAAGGAGTTGTTTGAGATAACTAGTTTTCATGTCTACTTCTAGCTGAGTTTTGCAAGGGGGAGGAGAAGATGTCTGTCTTCTTTTCCACCCAGTGGTGGGGTCCAATGGTATAAAGTCCATCCGTAAGTCTAGTGAATCATCCCTGGGAATGAGACAAGAGGAGATCCATCATTTTAAGAGACTCATCCCTAAGAGTCAAAAAGAAAGCATGATATAGAAGAAGAACCCATTCCACAAGAAGGAAATATCCTTTGCCTCTTGGGCAACATCCACAGTCAGTGGCATCTTGCAGCAGACCAATCTACCCAATAGGCCCAACCAAAACAACTCTAATTACTCTTCTGCAAAGATAGCCCTTTAGTATTTGATGACAGTTATACATCTCTCCCTCCACCCCATCCCCTAATTCTTCTTCTGGCTAACTATCCTCAATTCTTTCAAATGACTTTCAAAACCTTTCATCCTCCTTGCCCCTCTGTGGCCACTCTTCAGCTTATCAATCAATGTATTTCCTAAAATGTGACACCTGAAAGTGAACAAAGCACTCCAGATGTATTCTGATCAAGTATCTAATTCTAAGTACTATTATATTAATTTAAATGAATGAGGCTCATAGACAGCCTTATTTTTAATAGATGTAAAAAATTAACAAAATGTTATCCTTTTGCTTTATCACAAGATGGCAGGATTTCAAAGCATTACTGCTACTTCACTATTCATTATCTTCCTATTATTAAGTTACATATGATAGTGTCTCAGAGATCTCACCATATATTCGGTAAACACAAATATGGAACAAGACTCATAGTTTTTTTTAAAGTTAAAAAAATTACTTTAAACTGTATTGTTATTAAGTTGTGATCCACATATAGAAAAGACTTTAAAATTAGGCCTAGACTATCCTTGAGCTCCTGTGGAATTTTCCTTGTTTTTTTTTTTCTATTGACAGTCTTATTTCTACTTAGATTTGGCTGAAGAGTAGGGCTACTCAGAGGATGTGGTAATGGAGAACATTGTTGTAGCATAGGACATTTCAGAAAGGAGCTCTGGTGCATGACCCCCTTAGGTCTCTAGAGTGGGAGTCAGACAAGTATATCAAGCTGAGAGGGTATTGGTAACATCAACAAAAAAGATGACATGAACATGGGAGAAGTAAGGGTGGGGTCATGGAAATGATTCTGTTTTAGCAGAAAAAGATGCATGAATGTGATCCTGCCTTTTGCTCAGGCATAGAATATCCGGAGCTACTGTTACAGAGTTTGTGACATCTCATTGCTATAGAGCAGAAAGTCAAAGATTAACTGCTAATTGCAGCCTCTCGGCCTCTGGAACTCTGGGCACCGAGTGGTCAGGTGATCCAAATATGTGAGGAGGGAGTTAGGACACTGAAAACAAAGAATGTAGTTGTAAGCAGATACTAAGGAATGTCAAAGCTGAAAGAACAACAAGGAATGGATGCTGAAAACAAGCTGGGTGAAAGGGAAAATTAGAGTGGCTAAGGATGTGGACAAGAGCCAAAGGAAGAACAGAGCATGCTGAAAATCAGATACTAAGAAAGCAGATCAGGCATTCGTTAAGCTTAAGTAAGCATAGAGAGCTAGGCTGCCTTATGGTGGCTCATACCTTTGACCCACCATTTTTTAATATGAAGATGGGGACATTTTGGTCACATGCTCTTGCCTCCTGAAAGGATCGACTTTTTGGAATTTGGGAACTGGACAGAGTTAGTGTGAAATAATAGATCCAGCCATAGGCAAAAGTGTAAAGTAGGTCTGGTATAGGAAGGAGACATGACATTGATGCACTGTGGTTGGAAAATAGGGGAAGGATTAGAGAAAATAAGAATTATTTTGATTTTGTCTGAAAGTCAGTCAGTAAGCATTTATTATGTATTTTATACACATAACACAAACACACACAGAAACGTTCTATATATACATATATAAACATATATAGATATATACACATATAGACATGTGTATATGTATATATGCACATATACATATACACCCACATATGTATGTATTTCAGACACTGTGCTAAGATCTAGAGATACAAAGAAAAACCCAAAACACAATCTCTTCCCTCAAGGAGC
This sequence comes from Gymnobelideus leadbeateri, assembly GCA_011680675.1. Taxonomy (NCBI): domain Eukaryota; kingdom Metazoa; phylum Chordata; class Mammalia; order Diprotodontia; family Petauridae; genus Gymnobelideus; species Gymnobelideus leadbeateri. The sequence goes on from WOXC01005023.1 coordinate 18,138, forward strand.
TTATATTTTAATGTAGTAGGCACCATGAAAATAACAATGTATAAACAGAGTACTGTAAATGGAATTTAATCTCAGAAGAAACTAGCAACAGAGGGCATGAGCAAGAAAGTCTTCCTATAGAATGTGAAATTTGATCTTAGGCATAAGGCAAGCTAGGAGATGGAAGTAAGAATGAGCAGGATTTCTGGAATAGGGGACAGCCAGAAAAAAAAGGTATGAGTCAGGAGATAAAGTGCTATGGTTGAGGACTAGAGGGAGGAGACCAGTGTCAATGAATCATGGATGCATGGATGAAAGTAAAGTGTGGGGTAGAAAGGAACCAGGGTGTGAAAGGCTATAAATACCAAACAGAAGATTTTATATTTGATCCTTGAGGTAATATGGAGTTATTGATTAAGAAGGGGAGAGGATAATATGGTAGAACTGTACAATAGAGTGGAGCAATTTAAAATGTTATTACAACAGACCAGGTGTGAGGTGATGAGGGCCTGTACTAAAGTATTGACTGTGAGTAAAGAAAAGGGGGTGGGGCAGCTAGGTGGCAGCTAGTTGGTGCAGTGAATAGAACACCAACCCTGGAGTCTGGAGGACCTGAGTTCAAATCCACCCTCAGACATTTGACACTTAACTAGCTGTGTGACCTTGGGCAAGTCACTTAACCCCAATTGCCTTGCGTTCCCCCATCCGAAAAAGGGGGGACAGTGGCATACTGGCAAATGTTCAATAACTGGTTTTCTAGAAGAAAAAAGTACATTGGACATACTTTTTCTTTATCCCTTTCTTAAGTCTAGAGACAATCAACAAAACAATAAATCAAGCCTTAATTTGTAGTGTTTGCTGATTTCTGAGGTGTAAAGGACACACTGAAAATTTAACAGTTGACTCTCACAAGCCAATACAAGCTAGGTCCAGCACACCCTGGAAGGGGCCTTATAGGAGAGATGATATTAAAATAGAAACAACAAGATATGACAAAAGATTGGGTGTGTTGGATGAATGTGAGTGAGGACTTCTGCATATTTTGCATATTGGTTTGGGTTCCCCAGTGTGGCTAACGATAGACATATCTATAACTAGGTCATCACCCCTTTCATAGGTTTGCTTTGCTTTTATTCAAGAAATTATTTCTACTAGGTCTAGGGAAATGTGTGTGAATAAAATTATTATCTCTTTGATTATGGGCTCATAATCATATCATGGGTTCACGGAAAATTATACTTCTATATGGGTATGATTTCAGTCAACTCTATTATATTTTAAATTTCTCAATGGAGTCAGTGTCTGTGTTTCCTCCCCTTCTCCCTCCTCTCTGTTGATTAGGGATATGTTTCCTGCACCTCTCCAGATATCCAAACATCTCCCCTAGTCTCTACCTGGGCTGGCATTTAAATACACCAGAGAGGGATTAGTTCTTATATGAAGGGGAATAAAATAATAGCAGTGAAAGGACTGTGAGAAGTGGGAAAATGGGTGTTTTGGTATATTGGAAGAAGCTGGTACTTTGTGCTGCTGGTTGTAGAGGTAGAATAAGTGTTTCCTCCTTTTTATTCCTCTCTCTCACCTAAAGGGAGGAGAAATGGACTTGAATGAGTTTGACCATTAATTAGGAGCTACGACCTCTCCCATAATGGGAACCTATGAGTAGGGAGATGTCCTGGCAGAGTGATTATCTTATCTTACTGTCAGCTCTTGGCAATTTTGTGGCTACTCCCAGATCTGACTGTTTCATTCCACAAAAGTGGGCATCAAAGTCTCAGAAGGAAGGGGAAGGAAGCAAATATCTAGATATTAAACACATCATTCAGATTTGCCTGCCTGGGTGTTACAATATGGAGAATGAATACTCTTCCAGCATATCTCTCACAGAATTCTCCAAAAAGTCTTAGAAAACTAAATCCAAAAGATATTACCAACTGTTGAATTTTGGGATAGCTTCTTGAGTTTCTCATTTCTATCAAATGAGATCAAATCAGATAATATTTATAAAAAGTGCCAATGCCTGGTACATAGTAGATTCTGTTCTTTTCCATAGTACTCTCATCTAGGTTAGGATCCCAGAAACCCAGGTCTGTGCAACCAATATTTAGCAAGGATAAACTGATAGGTATAACTCTCCAGATGAATACTCATAGGGATCAACCTAGGTCAAAAATAATAACAAGCCACATGGTGAAACACAGTCCAGCATGTTTGAAGGTATACACTTCTTTCTTGAAATTGGTTTAAATGAGTTATCAAAAAGCAGGCCTTAGGATATTTGATCATTCAAAATCTCTATAAGTAATAGCTATACATACACTTTAAATCACTAACTTACTTATCTAATTTCAAAGCCAAGATGGATAGGTAATACAAAGTAGGGGCTCATCTAGGGGCTAGGCAGGTCACAGTAGAGTCCAGGGATGGGAAACCTGTGGCCTCAAGGTCATACATGACTCTCTAGGTCCTCAAGTACAGCCTTTTAGCTAAATCCAAATGTCACAGAACAAATACCCTTAATAAACTATTTGTTCTGTAAAACTTGAACTCAGTCAAAAGGCCATACCAAAGACCTAGAAGGCTACATGTGGCCTTGAGGCCACAGGTTCCCCACTCCTGGTATACTCCAAATCTAAGAAAATGAAATTCAGCAGGGACAAATGTAAAATATTGTGATTGGGTTAAAAAGATCATCATCACAAGTACAAGACTGGGGGGAGTGAAATAGCTAGATGGAATTTAGTTTGAAAGAAATTTGGTGCTTTTAGTTGCATGCAAGCCAGAAATGAGTTCATGGTGTGATATGGCAGCCAAAAATGTGATTGCAACCCCAGGCTACATTAAGAAAAGTAGGGCAACAAAAATAAAGGAGGTAAATGTTCCCCTGTGCTCTGATCAAAAATATTTTGGAGCATTATACTCAATTCTTTGATATGCCATATATCAAAAAGGATGTTACTAAGTTGGAAAGTAAACTAAGTCTCCAGATCATCCTATGTAAATGTTGGTTGAAGGATTTGGGAATATTTATTCTGGAGCAATAAAGTCTTTGAAAGAATAGCTAGATGTATCCAAGGATTCAAGACTATCTATCACATTGAACAGGGATCAAACATTTTCTGCTTGGTCCAGAGGGTAGAAATAAGAGCAATGAGTGTTAATGACAAATAAGCAGATTTAGGCTTCACATGAAGGCTCATTTATTCCTATCAATATAAAGGAATCCCTTTGCAATGTATCACAGAGGCATTTTGGAACCATCATATAATTTCCTTACATCTCTGTAATCACAACATAGTGGTGGGCAACTAGGTAATACAGTGGGTAGAGTGCTGAACAAAGAAACAGGAAGACCTCAGTTTAAGTCCCGACTCAGACATTAATTCACTATATGACCCAGGATAAGTCATGACTTCTTGGAGACTCAGCTTCCTCATCTATAAAATGAATATTATAATAAATTTCACTTTATATAGTTGTGAGAATAGCACTTTGCAAACCTTAAAATATTGTATAAAAGTTAGCTATTATAATTATTATGAGCAGTAATAGTATTAGTACTGTTGTTATAGAAGATGTTCCTGTAGCAGCAGTAGGAGCAACAATGGCCAAAGAAAAGCTTTATAACAGAGCCATCCAATTACCTAGGCAGATAGTTTTATTCCACAAGTATAACTCTTTTCAACTTCAACATTCTGAATTGCAGCAGACAACCATGGTCAGTAGCCATAACTGTACAGCATGGGTCAATGATGCCTTTGGAGCAGTAGCAGCAGCAGGCCAGTGTTGTGGTTCTCTCTCCTAGCTCTGACCCCAGCAGCATATTCCATTCCAGCTCTAATGGATAAAATTGGTCAGATGAAGCAACACCCACATGGATACATTCCATCATTGGGCTGCTGATTGATTTTCACCTTTCACTTGATCTTCAGGGACTCACCCTTCAACCTGGTTAATAAAGTACTTTGGTTGGAGTGGGACAAGATAAAGTTTTGACTATTACTGGCCATCCAGACCTTAACTCTGTACCACTATCTCAGTATAGAGACAGCAATGGAAAAGATGGCACAGACGTCTGTAGTTGTAGCAAGAAATGAAGCGGCATCAGAAACAACAGCAATGGTGGCAGCAGCAGCAGCATCAGACACTTGGGCTCTAAGCAAGGCAATTTTTGATCCCCAAGCATGCCTTGCAGCATACATAGCAACAGCAACAAATAGTGGCTTATGTCCCAGAGCTCCAGAAACAGTTTTCTAGTAACCAGACATAAAAAGAAGTACTTCCATATGGGTATCCTTCTCACTTCTAAACCTGGATGAAGAAACAAATCATCATTTTATTTTTATGCTGAAGAACAGCAAGCCAAATCCAAAACACTAGTTATTCTTAGGAATTCCATCTCTCTCTACTGTTACTTTTAAGTTTGCATATATTTTTATATTACATTTAGAGTGAAGATGTACAAAATTTTGATGTTTTGTTTTGTTGCTTTCAAATTTTAAATGGGTTCTAAAGTCAGGATATTCTGGGTCTGTTCCAGGAAGGGTTGTGTTGAGAAGCATTGGAAACTGATGATTTCTTGAATTTTGAGATTTTAAAAAAATAAAGTATACTGTCTCTTAAATTTGTATCATTTAGTGGCAAGAGGCATTTGGGGGAATTATGTTGTACCAAATCATTTAATCAATAAGCATTACATCTTTTATGATAAAGATGAACTTACTCATTAAGTATTCAACTCACAGTTTTTTTTTTAAATTAAACAAATGCTTTATTAACTTCTGGTTTACATCATTCATTTCCACCAGATTATGAGTTACATTTCCCCCCCATTTTTTCCTTACCCACCACCCCAGAATAGCAGTCCCACTAGATATCCCCTCATCCAATCTGCTCTCTCCCATATCTTCTCCCATATCCCCTTCAACTTTTCCATTAGGGCAAGGTGAATCTCTGAGCCCCACTGCCTGGACATCTTATGAAACATTTAATTTTAAAACTTCGATTTTCAGATCCATTCCCTTCCTCCCTTGTCACCCACTCCCTCTGAGAAGATAAGCAATTCAGTATGTGTTGTACATGTATAGGTATGCGAAACATTACCATAGTAGATATATTGTAAAAGACTGCTTATATTTCCCTCCCACCTGTCTCACCTCCCACCTGGTCCATTCCCTACTTTGATCCTGTCCCTCTTTGATAGTGGGTACTTCCAACCTCCCTTCCTCCCAGAATGCCCTCCCCTCCATCATCCCCCCTCTCATCCCCCTTTCCCCCTACTCAGGAGAGTGAGTGAGAGTAAGATATTCCATTTAGTATGTATGTAATTCTCTCCTTGAGCCAACTTCAATGAGAATATGCTTTTGCCTTTTTGCCTTCCTGTTCTTCCCCTCCCCTGCAACTACTTCCCCTTGCCTCTTCTACATGAAATAGTTTACCCTACCCTGTCTCTCTCCATCTCCTTTTGCCACTTTCCTCTCTCACCTCTTGACTTCACCCCTTAAGAATCATCCCTTCCTTGGGGCGGCTAGGTGGTGCAGCGAGCAGAGCACCGGCCCTGGAGCCAGAAGGACCCGAGTTCAGATCTGGCCCCAGACACCCAACACACAAAAACCCAGCCGTGTGACCCCGGGCAAGTCACCCAACCCCAATTGCCCTCCAAAAAAAAAAAAATCATCCCTTCCCATCAAATTCAACCTGTGCCCTCTATCCATGTGTACCTGTGAACATATGCCATGTACCCTTCTTCAATTATTTTCATAATGAGAAAGGTTTCATCAAACACAATTATTGTTTTTCCATGTAGGAATGTAAATAGTCCAACTTTGATAAGTTCCTTTTGATTTCTTTTCCTTGATTACCTTCTCAAGCATCTCTTGCTTCTTGTGTCTGAATGTCAAATTTTCTATTCAACTCTGGTTTTTCCTCAAGAATGCTTGAAAGTCCTCTATTCCACTGAATGACCATATTTTCCCCTGAAACAAGATACTCAGTTTTGCTGGGTAGGTGACCCTTGGCTTCAGTCCCAGCTCTTTTGCCCTCTGGGATATCATATTCCATGCTCTTCGATCCCTCAGTGTACAAGCTGCCAGGTCCTGGGCTATTCTGATTGTGTTTCCACAGTATTGAAATTGTTTCTTCCTGGCTGCTTGGAGTATTTTCTCCTTGATCTGGGAGTTCTGGAGCCTGGCTGTGATATTTCTAGGAGTTTTCTTTTTGGGATCTTTTTCAGGAGGAGATCGGTGGATTCTTTCAACCTCTATTTCCCCCACTGGGTCTAAAACATCAGGGCATTTTCCTTGAGAATTTCTTTGAGGATGATTTCTAGGTTCTTTCTTTGATCATGGCTTTCAGGTAGTCCAATAATTTTTAAACTATCTCTCCTGGATCTATTTTCCAGGTCAATGGTTTTTCCCATGAGATATTTCACATTGCCTTCTATTCTTTCATTTGTTTGGATCTGTTTAATAGTATCTTGATTTCTCATAAAGTCACTAGCTTCCATTTGCTCCAGTCTAACTCTGAAGGAATGAATCTCCTCAGTGAGCTTTTGAGATTCTTTTTCCATCTGGCAAATTCGACTTTTTAAGGCATTCTTCTCCTCATTGCCTTTCTGAGCCTCTTTTGCCATTTGAGTTAATCTATTTTTTAAGGTGTTATTTTCCTCAGTCAGGCTATTGACTGTCATTTCATACTTTTCTTGCATCTTTTTCATTTCTCTTCCCAAAATTTCCCCCACTTCTCTTTTTTTTTTTAAAGCAATTGGGGTTAAGTAACTTGCTCAAGGTTACATGGCTAGTCATTATTTATGTGTGGGTGCTCATTTTCTGAGGCCGGATTTGATCTCGGGTCATCCCAACTCCGAGGCCGGCGCTCTTACTCACTGCGCCACCTAGCCGCCCCTTTAGGGCAATTGGGGTTAAGTAATTTGCCCAAGGTTACACGGCTAGGTTTTTGTTTGTGTGGATTAAGTGTCTGAGGCCGGCTCCGAACTCAGGTCCTTCTGATTCCAGGGCCAGCACTCTATTCACTGTGCCACCTAGCCGCCCCTCCCCCACTTCTCTTATCTGCTTCTTAAGGTCCTCTATGGCCTGTAGCCAGCTTGTATTTTCATTTGGGGCTTTTGGTGCAGGAGTTCTGACCTCACAGTCCTCCTCCATGCTTTGAGCCTCTTTGCCCCTAAAATAGGAGTCCAATGTTGAACTTTTCTGTTTATTTTGTTTCATTTGCTTAGGCATGTTGCCACTTAATTACTTGATTTTGGGGCTCGTTGCCACAGTAGGACTCTGCCACCAGACAGGGGAGCTTCCACCCAAACGTGGGGTCTTCACAACTTCTGCCAGTTGGGTGGCCTCTGTAAAGCCTCCACCCACTCTGGCAAGTTGGATACCCACCCCAAACTTCCCCCCTAGACCACAATCCAGATCCAGGCAGTTTAATGCAAGAGCGATTAACCCCCAGACTGATTGCTGGATCTCCCTACAGTTTGCAGACCAGGAGCTAGAGCCACTACTGATGCTGCAAAATGGCTTCTGTGCAGCTGTTTCTTCAGCAGCTTTTTGCCCCCAGGGGAGGAAGCTGATGAGTTCCCCAAATACTGGTCCCAAAGTCCATAGGGCACTACCCTCTCACTTTGTCCTAGGCATATCTGTGCTGATAATTTTGGAATCGCCACAATTGCTGGTGTTCTGGGGTTCCTGCAGCCGGCTGAAGGCCCAGCCGCCCTGGGGCTAAAACCTCGGACCTGGGCTCGGCTCTGTGGGCTGTGCTGTTGGTTCCCAGTGCACTGTGCTGCCTGCTCTCAGAGTGCTGTGCTGCCTGCTCTCAGAGCGCTGTGCTGGCCGCTCCCTGCAGGGCTGCTGGGCTGTCCTCAGCAGGAGGTTAGCTTCTCTGTGCCGTTCTGTGGGTGCTGTGGCTCCAGAAGTTGTTCGGAGTCCCCTTTCACATTGTTTGAAATTTGTGTGGGGCAGAGCACATTGGAAATGCTGTTTCTACTCCGCCATCTTGGCTCCGCCCCCCCACCTCACAGTCTTTTAATAGTAAAATGAACCTTTCTTTGAAGCTTGTTTATTTTAAATTTAATTTCAAGAGCATCGTATAAATTTTTCTGTTCAATACCAAAAAAAGAGTGATGCTCTCATCATTAGTTTAACCCTTGTCTATATCTTCCTATAGATTCTCCACAAAGATTTCATCTGCTACGTTAGGGGTTTTCTCTAGGTCTCACTTTTCTGAGGCCATTAGTGCAACACTGAGGTTGGTCAGTAATTGCCACTTCTTATTGTTGGAAATAAGTGATAGCCTATATATGTCTACTAAGCATCTCTCCATCACCCTTTGAATGACCAACCATTATAATACTTCCAATATTGTGGTATTCCAAGAATGCTAGTCATTTTAGCATCAGAATAATATTGCCGCCGAAAGATGTATGTTGGGGTGGAGGTGATAGAGAGTGTAATTAGGATAAATTTTCCTTTATCTGATTCAGATGAAAGTAAAAGAGGATTTCATGAAATTCCCATTCCCATATACCCTCCTCTATGACCATATAACCCTCATCTGGAGAACACCTATTATTCAATAGTCATTTCCCTCTCCTTTCTTCTTCCCTCCCCCCAGAATAATTAATTCCTTGTCACTCCTATTTTGTCTCTTAAGAAAATTGCAACAGAATGAAACAACCCATAAACCCTTTGTCGTTTTAACCTTTTGTTGTGATCCTTAAAGACATTTGTTATTTATTCCTCATTAACTTACAATTTCCCCCCATATATCTCCTTTTAACCAAACAGCTATGTGTCTTTTTATGTTTCTTTTATGATCATTTTCAGATGTCTATTAAGTTTTAATCTTTTCCTCAGGAGTGCTTTGAAATTTTCTGTTCCTTTAAAAGTTAATTTTCCCCTTGGAGAATTCTACCTAATTTTGTTCAATGGATTATCCCTTGTTACAAACCTTTATCTCTTGCCTTTTGGAATCTTGTATTTCATATATAGGCAGTTGTTATATCTTCTGTAATCTTGATTGTGGATCCTTGGTACTTTAATTCCTTCTTTTTAGTTGCTTGCAGTATTTTTTTCCTTTGACTTGGAAGCTCTGGAATTGTTTATGATGTTATTGGGAGTTTTCATTTTGGGATTTCTTTCTGAAGGTGACCAGTTGATTCTTTCTAATTTCACTTTCCCCTCATATTCTAAGATTTTCAGATATCTTCATTTACAATTTCTTGAAATACTGTATCCATAATTTTTATCTGATAGTTTTTCAAATAGACTGATAATTCTTAGATTACCCCTCATTACTTTTTTTCTAGATTGCTTGTTTTCGATATAATATTTCTTAGATTTTCTTCTTTCTTTAAAAAATCTGTTACTTTTATTATTTCTTGTTGTCTTAGTGAGCCAGTGTTTTCTAGTTTTCGGGGCAATCAGTTCTTGAGTGAGGTTTTACTAACACCTGTTCCAAGGTATCAGTTTTCTTAACTATTCTTTCCTCCAAAGCTTTTCATTTCTGTGTCTTGTTTCATTTCTTCCAAGTACTTCTGCTATTATTGTGGACAAGACTCTTTTCCCTGAAGTTTTATCTTGTTGTGAAGTTATTATCCTCTTCAGAGTTTACTCCCAGGATATCTCTCAAACCAAAGTATTTCCATATGGTATTTGAAAATTTCCTTGGTTTATTCATGCCATTTGTCTCACTATCTAGGTTGGAGGGCCAGTGCTTGAGTCAGACTCCACAACTCAGTGGCATTAGCAGGGCCTGCCTGGTCCTGAGTAGAGTGGTCCAGACTATGCCACTCCTTCAAGTGCCTGGGAGTTCTTTCTTGTCAAAGGGCTCCAGGACTTTCCTATCCTGTAAAACTGGGATCCATATGCAGCTGGGCTCAGAACACCACTCCCTAGACATTGAATTCAGGCACTTCTCAGATTGAATTTTGCCTGGGCACTTTCTTCCACTTGAGTCAGTGCTCTCTTACTGGACCCAGTAGTTTTCTTTACTTGTCTGGGTTTCTAGAGCCATGGGCTTGGAGGCAGACTCAAGCTGGACTTAGGATAACCTGTGCTCCATTCTTGACCTGACTCCTGGGGCTTCTCTGTGGATAGGTTGGGTGGTAGAGCCTAAATGTGATTTCCTCTCTAACCAGAGTAGTGCATCTCCAAATCCTGATGGAATGTTTGTGCCTGTGGATCTGAGACCTTCTTAGTCCTAGTCTTCTCCCGACACTCCTTCCTCTCTCTCCTTCCACATGTCCAATATTTATATCTTTACAATACTTTATACATTCTATCCCTTTTTTTAACCCACATATCTACCATCTTACTTAAAGTTCTCATCACCTCTCGCATCAACCGTTTTTAATATATTATTAAAAACCAAGTGAAACAATCACTAATAGAAAATGACTGTTAAAGCAATCCTAAGTTATCACCTCATATCCATCAAGCTATCAAAGATGATGAAAGATGGGAAAGTTCCTTGTTGGAGGAATTCTTAGAAGATAGCCAAACTAATTTGCTGTTTATAGGGCTATGAAATAGACAGTTGGGGATTATCCAATAATTTTTAAAAATTGTTCTTTCTGTTTGATTCAGAGAAACCACTGCCAAGACCATGTCTCATAGATGGGGGCAGTGAAAAATTATGAATACTAATACTTCATCAAATAATGAGAAGCAATAGGAGAAAATCAGTTTTAAACAAGCCTGGCATGGGAGGCAAAAACCAGGACATTCTTAGTGCATTTAAAGATGAAACTGGGTGTGGGGCAACAGACCTCCCCCATCTCCTAAGAAAAAGGAAAAGATTGAAATGTTTTTATAACTACCTATTATATATGTACATGTGCATGTATATATATACACATATATATATATATATACTATATATAGATATATAGTGAATTTTAAAATTTTGAAATTAACAAATAAAGTGAACATTTGCTATTCATAGTAGAACATAAAAGCAGTACTATACATAAAACTGCAACTCTTTATTTATGATTTGATTTTCTCTTTAAGTGAATTTTAAATAACTTGTAATTTTCAAAGCTATCCAGTTTTTCAGTGATCCTACTGGATTTCCTTCTGTACCCTTTTGTACATTAAAAAATACTTCAATAACAATTTTTCTTTCTTCCCTTCCCTTTCCTTTCTCTTCTCTTCTTCCTTCCTTTTTTGACATTCCTATCTTTAGTTCCCAACTTCCTACTAACTTTCCCCTCCCATGAGAATTGAATTAACAAAAACAATGTAACAAATGTACTTAATCAAGCAAAATAAATTCTTACAGTGACCACGTCCAAAAATGTATGTCTTACTTCTCTATATGTAGATAGCGTGCATTGTCATTGGTCCTCTGGAACATGGTTGTCATTGCACTGATCAGAGTTCATAAAAAAGGATCAGAGTTCATACTTTTTAATTAAAATGTTGTTATCATATACATTTTTTTCTACTTCTGCTCACTCATTTTGCATAAGTACATACAAGTCTTCCCAGATTTGTGTCTGAAGTTATATCTTTTGTCATCTTTTATAACAGAATATTTTATTACATTGGCATATCATAGTTTGTTCAATCATTTCTCAATATATGAATATCCCTTTACTTTTTAGTTCTTTACCATTACAAAGAGGATTGCTATAAGTTGTTTTTGTACTCATGGGTCCTTTTATTTCTTTGGAGGTATAGACCTAGTATTTCTTTCAATGAGGCAAATGATATTCACAGTTTAGTTAATTTGGTGTCATTGTACCAAATTACTTTCCAGAATGACTGGACCAATTCACAGCTTTACTAGTAGTGTATTAAAATTTCCATTTTCCTACAGCCTTTTCAACATCTCTTTTTCCTTTTTTTCAAATCAACTATGGCAATTTGATGGGTATGAAATAACAATTGCTTTAATTTTCATTTCTCTGATTAATAGTAATCTGAAACATTTTTATGATTATTGATTGTTTTTTCCCCTTTGAAAAAATTCTGTTTGTATTCTTTGTTTATCTATTGGGGAATGATTCTTGCTCTTATACATTTAGATCATTTTCTTACATATGTTGAATATGAGACCTTTACCAAAGAAACTTGCTACAATATTTTCTCCCAGTTAACTTTTCTGATTTTTATTGCATTGGTTTTATCTGTGCAGCACCTTCTAAAAGTTAAGTAATGAAAATTATGCCTTACATCTTCTTTTACTCAGACAAAATATTTGTTAAGTACTTACTGTGTAACAGGCAGTGTACTAAGTATCTGATATATAAAGAAAGGTTAAAAAAAAAAGGTGGAACAAGCTGGGAGAAGTCCCTCCTCTCACAGATCACACATTCTAAAGGGAGTGGGGAACAACATGTAAATATTTAGGTACATACAAGATCTATACAGAGTATTAAGGAGGTAATCTGCCTTAATAGCAGGGAAGACTTTAAAAAGGCCTAAGGTGAGATTTGAGTTAAGTAAATGGTACTGTCTCTGTCTCTTTCTTTTTAACCTATTTTCCAAGTCAGTCATTTTTTATAGCACATCCCCCATATATTATAGGTTTTTTTAATCTTTTGGGTTTATTCCAATATTTCTTGTTGCATCATTGTTTCATTGAACTCTTTTTGCTTTATTCTATTTTTAGTGAGTCAGTAATACTTGATTCATGTTTTCTATCTCCTATCTTTAGTTATTTATTCTACTAATATTTTCCCTCAACATCTCTAATTTTAATTTTTATCTTTTACTTCATTTTTTTACATTCATCCTCAGTATTCTTACGAAGCCATTCTTTTTTCCTCCAAAACTCCACTTGGCTTTACTATGGAATTATACTCTTCCTTTGGGTTTTTAGCTTTTGATTTTCTCTTTACCCAGAGTATATTTTCATTATAATCAGAGTTTTCTTTTATTTATGCATATCCACAGCCTTTGTACCAGAGTCAAGGTCTTTCCTGTCATGTACTCTTAGATGGGGCGAGCAGGCCCTGACTGGTTCTGTCCCATCTTCAGTCTAGATGTTGCTGCCACTACATCTCACCGATTTGGGGTGCCTTTAAAGGCCCAAGAATACCTCTGCTTATCCCTAAATCCTTGATCTTATAATAAAGACACCAAAAAGAGATTATACTAATTCAGGCCTCCTGAAGGTCTCCTTGTCATAGGCTACACAAACCCCAGACCATTTCTTTCCCCAGACAGTCATCTACCAGGGATTGGTTTTGTATCCTACAATGACTCTCCGAGGGACTTAAGGCCACTTGTAACAAACATCCATTATGATAGGCATACATTATCTAGCTTGTTTGCCTGCGCATTGACTTACCAGGAGCCAGCTGTCTTTATCTCTTGCTGTGGTTCTGATAAGACAAGATCTAGATTCTGGTAACTTTGGTTCTATTTACCAGAACTATTGCTGATTTCAGGACTCCTAGCATCCTTGCTAAGAACTCGCATGGGTTTCTGGCTATCTCCTTGTACAATCCTTGACTAGATTTAGCAGTTTCTTGGGGTTTTCACCTGGTTTCTTTGGTTATTGCTTTATCTGACACACTTTTATATCTTTATTGGATCTTTTCTTGGGGGAAGACCCAAGACCTTTCACATAGCTGTCTTTAACAGAAACCCACATTTCAGGCTCTTAATGAACTTTTCTTGAAATCAAAATTATTGAGGAGACTGGCCCTGAATAAATAAAAGGTTGCCATCTTACTTTTCATTCATTTTTGTTCACATAAGAATTTTTATAGATTCTGCTTTACAATTCCTATTTATCTTAATGTGCTGTGCAGTAACACTAGTGGGTTATTCTTGTACTTCAGCTATTCTTATGTTTTTATCACTTTTTTAGGCTCTAAAATATCTTACATAGAATGATAAAGTACATAAGTCTTGGAATCAGGAAAACCTAGTTTCAAGTTCTGTGTTGGACACATACTGGTTCTATGATCCAGAGCAAGTCTCTTAGGCTTTTAGTACTTCCAAACAACTCTCTAAGGCTTGATCCAAACTAGGAATTCCCACACCAATGAAATTGTAGGTTCAGACTAAAAAAAATGAGATAGAAAAAACCCATTTGAAAATGTATCTTTGAGCTCAGTACTACCCAGAATTTCAACTTCATTGCAAATTGCAATTTAAAAATAGTTTTAAAAGAGCTATTTATTTTTTCATTTTTTATGATCATAGATGGAAAAGTGGATAGAATGTTAAGCCTGGGGTCAGGAAGACCAGATTCAAATTTGACTTCAGACACTTACTATCTGTGTGACCTTGGTTAAGTCACTTAAGCTTTGCATCAGTTTCCTAATCAGTAAAATGGGGGTAGTAATAGCACCTGCCTTCAGGGTTGTGAGATAATATTTGTAAAGTGCTTTGTAATCCTTGAAGTGATACATAAATGCTAACCATTATCACTGTTTTTATTAATGTTATTGTTATTATTACTTCTGCCTACCCCCCAGCCTAGGTAGACTAATTGAGATATCTCAAGAGTTTCATTTTATCACTGCAAATGAAAAAACAATCTCAGGCATACTTTAATTGCTGTTAGATTCTAGTGACTTTCTCTTAGGGCAAGTAAATTTATTGAAGGATTTTTCTGCCTCACAATAGGGACACAAATATCTTTGATACTGACATAATTAATTCTACTCTGTGGGCATTAATTCATTCCAAAAGACTGAAAAATAACTAAATGTGCTAGATTTTGTAGATATTACACAAAATAACATATTTTACACAATCCATGACCAACTTAATTTAATGTGCTTAATTAAAATTAATTTCAACCCCCCCCCTCCAAACCTGTTGTAGACTTCTCCTTGCATGCCATTTCTTGATAGTGGAGAAGTAGAGAAGAGGAATGCTATATAACCACACTTTCAGACAGTAGCCAAGTTCACCTAGTCCGGCTCCATCTCTCCACAGTGGTAAACTCTTTGCCTGCCCTAAAGCAATCTGACCAGCTCTGATCAGTTCCCAGTTCCTTTCCACTAACTACACAGTTAAACCAAGGTGGGGACCTTGACTAGTGATACACAGAAAAGCCAAGTCTCCCTGAACCAATTCTAGGGCAATGGATTCTGAAGAAGGTACATAAACTTGCACACAAGTGAGGAAGGAGATTTTTAAAGCAGAAAATGCTTTGGGTTGGCACTGATTGATTACTCTTCATGTTTACAATATGCACCATGTGTATCGGTGTTTTGCTATAAGAATTTGTTTAAGCCAAAGGTTTGGCTGGCCATAAAACTCCTGGGACTTGTAGTTCTTCCCAGTTTGGGAAGAGAGGAGACTAATGGGAGATCAGCTCAGTGCTAGACTGGGGTGGAAAGAGAAAGGACAGGAGGAGTTTTTTCATGCAAGGTAACCTTGGAAGATGGGAGACTTAAGGAGAATAACAGAAGGGAGAGGAGCCAGTCATCCCATGGTAGCCCCTTGACCATAGCAGCTGCTGATGCCACACCTCCATTCTGTTCTATAGATGATGAGATGACTTCTAAATGGAAAAGCTGGGAGGTGTGTGATTGTGGGTTTCTCTGATAGTGCTAACTAATTGGATTGTGCTCAGAATCAATCTTGATTAGATTCTTTAGATATGATTTTTAACTATTTTAGCATTCCCTTTTGCATTGGAAATAACACTACCTGTTCCATACTTGATTCAGGTTTGTATTGTAGGTACTCTTTTTCCTTATCCTCTAAACCCCCACAGAGAGAACTCTTACACCAGAAACTTGCCCTCCCTGAAAAAGAACTGTCACCTGAGTAGTTTTTTCAGGAAAAGGCACTAAGAGTTGATGCCTAAAATGACAAAAACTACTTACATAGTGACACTCCATCCCATAACTCCAGGCATTCTTCACTGGCTCCCCTATGCCTAGAATTCTTTCCCTCCTCATCTCTTCCTCTTAGGCTTCCTTCAAATCCTAGTTAAAGCCCCTCTTTCTAATAAGAAGCCTTTCCCACCACCACGACTCTCAATGTTAGTACGTTTCCTCTACAGATAGTCTCTGATTTAACCTTATTATATAGTTTGTTTGTATGTAGTTATTTGCATATTGTCTCCCTCATATTGATTGTGAGTTCCTAGAGAGCAGGGACTGTCCTTTACCTTCTTTTGTATCATCACCATTTAGCACAGTGTCTGACATGCAGTGGGTGCTTAATAAATGCTTGTTAACTGCTCACTGATATAATAGTCACAGTTTTCCTTATAATTTGTATATTTTACTTCTACCTCTCAATCCCCAGAAATTCTTGTTTTGATACATTGCTTGTTGCCATTTATACATTACTTTCATTGCTGGTGACTAAGTAAGACTGGAGTTGGTATTTTTGTCACTTCTCTCTAAGGTTTTGTATGTAAAGCTAGAGTAAGGATATCTACCTTCAATGACTAGTATTCTTTTAGGGAACAGTAATGATAAACTAGGGATATAATACATATTTAAGATAGAAAAGGAATGAAAATGGGAATTATACTTTGCTTTCTTCTCATCTGGGCACATTTGAGATACCTAGAGCTTGATACACAAATGTTTTTCTCATGCATTTCTTAATATACATACTATCTGTCAGCACCATCACAGATTGTTGTTCATATTACCATAACCACCTGTCCTTTCATCTTTTCCCATGCTTCATTCCTCCTAAATTCATCCAGAAGCCCAATCACTCCACTCCCTCTTTGCTATATTAGTTCTTCATCCCCAGTTCTGTTGGACTTTCTACCCTTCAAAATTGTGAGCCTAGAACAAAGCATTTCAACTTTATACTGCCGTATATACAGAATTTGTGAGTCAGAAGGGACCTTAGCACCATGTAATCTAAGCCATACACAAAAGGAATCCTTACTATAAGGTCTCCAAGTGGTCATGCAGCCTCTGCTTTGAGACCTCCAAGGGTGAGGGTGTGAATTTTGTACCCCTTTGTACTCCTTGCCCTATTGTCCTATCTCTGGTCATATCCCACCAAATCCCAACCCTAGACACTCTCATCACCAATTTTCCTGTAGTCCTGCTGCTGAATGGAGTTGAAAGAAATCATAAAATGGTGCTAATTGGACTCACTATAAATTTAGTTATATAATTTCAACTGGGCCTCCATTACTGTCTGCTAATCATGTTACCCTTCCCTGGTTGGCTCTCCATGGCACTTTCGACAGCAGCAGTTCTAAGCCTTCTTTTTCCCTCAAGTCCTTTACACCATACTTTCCCTTCTCATCAGAGGACCCAATCTAACACTTTCCTGAATAAACTGAAGTCATTCATTCTAAGCTCCCTATTTTCTGCCATTCCACATTTCAAATCACTTGAACATATTTCTCCATTGTCTTATCCTTTGCTGCAGTCTTGGATGATAAGACAACCTTTTGACTTGCCAGTGACAATATGTCCTCGTGTCCTTGATCCCATGCCCTCCTATCTCCTCCAGGAGCTTGACTCTTTGTTTGTTTCTTCTTTCCCCCTAATTTCAACCTTTCTTTATCTACTGGCTTTTTCTTAGATGTCTATAAGTGCCCACGTTTACCCCATACTTAAAACATCTTCACTTGACCCTGCTATTTGCCTATATTTTTTTCTCTAACTCATCTATAGCAAATGTCTTTGAAAAAGCCTTCATGCTCTTTGTTTCCACTCCCTCATGCCCCATTCATTTCAATTTTTTCCCATAAAGAAAGGACTGTTTGTCTCTTCCAGCCTTGGCTAGAATGGGTATTTCCCCTCCAAAAAATAAAGTTCTTATATCCAGCATCAAAATCTTTGAAACATAGAGTTAACCCAACCTCACATGCTTAAATCTTCATTCTCTACTTTTATCCTCCCATTACCAAGGGTTTTATCTTTTTCAGAAGTCTTTGACTTCAGGTCAGAAAAATCTATATGACTTGCTACTTAATTTCCAATATCTGTACTAAACTTAGTTTGCTTTACATTTGGAGATTACTCTTCCACTAAACTTCCAAAGGCTATGGAATTTTGATTCTCATTTCTTTTCTTTTCATTCCAAAGCTTTTTTGATATCCCATGAAAATAAATGGGAAAGGGAAGAAGAACAAAACTGAGGTCAAGGGATAATGTCATCATGTTTTCTTTGTTTAACTGTACTCCAAGGCTTTCATACATCACTAGCAAAACTTTCAGGCTTTTGAGCCTGCCAGACATTTCAATAAAGGAATTAGGATCTGATCAGAGCAGATGGGGAACAGGTATGGAATCAATAAAATGCTCTGTTGGACATGAATATCTAAACCTCAGAGAAAATTAAAATCAAGAATCTATACTGATATTATAACTATTCTACAATAATTTGTTTACCCTAGATTTGGGACATACCCTAATTCAGACTAGTAAAATTCCAGACAACTAAATGTTGTCCACAGGTCAACAGCTTTCATGTGCAATTCTCTGAGAACTTGACATTTAGTTACTGTAGCATGAAATATCCATCTAGCTTCTTAAATATATTTGTTTCTCATTCAATGCAAGTAATGACCTTTCAGTTTTCTCTTCTATTTTGATTTACATTTTCTGTTGCACTAATTTACTAAATGAATAGTTTTGAAACTCTTTTGCACAGAAGCATGAAACCTCTAAATATGTTTTAGTGACTTTCAGGGTCTGCTATCATTTGGCATATGCCTGAGTAGTTCTGTGCACATCTGCAAGCAGACAAATGTTCTTCTTCAAAGTGATATGAACTTCTTCCTTGAGCTTATGCTCCAATTCCATTCCATGAGTAAAAAACAGGAGGCAATTTCATGCTTTGTGAATCATTTTGAATGATTTTGATTAGGTTTTTTTTTAAAGGAATAGCCATGAAGAATGTTCAGCTGCTGCTGTTCCTGATATCAGACTATAAATTTGCATCAGCTTAATTCATTTGTCATTATATGATTCAAAGGCCATGAGGAAAGCTTTAGCAGGGGCAGAAATTGCCAAAGTAAAAGCAACCCTTTTCATTGGATCATCATCAACATGACCCATTAATTTCTGGTGTCTTGGGATACTGGAAATTGTCTAGAAATAACTGTTCAGGAGCCTTTACTTGAAATGATGAGAATTTACTGATCCTGCTTGAAATCTTCTAGGCTTTTGACACTGTTGTCCACTTCTCGGATACTTGTTCCATCACTGGTTTCTGTGACTTTTCTCTCTCCTGGTTTTCTTCTTATCCTATTCCTCAGTCTCCTTTGCTGGATTATCATGTATAGCTCTCACCCACTAAAGATGAGTCCTGGGCACTCTTCTCCTTCAAGGCTCTGTCCTGGGTTCTCTTCTCTTTCTATACTCTCAAGGTGATGTCATTATTTCCTGCTGATTCAATTATCTCCATAGGTGACTTCTAAATCTGCAAGTATTCCTAATTATCTGGAACCGCCAATTGCCTGCTGATCTAGAAGCCCAATAGGCATTTCAAACTCAATATGTTCCAAACAGAACTAAACTGCCCTCCCTACTCCCACCCCCAAATCTGCCCTTCCTTCAAATATCCCAATTTCTATTGAGGACACTAACTTCCCAAATTCCTAACCTCAGGATCATACCTTGCTTTGTCCTCTTGCTCACCTCTCTTATCCTTGTCAAGCTTTGTTGACTCTACCTAGACAACATCTTTCATATACCTGACCTACCTACTCATACAAATATAATGCCCCAAATCAGCCCTTTATCATCTCTCACTTGGACTGTTGAAATAATATCCTAATTGGCCTCTCTGCTTCCAGTGTCTCCCATTTCTAACCCATCTTCCACCCAGATGCCAAAGTATTATTCCTAAAATGCAGGTCTAAGTCATTCCTTACTGGGACTGTGAATCTTTAATGGTTCCCTGTTGGTTGTAGAATAACATTACAAACTCCTTAGCTCGACATAAAGTCTTCTGTAATCTGACTCCCACCTACCTTTCCAGACATTTATGTTACTCCCCTTCAAGTATTCTACATTCCATCCAGAAAAGCCTCCTCACAGTTTCCTGAACTCAGCATTTCATTTCCCATTTGCATATCTTTGCACATATTATACCCCTGGGTGGGAATGAACTCCTTTCTCTTAGAATTCTGAACTTCCTTTAGGGGTTAGCTGTGGTACCACCTTTTCACCAAAATCTTTGTTATTCCCATAAGTTGTTAGCATTCTCTCCCTCTTCAAATTGTCTTGTCTTTATTTATGTACATGTTTTGTCCCCACCGTTTCCCCAGTAATAGAATATAAAATCCTTGAGCACTGATGCTGTTTTGTTTTTGTCTTTGTATCCAGAGCACCTGGCACTCAGACAATTAACAATTAATTTTTAAAATTATTTTTTCAACTAACAAGCATTTATTTTCTTTCCCTCCCACTCCTCTCCCTTAAAATTTAACAACAAAAAGGGAAAGGAAGGAAAGAAGGAAGAAAAGAAGGAAGGAAGGAAGGAAGGAAGGAAGGAAGGAAGGAAGGAAGGAAGGAAGGAAGGAAAGACAGGATGTCTTCTATATTTCACATTCTTCTACTCTTCCAACTTTCTGAAGTAGGACTTCTACTTTTCAATTCTTTTTTCTCCTAGTTTCACATTTAAAAAAGTATTATTTTATCCTTCCTAAAGTCTCAAGTCCCTTTTCCTTCTATTCTAGAAAGGTGATCAGTCTGCTTTTTAAATATAGATAACAGTCACTTATTTGTGGCAGAAATAGAAATATCACACACTTGAAGTTTACTGAAAAATTCTCACTGTTTTTCAGAATTGCTATAAGTAAAATCCTTATTCCTTGTTATTCTTGCTGGTAATTCTCCCAGAAATGGGGTTGCCAAGTTCCAAAGATTAAATTTTAATGAAAAAATTTTGCAAGCAAGGAGGAGGAGATTGTTTTACATATTAAGCAACACCAGATGATAATCAATCAACAAGTGAAAGAAAATAATTGAAATATAAGGAAATAAAATCAGTTTGTACCCCAGACTAATATCCTGCAAAGTTTATCATACTTTTGTCCCTTTAATTTTTAGCCTGTTTTTTTGTTTGTTTTGTTTTTTAAGTGATTTCCATAGTTCTCTCACTTTCTTCTTAGCTCTTTGAAGTCTGGTTTCCTACCTCATGATTCAACAAATCTGTCCAGCATTACCAATGATCTCTTTTTTTTTTTTATCAGGCATAGTTCAATTTATTTGTTTACAAAACATCTATGTGGTTGCCACATCGGCTGCCTGGGTCCTCTGCACAGACACTCGAGTGTGAGTCTTCACAAGATGGTTGGTGAATTCCTGATAAGGAGATTTAGTGAACACAGTCTCCTTCCATAGGTCTGGGGTTAGATAGCTGTATGTTTTGGAGATGGCATCAAAGGTAGCTTTAGCGAAGTTGCCCAGAGTGGCAGTACAGCCTCTTGCAGAAGTGTAGCAATCATCAATTCCAGCCATCATCAGGAGCTTTTTAGGCACAGGAGCTGAGACAATGCCAGTTTCTCTAGGGGCCGGGATCAGGCGCACCAAAACCGACCCACATCGCCCAGTGACCTTGCAGGGTACTGTGTGAGGCTTGCCAATTTTGTTCCCCCAGTAGCCATGTCTCACGGGAACGATGGACAGCTTGGCCAGAATGATAGCACCACGAAAAGCTGTGGCCACTTCCTTGGAGCACTTGACACCCAGACCAACATGGCCATTGTAGTCTCCAATGGCCACAAAAGCCTTGAACCTGGCTTGAACGTTGTCCAGCTCTAGTTTGTTTCTGAACAGGCATGATCTTCAAAACCTCATCTTTCAATGAATATCCCAGGAAAAAATCTATGATCTCAGACTCCTTGATAGGAAGCGAGAAAAGATAGATCTCTTCCAAGGACTTGATCTTCATGTCCTTGACTAACCGGCCCAGCTTAGTGACAGGAACCCACTCCTTGTCTTCAGCCTTTCCTCCCCGGGCCCCACGTCCGCGGCCTCGGCCTCGACCACAGCCCCCACTGCCGAAGCCACCGCCGGGGGCCCCCGGGGCCTCCCGCACCTCCTGCAGCACCGGCGTCGTCCGCCATTTGGTGTTCACCAGAAGTAGCTCTTTTTTTTTTTTTTTAAAGCAATTGGGGTTAAGTAACTTGCTCAAGGTTACACGGCTAGTCATTATTTATGCGTGGGTGCTCATTTTCTGAGACCGGATCTGATCTCAGGTCATCCCAACTCCGAGGCCGGCGCTCTTACTCACTGCACCACCTCGCCGCCCCTTTAGGGCAATTGGGGTTAAGTAACTTGCCCAAGGTTACACGGCTAGGTTTTTGTTTGTGCGGATGAGGTGTCGGAGGCCGTCTCCGAACTCAGGTCCTTCTGATTCCAGGGCTGGCGCTCTATTCACTATGCCACCTAGCCGCCCCAACAATGATCTCTTAATTGCCAAATCTAGTGAGTGGACCTTTCTTGGTTCTCAACCTTCTTGAGTGATCTACAGCTTTAATCACCCACCTTTCCTGGATACTCCCTCGTCTCTAGGTTTTGGTGGTACTATTCTCTCTTAGATTTCTTAACTGTCTGACTTTTCCTCTTCAATCTACTTTACTAGATCTTCATTCAGATCACACCTACTAACCATGGATGTCCCTCAGCCTTTGTTCTGATCTTCTGATCTTTTCCCCCTATGTTATTTCACTTCAACTCCCAAGGATTCAATTATCATTTCTATGCAGTTGATTCTTAGATCTATTTATTAGCCCTAATTCTTCTCCTGACCTCCAGGCTCTAATCTACTATAAGTGTCTGCCTATCGGATGTTTCAATCTAGATATCTCATTGACATTTTTTTTTCCTTAAGAACCGCTGAGGTCTTTATTCTTAACTGTGCTTCAGGCTGCCTGAAGGCCCTGAGAGGAGGTACCATCTGAGGATGGGGGTGAGGGTCAGGGGCCACATGGGGGTGGGGAGTCAGGGGTCACCTCTGGGGGTTGGGCTCATTATGCTTGTCCCGATCATGCTTGATCATTCGGTATCGGCCGATGCGGATGTCTGGGCGGGAGACCTTCATCCCTGAGAGGGAAATCCGGTTGAAGATGTCGTCGTCCTCACCCCCCCAGCCCCAGTACTCGTTGGGGAAGCCATTGATCTTCAGGAACTGGGCCTTGCTCAGACCTGATACACCCCCAAAGTAACCAGCATAGGGTAGTCGGAAGCCAAACTTGTCCATGGCGATGGCAAAGTGTCGAGGCTGCTCCCCACAGCGGTACAGGTTGCGGTCATCCATGGGCACCAAGTCTACATCACTGAAGATAAAGCAGTCATAGGCAGGGTCTTCCTTCAGTGCCTCTAAGAAGCCAACATTGAGGAGCTTGGCCCGGTTAAATGTGTCCTCACCATGCTGGCTGATGACGTAGATGCCATACCGCAACCGCTGCCGCCGCAGGATGGGATGCAGGTAGTGCAGCCAGTATCGAAGGTGGTGCTCCCGGTGTCGGAAGGGAATGATTATGGCCACAGTCTGCCGAGGGGTGCAGTCAGGGGGGGCGTAGCGGCCCCCCCCTTGCACACCAGGGTTCTCCTGCTGGACCCGATCCATTGGCATGGGTGAGCTAAACTCAATCAGCAACCGGCCCACTAAGCCAGGCGGCACATCAGGGCACGGAGGCAGGGGCAGCATGGTGACTGAGTGGTTGGTGTCCAGCCGGGGGCTGGGAGCCTCAGAGCTGGGGGCTGTGCCGTTGGGCCGGGAGCAGTTGGTGCCAATGCCCAAGGCGGCAGGGTGCGGCGAGTGAGCGGCAGTTTGGCGGCCGTGGGCACTGAAGCGACTGAAGAAGTCGAGATGCTGGGCATAGACGTCGAAGTAGAGGATGACGGCAATGAGGAAGTGCAGCAGACAGAGAAGCAGCACAGCCTTGCAGATCCGCTCCAGGGTCCCCCCCCAGCAGCCTGCTCATCTTCTGCCTGCCCAGCTTGGCCTGGGCATTGGTCCGGCTGCGCTCGGCGCTCAGGGCCCCGCGGGGCTGGGCTCGGGTTCGGGGCCGGGGCCGGGCCGGGCCACGGCCACTCCGTCCCCCATGGCCCCGGAGCCCGCTTAGCGCCTCCCCGGAGGCCCGATGCCGAGTCCGCTCTCGCTCCCGCCTCCTCCTCCGCCTCCTCCGCCGCGGGGCATGGTGCGGCCCGCCCGGGGCCGCCGGAGCCGGAGCCGGAGCCGCCGAGCTCTCATTGACATTTTAAACTCAACGAGTATAAAAGTGAACTGATCTTTTCCCCAAAACCTTCCCTTTTCCTGACTTCCCTATATTATCAAGGGTACCACTATCCTCCCAGGTACCCAGGCTCAAAACCTAGATTTCATCATCACTTTCTCTTACCGTTCTTATCTAATCTGTTGCCAAGTCCTGCCAGTTCTGGTTTTGCAACATCTCTCTATATTCACCTTTCACTTTTCTGTTACTGCCACTCCCTTGGTGGGGTCTTTCATCATCTCACACTTGGACTATTGCCATCTCCTGCTGTTTTATCCTCCTACCTCAAGTCTCTCCCCAGCTCTAGTCCATCTTCCACTTGGCTGTAAAAGTAATCTAACAAAAGCACAAGTCTGACCCCATCACACATACCTTGTGCCACCTCCTTGCAATCACCACTCAATAAACTCCATTGACTCACTATTACTTCCTTGAACAAATAGGAAATCCTCAGTTTGGCTTTTAGTATCTTTTATAACCTGGTCCCTTCCTAAATTACTAGTCTTCTTATACCTTACTTCCCCTCTTCTCACTTCTATCATGTGTGCTATAGTGATATTGTCTTCCTTTTCATCCCTCGTACAAAATGCTCCATTTCCTGACTGCATTTTTACTTGCTTTCTCCCATTCCTGGAACTCTCTCCCTCCTCATCCCTACCTCCTATCTTCCATGACTTTCTTCAAGTCTCAGTTTAAACCCAACCTTCTAAAGGAAGCCTTTCCTAATCCCCTTTATGCTAATGTCTTCCTTCTGTTCAAAGGCTTCAATTTAATATATGCTAATTATTATTATAGTTATATTACATTAATTGTTAATTATGTATTATATATTCATTGTGTATTATAAAAACATATGTATGTATATAGTTTTTTCCATATTGTCTCCTCCATTAGATTGTGAACTTTTTGAGAGAAGGGACTGGTTTTTTTTTTTTTAACCTCTCTTTATATCCTCAGCACTTAGCACAGAGCCAATGCTTGCTGATTTAACTTGACTTGTAGGGAGTTTCTAGTGAGGGATTTCCTCTACCAGTACAGATTCAATGAAGTCAATTGAAGCTGACAAACATTTATCCTCCTATGTTCCACAGCTTTTAGTCTTAGCTGGGCATGAAATTCAAAGTTTAGATGACTTCCCTTACTATGGTCTTGTAATTATTTTTTATGATCATTACTCATTCTTGAAATGGTATAACCAAACCTGTCAGTGTGAACACAATCATGTTTTCCTTTAGACACAAATTCAACATAATTTGTTTGTAATACCTATTTTAATTGTCTTTCCCATAGTTATTATTACTGTACCTTTAGGAGAGGCCAGAGAATGTTTAACTGTCATTCTATTAGGAGTCCTATTTGAAGAGCACTGAGCTAAGTACATAGCAAGTTCTTAAATGCTTTTTCATTCTCTGAGTCATTTATCCTTAAGGTAACTGAACAAGAGGAAGGTATTATAAGTGAGAAATCAAAAGTTGTAATGATTGTCAAAGATAACTCTGGCTGTGATCTTTCTCACATATTCAAAATTATAACAATAATAAATTATATATTTATGCTATTATTGGGTACCTTGGTAATCGATTATATCTCCAAGAATTTTAGTATTTATTAAAGCCTAAGAGATTAGGGGTTTTGATATATATATACATACATATGTATATGCATATATATGTATGTATATAAATAGAGAGTGCGAGATGAGTAAATATTTGACAAAATAATTGTTCCAGTTTATTATATAAATGACATTTAATAAATTAGGATAGTAAGCAAAGATAAATTGATCAATTTAGGTAAGAGCTGGCATAATTTAGTAATAAATTAGAAAATATTCAAATATGCTCTGGACTATCCTATAATTTAGGATGATGAGAATGGGTATATTGAGTCCAGTTAATCCATGTAGGCTATAAGAAAGTGTGGTCTAGACCCTACTCAGACCTGCTACCTAAAAGACTTACAAATAGGATTAATTTTTTCCCATGTGTATTTTCTCATAAAATCATAAATGGAGCACTTTTGCAACCCCAAATCCCTGTTCACATTAATTCATTTATCCAAG
The DNA here is from genome assembly GCA_011680675.1 of Gymnobelideus leadbeateri. Lineage (NCBI taxonomy): Eukaryota > Metazoa > Chordata > Mammalia > Diprotodontia > Petauridae > Gymnobelideus > Gymnobelideus leadbeateri. The sequence goes on from WOXC01005023.1 coordinate 44,323, forward strand.
ACAAGTTAATTGAATAACTATTATGTATAAAAAACCATTATGTTAGGCTCTGTACATATGCTAAGATAAAATATAAATTATATGGGGTCTCTGTCCTTAAGGAGGGCATATTAAAGTAGGAAGTCAAAATATAAAGAAATATGACAGGGTTGATGATTTTCTTATACAGCCTAATACACAGTTTCTATACCTCATTCACAGTTTCTATACCTTTATTGTAGTTGCCTACATTTAGTTTTGATAGCTCTCCATAACCATTGGCAGGTTTACCTAACTTCCTCCTAACTCAGCCTATGCTGGACTATTGTCTAATATGATTAAAAGTCCATTGATAGGCGGCTAGGTGGCGAAGTGAATAGAGCGCCGGCCCTGGAGTCAGAAGGACCTGAGTTCGGAGCTGGCCTCAGACACAATCCACACAAACAAAAACCTAGCCGTGTAACCTTGGGCAAGTTACTTAACCCCAATTGCCCTAAAGGGGCGGCTAGGTGGCGCAGTGAGTAAGAGCACTGGCCTCGGAGTTGGGATGACCTGAGATCAGATCCGGCCTCAGAAAATGAGCACCCACGCATAAATAATGACTAGCCGTGTAACCTTGAGCAAGTTACTTAACCCCAATTGCTTTATAAAAAAAAAAAAGTCTATTGAAATAATTCAGATAAGGAGTAGTTGAGGACAAAAATTTAGAGTGGGGATGGTAGGGAGAAGACTGATGATATGAGAGGCATTAGAGGTAAAATCAACAGGATTTGGCAGCTGATTAGGTCTGGGACATAATTTCAAGGAAACAAGGATTTCAAGTACAGGTGACTAGTAGTGGCAGCTTAAACCTTAGAAAGGAGGAGGGTCAGTTTTATCCATGTAATTTTGACTGAGCAGGGTGAGTAAATACCATGCCGTGAATCCAAAGTCTGAATTAGAACTATTTAGAAGCACATGATAATAGGATTAAAATGGATATAAACTCTGGGCAAAATGAATGATAGTACATAATACTGAGGTCTGGTGTGTTTAGTAGGAGTTAGGACAGGGGGAGATTCATGAATTGCATATAAATGAAATGTAGGACAAAATACAATATCCAAACTACTTTCTGATTCGTTTCTTTAACTTAATATCTAATAGGATGACAGTAGTGTAACAAACTGGATGTATATAAAATAAACAACACTTTGACTAGTCACAGGATCATAGATTTAGAACTGAAAAGAACCTTTGAGGTAATCTAGTATGACTGCCTTGTTTTGCAGATCTGGAAACTAAGGCTCTGAAAGGAAAGGTGATTACTCAGGGTCACATCAATTCGAAGTAGGAGAGTCAAGATTGAAACAGGTCCTCTAACTCTCAAGTCAAGGCTTTTGCTATTGCACCAAATATCTAATTTAACAATTAAGGAATTCTTATCCTATTACCTGGAAAAATGTGTATAGTTAGTACATATCCTCTTATTTTTCTTTATATGTACTGATTTGTATTTTATTTCATATCATGGATTTCACTGTTTTGATTTTCTGTAAAACAATGTACAAATAAAAAACAAATGTATAAGGATATAAGAGAAACAATGCAAAAAGACCAAAACCAAAATCTGTTTAAAAGCAGAAATGACCTTCTGCAGTTTATGTATGTTTCTTAAATGTGGCAAGAATAATGCACTTCTGCATTGTGAGCAATGTTATTTACCTAAGAGCTTTCAATCATTCTTATTTTGAAAGACATAGAATTTATATACTGTCAACATGTCTTTTATGAGAGAAACAACTGTTTATCAAGCAATACCCTCCAAACACTTCTCACTATATTAATACTTTTAAGAAAAATTGCAATAAAAATGCACCCCATTCACTATTCTAGTGTTGTGTTAAATAATGAAATACTAGATACTAGGGATATAGAAAGAACCCTTGATTTCAAGTCGGTAGACTTGGATTTAAGTTTTGGATATATCATATCATTTATGATTTCTGAGAAAATATCTGTGGGACTTTGAGCAAGTAATTTATTCTCCTGTACTTCATTTTCTTGATCTATAAAATGGGTTAATATCACCTGCCCCATAGTCTGGTTGTAAAGAAAGTGCTATTTAAGTCCCAGAGTGTTTCACAAGTATGAGCTATTATTCCGCCATTTGACATATGAAAATTGTTGTAATGAATGAAGTTTAAATGAAGATTTAAAAACATAATAATATATTTTTTCTGGTCAAGGCTCTATTTTGTTCTACAGTCTATATAATCCACATTATCAGTCTTTATAAACATATTTAAATAACTACTGCAAAAAATAGTGTGTTTGACACTGATTCTTGGCATGTTTATTTCTTTTTTTTGCCTTTTGGAGGGCAGTTGGGGTTAAGTAACTTGCCCAAAGTCACATGGCTAGGTTTTTTGGTTTGTTTGTTTGTGCGTTAAGTGTCTGAGTCGGGATCCGAACTCAGGTCCTTCTGACTCCAGGGCTGACGCTCTACTCACTGTGCCACCTAGCTGCCCTCTCTTGGCATGTTTCTTATTAGTAACATAATTGTTAGTGAACATCTAGAAAAAAGAATTATTGATCTTCAAGAGCATTAATGATTTCCCAAAGAAGAGATCATACTCTTAACTTATATCCTTTTTGGATGTGATTACTAGACTGGCAAGTCATGGGAATGCTGTAGATTAAATTAAATAGCCAAATGTTTTCTATAGTTTCTAAGATGATTTTAGTGGTAGAGATGGAGAGATATTAGACAATAATACAGGTGAATTTAGAACTAATTGACTGGATTAGAAGAATAGTCATTAATGGTTCCATGTCAATTTGGAAGGAGGGCACCATTGGAGTGTCCAAGAGATCAATGTTGGGTCCTGTGCTTTTAAATAGTTTTATTATTGACTTGGATACAATAACATGTGTTTTTATTTTGTTATTTTTCTCCAGAATTTATTTATTTATTTTTAGTTTTCAACATTCCTTTCCACAAGATTTTGAGTTACAAATTTTCTCCCCATGTCTCCCCTTCCCCCCGCCCCAAGATGGCAAGCATACTGACTACCCTTTCCCCCAGTTTGCCCTCTCTTCTATCCTCATCCCCATCTTTACCTCCTTACTCCTTACTTTCTTGTAGAGCAAGACGGATTTCTATACCCCATTGTCTATATATCTTATTTCCTGTTTGCATGTAAAAACAATTTTTTAACATTTAAAAAAAATTAAGTCCCAAATTCTCTCCATTCTTCCCTTTTCATCCACCCCCATTGAGAAGATAAGTAATTGAATATAGGTTATATGTGTGTAGTTATGCAAAACATTTCCATAGTAGTCATATTGTGAAAGACTAACTATATTCCCCCCATCCTATCCTACCCTCATTTATTCTGTTTTTAACTTTGACCCTATCTCTTTTCAAAAGTGTTTGCTTCTGATTACCCTCTCCCCCAATCTGCCCTCCTTTCTATTATCCCCACCTTATCCCCTTCCCCCTACTTTCCTGTAGGGTAAGATACCCAATTAAATGTGTATGTTATTCCCACCTTAAGCCAAATCCAATGAGAATAAGGTTGACTCATTCCCTTTCACCTCCCTGCTATATTCCCTTCAATTATCCTAATACTGAGAAAAGTCTCATGAGTTGCAAATATTGTCTTTCCATGTAGGAATGTAAACAGCTTGACTTTAGTACATTCCTTATTATTTCTCTTTGCTGTTTACCTTTTCATGCTTCTCTTGCTTCTTGTATTTGAGAGTCAAATTTTCTCTTTAGTGCTGGTCTTTTCATCAAGAATGCTTGAAAGTCCTCTATTTCACTGAATGTCTATTTCATTGAATTGAATATATTTTCCTGAAGGATTATACTCAGTTTTGCTGGGTTCTTATTTTTAATCCTAGCTCTTTTGACCTATGGAATATTGTATTCCAAGACATTTGATCCCTTAATGTAGAAGCTAATAGATTTTATGTTATCCTGATTGTGTTTCCACAATACTCAAATTGTTTCTTCCTTGCTGCTTGAAGTATTTTCTCCTTGACCTGGGAACTCTGGAATTTGGCTATAATATTCCTAGGAGTTTTCTTTTGGGGATCTTTTTCAAGATGTGATTGGTAGATTCTTTCAATTTCTATTTTACTCTCTGGTTCTAGAACATCAGGGCAGTTTTGCTTGATAGTTTCTTGAAAAATGATGTCTAGGCTCCTTTTTTGGTCAGGGCTTTCAGATAGTCCAATAATTTTTAAATTATCTCTCCTGGATCTATTTTCCAGGTCTGTTGCTTTTCCAATGAGATATTTTACATTGTCTTCTATTTTTTCATTCTTTTGGACCTATTTTACAATATCTTGATTTCTCATAAAGTCATTAGCTTCCATTTGCTCCATTCTAATTTTGAAGCAATTATTTTCTTCAGTGAGTTTTTAGACTTCCTTTTCCACTTGGTCAATTCAGCTTTTTTTTTTTTTTTAAAGCAATTGGGGTTAAGTAACTTGCCCAAGGTTACACGGCTAGGTTTTTGTTTGTGCAGATTAAGTGTCAGAGGCCGGCTCCGAACTCAGGTCCTTCTGATTCCAGGGCCGGCGCTCTATTCACTGCGCCACCTAGCCGCCCCTCAATTCAGCTTTTTAAGGCATTCTTCTCATTGGCTTTTTGGACCTCCTTTGTCATTTGGGCTAGTCTATTTTTAAGATGTATTTTCTTCAGTATTTTTGGGGTCTCCTTTAACAAGCTGTTGACTTGCTTTTCATGATTTTCTTGCATCACTCTCATTTCTCTTTCAAGTTTTTCCTGTACTTCTCTTACTTGATTTTCAAAATCCTTTTTGAGCTCCTCCATGGCCTGTGACCAATCATATTCTTCTTGGAGGTTTTTGATGCAGGAGTTTTGACTTTGTTGTCTTCTTCTGGTTCTATGTTTTGATCTTCTTTGTCACCAAAGAAAAACCCTATAGTCTGATTTCTTTTCCTCTGTTTGCTCATTTTCTCAGCCAATTACTTAACTTTTGAGCTCTTTGTCCAGGTAGGATTCTGCTTTTAAAGTGGAGAGTGCTGTATCCAAAGTTTCTGGGGTTTTGTGCAGCTATTGTCAGAGCTTCTTCTAGGCATCTACTTCAGAACTGTGGGGATACTCTCCACAGCCACCACAAGCTCTGCCATGCCAGCACTCCTCCCTACCCCAGGACCTCCACCCAGGACTGCAACCCAGATCCAAGCAGGGCAAAGCAAGAGAATCTTGCCTCAGCACCAGCAAAGAGATTCCTGCAATTACCCTCTGAATAGCCACTTGATCTGTCCACCATTTGTGGGCCTGGAGTTCCCAAAGCAGCCGCTGCTGCTGCTGCTACTGCTGCTGACAGCTGCCACATCTACTACCCCAGCCCCTGGCCAGATCACAATCTTCTTTCACCCAGGTCCTACAGAGTTTCCCCACTGACCTTTTACATTGTTTTTGGCATTTGTGGGTTGAGAAGTCTGGAAACTGCCACAGCTGCCAGTGATTCAGTCCTCTGAGGTCAGTGTCTGCATGGCCCACATGGGGCTGTGCTCCACCCCCAGCGCAGTGTGACAGATCCTTCCTGTAGGCCTGCCAGGCTATCTTCAGGTGAAGATGTGTTTCACTCTGTCATTTTGTGGATTCTGTAGCTCTAAAATTTGTTTAGACTCTTTTCTTTTTTACAGGTATTGCTCAAGCAAGTCCCCGCAATTACTCCACCATTTTGGCTCTGCCCCCTCATCATTTCTCATAGTACAGTAGTATTCCATCATAATTGCATACCACAACTTATATACCATTCCCCAATTGATGTGCATACCCATAATATTTAATTCTTTATCCCCAGAAAAGAGCCGCAATAAATATCTTTTTACAGTCTTTTTCCTTTTTGTTTTTTGTCTCTTTTGGGATACAGCCCTAGTAATGGTATTGCCAGGTCAAAAAGGTATGCATGGTCTTATAGCCCTTTGAGCATAGTTTCAAATTGCACTATAGAATGGTCTAATCAATTCACAACTCTGACAATACATTAATGTCTCAGTTTCCCACATCCCCTCCAACACTTGTCTTTTTCCTTTTCTTTCCTATTATCTAATCTAATAGGTATGAGGTAGTACCTCAGAAATGTTTTAACTTGCATTTCTCCAATCAATAATGAGTTAGAATATTTTTTCATATGGTATAGATAGCTCTAATCACTTCATCTGAAAACTGATTATATCTTTTGATCATTTATCAGTTGGGGAATAGCTCTTATTTTTATAAATTTGACACAGTTCTCTATATGTTAGAGAAATGAGGCCTTTATCAGAGAAACTTGCTTAATTTTTTTCACAGTTACTATTGCTAACTATTTCTCTCCATCCTCTTCTCCCTATCCCCATTTATTCTATCCTCTCTCCTTTCACCCTATCTCTTCAGAAGTGTTTTGCTTCTGATTACCCCTTCCCCAAATCTTCCCTCCTTTCTATCACCATCACCTTCTCTTATCCCTTTCCTCTTCTATTTTCCTGTAGTGTAAGATGGATTTCTATACCTCATTGCCTGTGTATCTTATCATCCTTCATTTTCTAAGAGGACCAATGGCATCATGAAGTGATGTCTTGATTCATGCATAAATTGAAGTGAGGCAGAGTTGCATAAAGTCATCAACCTTACTCTCTCTTCCAGAGTCATCAAAATTCAGTGGCCAGACAGAAGTCAAGATGATAGGTGATGGCCCAGGATGCTGTGGATGACCTTAGCAACTTTGGTATCTGACCAAACTCAAATCGCTCCACAGTGCCTGCTTCAGCTGCCTTCATGGCCATTGGAATAAATTGTTCTCATCTGCACATTCCACTGAGGGAAGGCTTCACATGCTGGGGGTAGACATCCTATTAACTCACCTATGGTTTTAAGGTCTCTTGGCTGTCCTTGTAAGAAAAAAATGTAGTGAACATAAATAAAGAAAAGCACTAATGAAGTGTTTGATATAAGAAGTTTTGTAGCATAATTGATTCAACACTGAACCTGAATTCAGGAAGACCTGTGTATAAATCCAGTGTCAGACATTTAATAACTGTGTGACTCTAAGTCACTTCTCTGAGTTCCAATTTCCTGACCTATAAAATGAAAATAATAATAATAATAATATCACTGAATTCACCAGAGTTGTCACAAGGACAACATGAAGTGGTTTGGAGAACTTAAAGGACAATATAAATGCAAATTATTATTTCTATCATTATTTGAAAATTCTCTTTTTTTGGATGGAATTGAACTAGAAACCGTCCTATGTTTGAATAGCACTATTATTCTTTATATCAAGTGTTCTATGAGCTATTGCATAGATGAAAAAGTAACTGCTTTTGTAGTTATATAAAATTATTAGAACATAAACTCACCTTTTGTGAGAGTACTTAAAACATCCTCAATATGGTTCTGGCAGCAGATTGGATGAGGATATGTACTTTACCCTGTATCCACATGATTTTGATTTCTTCTCCTAGGTCTCAGTGATAATTTTACAAAAGTTAATTATGTTTTCAGGCACAAATAGTTGGAATATTAATCATATCCTTATAGAGCATGACAGAAGAAAAACTGATTAGATAAGAAAAAATTAATGCAAAAAAAAGAAAGGATGGTAGTACTAAATGGAGACTAAGTATTGACATCATGAATAATGAGTGGGTTAGAGAACAAATCATAAAAAATAAATAACAGTGTTAAAGGGAATGACAGTGAAATGACATAGCAAAATTTATGAGTTGTAGTTCTCCAGTGGAAATTTATATTTTCTAACATATTAGGTTAAAAAATGGAAAAGGAGAAAGATTAATGGAGTGCATATTTTAAAGAAAAAGCTATAAATAAATTAACAACATCAACAAAAAGAAGAAATCTTGAAAATAAGAAAAGAAATATTAGGGAGAAAAAGACTACAAAATGAATTTTTAATAAAAAGCTAAATTGCTTTTTAAAAAGACTAACAGAAGAATTAGCTAACAAAAATAAGAGCAAAATCAAATTGTCAAAAATTTAATGAGCAAAGTGATTTAAAATAGAGGGATTTTATTTAAATTATTAGAAGTATAATACAGAATTATATGACAACAAAAATGACAACTTAAAGGAAATAGATGACTATCCACAAAAATCTAGACTATACAAACAATACAAGAAATTGGTATCTTGAATAATTTAATCCCAGACAGGGAAATTAAATAAGCCAAAATGAATTACCAAAGAGGGGGAAAAACTTAATCTAAATTACTTTGCCATTGAATTCTAACAAGAGAATTCATTAGCTATGATACAAAATTTTTATTGTTAATTGAAAGTGAAGAAATTCTAAAACTAGTTTTATACATCATTTAGGGTAGAGAATACAAACCAGGAAAGAATGAAAAAATGAAAACTATTGCCCACTTTCATTAATCAATATTGATTTAAACATTTTAAATAAAATCTTAGGTGTTTAATAAGCTCTTACTAGGTGCAAGACATTATGCTAAGAACTCAGAGTCTAATGGAAGAGGAGATACATAAAGATTTACATACAATTTATACAAGATGAATTGAATATAATTAGCAGAAATATAAGTGCTAGCATTAAATGGGGATTAAGAACAGTTTCTTTTAGAGGGTGGGATTTTAACTGAGGCTTGAAGGCAGTCAGGAGATGGAGATAAGAAGGGAGAATATTGCAGGTGAGGGGGGGCAGCTAAGGAAAATAGTCATAGTGAGGAGAGGGAGCCTTAGAGGAGGGATAACAAGGAGGCCAGTGTCACTGGGATTGAAGAACATGTGAAGATAAAGTGGAAGAAGACTTGAAAGATAGAGGTGGAGGTGGTCACCAAGGCAGGTTATGAAGGGCTTTGAATGCCAAACAGAGCTTCATATATTTGATCACAGAGGTACTGGGGAGCTGCTGGAGTTTATTGAATATAGAAGGGTGATGATCAAGTGTTTAAGGAAGATGAGTTAGAAGATGACTAACTTCGTTCAACTTGGCTCTTCTCAGCAATGTAAGGTTTATAAGGCAACTCCAAAAGACTCAGGATGGAAAAAGCTATCTACATCTAGGTAAAGAATTACAGAGGCTGAATGCAGATTGAAGCAAACTATTTGTTCTCGTTCTCTCCCTCTCTCCCTCTCTCTCTCTCTCTCTCTCTCTCTCTCTCTCTCTCTCTCTCTCTCTTCCTTCCCTACCCCCCCTCTCCCTCTTTGGGTTTTGTTTTGTTTCTTCTTTCTCATGGTTCATTCTGTTGGCTATAATTCTTCTTTGCAACCTGACTATTATGAAAATATATTTAATGTGGAGGTATATGTAGAACCTTTATTGGATTACATACCACTTTGTGGGGGAGGGAGGAATTGAGGAAGGAGAAAATTTGGAACTCAAAAACTTGTGGAACTGAATATTGTAAACTAAAAATAAATTTAAAAGATAAAAAACTGAGTATGAACTGGAGGGTGCATAAATTTGTGGCAGCCAATCAGCAGTGTATTGCACTAATCCAGGCATGAAAATAAGGGGGTGTATAGAGAAATATTATGAATATATAATTGGCAAGACTTGGTAAAGAGACTTCAACATATGCTAAAATAATTCACTATGGCCAAGACATGTATGTGTGTATACATATATATGTAAACATGTATACATATATATGCATACATATACATAGACATATGTACATATGTGTATATATATACATGCATACATACATTAGGCAAGTAATAGGTATAATCCATCATTTAAGCAATAAAAGCAGTAAATCCACACAATTATATATTAAAAATACAAGAAAAGACTTTATTTACATTTAGAAAACTAAAAATCTAGTCACGAAAACATCTTTATTTTATTTGAACAAAATAAAAAATACATTCAAAGCCAAAAAAAATAGCATTATTTGCAATGGAGAAATACTGAAAGTTTTCTTAATAGTAAGGATAAAGCAAGGATTCACCATTTCCCTGCAAATATTGACAAAATTCTAGGAATTATAGTTATGATAGCAGAAGAGAGAAAATCAAAACTAATATCAGACAAAATTGTCTTTATTTTCAGTAGACATGGTACTTAGAAAACTCAATATACATAAAAAGTTAGAAGAGAATCAGATGATGTATTGTTTACCTCTATGGGTAGAAGATATATTATTAAACAAGCAAGAGAGAGGCAATTATAAAAGATAAAAATAGATCATTTTGGTTACATTAAATTTTGAAAGTTTTTGCACAAACAAAACTAATCCATCTAGATTAAGAAGGGAAGTGGTCTAAAGGGAAAATAATTTTGTATCAGAATTCCCAGATAAATTAGTATCTAAAATATATTGGGTATACACACTCACATATACATACTAAATATCAATAATTGTGTTCAAAGGACAAGAATAAACAATTCTTTTTTTTTTTTTTTTTTTTTGCTTTTTTGGAGGGCAATTGGGATTAAGTAACTTGCCCAAGGTTTTTATTTGTGTGTGCGTTAAGTGTCTGAGGCCGGAACCGAACTCAGGTCCTTCTGACTCCAGGGCCAATGCTCTACTCACTGTGCCACCTAGCTGCCCCTATGAATAAACAATTCTTAAAAGAAGAATTGCAAACTATTAACTATATGGAGGATTGTTCTGAGTCACTAATAATAAATGGACAATAAGGGAAATGAATATCAAAACAGCCCTGAGGTTTCTCTCCATACCCAGAAAATTGGCAAAGATGACATAAGCTGGGAATTAGCACTGCTGGAGGATTTGTGGGAAGATAGGTAGACTAATATCTTGCTGATAGAGCTATGATTCAAGAAGTATTTTGGGAAACAAGAAAGTCATAACATATCCGTAATAGCTAACGTTATTAATAGAGAGTAAACTAATAGGGTACATAGTATTTTAAGACTTTCAAAGCACTTAAAAACATTTCACGTTATCTCCAGAATGGTGCTATTATCACTCCCTTATTACAGATGAGGAAACTGAGGCCTTGAGCAGTTACCTGACTTGTCAAGGGTCACACATAAATGTGAGAGGCAGGATACAAACTTAGTGCATTCTGACTCTAAGCCCAATTCTCTATCCACTGTGCCATCTAGATTCCTCTTACTCTGTAAGCCATCTTAACAAAAATGAAGGAAAATTTAAATGACTGAAGACACACTATGGAACCTCACTAATATAATAATAACACTACCTAATACAATGTGCAGATTTTATGTAATACAAATAAAATGCCTCATTTCTCATGAACTGAACTACTTTGGGACTTCTCTGACTTTTCTACTATGCTCCAGGCAACTCATTCTTGGGATAACCTTACAATACTGTAAAATTGTAACAGCCTTGGTACTCTACTTCATCACTATCCTGTGCCTCTCTGATTGGAGGGAGGGACTGTGAACTCCAAACCTCCTTTTAAGGTAAGAATTCAGCTCTAACATTTTGTTATTTCTCACCTGACTCCACTGCTTTGGAACTTCTCTGTCTTTTCCACCATGCTCTTGAGTCAGATACCTCCTTTGTCCCTGGTTTTCAGCTTCCTTTTGTGTGTTGTCTTTCCCTATTAGATTATAAACTCCCAGAGAACAAGAAATGTCCTTCTTTTTCCAAATTTGTATCCCCAGTATTTAAATTAGAGTGCTTAATAAATGTTTATTAACTATTGATTAAAATCACCAAGTGATTTCTTCATATAACTGATAACAAAAGTCATTTGAAGGACTATTAAGTCTAGAATCTCAAGGGAAATACAGGCAGTAGAACTGAAGCATCTCTAGCAAACTCTGTTTGAAAGCAATAGTCATCAAAACTATTTGTCTTTGAAACAAAAATAGACAAATAGATTAATGAAACCGATTAGATAAGACCCACATAATAGCCTGATATTTTAGAAATTCAAGAACACAAACTGAGAAAACTGGAAGGCAATTTATGAGAAAATAGGATTATACTAATAATTTATACAACATTACAAAAATCACAAATAGATAAGTGACCTAAGTACAGAAATGATGCCATAAAAATAGAGAACAGGAGGTGCCTTCCAAAATGTGGTACAAAGATTCTAAAAGACAAAATTGAAAATTTTTATCATATAAAATTATAATCTTCTTTATGAGAAAAATATCTATCCAGAAGAACAGAAACTTGAGTAGGAAAAAAATTTGCATCAAGTATCTCTAATAAAAGTCTGATTTTCAAGATAGAATATGAATTGATATACATTTTTAAGATCCAGAGCTATCCCCCAGTATATGAATGATTTAAGAATATGAAGTTCTCAAAAAACAAAATGCAAACTATAACCACAAAATGCTCCCAAAGCACTAATAATATAATAAATTCAGATTAAAATAACTGACATATTAATATATGTTAATAAAATATGTTAATAAAACACCAAAAATTGACACATTAATTTCACTCCCATGAAACTGATAAAGATGATAAAAGACAGAAATAGTCAACACTGAATGAGATATGGAAAAAGATGTACACTAAGGTGGAACTGTAAATTTGTCCAATTATTTTGGAAAACAAATTAGAGTTATTCAACCCAAAGCAACCAACATTTATTAAGCATTTATCATGTTCAAGAAATTTTTCTAGGTGTTGAATATATAAAGACAAAATCTAACCACCCCTCAAGGCACATACTGGGATAAAATATTTGCACAAGAAAATAAATACGAAGTACATATAAGAAACTTCATACTGTTTGACTCAGCAATGCCACTATTAGAAATATGCCCTCAAGGTGGTCAAAGATAGAGAGAAAGTTTCTTTAGGTTAAAAAAACACATTCATGATTTTGTGGTAGCAAAAAAAAATAAATAAAATAAAACTAAAAAAACAACCCAGGAACAAAATGGCCATCCACTGGGCAATGGATGACTAAACTGAGGTGTATCAAGTGTAACACTTGGGACCACATTGTACATGAATGGAACCTCAGGTTTAAGGCATAATGTGGGTAGGGATCAGCATCCTCTTAAAATGAGCCCCCACTAATGTGTTTCTTTTATCAGTCAACCAACCAATCAAATAAACAAGCAATCAAAGGGTATAATAGTATTATTTCAAAGGAAAAATGTTTTAATTAAATAACATAAGAACATTAAGTGACAAGAGATACACTACCTAATTATACAAGAGCACACCCTGCAACAGATTACCACACATCATTGGGAAAGGGATACCCGCTCAACTAGGGTAACGTATTATACATATTATATTGTAATGTTAGTAGAATATGAAGATCTTCCCCCCTGTCCATTAATAAGCCTATGTGACTACATGTGTCCTCTTTTCCCTTGAAATAAGAGCTGTGTTCCCAGGTCTAAAGGTACACAGGTGTTTCAACCACAGATATCTTGCTGCTTTCATAGCTGGGTTACATCCTGAGTCATATAGAGCCCATTGGGGGAGGAGTTTGCCTAAGGGGAAGCTTGCTTAGGGAGGCTTGCTTGTAGAAAGGCTTTCACACCTTTCGGTGCTTAGCTAATTAGGAACTGAGTCATGAGGGTTGTGGTGCCTTCAGACTCTGAGCCTATTAGTTGAAAACTATATATACTGGGAGGTTGGTATTTTACCTTGAGGGTTCACTTATGAGAAGGACCTTTTGATTCCCTGGATAGGACTCTGAATAGCTGTTTGTTAAGAGCCCCCTGACTACTCAGAGGTTTGTGCTCTCCAGATCTGGTGGTGTATGTAGTACTTTGTTTTACTTTGTTCAGACAGTTGGAGCCCTGTCTTGAATCTCTGCTAATTTCTCTGCTTGTATTTTCTACTTATCTGTAATTAAAGTAAGATTGTTGACCCCTTTAAAAGTTGTCTTTCCTTTAGCAAAGCAGATCAAAGAACCTGTGCTAGCAGGCCATCCTGGGTGTGCTAGTGTGCTTGCTAATAAACATGTAGGGAATTAACTTCAGATGGTACAAATATAAAGTACACATATGGCCAGGGAGCATTGTGAAAGATCACACTATGTTGGATCAAATGGACAGAGGCCCAAAATCCTTTTATTAAGAGGATTTGTTCTGTGAAGTTTGAATTCAGTGAAAGGTCTGGTCATAACCTTTATTATTAACCCATGTTTTAATAACCAGATCCATAACTCCTCTATAAACAGAGCATCCTGATACCTTGTCTTTTTAGGACTCCGGCCACCAAGGGATCTGCTTAATATTAAGGAGGGGAGACAAAGTGAAACACATATTAGAAGGCACCCGATTCTCCCACCAACTACTCTTACAAAGATCTAAGAGGAGTACTAGATTGAGCACTGATTGAGAAATCTAGGAAAAGACCATCATTGTTGGTCATCTTTTCAGCCACAAATCACAAATTTGACCCAGAAGCAAAAGACCAGGTCAGATACTGTAGAACAATGTTGGAATGGAATCAGACTAAGCCACTGATACAAGAACAGGGCTAGGACAGCAATACTCTTGCTCTGACCCCAAAAGAGATCCCAGACTTGGTCCCCTCTGAACCTTCTGAGTCTTCCACCTAACTGACAGAGGCTGTGACCAGCAACTATATTGGAGCTTCACCCAGGAGTAAGTGTGTTACCCAGATCTAAACTAGAACCTAAAAAACACAGGAGGGAAGTAATCAAACAGTGGCTTTGTCAAGACCATATAAGGTCTGTTGAAGTTTATAGCTCTGAGCTTGAGCCACTTTCACAGTCCTTGATAAACATAGTACTCAATATTCAAAGAATATAGCAGTAGGACCCAAGATAAGACAGGCCAAGAAGATACCGGGCTACAATAGTTCCATCAGAAGTGCCTTGACTCTGGCCATAACACAAATTCCTAATCTAGGAAATAAGGTTGGAATAATTGAGTAAGCAAAGGAACAAAAAAATAAAGGGCTATTCTGATGTATCTGATGCTTGAGACACAAATTGAGGAAAGGAGGTTAATTCTAAAATACCTACAAATAAAACCTCAGAGAAAAACATAACTGTCACAAAATCAGTTGGAATTCTTAGAAAAAGAAATGAAGCAAAATGGTTTTTTAAAGAGTTTAATATGATAATTATAAATTAAATTAGTGCTAGAGAAAAGAATTGGAAAATAAATGAGACAAGATATAAAATAAACACATAAATCATCAGCATTTCTCTATATATTACAAAGTCCAGCAGCAAGAGATAGAAAGAGAAATTCCATTTAAAATAACTCTAGACAATAAAAGATATTTGGGAGTCTATCTGCCAAGACAAACTCAGGAATTATATATGAACACAATTACAAAATACTTTTCACACAAATAAAGTAATATCTGAAGAATTGGAAAAATATTCATTGCTGGGGCAGCTGGGTAGAACACTAGCCCCGGAGTCAGGAGGACCTGAATTCAAATCTGGTCTCAGATACTTAACACATTTACTAGCTGTGTGACCTTGGGCAAGTCACTTAACTTCAATTGCCTTGTCTTCCCCCCCTCCAAAAAATATTAATTGCTCATGGGTAGGCCATGCTAATATAATACAAATTATAATTCTACCTAAATTAACATACTTATTCAATGTCATACCAATAAAAAAACCAAAAATATATTTTATAGAGCTAGAAAAAATAATAACTAAATTCATCTGTAAGAACAAAAGGTCAAGAATATCAAGTGAATAAATGGGGAAAAATATGAAGGAAGGTGATCTAGCCATATCAAATTTCAAATTGTATTACAAAGTGATAATCATCAAAATAGTTTGGTACTGCTTAAGAAATAGACTGCTGCATCAGTAGAATAGATTAGGTACACAATGTTGTTGCTGCTGTTGTTGTTGTTGTTGTTGTTGTTGTTCAGTCATTTCAGTCCCATATGACTCTGTGATCCCATTTGGGGTTTTCTTGGCAAAGATATTGGAGCGGTTTGCCATTTCCTTCTTCAATTCCTTTTACAGATGAGGAAACTGAGGCAAACAGGTTAAGTGACTTGTCCAAGGTCACATAGCTAATAAGTGTCTAAGGCTAAATTTGAACTTAGAAAGATGGGTCTTCCTGACTCTAGGTCCTGCACTCTAATACAAAGTAGAAAATCACCACAGTAATCTTGGGTTTGATAAATGCAAAAATCCAGACTTTTGGGATAAGAACTCACTATTTGACAAAAACTGCTGGGAAAACTAGAAAACAGTTTGGCAGAAAATAGGTATAGACCAATAGCTCACTCTGTATTACCAAAATAAGGTAAAAATGGGTACATGATTTAGACATTGAGTGATACAAGCTTTTCCTGTAGGTGCAAGATGGCGGTGCAGATCTCCAAGAAGAGGAAGTTTGTTGCTGATGGCATCTTCAAAGCCGAGCTGAATGAGTTTCTCACCAGGGAGCTAGCTGAGGATGGCTCTTCTGGGGTGGAAGTTCGAGTTACCCCAACCAGGACAGAAATCATCATCTTGGCCACCAGGACTCAGAATGTCCTTGGGGAGAAGAGTCGACGGATTTGTGAACTTACAGCTGTAGTTCAGAAGAGGTTTGGCTTCCCAGAAAGTAGTGTAGAGCTGTATGCTGAGAAGGTGGCCACCAGAGGTCTCTGTGCTATTGCCCAGGCTGAGTCCCTGCGTTACAAGATCCTGGGAGGCCTTGCTGTTCGTAGGGCCTGCTATGGTGTCCTCCTCTTCATTATGGAGAGTGGAGCAAAGGGATGTGAAGTAGTAGTGTCTGGTAAGCTCAGAGGCCAGAGGGCCAAGTCCATGAAGTTTGTGGATGGCCTGATGATCCACAGTGGAGACCCAGTCAACTACTACGTCGACACAGCTATGCGCCACGTCCTCCTCAGACAGGGTGTATTGGGAATTAAAGTCAAAATCATGTTGCCCTGGGACCCAAGTGGCAAGATTGGCCCTAAGAAGCCCCTGCCCGACCATGTGAGCATCATAGAGCCCAAGGATGAGATTCTTCCTACCACCCCCATCTCAGAGCAGAAGAGTGGGAAGGCAGAGCAGCCAGCTATGCCTCAGCCAGTGCCCACTGCCTAACAGGACTCTGTGACACCTGGAATGGTGTGCCCGAAGCTCTTCTGTAAAGATCTTTAATAAAATTTTTTGTAAAACAAAAAAAAAGAGTGATACAAAATAAATTAGGGGAGTGTGGAAGAGTTTATCTGTCAGATTTATGGATAAAGAAGAATTTATAACCAAATGAGAAATAAAAAGCATTATTAGATATAAAATGGATAATTTGGATTATATTAAATTAAAAAGGGTTTGCACAAGCAAAACCAATGCAGCCAAGATTACGAACAAAGCAGAAATCAGGGAAAATTCTTTTTAAGGAAAATTTCTCTGAGAAAGGCCTCATTTCTCAAATAAACAGAAAATTGAGTCAAATTTATAAGAATACTAAGTCATTCCCCAACTGATAAATGATAAAAGAATATGAATAAGCAATTTTTTCCCCAAATGCTTTATTAACTTCTGGTTTACATCATTCATTTCCCCCAGATTTTGAGTTACAATTTTATCCCCATTTTTCCCCTACCCACCACCCCAGAATACCAGTCCTACAAGATATTTCCTCATCCAATCTGCTCTCTCCCATATTTTCTCCCATACCCCCTTCGACTTTTCCATTAGGGCAAGGTGAATCTCTGTGCCCCAATGCCTACACATCTTATCTCCCAATTACATGCAAAATAGTATTAATAATAGTATTTATATATATTTGAAACATTTAATTTTAAAACGTCAAATTCCCGATCCATTCCCTTCATCCCTTGTCACCCACTCCCTTTGGGAAGATAAGCAATTCAGTATATATTATACATGTATAGCTATGCAAAACATTACCATAGTAGATATATTGTAAAAGACTGGCTATATTTCCCTCCCACCCATCCCACCCCCCACCTGGTCCATTCCCTACTTTGATCCTGTTCCTCTTCAAAAGTTGGTGCATCCAACCTCCCCTCCCCCCAGTATGCCCTCCCCTCCATCATCCCTCCTCTTATTGCCCTCCCCCCTACTCTCTTGCAGGGTGAGATATCCCATTTAGTATGTATGTCATTCTCTCCTTGAGCCAAATTCAATGAGAATATGGTTTTGCCTTTTTGCCTTCCTGTTCTTCCCCTCCCCTGCAACCACTTCCCCTTGCTTCTTCTACATGAGATAGTTAACCCCCCCCATCTCTCCCCATCTCATCTTGCCACATACCTCTCTCACTTCTTAACTTTACCCCTTAAGTATTATCCCTTCCCACCAAATTTGACCTGTGCCCTCTATCCATGTATACCTGTAAACATATATACCCACATTCACATATGTATTCATATGCCCATATACCCTTCTTCAACTATTTTCATAAGAATAGGCAATTTTTAGCTGAAGAAATAAAGGCTATCTATAGTCATATGAAAAATTCTCTAAGCCACTATTGATTTAGTTGTTTCAATCATATCTGACTCTTCATGACCCTCTTTAGGATTTTCTTGGCAAAGTGCCGTACAAAATACTGCAGTGGTTTGCCATTTCCTTTTCCATTTCATTTTACAAATGAGAAAACTGAGGTAAACAGGGTTAATTGATTTGCTCAGGGTTATAGAGCTAGTAAGTATCTGAGGCTAGATTTGAACACATGTCTTCCTGACTCCAGGCTCTGGTGTTCTATCCACTGTACCACCTAGCTGCCCATTACTATCGTTTAGAGAAATGCAAATTAAAACAACTCTGAAGTACCACCTCACACCTGTCCGACTAGCTAATATTGCAGAAAATGAAAATGATAAATGTTGGAGGGCACTGGGGAAATTGGGATACTAATTCATTGTTGGTGGAATTGTCTGATTCAACCATTCTGGAGAGTGCTTTGGAACTATGCCCAAAGGGCTATAAATCTGTTCATACCCTTTGACCCAGTAATGCCACTACTACATCTGAATCCCAAAGAGATGTTTTTAAAAGGAAAAGGACCTATTTATACAAGCATTTGTATAGCAGTTCTTTTTTATGATGGAAAAGAATTAGATGAGGTGATATCTATCAACTGGGGAATGGCTAAATAAATTGTAGTATAGGATGGTGATGGAATTCTCCTTAAACATAAGAAATGACAAGCAGGAGGTTCTCAGGAAAACTTGGAGATACTTACATGAATTAATACAGAGTGAAGTGAGCAGAACCAGGAGAACATTGGCAATAATTGCTACAATGGTCAACTGTAAATGACTTAGCTATTCTCAGCAGTATAATGATCCAAGGCAATTCCAAAAGGTTCATGATGAAAAATGCTATATACCTACAGAGAAAGAACTGATGAGTCTGAGTATAGAGTGAAGCATACGATTTTTTCACTTTACTTTTTTCATGTTTTTCCTGGTCTCTGTTTTCTTTCACAACATGACTAATATGGAAATATGTTTTGCATGATTGCACATATATGACCTACATAAAATTGCTTACCGTCTCAGAGAGAGGGAAAGAGACAAAGAGGAGAGAATTTGGAAATCAAAGATTTTTTAAATGAATGTTAAAATTGTTTTTACATGTAATTGGACACAAATAAAATATTCAAATGTTTTAAATGAGAGTTTTGGAGGAAAAGATTTGAAACAATCAACAGCTTAGCACACTAGGTACAAAATGTTATCCTAGTAACAGACTCCTTGAAAATTAAAATGGTCCAAATGGAAGTTAATTACTTGATTACCTAACAATGATCATTGAAACAAAATCAAAAGATTGAAAAAATAGAAGAAAATAAATGTTATTTCAAAAAAAAAAACAACAGATCTGAACATAGATCAAAGAGAGATAATTTTTAAAATATTGGACTTACTGAAATTCATGACCTTATCCTTCTAGCATACTTAGATGATAAAAATCGGTTACAAAGTCCCATTGATTTTACCTTTATAACATTTCTCTACACTCTCTCTTTTCTCCTCTAATACTGCTACCACTCTGGTGCAGGCCCTTACACCTTTATTTGTAGGCTATTACAGTGGCCTTCTGGTTAGTCTCCTTTCCTCAAATGTCTTTCTACTCCAGTCCATCCTCTGTTTAGATGTCAAACTTGATCTTACTAAAGGACAGACCTGACCATGTCCATCTCCCTATTAAATGAATTCTAATGGCTTCCTATCATCTCCAGGATGAAATATAAAATCCTCTGTCATTCAAAGCCTTTCATAATGTGGCCTCTCCTACTTTTCTAGTGTTCTTATACCTTCACCCCACATGCTCTGTGTTCCAGTGAAACTGAACTTTCTATTCTTTGCACAAAACAATGCACCTCCTGATTCTGTACATTTCACTGGTTCCCTGTCATGCCTGGAATGCTCAGTGCTCTCCCTCCTCTTCTCCACCTCCCCCTACCCTGAGTCTCTTCAAGTCACAACTAAAACCTCACTTTCCACAAGACTTCCTTTAAAAAAATCATTTTAATTAACTTATTTTTAAATCACAGAACCTTTTTATTCTTTTTTTTTAGTTTCAAATTTTCTCCCTTCTCCTCCCTTCTCCACTCCTCAGTGATAAAGCAAAAAAAAAAAAAGAAAACTCTACAAATAATGTTGTTGTTCAGTCATTTTTCACTTGTGTTCAACTCTTTGTGACCTCATTTGGGGTTTTCTTGGCAAATATACTGGAGTGGTTTACTACTTCCTTCTATATCTCATTTTATAGATGAGGAAAATAAGGCAAACAAGGTTAAATGACTTGCCCAGGGACACAGTGTGTCTGAGGCCAGAGTTGACCTCAGAAAGGTGAGTCTTCCTGAGTCCAGGCACTATTCACTGTACCACCTAGCTGCTTAAGCACAAATATGTATAGTCATGCAAAACGAATTTCCTCATCAGTCCTATCTTCCTCTCCACAATAATAAAAGCAAGAAAAAGAAAGAGAAAAAATATGCTTCAGTCTGCAAACTGAATCCATCAGTTTTCTATATAGGAGTGAATTTCATCATGATTCCTTTGTCATTCTGGTGGGTCATTGGGTTGATGAGAATTAAGTTTTCAAAGTTGATTATCTTTACAATATTGTTGTTACTGTGTAGATTGTTCTCATGGTTCTGGTCACTTTGCTTTCCATCCCTTCATACCAGTTTTCTTAGTTTTTTAAATTTTTTTTTTCTGAAACCAATACCTTTGTCATTTCTTACAGGACAATAATATTCTATCACATTCATATACCATAACTTGCTTAGTCACTCCTTGACTGATGGACATCCCTTCAGTTTTCAATTCTTTGCCACTTACAAAAAGACCTGCTATAAATATATTTGTACATATGAGTCCTTTGCCTCTTTGTTTGATCTCCTTGGGGTAGAGTAATGTTATGTGTGTATATTATATACTTTATATACATATATGTATGTATGCATGTACACATGCATGCATTATTGTATGTATTATATGTATATGATACATAATTATATATATATATCACACACACACATACACCTTAGTAATGGTATTGCTGGGTCAAAGGGTAGCATATTTTAATAGCCCTTTGGGCATAATTCCAAATTGCTCTCCAGAATGGTTGAATCACAGTTCTACATATAGTACGTTAGTGTTTCTGTTTCCCCACATTCTCTTCAACATTTGTCATTTGCCTTTGTCATTTTAGCTAATCTGATGGGTATGAGGTGGTATCTCAGTTGTTTTAATTTGTATTTCTGTAATTATTAGTGACTTAGAGCATTTTTTCACATGGCTATTGATGTCTTAGATTTTTTCCTCTGATTCATTCCTCTACCTGTTCATATCTTTTAATTATTTATCAATTAAGAAATGGATCTTATTCTCTACAAATTGACTCAGTTCCTTATGTATTTTAGAAAATAAGAACTTATCAGAGAAATTTGTTGTAAAGATTTCCCCCCAGTTTTCTGCTTTTATTCTAATTTTAGCTATGTTGGTTCTTTTAGTGCAAAGACTTTTAAATTGTATTGTCTATTACTTCTCCATGTGGAGAATGGACTTCTCCATTTCTCATTTGGTTTTGAACTCTCCCCCTATCCATAGATAACATACAATTTCTTTCTTGTTCCATTAATTTGCTTATCTCATCTTTTCTCTAAATCATGCATTCATTTTGAGTTTATCTTGGTTTGTGATATGAGATTCTGGTCTATGCTCAATTTTTGCTGGAATACCACAAGAAGCCTTGACATCTCCCCTCTTTGCCCAATGCTAGTGCCTTCCATCTGTTGATTATCTTCATTTTATCCTCTCTAGATATTTTTTGGGCAAAGTTATTTGCATATTGTCTTCTCTCTAGACTGTGAGTTTCTTGGGGGCAAGGACTGTCTTTTGCTTTTCTTTGCATCCTTAGTATTTTAACCCTGTGCCTAGCCTAAACTTAATAATTACTGGTTGACTGACTAATGTAATCTTGCACCCAAAGCCAGATGTATAAGACAGGGTGAATGCTAGCCCCAAATGTAAATTTAGGATCAAGACAGACTAAATCAGTGAGTCAGATGGCAAAATAACCTTCACTAAATACATGTAAAATAAAATATAGTGTATAAAGAAAAAAATTATCTATATGAATATAACATATAAAATGTTTACATATAAATATAACAAAACTATGATTAGATAAAATATAAAGAATATAAAAGCTAATAGTAATAAATTAAACTAAAATAAGTATGTACAAAAATATTCTTTAGAGATATTCCTTGACAGGTGCAATTTTCCAGATAGTTTCTCCTAGGGATATGTCCAAAAGGTGCAAAGTGATCCTCTTCTTGATACTGGTTTCAATATTCACTTAAAACCAGGCTTTAGTGCATTTAACCTATCTTTGTTCCAGATCTTAATAACTACAGACTACTCATTCACCTTAAATCACTAAACTATATATCAGAACCGTGGGTTCTCAGGACCTAACAAGTAAAATATGGGGCACATATTTTTAGAGAACTTACGTAGTCAAGGTATGCATGTGAAGGGACACATATAATGAGAACATGTGGGGTCAGAGCACATACTTGGAAGGTGGACACAGGCATATCCAGGTCACAAACATAGCCAAGGCAACTCATGCTTCTGATACTGCTGAGCAGTCTCTATGCTCTGATGAGTTGCTTTCTCCAATAATCTTCCCCCCTTTATGCTCCTGTCTCTCTGCTACATGGCTCCTGGATCCCCATTGCTTCCCTCTCCTGGATGGTCTCTTGCATGTCCATTACTTTGGGCTGTATATCTGTTCTGGGTGGTTCTACTATTCTCTGATATCATCAATTTATCTTTACTGAGAAATAAGGTCTTATTTGGATTTTAGCTAGTAGAGCCTTAGCACTGCAAAGGACTGAAAAAGCCCTAGGCTACTCTTTTTAGTTGCACCCTGTAGACTACTATACATAGTTAGAAAGGTAGAGAAAAACCCTTTGACATTTTGTCTTTTGAACACTTGTTGACTGACTAATAGAATGACTTTTCCTTCCCATCTCTTTCCATTTGATTCTTATCTGGGTTATTATATTATATTCCTTTTAATTCCTAATAAATTCCTTTTAATTCCTAACATACCCTATTTCCTAATGACTTTATTTTGCAAGTTACAAAGGCTTTGGGATAAGTTATGGTGGGAAGATTGTTTCAAACCCTTCTAGTCCCAAGATAATCACAGGGTTGGAGCTGGGGTGGTGGAGACTCAAAAGAATGTCAGATTTTTCAACTTAAAAAAGGAAATAAAACAAACATAAATAACTTAAAAAGAAAAAAATATGTTTCATTCAGTAGAATAATAGCTTACTGAGGATATTAAATGCCATTTTTGTAAACCTAATGGGAACTATGGAACTACATCCCGAGAGCATGTGCATCATGCTCTGTCAACTGATGGCCCATTTCTAAGAGGCTTCCAGAAAAACATAATGAGATAAAAGGGAAAGGCCCTGCTTCTCAATTTGGAGTATATGCAAACATTATGTATGATGCTGATCTGCTAACCAGGTTGTAAAGAGACAGGCTGTTTACTGTCTGGTAACTGACTCTTGAACCATAACTGGGATGCATTCAAAAGGCACTAACCAATCAAAGTCTATCAATCAATCAATAAACATTTACTAGGTGCCTACAATATGAACCAGTCATTGTGTTAAACACTGGGAATACAAAGAAGCAAAAGACAGTCCATGACCTCAAGGAGTTTACAATCCAATGGAAAAGACTACATGGGAACATATGTACAGAGTGAGCAATATACAGGACAAATAGGAAATAATTAATAGAAGGAAGGCACTAGAATTAAGAGGGGTTGAGAAAAGTTTCCTGTAAACAATGGAATTTTAGTTGGGACTTAAAGCAAGCTGGGGCAATCAGTAGTTGGAGGTAGAGCATTCCAGGCACAAAGAACAGCCAGAGAAATTGCCTAGAGCCAAGAGACTGAATGTCTTGTTTGTGGAAGTCAAGGGGCCAGCATCCCTGGATCTAAGAGTACATGGTACATGGTGGGAGGTACACTGGAAATGTAGGAGGGGGCTAAGTTATGAAGGGGTCTGAAGGCCAAACAACATTTTGTATTTGATCCTGGAGGTAATAGGGAGCCACTGAAATGGAATCTATCAGTCTTTCTCTTTCCTGTCTGGCTATGTTGAAGTGAGGGGGCAAAAATTACTTCAAGCCCTTGTTGGAAACAAAGGTCTCAGGACTTTGTTTCCCCACCTAAGACTATCAATAAGTGGTTCATGAATTCATGGCCCTGCTATTACTTCTGTCTCTGTCATGTCTATTCTTTCCTGTTATTACATTAAGGAGTAATAGAAATGGCTGAGACTTTGTGAAGTTTGAGAGGCCCAAAGAGCAGATTAACTGAAATCTGAGAGCCAGAGTCCATGTTGGGATTTGCCAGAAGCCAGAGGATGCAGGATAAAGTCCCTTGTTCCTTATTTGATACAGTAGAGATTATAGGCAGCCAAGAGAGAGCTATGGTGATTCATCCACTGGCAAAGCTTAATTCAGAAAAAATCTTGTCTGGATAAACTGTAGAAACTGCAGTAAAAGTATGAGTCCACTCTCCCCAAGGACTAAGGTGGTTTAGAGAAGAATGTGCTCCAAGATATTAGGGACCAAATGTTTTCTTACTTTTGTTTTTGATATATTATCATGGTAAACACCCTTTTGTAAAAGCTAATTGATGTTAATTGATTAAATGAAATGTACTTTTCCTCAGACTGTTCTTACCTGAACTCCATTGAACGAGATGAGAAATATTTTTCTACAATGATGATGATGATGATGATGATGCTAATAGTATGAAAGACAGGGACTAAACCTTTGGTTTCATTGATATAGGCAACTCCCACTGGAGAACCTCTCTATACCAATGCAGATTGGTAATTTTTCTATAACTAAACAGAGTTCACATATATCTGTAACTTAAGAGGGCTTAGAGTTACATAATCAGTATGGGTCAGAAACAGGACTTGAACCCACTTTTATCCTGGCTTTGAGGCCAGATCTCTATTTATACTCTTCTCTCTCCTCCTCTTCCTCTTTTCCTCCTAGTAATAGTAACAATTATATATTATTTGTTCACATATTTGTAGTACTTTACAGTTGTAAAAGCACAACAGCTCATGACATAAAAACTATCGTCTCCATACACTTGTTCTGGACATATGCATGTGCTTGATAGAGGGATTTGGGGATAATTCTTGAAAGGGGGGTGGTGGTATGTGTGCATTTAAGGGGAAGATAGCAAATTATCTCTTTTTTTCTTTCATTCTTTCTTTCTCTCCTTTTCTCCATCTTCCTCCCCTTCCTCCTCCTCCTCCTCCTCCTCCTCCTCCCTCCTCCTCCTCCTCCTCCTCCTCCTCCTCCTCCTCCTCCTCCTCCTCCTTCTTCTTCTTCTTCTTCTTCTTCTTCTTCTTCTTCTCTCTCTCTCTCTCTCTCTCTCCTCTCCCTCTCCTCTTTCTCTCTCTAACCGCCCCCCCCCCCAAGTTGACAGTAAGGAAGAGGCCTGTTGAACAGATATCTGAGTGTAGGGTACATGGAAATCCACTTATAGCAGTCCGGATTGAGGGAAAGTAGGGAGATGGGGAGGTGAGGCTGGGATGAGGGGCGGAGCCATGTATGGAATCTGAAAGCGATTGTGGGCGGGCACTGGGAGGGAAAGAGAGATGGTAGGCTTCTTATCACGTTAAGCCTTCAGAGTAAGAGGCTCCTTGTTAGCTGAGGATGCTTAGAGAGCGGTAGGGTGTGCTGGGACTCCCAGCTTACCACCACGCGGACCCTGCGGCTCCAAGAACAGCCGGCTTGGCAGCAAAGCCTCGCCCATCCCCAAGCCCCATCCCTTCATCCTTAGCTGGCCATCGAAGATCAGGACCACTTGACACATCCTTGGAGAAGCCCAGGCGAAGGATAGGAAGAAGAGGAGTTGTCGGAAAGAGAGAAAAGGGAGGATGCGCCCCCCGGGAGTGGCGACGGTGCCGGCCATCTGATCCCTCAGCACCAATACGCCATTGTGAGCTGAGGGAAGCAGCCGGAGAAGCGGAGCAGGGGCCGCCGGCCGCATCTGCCCAGACCGCGGCTCGCTCCCTCCCTCGGACCTGTCAGAGCTGCTATGGGAAGCCGGCCCACGAGGGCGAGCGGCAGCCTCATGATCCTGCCCTTGCTCTGGCTCTTTGTGCTCCTCAAGGTAAGGGAAACGCCGACACGCTCACGAGCTGCCTGTTTGGCCACGGCGCAAGCTGGCTTAGCCCTGCCAGGCTCTGCCCTCTACAGTGCGAGCCAGCATGCTGGCATAGGACAGATGTGCAGTGGCTGCAACTGGGAGAGCCAGTTGTGCTCTTGGACTTGAGCGTGGATGTTTATTCGCTTCGTATTTCTTTGTATTTGGTTTGGGGCCTTATAGGGAAAGGGGAGAGCAGTCAGAGAAGTTTGCCTCATCCCCTGTCGCTCTCCCATTGTGCTTCCCCACCCCCAACATTCAGAAATGGGAGTCAGAGTCGGAGGTGGGCTTGTTGGCTAAAGCTGTCTAAGGAAAAATGAGGTCACTTTCCACGCACCTAGGCCGTTGCTTTGCTCCCCCAACCTGGAAGAGTATATTGCTGTCTTTAATTTCTTTCCTGCTGTAGACTGCAGATGTTAGCTATAATGATGCATTTTTCTTGAACTGAGAGACTAAGTCAAATTGAGTATTATGGATGACTACCTCTTTGCTTAAAGGTACCGCTAAATAGTGGCTCTCTAGGATTTTTCTTTTCTTTTTTTTCAAACAGGATGGGAATCACAGGTCCTTGGCATATTGATGCATTTGGGTAGGTGCCATTATGAATAGTAAATGTCTGGAATCCTATTACAATTCACTTTTCAATATCTACTTTGAACAACTGCATTTCAAGTATTTTTCTTGGGGGGAAGAGGGTGATTTTTGAATACATTTGCAGTAAGCAAAATTAACAATCATAGGATCATAGACAGAGCTGTAAGGGACCTCAGAGTCGACTTAGTTGAAGCCCCTCCTTTTACAGGTGAGGTAACTGAAGCCTAAAGAGCTGATGTGACTTGCCCAAGATCACATAACTGATTATTTTTAAAACTTTTTTTTTTTTGCAAGTTGCTAAGTGTCTGTACTCTACATTATAAATTGGTTGAAGATTTTCCTGAGAAGTGGTGTGAAGTTGTAAATTAATTATCTCCCACTCTGTCTTCAGGAATTCTGTTTTAATTCCTTCATTAGTTACTGCATTCCTCAGCAAATTGAAGAATGTAGACGAGAATGGGAGCTGTTCTTTTAGCACTATGGTAATATCTAATCCTGGACACCAAGAAGACATTAATGGATGGAAATGATTCTCATACTAGAGATGTTCAATTCTTGTTTATATACTCCATGAATTAATTAATATTTGTCTGTGAAACTGATACTACACCAATAAGGATGATATTTTATTTTAAATCTCTCATATTCTCCAATACAGTCCTGCTGATCTTACTACAGTAGTGACCCTGGTCAAAGGCTAAGCCAGACCATAAGCTCTGACAGGTCCTACCAAGCTGAAAAGGCTGTGAGTATAGGCCAAGTGATGTCTCTTGTCTGAGTACAAGCCAAGTTCAGAAAGGCTCATCACCGAGTTGGCTGCATAAAAAATTGATCTCAAAGATGATCTACTAATGTATAGAGGGAGTGCCATCTGTGTGAGTGAAATGAATGCTCATACTTGTTAAATTATGAATCTTTAAATATTAAGTATATTCTGGCTTACCTTGATGGTAAGTCATACAAGGAGACAAAAAAAGATTTATGAGCAACTTTTGTAATACACTTTGGACCTACAGAAAACAGCAACAAAGGAATAGATTTAAATTAAATGATTTAACATAAAATCTATTAAGTTAGCAACTATTTTTAAAAGCTTTTTCTGCAGGGAAAATTTGATTAGGCTTAGCACTTTCCAGTTTGAACTTTGTCTTTACCAATGCTTGCAGTTTCTTGTGAAGTGTCTGAATTTTTCTCTACTATTTGAAGACTCTCATCACTAAAAGGTTAGCCACCAGGGGATTTGAAGTGGGGGCAGGGAAGCTCAGTAGGACCACATAATAAGGTGTTGTGATCTGTGTTAAAGGATATATCAATGCAGTTACAAATCTTTTGAAGCATTGCTAATTTTACTACCTTTTCCTGAACAAAAAGTAAATAGATATCCTTTATGTGTTTGACTATAACGTATGACATCTAAATACCTGAAAACACCTGGATGATTCCTTTTTTGAAAGAACTTTTCATCCATACAGATAAGACCTTTTGGCATAAAATTAAAAATCTTTACTGAATGATGTAACAGTGGAAAGAGAATTGAATATGGAATCAGAGAAACTAAATGCAAATTGTAGTTCTGTTACTCAATATCAGTGAAGTGAGTGACTTTGGGAATGGCTGAGTCATCAAAAATCTATTATATCTGAATGTAGAGTGATTACTCATGTATGATGAGTCATAAACCATTCACCAAAAGAGAAATAACCCCCCCCCCAAATATACCCTCTGATAGCTTTTATGATGGCCAACAAATCTTCTGAGTCCATGTATTACCCATGACACGAGTTAAAGCCTCTAAGGACAGTAAGTCAGGGGTACTTTAACACTAGATTGGGTTGATAACTATTTCTTCTACCAATGTTAACTAATTGATGTTCCCTAAACTTAAACCTTACTAAATATGCAGAGTAGCCCATATGCTTCTTATAGCCATATATTAATGAAACAAAAGTTTTAGCACTTTTTTTTTTTGCTTTTTGGAAGGGGCAGGGCAGGGCAATTGGGGTTAAATGACTTGCCCAAGTTCACATTAATAGTAAGTGTGTCAAGTGTCTGAGGCTGGATTTGAACTCAGGTCCTCCTGACTCCAGGGCCATTGCTCTATTCACTGTGCTACTTAGCTGATCCCTGAGCACCTTATTTTTATGACAAATCCATTGTTTTCTTTGCTCTCTTTCATTAGATACCATGAGATTGATTAGTACATGAATAATTAGTTATGGAGATATTAGATTATTGAGTGATTTTTGTTTTTTCCATAACATTTTGGCATTTTTAGAAATAGCTGTAAAAATAGATGACTGTAAACTAATAACTTTGTGATCTTTAGGGAACTAATCAAGTAAACGACAATATAGAATAAGGGAAAGGGCTCTGAATTGAGAGTAAGGGGAATCCTGGGTTCTATTCCAGACTATTTCTGTCACTTCAGGTCAGTCATTTAATCTCCCTGGTTCTCTACCTCCTTATCAGCCAAATGGGAATTGGACTGGATTACTCTAAAGTCCTTTCCATATCTAAACCTATGATCTTATGAATGCAACCTAAACTTGTCTTTGCTTGCTCATTCTTTTGAAACTTTCTATAATTATCTCAGCTACAGTGTAAGAATTTGGACCCAAGAATATCAGAATCATTGTCCAACTCCAAAATCCTATCTCCAAGTTCACCTTAATTTACTATTTCATCAATTGGAAGATACCAACATATGCCTTCACTGCATCTTCTTCTGGTTCATGCCCAATAACTATGGATATTCCTCAAGACTTCTTAGAACCCATTATCTTCTCCTCTATACTATCTCACTTCATGATTTCATGAGCTCTAATGAGTACATATCTCTATAGAGATAATTCTTAGGTCTACGTAGCCAACCTTAACCACTGCCTTGAGCTCCAGTCTTGCATCACCAACTGCTCTTGGACATATTAAACTGGATGTCTGTAGATATCTCAAACTCACTATGTCCAAAATAGAACTCATTATCTTTCCCAAAAAACTTTCCCATCTTCCAGACTTCCCTAATACTATTGAGGGTACCATCTTCCTCTCAGTCATTCAAGTTTACAACCTGGAAGTTGTCATCCTCACCCCACATATCCAATGGATTGCCAAGTTTGGTCTATTCTACTTTCACAGCTTTTCTTGTGTATGTAGCCCTCTCTCTTCTCACTGAGCCTCCACCTTAATGGTGGCCTTTGTCATCTCATGCTTGGGTCTTTTGCAGTAGCCCTTCTAATTGACTCCCTTGCCTCAAGTCTTTGCCTACTCCAATCTGTCCTTCATTTAGCTGTCAGTAACTTTCCCATATAGGCATACCTCAGAGATATTGTGGTTTTGGTTCCAGACCACTTCAATAAAGTGAATATTATAATAGTGAGATATGAATTTTTTGGTTTCATAGTACATATAAAAGTTATGTTTATACTGTACCATGGTAAGTGTGTAATAGTATTATATATAAAAAATGAACATACCTTAACTAAAAATATTTTCTTGCTAAAAATGCTAACAATTATCTGAACCTTTAGTGAGTTGTAATCTTTTTGCTGGTGGAGCCTTGATGTTGATGGCTGTTGACTAATCAGAGTAGTGGTTGCTGAAGGCTGGGGTGACTGTGGCAATTTTAAAAAGGGAGACAACAATGAAGTTTGCTGCATTGACTCTTCCTTTCACAGAAGATATCTTTGTAGTATGTGATGCTGTTTGATAGCATTTTACCCACAGCAGAACTTCTTTCAAAATTGGAGCCAGTCCGCTCAAATCCTACTGCTGCTTTATCAACTAAATTTATGTAATATTCTTCAATATTGTTGTGTCTCAGGGAATAGGGAGGAGCAAGAAGAGGGAGAGAGATGAGGGAACAGCTGGTTGGTGGAGCAGTCAGAACACACAGAGTACTTATTAAGTTCACTATCTTATACAGGTGTGGTTTGTGGCACCCCAAAACAATTACAATAATAACATCAAAGATCACTGATCACAGATCACCCTAACAGATATAATAATAATAAGAAAGTTTGAAATACTGCGAGATTTATCAAAATGTGATACAGTGACATGGTGTGACCATATGCTGTTGGGGGAAAATGGCATCTATAGACTTGTTCAATGCAGGGTTCCCACAAATGTTCTATTTGTAAAAACAAACAAAAAAGCTCCCCAAAACAAAAATCTGCAATGCATAATAAAATGAAGTGGAATAAAATGAGGGATGCCTATATTGAAACTGTCTTGTCATTCTTCCCAATCAATAAACTCTAATAACTTCCTATTATCTCAAAGATAAAATATAAAATACTCTGTCATTTAAATTGTTTCACAACTTTTCCCCCTTCTTACCTTTTCAGTTGTCTTATACTTTACTCCCTTCCACATACTCTATGATCCAAAAACTCTGGTCTCCTTTCTGTTCCTCACACATGACACTCTGTCTCCCAATTCCATGTCTGTTCATTAGCTAGGTCCCCAAGCTGGAATACTGTCCTTCCTCACCCCTGCCTCCTGGTTTCCCTATCTTTCTTCAAGATTCAGCTCAAATCTCACCTTCTGCTGGAGCTATTTCCTAATCCCCTACTGTTAAAGCTCTCCCTCTGAGGGTACATTCCATTTATGCCTTATATAACTTGTATGCACATAGTGGTTTTCATATTGTCTCATGCATTAGAACTCCTTAAGGGTAGGGACTATGTTTCTGCCCTTCTTTCTATACCTGGCAGTAAACACTTAATAAATGCTTGTTGATAAATTAACTTCCTTCTCTGAAAGTTTTATCAGATTGTGTCTTAGAATACTGGAATTTATTTTCCTTGAACCCACTGACTTGATACACCTTTCATTTTTGGCTTCTCTTCTATTTTTCTTGCCATCTGTTACTATGTTGAAAAGAAAATCATTACTTATTTCTACCTACTCTCTTATAATTCTGGAAGATATTTCATATTTATGCCCACAAAGCACAAGTTTTGAGACCATTCATGTTACTTACAAGCCCCCCAAAATTGTTTGTTTACCCTTGAAAGTATAAATATGTACCAGGAGAAAGCTTTTGCCCTCCTATGCACATTCTTCTGAAAAATTCCTATGTAGTAGCTTTCCTTTTGGAAATGGCATCCATATTATATATCACACAGTGGAATTTATAGGCTTTGCATTTCATCCCAAACAGGTAGGGGCACTGACATTGCAATAAATTATATTGCCATTGACTTCTGTGCCATCTGACTTCTCTGATGAATGTCCAGCCAGCTAACCAACCTCTTTCACATATAGCATCTCTGTTGAGTAGCTGGTGATGATTGACTTTAATACGTGACTGTGGTTAAAAATGATTTCTGCTGTGCACATCTGCCTATGTTTTTCTTTGGAAATGTGAGAACATATGGAACATATCTGTGCTCCCATCATGACAAGGGAAGACAGATAGGAACATAAAAATATCAACCTAGAGCAGTCTTAGTTGTACTTCAGCTGAAATATTTCCATAAGAAAATAAAATAAAAGTACATGCCCATTTTGCCCTTAATTTCAAAATTTATCATACCTCCTGGCTTCCGAAGAAGTATAAAGTTATGATTACATAACTTTATGTAGAAAAGATTCGATTTCAACTTGCAACTATCTAGATTCTTTTCTTTACATTTATTTTTGCTTTTTTTTGGAGCGGGGGGGGGGGGGGGGACGGACGACGGATGGGACAGGGTAATTGGGGTTGACTTGCCCAAGGTCACAGGGCTAGTATTAAGTGTCTGAGGCCAGATTAACTCAGGTCCTCCTGACTCCAGGGCCAGTGCTCTATTCACTGCACCACCTAGCATCCCTTATATAGATTCTTAGTAAAACTAAGATATGCCTTCCAGCTCTAGTCCTCAGAGTATTCCAAAGGATGTTCAGCATAGATTATAGTTCATGCATTTATATATTTAAATGCTTTACAAGATAGATGATTTTGTTCATGTGGTGCTTCCCACCTGAATATCAATGGTGATCCCTCTAGGCTTTGGTAGGAAGCTTCATGGAGCAGGGTAGAGTAATCTAAGAACCTGGCATCTAAATTTCTATAGGTGAGCCTCTCTGAATTTAACTAGTTTGATGCTGAGATTACATATAAATGACCTATGGCCGGACTTACAATTGAAGCTTTTTCATCTTGGAGGTGTCTCCTGGAATTTGATTTTTATTGGCATAACCTTCAAGATCCCAGGACCATCTTTGCACTATAATAAGGTAAAGCATAGGACTGAGAAGTTAGTGCAGTATGCACCTGCAAATGCAAAGAATAAGATTTAGCTCTTCTATGCTAATAACAAAATTCTAGATCTGGGGCCTACTAGATAACCTGTGGCCTTAACCTATGGCCTACTAACATTTTAAAAAATATTTTAGTTGTGTTTCAATATAATTTGTTTCCTTTGTAATTCCATGTATTTTATTTTATATAATTATAAATTATTCTGCCAAAGGGGGTGTGAGACACAAAAGAGGTGAAGAAGCCCTGTTTTAGAGTATAGTACATGAAACAGAATTGAATAAATGAAATCATACTCTATGTCTCTCCCCAAACATATTAAGAGTGGGTTTTCCAGATAAAAATGTTTCTGTTAAAGTCTTTTTGTTTTTATGCCAACAGACCCCATTCCTTCATGAATACAACTACCAGTTTTTCTTAAATATTGATTTCATTAGGTGACAGTGGGGATAGTGGTGGATCTGGAGTGAAGAATAACCTATGTTTAGATCCTGGCCCTAACGTTTATGGGATGGGTGACCTTAAACATAGCATTTAACCTCTCTGAAGCTTGGTTTCTTTATGTAGACTGTGAGATTATTAATACTCACCCCATATACATAACAGCATTATTAGGAAAGTGCTTTCTGAGCTTTTTATGTTGGTCAGTTGTTTTTCAGTCTGTCCGACTCTTCATGACTCCATTTGGGTTTTTCTTGGCAAAGATACTGAAGTGGTTTGCCATTTCCTCCTCCAGCTCCTTTTACAGAGGAGGAAACAGGCAAATGGGGTTAAGTGACTTGCCAAGGTTCACAGAGCTAGTGAGGATCTGAGGCTAGATTTGAACTCAGGAAGATGAGTCTTCCTGACTCCAGGGCCATAACACTGTCTACTGTACCATCTAGCTGCTCTTTTAAACTCTAAGGTGCTATTTAAATTTGAGTTATTGTGTTATTCTTCCCAGCTTGCACCTTCATCCTCTCTATGGTCAAGTACCATCGGAGTCCCTCTCCCTTGCTTTTGACATCCTTCAAAATTTGACTCCATCCTACAATTTTATTTCCTACTATGTGGTATCTTCCCCTCCCCCTCTCTCCTCTTATAACTTCTAATCTAGTCAGGTTTTTCTGAGGGGAGAAGGCAAAGCAATTGGGGTTAGGTGACTTGCTCAAGGTCACACAGCTAGTAAGCGTTAAATGTCTGAGGCTAGATTTGAACTCAGGTCCTCCTTACTTCAAAGCCGGTGATCTATTCACTGCCCCACCTGGCTGCCCCTGGATTTTTTCCCCCCTAACTCTTTTATTTCTCTAACCTCCTCCCTGTAGCCCCCTTCTTTGTTCATTCCAATCCACTATCCATTAAGATCTAGCTCAAGCCCCATCTCTTCCATAAAGCCTTCCTTACTTCACATCTCAGTGATCCTTTCTTTTCTCAAACTCCCATAGTGCTTATGGTCATGGACTCGTGGACTTTAGAGATCATTTGATTCGCTGTCTCCATATTAGAGATGAGGTTCAGAAAACAGAAGACCTAGAAGTGTTAAATTACTCACCAAGGCCACACTAGTCAGAAGCTATACTAACTAATTTGTTTTTGTAGTCAACAAATAGTAAATACAGTGGATTCTCATATTCTTTATATCACTTAGTAAGTTCTGTGACTATGAGGAACATCTACAAAAGCCTTTTTATTCCTTTTTCATATTTTCATCATTGACCCCCTTGATATATGCAGAGACCATTCTCAAAGAGATTTGATAGAGAGGAGGAAGTAGGCATATGGGTAATTACTTTCTTTGGATGTTAATACAATATCTTTATTGTATTTACCATATTTTTAAAATCTTCCCTTGTTTGGATTTATTAAAAATCATTATCTTGTTGCCTTTAGAATTGTATCTCCTCCAGCACATTATTTCTTTTGGATTCAATTGACCACACTTCCATATTTCGTCTTAGATATCATTTCTACTTTCTCACATAGTACACTGGATTGTGAGGTATTAGAGTACAATGTAGTGGTTCCATTGTCATTGACAATGAGAATAAGCTGCTGTTACGATGACAAGTCTTTTTCTATTTCACATGTACACTGCATAACATTTCAGCCCTGCTTACTTTTATTTGTGTTATAGTCACCTGAGCCATTCTATTCCATCATGCGTGAGATCAAATCTGAGTGTGATTGCCAAGCTGGAGGTTCAACCTCACCTTCTTCCTTGTGCCATCTGTTTGAGACTCAGTCACCCTACCCAGCATATGTACAAATTAGTAAAGGAGGTAGTCCTACCATGTAATGCAAGAAGAGTATGGCATAAAAACAGGGAACCTGAGTGTTACTTTGGTGCCCACAGAGTATTAAAAGACATAGAGAAGGGCCCCCAGCATGTTGGGCATAATTTTTATGGTGAGTTTATAAACAGGCATGAATAATATTTCAAGGAATTCAAAGGCATAAAAGGACTATGTGGTACATGCAAGCAGAGGGAGCATCTATACTTATGACATACATCAAAGGAACTGAAGTATATAATCAGATAATGTATTTTCAATCACCCTGGCTTTTTTATTGGTCAAAATGTACCCGTCTCTTTTGTTAATCATGAGCTATATATTCTTTTGGGTAAATTGGTCTTTTTCTATCCCAAGACAAATGGACAGTCCATAAAATAAATTTCCCCGTACTATCATTCTGATTATAACAACGTACATCAAGGTCTATAATTATAATTAAACTAATAAGCATGGCAATAGATGTGCTTTTGCAAAACACAGCATAATTTAACATGTCATGTTTAACAGTGAGTAATATCACCAGCACCCTCAAAAATCTGATATTACTGTAGGTGCTGTTAAGGTTTTTAGATTTTTGTTCGGTGGAGTAATTGTCTCCAAAAGCCATCTCATGCAGAAATGATTAAATATGTGGGTAATAAAAAACCAAGGGGATTATGTATTTTCTGGAATATATTAATAATATTTTGATTCTAGAGGACCTCTCTTGAAGGGATTACAATAGAAGTTGATATAAAGTATATTGGCATTTACATATAAATATGGTGATAAGATATGACCACATTCATCTCACATTTTATGGGAAATTTCCTTTGTATTTTTTACTATCTGAATTACATTTCTTAATTAGTTCCTCTTAATCAGGAATGACTACAGACCTCTGTAAGAATGGTTAGGTACTTAGGATTAATAGTATAGAAACACTGTTCTTCCAAAGCTGTGCTAAAATGATTATAAAGAGTGAGAATTAAGAAGCCTGGACCTCATTTTCTTAAATTTGCCCCGATGGATTTTTTCCCCCATGTGTGCCTTACAAATCAACAGACTTTAAATGCAAAATATAGCTTACTAGTAATTCTGGTTGCCTGCTTGGAGACACATTAATCACATTTCTACCTCAAAAATAGAAGGGTATATCTTTTAATATTTAGAATTCCATTGTCTTTTGTGCTGCCTGGTTTTCACTGAGTGGTATAAAATCTACTTTATTTCAGTCCATCAGAAAATTAGCTTAGATTCTAATTAGAGAGCATCAATTTAGATTCCCAATATTACACTGTGAATTTCATATCTAACTTTAGCTTACATTTAGCTTTACAACCAACTCGTTGAATATCTCTAGTGGGGAACTCTTAATTGAAAAATTTAAATAAGTTTATATAAGGATCTCATTATTGTACATAAGTATTTTAGATTATTTTTTCTTACCCTAATCTGAGGCACTATTTACTTGACTATGATAGAATTGTGTACAAGCAGAAGATTAATTTAGTCCAACTTGCTTGTTCCTGTAGTCCTGCATGAAAGTAAAACCTAATGGTTCCAAATTGTCCGTATTAGCCTCACTTAAGAACATATAAATATATCTTAAATTGCAGTCTGGAGGGGAGAGATAGGAAGATGCATTGTAGCATACTGAATAGAGCGCTGAACATGGGAACCAGGAAGATCTGGGTTCAAATTCCACTTCAGACCAGTGTGACCCTGAACAAGTCATTTAATCCCCCAAACCTCAGTTGCTTAATCTGTTACATGGGTATGATTTTTAATTTTTTATTTTAAATATTCTTTTCTTTTTAAAAATGGAGTTCCAAATCCTTTCCCTTTCTCAGACCCCTCCCCCATCCACTGAGAAGGCAAGCAAAATTATATAAATTACACATGTGAAATTATGCAAAACATATTTCCATATTAGCCAAATAGCAGAAAGACGGGGGGAGAGAGAGAGAGAGAGAGAGAGAGAGAGAGAGAGAGAGAGAGAGAGAGAGAGAGAGAGAGAGAGAGAAGAGAGAGAGAAGAGAGAAGAGAGAGAGAAGAGAGAAGAGGGAGAGGAAGAGAGAGAGACAGAGAGAGAGGAAGAGACAGAGAGAGAGAGAGACAGAGACAGAGAGAGACAGAGAGACAGAGAGACAGAGAGAGAGAGAGAGAGACAGAGAGAGAGAGAGAGAGAGAGAGAGAGAGAGAGAGAGAGAGAGAGTTATACTTTGATTTGCCCTCAGAATTTATCAATTTCTCTCTGGAAGTGGATAGCATTTAGCATTTTTTCATCATGAGTCCTTTGGAATTGTCTTGGATCATTGTGTTGGTCATAGTAGTAAAGTCTTTCTCATTGGCCATCATTATAACATTGTTGTTGCTGTGCCCAATGACACCCTGCTTCTCTTCACTTCTTTTGCATTAGTGCAGATAGGTCTTGCCAGGTTTTTTTTTTTTCTGAAACCATCATTCTCATCATTTCTATAGCACAATAATATTCCATCAAAATCACATGAAACAACTAAATTCAGTCATTCCCCAATGCCCTGATGGGCATCCCCTTAATTTCCAATTCTTTGCCACCACAAAGAGAGCTGCTAAAAATATTTTGTACATATGGGTCATATGTCTTATCTTCTACACCTCCTATTTCCCTGTTGGGTAAGTCACATTACTATACCCAAATTGGCATGTGTTTCTCTCTCTCTCTCTGTCTCTGTCTCTGTCTCTGTCTCTGTCTCTGTCTCTGTCTCTGTCTCTGTCTCTCTCTCTCTCTCTGTCTCTCTCTCTCTCTCTGTCTCTCTCTCTCTCTCTGTCTCTCTCTCTCTGTCTCTCTCTCTGTCTCTGTCTCTCTGTCTCTGTCTCTCTGTCTCTCTCTGTCTCTTTCTCTCTCTGTCTCTCTCTGTCTCTCTCTCTGTCTCTCTCTGTCTCTCTCTCTCTCTCTCTCTCTCTCTCCACATACATAATCTTCCCTCTCTGAGCCAATTTTGAGGAGAATGAGGATCAAACATTTTCTGCCACCCCCCTCCATTTCCCCTTCACTATAGAAACTCTTCCTTATCTACCTCTTTTATGTGAGAAAATTTTCCCCATTGTACCTCTCCTTTCTCCCTTCCCCTAATGCAGCTCTCTTTCTCTTTCATTTTTTGATATTATTCCTAACATAACTGACTGATACCAATACCTTTGATGTAGACTTCTAATTGCCCAGATAATGATAAAGAGTTCTTAAGAGTTACATGTGTAATCTTACCATATAGGAATGTAAATAGTTTAACCTTGTTGAGTTTCTTATGTTTACTCTTTGATGTTTACATTTTATACTTCTCTTGAGTCTTGTGTTTGAATTTCAGATTTTCCATTCAGCTCTGGTTTTGTCTATCAGGAATGCTTGAAAGTCCTCTTTTCCCTTAAATATCTCTTTCTTCACCTAAAAGATTATACTCAGTTTTGCTGGGTAGGTTATTCTTGGTTGTAATCTTAGCTCCTTTGCCTTCTAGAATATCATATTCCAAGCTCTCTGCTTCTTCATAATGAAAGCTACTAAATCTTGTGTAATTCTGACTGTGAGTTCGTTGTATTTGAATGGTTTCTTTCTGGTTACTTGCATTATTTTCTCTTTGAACTGGGAGCTTTGGAATTTGGCTACAATAATTCTATTTTGGGATCTCTTTCAGAAGGTGAACAGTGGATTCTATTTCTGTTTTACCTTCTGGATCTAATATATAGGGGCAGTGTTTCTTTATGATTTCTTGAAATATGATGATGTCTAGATTCTTTCTTTGATCATAGCTTTCAGGTAATCCAATAATTCTTAAATTATCTCCTTTTAATCTATTTTCCAATAAGATATTTCACATTTTTTTATTCTTTTGATTTTGTTTTATTTTTTCTTGATGTTTAATTCCAGTTGTCCAATTCTAATTCATTAGTGAGCTTTTGTATCTCTTTTTCCATTTCGCTTATTCTGTTTTTAAGGAGTTCTTTTCTTCAGTGAATTTTTGTGCCTCTTTTTTACCATTAGGCCATTTCTGTTTTTAAAGTGTTATTATCTTCATTATGTTTTTATCAAGTGGTTAATTCTTTTTTCATAATTTTTCATAATTTTCTTGCATCTTTTTTATTTGCTCTAATTTTTCCTCCCCTACTCATCTCTTTCTTTTACTCTTCTAAGAATTCTTGTTGGGCTCTAATTTGCATTGTTCTTTGAGCTTTCCTTGTAGCTATTTTCACATTGTTGTCTCCCTTTAAGTTTATATCTTGGTCATCCCTGCCATCATAGTAGCTTTTTAAGGTCAAATTCTTTTTTGGTTGTTACTACTCATTTTCCCAGGCTATTTCTTCACTTTGAATCTTGTGCTAAAGCTGGGCTATGCTCACCTGGGGGTGGGGAGGCACTGTCCCAAGCTTCAGCCTTTTTCATGCTACTATTTTCAGAGCTTTTTCTAAGGGTCTGCAACTTTTTGGTGCTTCCAAGGTATGGTCACTGCTCTCCTGGTCTGCACTGTGGTCTTTACCTAGGAAGGACCCCTGTTCCTCTGTAGCTACAAGCATGAGCACTCCTCTTGGCTCTGCAACATTGACCAGGTTCCCTTCTCTCCTGTAGCAACAAGTGCTAGTGAAGTTCTCTGCCTTGTAAGTGCAACCAGGATCCCTGCACCCTTGTGACCAACCACCTATACTCTTCTGTTATCTGGGATTCTGACACAGAACTGCATATGGGTAATAGAATTGTCAGTCAATGCCAGCTGTACCCAGTGCCAGCAAAAAGTCCCTTGTTATCTCTTTCTTACCAGTTGTCTGGCCCTCTTACCAACTCTGGGATGAGAGCTCCTGAATCTGCTGCTGCTGCTTCCACTGTCACAGCTGCCCCCAAGGCCTACTGCTAGATCTGCCATAGCATACACTATGGATGGGCACCCACTCTGGTGTCAAAGACCTCTCTTGCAGATCTCTTATGTCATCTTATACTAGAAAAATGTCTTTTGTTGGCTCTGTGAATCTAAAATTTGATTTGAAGAGTTATTTAAAAGTTAATTGGAGAGGAATGTTGGGAATTAGAGAGGAATGTTGGGAAAGTTCAGCTGGGATGCTACCTGTACTCTGCCATCTTGGCTGTACCCCATCTCCATCCCCACCCACGAGTAAGATTTTAGCATTTACCTCAAACAATTATTTTGAGATTCAAGTGAATTATTACATGCAATATCCTTTGTAAATCCTAAAGTATTGTGCAAATGTCAGCTATCTTTTTTGTTGTTGTTGTTGTTGTTGTTAAATAAGAGGAATATTTGCTCCACTTCTCCCTTCCATTAGTATGGTTGATTCAGTTCAACTCAATAAATATTTCTTGGGTACTGGGTTGGGGGCAACAAATTGGAAAGAAAACAATCTCTGACCTTGAGTGGCTTATATTCTTTTTGGAGCAGGGCAGAATACAAGATGTATTCAATAAATGTAGGAAAGATAGGAAGATAGGAACGGCCAACACAATGGATGAAAAATCAGGTGCTCAAAAGATTCCATTGAGCTCAAATGATGACCAAATGACTTAAGAGGGATTAGGTTAAAAAATCAACTTCACAAGTATGAGATCAATTAGTCATTAAGTATTTATTAATTACTTTCTATATGCCTGATCTTGTGATTGGTATCAGAGAGATACAAATACAATGAATAAAGCAATCTTCACTTAAAAAGAGTATACATGTGAGAATTATGGCAAACAATATTTTTTTCTGAAAAAAGATTGAGACAACAAATTAAATATTAGTCAACAATGTAACAAAAAAAGCAAATAAGCTATCAGGCTTTTAGATTTCATTATGAGGGTCGTGATGCCCAGGATTAGGACATGGCCAGATCATACTGAATTTGGTTCTAGGTTCATCTTTTAGGGAGGATATTAATAAGTTAAAGCATATCCAGATGAGAACAACCAGGAAGAATGACGATTATGCTGTATGAGAATCAGTTGCTTGGGGGATATAAAAGCCATTTTAATGTATTTGAAAAGCTATTATATATGAGAAGGGTTCGTTTTATTGGTTTTGTTTTTCTGCTTTGCTCCAGAAGGCAGAACAAAGAACAATGGATGACAGATACAAAGAAGCAAATTTAGCCTTAATATAAGGAAAAATTCACCAATAATAAAACCTATTTCAAATGGAATGAGCTACATTAGGAGGTAGTGGGTTACTTTTCACTAGAGATCTTCCAACAAAGGTTAGGTGAGCATTTGTTTGATATGTAGAAGGGATTAGGTGTGGGCTTAAATAGTAGTCTTCTGAGGAAGAAGAGAGTATCTTTCCTAAGGGAGAAGGAAGGAAGAGGAAAGAAAGAAAGAAAGAAGGGAAAGGTAAGAAAGGAAGAGTGAAAGAAGGAAAGAGGCAAAGGAAGAAAAGAGGAAAGGAAGGAAAGAAGGAAGAAAAAAGGAAGGAGGAAAGGAAGAAAAGAGAAAGATGAAAGGATGGAAGGATTTATTAAGTGCCTACTACACGCTAGGCAGTGTATTAAGCACTTTATAAACATCTTTCTACTAGTTCTGATCACTGTGCCTTGTGCTATAGCTAGAAAGTGCATTGCACTTGGACTCATGAGGCATTTGTTTAAATCTCAACTCCCTTACCGTTTATGAAAACTTGGACTAGTCACTTTAACTTCTCTGACTGTGTCCTCTCATTTATAAAAGTGAAGGGGTATGTTCCTCCTAGCTACAATATTTTTTGAAGATATTCTAAGAAGCAATGTCTTGGGGCAGGAGTGTGAACCACTGGGAGCCCGACTAGGAAGACCTGCCTTCAGATCTCATCTGTGAAATTCACTGGCCGTGTGATCATGAGCAGGTCACAACTGCTCTGAGCTTCAGGCAGGTCCCGAAGACTAGAGAGGTTAGGAGCTCTGTTGGTGAGCAGAGATCCTACACTGGGAGTTCCTTACACTATTGAAATCCCAGGTTCTCGATGATGAGCACGTCTTTCAACATATTGCACCAATCAACTTAACAGATAGTCCCAAACCTTATGGGACATACAATCTATGAAAAATCAATGATACAAGTAGAGAAAATAGGTGCATGCAGACAGATATACCATATGTCAGCCACTGTGCTAAGTGCTGAGGTAACAAAAAAACAAATGAAATAGTCTTTGTCTCCAAAAGATTGCGTTTTTTTGGAGGAATTTGCATTCTATCCGTATATACACAGATGAACATGTCCTTTCTACCTGACCTCTGCCAACAAAAAAATTCAAGGAACTGTATGAAGTATAGCAAAAAAATGATAGCCCCTATCCTCAAGGAATTTATATTTCATGTGAAGAGAATAAGGAAGGAAAATGGCCAAATGTATCCATACAATATGACTCCAGGTCACTCAAGGAGAAAATAGTAATAGAAAAGAAGATGGCTAATAAATAATTGAAAAAAAAATTAAACATCCAGTATGTACCAAGCACTCTACTAAGTGCTACAGATCCAAGCCAAAATTTACAGCAAACCTTAGGAGCTCGTATTCTAACTGAAGGAGATATGACATAAAGAAAGATTCAGTTGCAGGGCTGATGGAAAGGCCCAGCAGTCCTTTACAGTTGAGTAGTAGGGTGGATGGCAGGGGTCCAAATTGTTGGGCAGGTACGGATAGAATACTTTCTTAAGTCATAAATGCAAAATCTACACATGATTTTTAAAAACCTGCTTTTCTGCTAATTAGGTGAGATAGCACAATGTTTGATGGAATGCATTAACAGTTATATATTTTCTCTAGCTAGCCTAGCTCAGGAGACCTTTATCAGCATGTGAACAGATATAAGGAAGATAAATGTCAGGAATAATCCAAGATTGTGGTTTGGAAAGGGGGATAAGTAGCCATAAGGCAGGGAGAACAAGGATTCACAGTTATAAGACAGTGTAAAGTTGAATTGGTTAACCACTAACCCCTGCATGTATGTATGTTTATCTAGCTTAGTCATGAAGACTGGTGTGTTCAAAAGGTGAACTGGTCTCTTGGTGCATTTGAAAAAGGTCATAGCTGCCTTTGCCTCCTGGAGCCTAAATAGTGCTATCCTTGACCATTATCAGGGCTAGCTTGAATTTCTAGACACTGCCAGGTTTTCCTGTAACTATCCTGTATGTTGCTTTGCCTCTAGAGACCAGAATAGACAATTATTTGGCTTATGTGTCTTTGCATCTTTCATGCATGTATTGTAAGTGGTTTTTATTGTTGGGGAGTTCTTCAACCCAGAGGTCCCAAGACCCTCTAGGAGAATAATTCCTACTACCTTGGTACACTTAACTAGATGTCAATAAATCAGGAGGCAAGACTGGAAGATAAAAAGTTTAATTAGGGGGCAGCTAGGTGGCACAGTGAATAGAGCACCAGCCCTGGAGTCAGGAGGACCTGAGTTCAAATCTGGCCTCAGACACTTAACACAAAAATTAGCCATGTGACATTGGGCAAGTCACTTAACCCCAATTGCCTTACCCTCCCCTCTCCGAAAAAAACCCCAAAGTTTAATTAGATGTATGGATAGCAAAGACACACACACACACACACACACACACACACACACACACACACACACACTCAAACACGGTCTTATAAAATATCAGGGAGTTATTTGTGGCAAAAAGGAAAGTTTAATCAGCCTATCAGGAGAAGCTATTAGGCCATTTTCCTTATTTGGGAAGTTGAATAACAGGATGC
The DNA here is from genome assembly GCA_011680675.1 of Gymnobelideus leadbeateri. Classification (NCBI taxonomy): domain Eukaryota; kingdom Metazoa; phylum Chordata; class Mammalia; order Diprotodontia; family Petauridae; genus Gymnobelideus; species Gymnobelideus leadbeateri. The sequence continues at coordinate 88,704 of WOXC01005023.1, forward strand.
CAGGCAATTTTAAGGAGAACGTGTTAACTTTGGAGTCTTAGGAGTTACCCAAGACCAGGTCAGTTCCAGTAAGATAATGTTTTCTTTGTAGTTAGTATCATTAGAATATTATTTAGGGGTATCATACCTCCAAACTGGTAGAAACTATCCTTCAAGACAGGACTAGTTCAAGTTCATCCTGTCCTTGCCAGCCTGAGGGCTTCTCTTTACACAACCCTACCCATAGCTCTGTTTCTCTAGCCTCCAAAGGTCGTTTTTTTGGGGGAGATGACATTTTCCCCAAATTCGGAGTACCTGCTTGCCCTTACACTATAAATCCTGTAGAGTTAGATTTAGGTACTGTGTGACCATATTTCCATTCTTTGAGCCCAAGAACCAGACTGGTATTTTTTCATAATTAAGACAGATTTTTTTTTCCTTTTCAAAGAGGCATTAACATTTTTAAAATTTATTTTACCTTTAGTTTATGAAATAAAACAAACATTTCCATAAAATAGCATAATAAAAAGATGATTACACGCAAAGCTACAAATCTATTATGTATAGTTTGCTATTCCTTTTAAATATATGATAAAGTTATCACGTAAATTTCTTTTTTTCTTACCTCCCCCACCCCATCCTGCTAGAGATGGCTACCATTAGACACAAATATATATATATATATATATATATATATATATATATATATGTATATATATATATATATATATATATATATATATATATATAATTATTCTATCCATACGTTTATCAGTTCTTTCTCTGGATGTAGATAACATCTTCATATGTCCTTTATTTTGAATTTGTTTATTTATAATAGTCAGACTGACTTAGTTGCTCAAAGTTGTTCCTAGGAAACACTATTAGGTGGGAGGGAGAGAGGGTAAGTTTTTGTTCATTGAAAAAAATTAATTAAAAAAATGCTGGGGCAGCTAGGTGGTGCACTGGCTCTGGAGTCAGGAGGACCTGAGTTCAAATCTGGCCTCAGAAAATTGAGACTCTTACTAGCTGTGTGACTTTGGGCAAGTCACTCAACCTCAATTGCCCTCCAAAAAAAAAAAAAGCAAAAAAAAAATGCTACGCTGTCAATAACACTGGAGTTAGTCCATATAAATCCAGTTTCACTATTGCCCTCCTCCCCTTCCTTCCTTACTAAAGATTTCTATCATTTAATGTTTCTCTTGCATGCTAAGAAGTAATTCTTTTATATAAATATATATATATATATTTGAAACATTTAATGTTAAGATCTCGAATTTCAGATCCATTTCCTTCCTCCCTTGTCACCCATTCCCTCTGGGGAGATAAGTAATTCAGTATATGTTGCACATGTCTAGCTATGCAAAACATTATCACAGTAGATATATTGCACAAGGCTGCTTATAATTCCTTCCCACTCATCCCACCCCCCACCTGGTCCATTCCCTACATGATCCTGTCCCTCTTCTATAGTGGGTACTTCCAACCTCCCCTCCCCCCAAGGATGCCCTCCCATCCATCATCCCTCCTCTCATCCCCCTTCCCCCTATTCTGCTGCAGGTTGAGATATCCCATTTAGTATGTATGTCATTCTCTCCCTGAACCAAATTCAATGAGAATGTGGTTTTGCCTTTTTTGCCTTCCTATTCTCCCCCTCCCTTGCAACCACTTCCCCTTGCTTCTTCTACATGAGATAGTTTACCCTACCCTGTCTCTCCCCATCTCCTCTTGCCACTTTCCTCTCTCACCTCATAATTTCATCCCTTGAGTATTCTTCCTTCCCAACAAATTCAACCTATGCCCTCTATCCATATATAACTGTAACCATATACACACACATTCACATATGTATTCATAAGACCATACACCCTTCTTCCATTATTTTCATAGTGAGAAAGATTTCATCAGTTGCAGTTATTGTTTTTCCATATAGGAATGTAAATAGTTCAACTTTGATAAGTTCCTTTTGATTTCTTTTCCCTGATTACCTTCTCAGGCATCTCTTGCTTCTTGTGTCTGGATGTCAAATTTTCTATTCAATTCTGGTTTTTTCCTCAAGAATGCTTGAAAGTCCTCTATTCCACTGAATGACCATATTTTCCCCTGAAACAAAATACTCAGTTTTGCTGGGTAGGTGACCCTTGGCTTCAGTCCCAGCTCTTTTGCCCTCTGGAATATCATATTCCATGCCCTTTGATCCCTCAGTGTAGAAGCTGCCAAGTCCTGGGCTATTCTGATTGTGTTTCCACAATATTGAAATTGTTTCTTCCTGGCTGCTTGGAGTATTTTCTCCTTGATCTGGGGATTCTGGAACCTGGCTCTAATATTCCTGGGAGTTTTCTTTTTGGGATCTTTTTCAGGAGGTGATCTGTGGATTCTTTCAACCTCTATTTTGCCCTCTGGATCTAAAACATCAGGGCAATTTTCCTTGAGAATTTCTTGAAGGGTGATGTCTAGGTTCTTTCTTTGATCATGACTTTCGGGTAGTCCAATAATTTTTAAATTGTCTCTCCTGGATCTATTTTCCAGGTCAGTGGTTTTTCCCATGAGATATTTCCCAGACCGCTGTGCTGGTCCTTCCTGCAGGGCTGCTGGGCCGTCCTCAGCAGGAGGTTAGCTTCTCTGTGTCGTTCTGTGGGTGCTGGGGCTCCAGAAGTTGTTCAGAGTCCCCTTTTACATAGTTTGGGGGGAATCTCAATTAAGACATATTTTAAACAAAAAAATTCATCAAATATGCAAAAATGGTCATGCTATGAAGTAGAACAGTATTAATAACACTCAAAAGTAAGCTCATTTTCCTGAAAATTTATTCTGAAAAGCTGCAGAGGATATTAAAATGTTAACATCAAATTTGTTAAAATAATAGATCCTAAAATTTTACAAAAAGGTTAAAATTGTTTAAAATAATTAAATGTTTAAAGGGAGCTAAAAACACCATCTCACATACATAGCTTGCTACATGTATAAAATGGGTAATTAGATAACTATTGTTAGCTTCATAAAAGGCCAATTTCTTTCTTTTTAGAAATATTATCTTTAAATGAAAGTATCATTAGAGAAAGTGATCATTGAGCAAATTGACTTTAAATAAATTACTGAATCATTTATTTGTGGAATCTTCCAGTGCTAGACTTGGAAGGAACTTGGGGGTTTAGAATTAAAAGCAGACAATCATGAAGGGCCTTCAGCAATAATGCTTTCCTTGAACATAAATCAACTAAGTTTTTGCTCCTCTGTAATGGAGTTATAAAACCACATTGAGAGAAGAACCCCAGTCAAGAGACTAAGAAAATGAGCAAGTGCTGGGGCGGCTAGGTGGTGCAGTGAGTAGAGTGTCGGCCCTGGAGTCAGAATGACCTGAGTTTGGATCCAGCCTCAGACACTTAATGCACACACAACCAAAAACCTAGCCCTGTGACCTTGGACAAGTTACTTAACCCCAATTGCCCTCCAAAAAGCAAAAACAAACAAACAAACAAAAAAAAAAACCCCAAAAAAACAACTAGATCAGTGAAATAAGACCTAACAATAAAGTCCTATTAACAAATATCCATCACAGTTCAATTTTCCACAAACCCATAAACATAAACTACTGAGGAAGAGACTCTTCAACAACAACAAATCAAACAAACAGATTGTACAAGTTTTCAAAGCATTTTATATGTCTCACTTGGTATAAAAATTGCTCAGAAAACTTTAAATTAATCTTTTGAAATATAGATTTGTAACAACAGTATCTTTAAACATTTTTAGTGCAGTCTTGACCGTGATTCCATTGATATGGGGAACTCCCAGTGGAAAAGCTCCCTCCAAGGCAGATCAATCATTGTCTTACATTTCATAATCCAGAGTTTATGGGGCACTGAAAAGTTTAGTAACTTGCCTGCAGCCATAAACTAGCTAGCTGGTCATGTAGTGAGAAAGAGATACAACTAGTATTATCCGAATAGGTCTTTGATATCTCTGCAATGTAAAGTGAAAGGGAGGGAGGCCTCCACCATGATCAATGGACTACCCATGGTGAATTTGTGCAGAAGAATTGGACAAGAATTCTATAGAACAAGCAGAAATGAATTGTAATCTGCATTATTGGGGGGTATACCCACATTTGTGACCTTAAAAAATCCAATCGGTCTGGCAACAATTATTTAAGCATTTATTATATACTCAGTAAGCAGTCATTTCCTGTTCCTATAGATGATTTCATTTTTGCTGATATTTATTCTCATGTCCAGTACCTTCTGAATTTCTTCCAGAAGAAAGTATTTGTGGATATATTCTTGAGGATTCTTTTTAGCCTACAAGCCCCCATCCTCTTTTACTTCTTGATCCTGAGCCACATTTCCCAATATATTTTTCATGATCCTCCTCTTTGCCCATATATTAAAGCACATATTGATTTTTTTTGAGGGTCATATTGAGCTGTTCAGGGAACCTCTTTACTTCCTCATCCTCTTAATATAGATTTTGGCACATAAGCTATAATCATGTTTATGGCAGTCTTTTATCTTATGCATACCGTAAGGCATGATGAACAAACGCCCGGTGAAATTATATTTCTTTCTACCTTTCAACAGACAATGAAACCAACTTTACCAACTCCTTTATTTGTCTGTCCAAAGAGAACCTGGAAGCCATCCTTCCATTTAGCTATAACTTCCTAATATCTTCCTGTTTCATTTGTCAGCAAGAATGTCAATATTTAATATATGATTATGGAGCATCAGTGGTCATTAGACAAAGATGTCACACTTAAAATATCTACATTTAAAGTAATGTATGTAGGCTTAAATTATTTTGATTCTTGACAACTTTTGTTAATTTTTCTTCTTTTTCTTTTTTTTTTTTAATCGTGCTACCACTGTCTCCGATGAATCAAATGGGGGATACACAGGCCTGAGACCTAGGCTTATTTTCACTGTCATATCCAAGGCCTTAATCCAGTGGCCAGCCTGGATGATAATGGGACACTGTTTCTAGTCATACTGGCCTTTGGACAACAGATGCGAGTGCATCACGACCCTACTTAAAGTTTTTTTTCAACATGACAGAACCTGTTTGAGCGTGTTGGCATAACTTTCAAGTATCCATGGTAACCGTGGCCATCTGTGCAACATATGAATATGTTAAGTACTATATAGACCATGAACATGACATGGCTGCTAACATCCTTGAAATTTGTATATAGGTCCTGGTTCTAATGCGTATTGGCTCTATGACAGTGAAAAAGAAATTTAATTTCACTAAGTGACACTTTCCTCATTTGTAAAATTAATCTGAATAAATTATTACCTGCAAAATATGTTGTTATTGTTTTCTATTTTTGAACATGGGTCCAATGGTCTCCTGGCTGTGAATTATTGCACAGCATATTCTAGGGTGTGGTTTCTTAATCTTTTTGTGTCATGATCCTTCTTGGGAGTCTGGTAAAACCCATGGATCTCTTCTGAGAAAATTACTTCAAATGCATAAAATTTTTTAAAAAACAAAAACTTACAAAGGAAACTGATTATATTGAAATATAGTTTTTAGAATATTAAAAAGTTAATTCACCCCAGATTCAGAACATGTACTGCCAGGAAAATTCAAATTAAACAAATCAAGGTAACAAACATTCATTTAGTTCCTGTTATATTGTTGAATGGATGCATTATGCTATGAATTTATTATATTACCCACGGGGATTCAAAGAGAGAAGGAAACAGTCCCTGTCCTCAAGGAGCATACAACCTTAATGAAGCAAATATCATGGTAGGTGTAAATAGAGTATAGCCTATTATAAACAATGCTTTGTACATGACTAAAAGATATCATAAAGAATATAAATAATTAGAAAAAGAGGTAAACTAGTCATTGTAGACAGAATAAGAGCCAACAGATGAAGAAACCAAGTGATAGTCTTGAGACAAACCAGAAAAGAGCTTATAACACATTATGTGGATACGTCTACTGAAGGGAGGAGCTTTAGCTAAGAAAAGCAGATTTAAGAACAAAGCAATCATCTAAAGATGGGACTTGGCTATCTGGATCACAAAATTAAATATTGGAATGATGAAGTATTGGCTAGGTATTGAGGACCTCTAATAAGAAGCAGTAAAAATATGTATTCCCTGATCTCTGTGAATCTGATTAAGAGGGCTTTCATGTAACATGGAGGGCAGAAGGAAAATAACCCATATACATCTACCATGCCAGATAACACAGAACAACAGGTACAACAGAGGAATAAGAACACCAATAGATTATGAATAATTTGTATGAGATAATATGCAACAAGAGAGGAAGCAATAAAGTATCAAGGCTCCCACAGGCATAAATACAAATACAGAAATGTATGGGTAATAAAGGTAACAAGAGATCCTAATTCACTAAAGAAAATTAACCTCCTAAGTATCACTGAGACTTGGAGGGAGGGGACAAATGACTATCATATGGATATGTAAGATGTAGTTTGTTCAAAAGGAATGGAATTGAGAAAAAGACTAACGAAGTAGTGTTAGGATGAAATATTATGGGTGCTGTCATGGAAGTAAACTATGAAGTACCCGAGCAGAAGGAGGAAATAGATGAGTGACTTCAGAAACATCACAGACTTGGCACAGAGATAAAACATAGTAGTTTGGCTGAGAGCAGGGCAGGAGATGGTGGTAGTGGGGGAAATGGCAGCTATTTGGATTTTCACTCTCTGTCTGCCAAAACCAGAGTAGCTGATAAATATTTAACTTCCCTTAAACATAATTACATTTTTTTCAGACAGTAAGAGGGCATGTTCTGATCTTGTTCATGATCAACCAACAGAAACTTTTTGCTGAAGTAGAAATTATGGATCCTTGAGAATAAGTGATCACTCCAGCTTAGAAATTGTGATAGAGAAAAGGGAGACTAGGTACAGACTCCTAAAGAAAAGATAGGTAGGATACCATGGTTTAACTTTCAATAGAAAAAGTTATCCCAATGATGTGAGGATACTCTCAGGAATGGAATTCTAACAGACACAGACACAGACATACACATTATTTCAGTTCAAAGGTAAAGGGTTAGCTTTCTAAAGAGAGCTACATCAGTGCACAGCGAACTCACAGGCCAAGTTACATTTTAAAAATACATATATAGATGATAGAAGTAAAGGATGGGTAAATGAAATACAAAACAATGGCAGTGTTTAATAAGAATAGTGTCAGTAGTTCTAAAGCTTAGAATAATTTAAAGACAACAAATGACAACAAAACCAGCTTTTAAAAATTACATTGGGGGCAAATAAAATGTCCAACAGAGGATGATCACTGCTCTCAGTGCATAGGGTGATGATCATGAGTTAACTAACAAATCAGCAAACAAACATTAAGAACTTACTATATGCCAGTCACTGTGTTGTAGATCCAAAGACAAGAAATAATAGTCCTACCTTCAAGTAACTTACATTCTGGGGTTGGTGGGGAGAGAAGGAAGAGAGAAAGGATAATAGATAAATGTCTAGGTATATACAAATGTATAAAAATAAATATAAGACAACTTGGGGATAGGGAGACATTATCAGTTAGGGAGACTCAGGAAGTGAATGACAAAGACAAAGAGAACTGTTCAATTTTTTTTCTGTTTCTTCTCTCAAGGAGGATGCTCTTTGTACTGGGAAGGACAGATCAAAGGCAAATCAGGAACCATTAAGTACCTACTGCTGTACTAGTCATTGTGTAACTGCTGGAGATACAAAAGAAAGTCAAGAACAGTCCCTGTTCTCAAGGATCTCATTCTAATGAGGGAGACCACTTGCAAACAACTATGTACAAACTACATATACGTACATACTCATGCACATATATGTATGTGTAATATGTAAATGTATACACATATATGTAATAAACTGTAGGTAGTCTTAGGGGAAAGGAATCAGCATTAAAAGGAATCAGACATACTTCTTGCAAAGGTGGGATTGAGTTGGGACCTGAAGGAAGCTAGAGAAGCCAGGAGGTGGAACTGAACACAGAGAAGATCTAGGCATTGGGAATAGCCAATGAAAATGTCTAGTATTGAAAGATGGAGTATCTTTTGAAAGGAATAGCAAGGGAGAAAGTGTCACTATATTACAGACCTCAAGGAGGGAAGTAAAATGTGAGAAGACTAGAAAGGTAGGGAGGGACTAGGTTATGAAGGGTTTAAAATGCCAAACAGAGGATTTTGTGTTTGATCTTCTATGAAGATACCGTGGAGCTGCCAGAGTTTATTGAACAGGGGTGTGGCTTGGTCATACTGCCCTTTAGGAAGATCAGTTTGACAGCTGAGTAAAGAATGGACTTAAACATAAGATTGTACCTAGCAGTTCTCAGTTAGTTCAAATCACTAGGATCAAATAAACAAGATCCTAGATTTATGAAAGAAATGGCAGATATGATTGCTAAGCCACTGTCAGTGATCTTTCAAAATAAAATGATGGAAAATAGCAGAGAAGCTATAAAACCAGAAAAGAGGATGTAATCCTTCCCCTGCAGAGGAAAACTATGCTGTGATGTGGAAAGTACATTGGATTTGGAATTCAGAGAACCTGGGTTCCAACCCCACATCTGACACTTAGTTGCTGAGTGACCAAGGGCAAATCATTTTATCTCTCTAAGCTTCAGACAAGATTTATTTATTGAGTTATTAACAGGTTTTGATCTATAATAGTTGAGGGAGTTGTCATATCATTGAACCCCCAGATCCTTTATGTTACTGGAATAATGATCACACCTATGATTACTGGTAAAACTTTGGAACTGATTGTCAAAAGTATGGGTTGTAAGCATTTGGAAAAGAAATTGGTGCCCATCTAGGTTCATCAAGAGCAGATGATGTCAGATTAGAACAGGACATTTTTCTTTTTGATGAAAATTACTAGATCAGAAAATTCCCAGAGACTTGGTGGGTTTCAACAAGGCATTTGATGAAGCTTCTTATGCTATTCTTTTGGAAAATGGGGATACTTAGATTTGATGATTGTGTAGTTAAGTGGATTTAAAACTGACTCAATTAGAGGTATATAAAAGTGTAATGGGCTGCTGAAGAGATAATGAGTTTGCCCTCATTGGAAGTTTTCAAGCAGGGGATGTATAACCACTTGTCAAGTTTGATGTAGTGAAGATTTTTTTGGAGGGGTGGGATATATATGCTAGAGAGGGCAGCTAGGTGATATAGTGGATAGAACACTAGACTTATAGTCATGAAGATCTGAATTCAAATGTTGTCTCAGACACTAACTTTGTGACCTTGGACAAGTAACAACCCTTATTTGTCCCAGTTCCTCATCTGTAAACTGGAGACATACTGGAGAAGGAAATGGCAACCCAGTATCTTTGTTAAGAAAACACCACAGACAAGTCTATGGATTCACCAAGAGTGGAGCATGATTGAATGACTGAACAAGAAATAAGTTGGAGTATATGGCCATTGGAATGCCTTCCAATACTATGATTTTATGAATGAACAAACAGTAGTTATTACATATCTAGGTCATCTTGGAGGGAGATTGTTAATGGAATGTACCAGGGATCAGCCACTGGACCTGTACTTTGAAGTGTATTTTACATCAGTTATGTCTATGAAGACGTATATGACATTCTTATCATATTAAAGATTACAAGAAGCTGGGAAGTGTAGCTGACACTTTGGATGACAGAATCAGTACCAAAAAACAACCCCATAAAAAAACCTCTTAACATATTAGAGTGATAATCTGAATCTAATGTGATGCAATTTAATAAGGATAAACATGAAGTCCCATAGCTGGTTTCAAGGAATCAACCATTCCTGGAAGGTATTGTTAGGTAACAGGTCATGCAGAAAACATATGAGGATATTAATGAACTTCAAATTTAATGAGTAAACATTGTCACATGGCAGCCAAAAATTCAATGTTAGATTTAAGTAAAATAAACTATACTATTCAGAATGAGGGGGTAATTCAGCTCTTGATATCAAATTTTAGGAAGAACATAAGAAAACACATACAGAGATCAAACAGGATAGTGAGGTGGACAGAAGATAATTCCAGAAGAGAATCAATCAGTTGGAGGCATTGGAAATGTTTAGTCCAGAGAAGAGAAGAGAGTTAGAGGGGACTTGATGATAAACATCTTTAAGTGTCTGAAGATCTATCATATGGAAGATGGATGAGACTTGTTATAGCACCAATGCAATATCCACAGTTCCCATGGTCACTATAAATATACTTGCATGGTGCTCAATTGCAAAACATGACAGACTCTCCAAATAGAAGACAGAAGCACAACATTTATTCAGACAACAGAAAACAAAACCCCAAAACCAGTAAGCCAATTCCATCATAGTAGCAAAGAAAATAATAAGCCATAATAGCACAGAGAGCCATACCATCCTTTAACCTTCCCACAAACCAATATAAGACCAATATTCCCTCACAAGCCTGTCTCCTTAGGATGTGTGCTCTCCTCCCAAGCATCTAGGCTAGCTCTGACTCCCAGGTTCCTGTGGGCTATGCTCCACCTTTCAGCAAACTCTTCCCACCACAGGTTCCATGTGATTACATTCATCCTTTTAGGGGGCAGAGTTTCTTTTCTTTTTTTATGTTATTTTAAGTTTTAATTTAGTATTTTATTATTTCTCAGTTACATGTAAAAGCAACTTTTTTAAACAAATGCTTTATTGACTTCTGTTTTACATCATTCATTTCTGCCAGATTTTGAGATACAATTATTTTCCCCCCTGTTTTTCCCCTACCCACCCTCCCAGAATAGCAGTCCCACAAGATATTGCTTCCTCCAATCAGCTCTTTCCCATATCTTCTCCCATACCCCTTCGACTTTTCCATTAGAGGAAGGTGAATCTTTGTGTCCCAATGCCTGCACATCTTATCTCCCAATTACAAGCAAAAGAGTATTAATAATAGTATTTATATATATTTGAAACATTTAATCTTAAGACCTCGAATTTCAGATGCATTTCCTTCCTCCCTTGTCACCCATTCCCTCTGGGAGGATAAGTAATTCTAGCTATGCACAACATTACCATAGTAGATATATTGTACAAGGCTGCTTATAATTCCCTCCCACTCATCCCACCCCCACCTGGTTCATTCCCTACTTGATCCTGTCCCTCTTCTATAGTGGGTACTTCCAACTGCCCCTCCCCCCAAGGATGCCCTCCCATCCATCATCCCTCCTCTCATCCCCCTTCCCCCTATTCTGCTGCAGGTTGAGATATCCCATTTAGTATGTATGTCATTCTCTCCCTGAACCAAATTCAATGTGAATGTGGTTTTGCCTTTTTGCCTTCCTATTCTCCCCCTCCCTTGCAACCACTTCCCCTTGCTTCTTCTACATAAGATAGTTTACCCTACCCTGTCTCTCCCCATCTCCTCTTGCCACTTTCCTCTCTCACCTCATAATTTCACCCCTTGAGTATCCTCCCTTCCCAACAAATTCAACCTATGCCCTCTATTCATGTATAACTGTAAACATATACACACACATTCACATATGTGTTCATATGACCATACACCCTTCTTCCATTATTTTCATAGTGAGAAAGATTTCATCAGTCACAGTTATTGCTTTTCCATATAGGAATGTAAATAGTTCAACTTTGATAAGTTCCTTTTGATTTCTTTTCCCTGATTACCTTCTCAGGCATCTCTTCCTTCTTGTGTCTGGATGTCAAATTTTCTATTCAATTCTGGTTTTTTCCTCAAGAATGCTTGAAAGTCCTCTATTCCACTGAATGACCATATTTTCCCCTGAAACAAAATACTCAGTTTTGCTGGGTAGGTGACCCTTGGCTTCAGTCCCAGCTCTTTTGCCCTCTGGAATATCATATTCCATGCCCTTCAATCCCTCAGTGTAGAAGCTGCCAGGTCCTGGGCTATTCTGATTGTGTTTCCACAATATTGAAATTGTTTCTTCCTGGCTGCTTGTAGTATTTTCTCCTTGATCTGGGGATTCTGGAACCTGGCTATAATATTCCTGGGAGTTTTCTTTTTGGGATCTTTTTCAGGAGGTGATCTGTGGATTCTTTCAACCTCTATTTTGCCCTCTGGATCTAAAACATCAGTGCAATTTTCCTTGAGAATTTCTTGAAGGGTGATTTCTAGGTTCTTTCTTTGATCATGGCTTTCAGGTAGTCCAATAATTTTTAAATTATCTCTCCTGGATCTATTTTCCAGGTCAGTGGTTTTTCCCATGAGATATTTCACATTGCCTTCTAATCTTTCATTTGTTTGGATCTGCTTAACAGTATCTTGATTTCTCATAAAGTCATTAGCTTCCATTTGCTCCAGTCTAACTCTGAAGGAATGAATCTCCTCAGTGAGCTTTTGAGATTCTTTTTTCATCTGGCAAATTCAACTTCTTAAGGCATTCTTCTCCTCATTGCTCCTTTGGGCCTCCTTTGCCATTTGAGTTAGTCTATTTTTTAAGGTGTTGTTTTCCTTAGTCAGGCTGTTGACCCTCATTTCATACTTTTCCTGCAGCCTTCTCATTTCTCTTTCCAATTTTTCTTCCACTTCTCTTATTTGATTTTTAAAGTCTTTCTTAAGGTCCTCTATGGCCTGCAACCCACTCATGTTTTCCCCTGGGGCTTTTGGAGCAGGACTTCTGACCTCACTGCCCCCCTCTCGCTCTATGCTTCGATCCTCTTTGCCCCCAAAGTAGGAGTCTAAGGTTGCATTTTTCTGTTTAATTTGTTTCCTTTGTCTTGGCATGTTGCCACTTAATTGACTTTTGGGCTTGTTGCCACAGTATGGCCTGGCACCAGACGGGAACTTTCATCCCAAACGTGTGTGTGTGGGGGCAACTTCTGTTTCTGGCAAGCTGGAAACCCACCCACAACCTCCACCCCAGATCACAATTCAGATCCAGGGAGGTTAAAGCAAGAGCGATTACCCCCCAAGACTGATCGCTGGATCTCCCTACAGTTCGCAGGCCAGGAGCAGGAGCTGCCTCTGAAAACTACAAATTGCGTGTCTCCTCAGTGGCTTCTAGCCCCCAGGGGAGGGAGCCGACGCATTCCCCAAATAGTGGTCCCAAAGTCCATAGGGCACTAACTTCTCATTTTGTCCTAGGCATGTCTATGTTGATAATTCTGGAGTCGCCACAGCTGCTGGTGTTCTGGGGTCCCTCCAGCAGGCTGCTGGCCCTGCCACCCTGGGGCTAAAACCGCAACTCAGGCGGACCTGTGCTTGGCTCCCCTCGCACTCTGCACTGCGCTGCTGGCTCTGTGCTAGTCCTTCCTGCAGGGCTGCTGGGCTGTCCTCAGCAGGAGGTTAGCTTCTCTGTGTCATTCTGTGGGTGCTGGGGCTCCAGAAGTTGTTCAGAGTCCCCTTTTACATGGTTTGGAGGTAGTCTGGGGGAAGAGTGGCTTGGACGGCTATTTCTACTCCTCCCCAGAGTTTATTTTCAAAGCAGGGAAGGTCATCAAATTTCCTTAGGCTTATTAAGGGGCAGGGAAGATTTTCAAATTACCATTACACTTGTTCAGCAAATAATTTGCATTAGTGAATGGAATACCCACCTGGATGAAATCATAGATCCTCCAAACACCCAAAGAAACATTCTGTATAAATATCTCTATAGTTTAAAACCTGGTCTCTCCTGCTGCACATAGTTAAGAGATACGACAAATACCTTGATGGAGACAGCAAACTAATTAAAGGAAATTGACTTCTTTTAAGCAATAGAATGGAAGTTAAAGATGCCTGGATCTTCACCAAGGTACTGACCTTCACCACCTGGTATAATGTTTTCAATAAGATCAAGCCCAGCATTATTGATGATTACAAAATAATGTTTATAAGGCCTGCCCTGCCTCTTCCCTACTCCACTTCCCAGGATGGTAGATGGGTAGCTATTTCAAACAGAGCTTAAAAATTCCTCCACTTTTTGACTTTACCTTACAAAGGAAGAAACAAAGTGATGTTCCTACTACATATTGGGCTTAAACTGAAGCTATTCTACACCATTCTGCAGTAGCCTTATAGACATGACCTTAGATTGATTTATCCTTTTGAGACAGGAGACATTCACACATTAATCCTTAGGGAATAAGTGAAACTTTTGAAAAGTTTCCAAAGAAAACTCTCAAGGTCTCAACTGAGATTTCCTAGGGTTCTTTTATGGACCTCCTGAGTACAAATACACAAAGAATTATTTGAAAAAGAGTGGCAGAATCCAAGAATTTACTCTCCAAGGAAAGGCAGGCTACTTGGTGATTAGTCTATCAAAATTTTATGCAATTTTAGTAATTTCACTCAATTTATTCCACTATTCAACTGGGAATGACTGAACTTTGTGCATAGCTTCATATCACATGGTGGAAATCACCCAAGTTCCCTGAGATGTTTAATAGGAACTGCCTAGGTTAGTATGACGTTTAAACTATTAAAACAACTTAACTGCAGCTCCATTCCCATCAGGATGATAAAAATGACTATGGTGGATTGGAAGTCTGAGTATAAATGATGAAGGAGCTGAATCTGGCCAGCCCTATCTGGAAATTGGGTATTCACTATTGGTGGTTCTGATCCTGCCTGGTCGGGTCTCTGTTGAGGGTGCAGTCTATCTCATATGGGCTCCAGGAAGCAGAAAGTTCACAGAAGAGATTTTTCTCAAATCTTTGGTCATTAGGACTGCCAGCTTTCCTGGTTCATCTTTGCTTGAAATTAGATGTGATCTCCACTAAAGTACTGGGCCAGCCTGTCATGACCAGAAGTAGCAATGTAGGCTCAGTGTGACCCACTTCTAAGGGGGAACTTGACCAATCAATTTGTAAATGACCTAGTTGATGGCTGGAGTTGTTTGTACTGATACATTAATACATTTGCATTGCACTTCAAAGCGACTACCAAATATTTAGCAAATACTTCATTATAAAATAGATCTGGTCAGCCTGACCAGTACAGAGTACTTAGTCAACATAACCAGACATAATTGGCTCTGGTCAGAATGCACATACTCATTACAAATTCAAGATGGAGTCATTTCATATCAAAAGTGATTCTCTGACATTGGCAGAAAATATTACCCTTAATAATGCTCTCAGCAGCAAATTTCTTGCCTCAGGGAAGGACAGGGAAGGAGATACTTCAGTAGGGTAGTCACTGACTGTTAGCAGAATACTAGATAACTTGATTAGTCAGTCTACTGTATTTTTAAAGAAGCTTTAAAAAGCTTCAGGAGAATGCATTGGGAAATGGTCAGTCAGCTTTAAATCACTTTTTATTAGCTTTTCTTTTGCATATTGGTTCCTCATATTGACAATTAACTGCCCATCACCCAATTAGCAACATTACCAAACCAGGGGAGACAAATCTGGGTATTACAGCAAAATTTTAAATGCTGATTTGATATTTGACAAACTATAGGATTTTAGCAATCACAACTGTTTTCTTTCCTCCCCCCCAACAGTAATCTTTTAGACTCCTATAAAATATAATAATTTTGGCTTCTTTGATACTGTGAGATACCTTCCTCAGTGGCATTGGGAAAAGCATCCATGAGCTGTAAATGGCTACCTCTGTTGGACCAGATGCACAAAAAGAGGATCTCACTCACAGAGCTATTTATACCCAGCCAACTTCTGTCCTCAGTTCTGTGCACACATCTCCCATTGATATCAATGGGGATAGCATGTGTGTAGCTGAGAACAGAAGTTGGCTCACAGTATTGCTAAGCTTAGCATTATTTTAGCCCTTGTGACAACTCCAGGGACTCATCTCAGAGGACTTTAGCTTTAAGAAGAAATGTCCTTAACTTTGCTTTGCACATGGTTTTGGCCGAGGAATAAATACAGAATAGCAAACACTCTATACCACTGAACTTTGGGTAATTACTCCGTCTTATCCATCTTTTAGATGGGCTTTAGGCTCTTAGGGTGTGATGTAACTAGTGACTGTTGGGCTAACCCTTCAATTATTTTCTTTCATACTGTTATAGAAACTATCAGTCAACCAACAAGCCTTACTTAATAAGAACCTGCTATGTGCCAGGCACTGTGATAAAGTCACTGAATACAAAGAAAGACAAAAACATTGTCCCTGTTCTTATGGATCTCAAATTCTAATATGAGAGACAACATGCAAATAGCTATGCATGTATAGGATATACATATTCAAATACATATCCTATATGACACAGATAAAAGATAATTTCAAAGGGAAGCCAATGGCAGTCACAGGGTGAGGAGAAGTATGGGAAAACTATTCTGCAGAAGATAAGGTTTGAGCTAAATCTTGAAGGATACAGGGAAGCTAAGAGGTCAGACATGGGAGAATAGCCAGGGAAGAAACATGGAGAGATGGATCATAGTGTGCAAAGAGGAACCATGGTAGCTGGATGGTAGAGTGCATGGTGCAGGTAGGTGGTGCAGTAGATAGAATTTCAGGTCTGCAGTCAGGATAACTTCCTGAGTTCACATCTGGCCTCAGACTTACTAGCTATATAATCCTGAGAAAGTCACTTAACCAATCCTGTTTGCCTCAGCTTTTCATTTGTAAAATGAGCTGGAGAAGGAAATGGCGAACCACTCCAGTATCTTTGCCAAGAAAATCCCAAATGAGGTCATGAAGAGTCAGACACAATCAAGATAATTGAACAACAACAGCGTGCATGGAGGGGAGTTGTGTAAGGAGACTGGAAAGGCAGGAAGGGGCAAGGTCGTGAAGGGCTTTACATGACAGAGGATGTTATATTTCAGTTAATAGGGAACCACTAGAGCTCATTGAGCTGGGGCATGGCATGGGTCATACCTGTGGTTTAGAATAATCATTTTGGCAACTGAGTGGAAGATGGATTGGAGTGAAGAGACACTTGAGACAGAGACTAATTAGGCAGCCACAGCAATAGTTTAGGGATAGGATAGTGAAGGCCTATACTAGAATGGTGGCTATGTGAGTGGAGAAGAGGGGACCATATATCACAAATATTTTGAAGGTAAAAATGACATGTTTGACAACAGATTGGATATGAGAGATGTATATAAATGTGGGACTGAGGATGGTACCAAGATTGCAAATGTTGTAAATGGGAAGATTCTGATTTCCTAAACAATAATAAAGAAGTTGGAAGGAGGGGAAGGTTTTGGGGAAAAGATGATGAGTTTTATTTTGTACATGTCAAATTTGACATTTCTATGGGATATGCAGACCAAGAGGTTCAGAAGGCAGTTGGTGATTTGGGACTAGAGCTCAGGAAAGAGACAAATCTGCATCTATAGATCTGGTAATCATCTGCATAGATATAATCATTGAATTCATGACTAATGAAATCAACAATGAGATAGTATAAAGGGAGAAGAGAAAAGGATTCACGACAGAGCATTGGGGAACACCCTTGGCTTGTGGATATGACATGGCTGACGATAAATAAAAAAAAAAGATGGAAAAGGCATAGTTGAACTAGTGAGACGAGAACTAGGAGAGAACAGTGTCATGAGAACCCAGATATGAAAGATTATTTTGGAGGAAAAGACAATGAATAGTATCAAATATTGCAGAGAGATCAAGAAGGATGAGGACTAAGAAGAGGCCGTTAGTTTAGGACGTTAAGGGATCATCAGTATCTTAGAAGAAAGCAATTTCTATTGTATAATAAGATTTCAGTAGGTTTGGAAGAGAGTAAGAAGAACAGAAGTGAGCACACTGAGTATAGACGACTTTTTCAAGGAGTTTAGCAGATAAGGGAAAAAGGTATTCAGGACAACAGCTGTTCATGATAGAGTAAAGGGATTTTTGAAGCTGGAGGAGCTGTTTGTAGGCAGCAGAATAGGAGTTAGTAGATAGGGAGATATCAAAGATTAAAGGGAGAGAGTGGGGTGTTGGTAGAGCCAAATTACTGGAGAAGACAGGAGGGAATGAAAACTAGAGTGCATGTAGAAGGATTGACCTTCTCAAGGAAAAGGACTACTTCTTCATTGGAAGCTAGAGTGAGGGAGGAAATAGTAAGGGATTCCATCAGAGGGATGTGAGAGAAGGAAAAGGACAGATAAAGGAGCACTCAGAAAATGACCTCAGTTCAGTGAAATATGAACTGGAGGACTGGGGTGGGCTGGGAAAGGGGGAGGCTGCCATGAGAGGCTTGAGGAAAGATGAGAAGGTTTGGAACAGCTACAGTGGTGAATGGAATCAAGAATCTAGATGGGCGGCTAGGTGGAATACTGAGTAGAGCACCAGCCCTGGAGTGAGGAGGACCTTAGTTCAAATCTGGCTTTAGACACTTAATGCTTACTACCTGTGTGACCTTAGGCAAGTCACTTAACCCCAATTGCCCTGCCCTCCTCCCTCTAAAAAGGAAAAAAAAAGAATCTATTATACAGAAGCAAGAGGATTGCTGTGCCACCATGAGAGCCTAGTTGAGATTAGGCAGCATTCATTTGTAGGATTTTGTGATTTCCTCTCTCTCTCTGTTCAATAGCATATGAATAGAAATGAAGGAATGACGCCAGGATTGGAGTTTGGTAGGGCATGATTAATGCTAGGACAATGAGGCAAGGGATTTGAGAGTAGAGGATACTGTAGAGTGGTGTGGTTCATAGATGGGTCAGGATTTGGAGAGAATGACAGAGTATAGCTAGAGTGAGGTTGATACCCTAGGAACATATTGTGGTCTGAATGGATTTGGAGGTCTTGATGAAGACCAAGGACAGGTAAGGTGTAAAAAGTTTTAGGGAAAGGTGGAATGATAAAAGATTATAACCAGATAAAGGATTTTACAAGCACAGAAGATGGAAATTTGTGGATTATGGAAGGATCAAGAGAATGACCTTTGTGTGTAGCTGAGATGAGATGGAGGGGTCAGTCATGGGAAATGAGGAGATTGAGAAACTGGCAAGTTAGAGTATTTGAGGGAACATCACTATGTATACTGAAATTCCCTAGTATGAGTGGGGGAGTTGAGATGGATAAATAAATAGGAAACCAAGCACTGAGCCCATTGAGGAAGGAGGGAGAATCATCTGAGGGACTGTTAGGCAATGGTCGCATTGATATGGATTGGGTCATAAATGTGGATAATGTGGAACCCAAAGAAGAGGTTGCTGAGTGATGGTGGGAGAAGAAAAGCCTGGAATTGGCAACTTAGATCAGAAATCAATGAGTTCATTATGATGACCTGCAAGTCCAGAAATAAAAGAGGAAGTGTAGCTGGTGCTGACAAATGGCACCCAGTGGAGCAGTGTGTGTTCTCATAAAGCCCTTCTGCATCTCAGTCCATCAGGGTTTGATGTTTGTTTACCGTGTGCGTTGCTACATACCACTCTAGGTACTCTGGGAGGTAGAAAAGGGGTATGAGAAAGAAATTCTGAGATTCACATTGTCCTGTATTTGGACCAAAAAATCCATTAGGTCATCTGATTTTTTCTAAAGAGATGAATGTTTGGCACCATGACAATGACATGTTTGATGCTGTGCATATTTTTAAAATCTCATATTATTTAATTTTGGGGAACAAATCTGTGATATTCCATTGGTACAGGGAGCTTGTGGTGAGCGCCCCCCTCCCCATGTAGATCACAGATCAGCACCTGCTCTGCAGTTTATAATCTTAGAGAGGTGCCTGGGGTACTGAAAAGGTAAGTGATTTACCCAAGGTCACTTAATCAGTATGTATCAGACTACCTTTCAACTAAGTGGCCCAGTAGATAGAGTGCTGGGGCTGGAGTCAAGAAGACCTAAGTTCAACTTCAACCTTAGATTTTTACTAGCTATATGACCCTGGTCAAGTCCCTTAACCTCTCTTTGCCACACTGTCCTCAACTGTAAAATGGGGATAATTAGTGGCATCTACTTCTTAGGGTTGTTGTGAAAATCAATTAAAATAATATTTGTAAAGCAATAAGCATGGTATCTGGCATCTAGTAGTTGCCATTTAAATGCTAACTATTTTTATTATTAATATTAGATTAGAACTTGAACCCAGGTCTAACATATTAATCACCTATGACAAGGTTCAATGTGAACCAATATCAATGGAAAATATTAAGTATTTTCTGTATATGAAGATTATGCTAATTCAGATCCAAAAAGAAATAATCCAAAGTTTGTTCATGGTAAAGTAGAATGAACACTGCTCTGGAATCGAAGGATTTGGGTTCCAGTCTTGCCTCTGATGTTTCTTGCCATGGAAAAATCATAACTTCCTTATGACTAAAAAAGTCATAACTTCCTTATGACTAAATTTCCTTACATGTATAGATGGCCCCTGGGATTCCTTCCAGCTCTAGAGCTATGATACTTTAAAAAAATTAAAACACTAATATTCCTTAATTTGAGATGTGAAAGGACCTTTTTTTTATTTTGGAGGGGGGAAGGCAGGGCAATTGGGGTTAAGTGACTTGCCCAAGGTTACAGGGCTAGTAAGTGTTAAGTGTCTGAGGTCAAATTTGAACTCAGGTCCTCCTGACTCCAGGGCCAGTGCTCTCTATTCAATGTGCCACCTAGCCACCCATGAAAGGACCTTTAAGCTTTGATTTCATGATTGCATTTCCCTGAACCAGGTCCTTTGACAGACATTTCTTTTCTTTGTTCAGACCTGTGATTTCACTGATGCATATTGCCAACCTTTCTACAATGTGTGCGTCAGAGTAGTTCTTGGGGAAATAAAGGTTAATTGAATTGCACAGGGTGACAGTGTAAATGTGTTTGAGAGACAGGACTTGAACTCAGCTCATTTTGCCTCCATGGTTAGTTCTCTACATATGTTTGTTAAGCACAGTTTTCTAACCTATAGGTCAACGGCTAAACCTTTAGAGTTTATATATATATATATATATATATATACATATGCATATGTATATATATATATATGTATATATATATATATATATATATATATATATATATATATATACATATATATAAACCTACGGAGTGAAAATCCTTAGGGGAGGTAAGTAGAAGACCTTATCCCAGCTACCTGTTTAATAGCAGTAAAAGTCATTTAGGATCTTGTGTCAGGGAAGAATCATGGAGTTTATTAGTTCCACTTGGTCTATAGTCTCCTTACCTATAGCAAAGATAGTTGGATTAGACAATCTCTAAGATTTCTTCCAGTTTTTAAATTCTATGAACTGTGAATGATTCTCAGCTCAATTCTAGTATAATCCTTGTTAGAAAACATGTCTACAAAGAAGTTAAGAGAAGCTGCTTATATGTCAGAGCCTGGAGAAAGAACTTGGGCCAGAGTGTCATATGCCTTGGTATTTACATAAACAATTTAGTTCCAGTTACAAGTTGTGATATTCATAACCAGGCTTCTAAAAATTCCCTTCTCAAAGTCCTAGTCAAATATTTTTTCCTTTGTGATAAAAAACCAATTCTGTAGTACAAGTTTTTTTTTTTTTGTATTTACTATTGAACAAAATATGAACAGGAGATAACAAAACCAAATACACCACACCTTTTACAGCAGTAGAGAATATTCTCCTTATCCCTGGAGTGACATTAAGTCAAAATCTGACTACTGATTGAAGAAAATCCAATTGGGGTATAAACATAGAATTCATAGCTTATGACCACAGAATTTTATGAGGCCTTACTACAGAATGTATATCTGAGAACACTGTCTTTATTACAAGCCTTTTATCCACAGCATTTTCCAGTTAAAGATTTGAAAAGTTAGTGCAATGTAATAGATGGTATTAACACACAAACATTTAGAAATAGCATTTCTCTATATATTTTTTTTCTGTTTGAAACTGTTGAACATGAGCTACAAATGGTTTTTTAAACAATCTTCAAAATGTATCTATGAAGTGTGTTGTAAGGTAAAAATTGCAAATGTGAGATGATCAAAATCCAGTTTCTGGGCAGATCTTGATTATGCATTAGGAGGAAAACTGGAATTCATTTATCAACATAGAACAGGGCTGGTATGTCCTTGGGATGAAGGTTCAGTAAAATAAATATTTGAAACATTAACTCATTTAACTCCCCCAGTGTCTTATTTTTCCAAGACTTTGAAGCCATCTCCTCCAGGAGCAAAAGAAAATAAGTAATTACCTTTCGTCTATGTGCTGTTTGGTTACCTTCCATTTTTCATGGAACAGCTGTGCTACAACTGGTTCCTTTTCAAATTGAACATTTCTCCTAGTTTTTGTTCTCAAAAATCCACCATTGTCTTGAGTGGATTTGAACAATTTGGGAGTAAGAACAGAATTCAATTGGCAGAACTGGATGGTATAATATGAAGTCATTTTGTATGTTTTCTAATAATGTATACAGTTAGTGCAGTGGATTGAACATTGGACTTGGTAATAAGGAAGATCTGAGTTTGAATCTTGTCTAAGATACATGTGACCCTGGGAAAGTCACATAACCCCTCTCAGCCTCAGTTTTCTCATCTGTAAAAATGGAGATAATTATAGTACTTGTCTCCCAGGGTAGCTGTAAAGATTAAATTATGTAATGCATTTAAGGCACTTTGCAAATTCTAAATTTCTATATAATTATTATTATTACCATTAGCTTCATGGATAGGTCACTAGATTTGTTAAAATCCCACCTCTGAAATGGAATTACTAGTTGAAACCCTGAGGAAGCCACCTCACTTCCTGTGCCTTGATTTCCTCATTTGTAAAAGGAAGGTGTTGGATTAGATTGCCTTCGAATTCCCTTTCATCCCTGAATCTCTGATCCTAGTGTTATTAATTCGCTTTATGAAGATACAACATTAAGAAAGCATTATTACAGTGGATTATGAGTTCCACAGAAACAATTTTAAAAATTGAGTCGATTAATCTTCAGGGGAGTTAATGCCACATATACTCAAGCACTAGTTTAGTTAGGTATCAGTTGCTCGATTCTGATCTTGAACAAGAACGTGAATGTTGGCCAGAGAAACACTGGACTTTCCCATTATTACAAAGGAAATTGGTTTTGATATTTTTGTTAATAACATTAAAAATGGGTAAAGGCAATATTATATGAGGTATTTCTTTTCAGAGGAACTTACTATCATACCTTTACTAAAAGATAGTGCTAGCACTTACATCATGGGCTAACTGTATTATAATCACAAAGTTCTTATGTTTTATGAGACTAGGATTGGATGGATTTTCTGTCCCCCAATACATTTATGGCTATTTACATCCTGCTAATTGACATTTCAAGAATGTTAATTTTTTAATAAAATGGAACATACTTTTATAATGGTATTATTGAGAGGCAGGAAAAAGGAAGGGAAAGAAAATGATCTAAGACATTTTTAAAATTGAAAGGTATAAAGAGTTAAATGGGCTATTGTATGGTACCTGAAGTCAGTCAGAGGAAAATAGTTACAGGTGTCAGATGAACAATTCTCTAGGCCCAAACAAGTGTAAGTATGGTTGCAGAGAGGAGGCAGGAGTTGGGAAGACAAAAGGTCACATTATTGAGCCTAAAGGAAAGAACTGATCTGATAAATTAAGGTCAACCCTCCTACACGTTCCCTTGATTTCATCCCCTCATACCTTTGTCTTAGCAGATGACCCTTCCTACCACGCCCTCTAACTCTCTAATCTTCAGTCTCTCATTGTTTGCTGGTTCCTTCCCCACTGCTTACAAAAATTCCCAAGTGTCACCCTTCTTTAAAGGACCTTCACTAGAGTCTGCCCACTAGCCAAGGCCTCCTCCCTTTCCTTGTAAAGCCCATCTGCACTTGGGGTTTCCACTTCCCTTCTTCTTTCATTCATTCCTTAATTGTGCAGTCTGGCTTCCAGCCTCATCATTCAGCCCAAACTGCTCTCTCTAAAATGACCAATTTTGTCTTCATTGCCAAATGCAGTGCCTTCTCTAGTCATCTTTCTTGAACTTTCAGCCACATCTGACACTTGATCACCTCCTTCTAAATCTTCTCTTTATGTTTTTGTGACTGCCCTCCCTTGGTTTTTCTCCAACAGAAGAGACTTTTTTCTTTTTCGTCTCTGTTTCATCTTCATCCATCATGCCCACTAACCGTGGTGTCTCCAAGCTCTTAGTACTCTTTTGTGTAACGCTTATAACAGAAGATAGTATTAACACTTACATCAGGGACAAATTGTATTATATCATCAGTTCCCATGAGTTCAATTACTATCTCTATGCAGATGACTCTCTCCCTATTCACTCTCCTGACCTCTGATCCCACATCATAAACTACCTATTAGAGTTTCCAAACGAGGTGTCCTGTAAGCATCCAAAACTCAATATATGCAAAATAGAACTCATTATCTTATTTCCTCAACCCATCCATCTCCTAAACTTCCCTATTACTGTCATGAGAATCACCATCAGTCCCATCACTCAGGGTGTCAACTTCAGTGCCATCATTATCTTCTCACTGACTCATCCTACATAGCCAATTAGTGCCATATTTTGTCATTTCTATCTGCATGACACCTCTTCAATATATCTCCTCCTCTCCACTGCACAGCCACCACCCTCCTTCAAGTCCTTACCATTTCTGACCTGGGTAATTGCAATAAACTCCTGTTTGGTTTCTCTATGTCATTTCTTCCAACCACAGCACTCCCTACTCCAAATAGCTGCCAAAGTTCTTTTCCTAAAGTGAAGGCCTCATCATGCCACATCCCTTCCCCTGTTCAATAAACTTCAATGGCTCCTGGTTATTTCTAGGATCAAATATAAATGTCTGTGGCATTTACAACTCTTTACAACTTGGTCCCTTCCTACCTTTCCAGTTTTCTCATTTATTATTCCCCTCCATGTACTTTGTAGACTAACCAAACTGTCCTGCTTGCTGTTCCTCACACACAAAACTCCATCTCCTGTCTCTGATTTAAACTGACTCACCTATGCCTAGAATGATGTTCCTCCTAACATCTGCTTTTTAGAATCCTTGACTTCCTTCAAGATACAACTGAAGCACCACCTTCTGCAGGAGACCTTTGCTGGTCTCTGGAGGTATGAGTACCTTCCTCTCTAAAGTTATCTTGTATTGATTTTATATGTATCTTGTATATCGATCCATCCATATATACATACACACATGTATGTATATATACACACATACATACATATATATATACACACACATACATACATATATATACATATATATATATATATACATATATATATTTCTCTACTAAAATGTAAGCTTCTTTAGGCCAGAAATTATTTTCGATTTTTGTGTCCCCAGCACTTAGTACAGTTCCTGGAACATACAAAATACTTAATAAATGATCTATTGATTGATTGATTTCAGTCTCTCAGCAAGGAAAATATATATAATTTGGCCTAGATATGTGGGGTAGAATAAGAAGCTTTTCACCAAGTACTTTCACCTTTATTTTTATGTCTCTCTCTGTCGTATTTTAAAATGTGAAAATCATTCTTAACTTGAGGGTTGTACTATAAAATGCTGACTCCTGGAATATAGAAACAAAGAGCTGAATGTTAAATTTCATACCCTAATCACACACTACTCTTGCTGTTGAAATTCTAAAAACTACTATTAGGACATAATTTCTAAGGCTGAACTTCTGTATAACATTGTTACGTAAAGATTCTATGAATTATAATACCAACAGAATAAAAAAATTATGGCAAACTATATCACTAAAATACAAAACTTAAAGTCAGTATGAGGTGGGTGGATTCCCATTCACTAAATGTGTATTATATAGTTCTCATAATTCCTGATCATTGACAATATAAAAATAAATGTAGTTCTTTAAAAATCTGTATTGGAATAATATGCTTACAAAATAAGCAATGACTTTAAGAATATAACCCATAAGAAAGTCTTATAACTTCAGTCTTAAATATAAAGAATATACCACTATATTTAGAAGATAATAAGATGTTAAAATTATTTATTAACAAGAGGTCAAGTTGTACTTGCTGGCTAAGAAGCTAGTTAATATTCAGATTCAGAGATTCAGGATTAACACAGGTTGAAAGAGTCTTTTCTCTATTTATCTCTCCACAAATATATTATTATTATTATTATTACTGAAATCCTCAGAGAAAAGTGTAGGTAGATTTTCTGAAAATATTTACCATAATTGGCTTTTGTGGTTTGGTAAAGCTTTAGTTCAAATCCTCATTAATCAGTTGTCAGTCTCTTTAGTGTAATTAAAAATTCCATTACATATTGATAAAACAGACAGTCCAGGGCAGTGCTGTGATACAGAGATACTGTGGGAGGAGAGTGCAGAATTCTGTGTTCAGCAATCTAGATTCTTCATTTAATTAAAACAAATGGGAGTTCTCCTTGTGGGAAGAGAAGTGGATGAGATGATTTGCAGGTTTCTCTTTAACAGAGTCATAGAATCAAAGAATATGAGAGCTGGAAATGACCTTTGACACTTCTTTTAATTCTCTTATTTTGTAGCTGAGAAAACTGAGACCCAGAGTAGTAAGGTAACATGGCAAGGTCAGGTCACTAGTTAATGGCGGATAAGGTCTCATTCTGCCTTGGCAGCAGTAATTTATGTCCACGTCAAAGCTTTTTCTGATTTTAAGAACTATCAGCATAACTATGGTTGAATAAGAACATGCTGAACAATTTTGTTTGTTTAGTTCAGCCAAATTATATGTTTATTGGCTCTGGCAGCCTAGTGCCTTTTCTTGAGCAATGTAAACAAGTTAAAAGATGGAATGGGCCACCTTGGTAGTAAGTGGGTTTTCAATTACTGTAGCTATTTAAGCATACACTGAATCTGGGATATTGTAGTGAGAATTCCTATGTCAGGCAGGAGGTTGGACTAGATAACCTCTAATTAATTAGCTCTCTAATTAAACCACCGTATACCAGCTCAACCCCAGTTCAAGATGGTTAATAGATCTGGAAATTGTTTTGGTACACTTAACTATGCTGAAATGCTATTATAAAACACTTTTAGAGGCAATTTTTGTGTTGGCAATGTAAAAAGAATATACGATAAATCCCATCTCTGTCACTAACTCTCATGTGACTTCCGCAAAATGATTTGACCTCTTTCTGCTCCTTTTGTAAAATAATATTAGTTACCTCATTTATAAAATAATATTAATTCTATCCCAATTGATAGTGCTACTATAGAACAGTCAGGAGACCTGGCTTCATATTCCAGCTCTACCATTTACAGCATGAATGCCTTTGGCCAAATTGCAAAACCTTTCTGGTCCTTTATTTTCTTCTTCTATAAAATAAGGAGGTTGGTGGCTTCTAGGGTTCTTTTGTCATTTAAGCCCATGGAAAAATATAATTCATCAGGATGTATTTAATCTTCAAATGTTTCTTTAAACTATTTTCCAACAGGGAAATGTGTTGATTCAGCCTCCTAAAAATTAAATGGAAATCTATCAATTGTTTAAAAGCTGAAATCTGGAAATTTGAAGATGATCAGACTAAAGAGATTTTTAAAACTTCAAAAGGGCTTAATAGGGAAAATGAATTGAAAATAAAGTGGATTTTGTGAAATGCAATTATGTTGATGGCATAATGAATAGTGAGCTAGACTTGGAGCCAGGAAGACCTGGGGTGTCTGACTGGGTGATCCTGGGCCAATCATTTAATTTCTCTTTGCCTTAAGCAATTCTTTAAGACTATAAATTGCAGCAAATGTATCTGCCTGAATTAGTAGAAGTTTCCTAACCTAGCTTAAGAAACTTGAAAGAAATGATCAGACTATGTCACACAACACACACACACACGTCTCAAAGAATTTAGCAAGGAAATGGACCTAAAATAAAGTGGATTTTGTGAAATAGAGTGAATGATATCCCAATAATATCACAGGTACAGTCCTTATCTCTTAACTGAGTCACATTAATAGTCCCTAAAAAAAAAAGAAATCTCCTATTATTCTGGATTTTACACATTTTAACTCATTAGAGAGATTTGCAGCAACTCCCTAAAAAAACTTAAAAGGTGAGAAAGAGTATACCTTCAACATTGTTTGTTGGGAATTGACATTTTCCCTAGCTATCCTAGGAATCATACAATTTACATATGCAGTGCACTTCCTAATTTTGAAGGCCTTTTTTTGTCCATTATTTATCCTCCAGCAGCCAGTGAGGTTCAGTACTTTTGTGTGTTTTGAGGTGGAGTGGTGTGGATTGCAGGTCTCCTTTCTCTGGGTGGCCTCTTTATGGAATGTACAAAATAGGCTTGAGTTTGAACCAGGAGAAAATTGGAAGCAGTTAAAGGAGCATGTCATTTAAAAAAAATTTCCAAACTCAAAAAATATAAAATTTGTCCATAAGATACACTTCACAGTGACATTTTGTCACAAGTCACCAAACTTTAAAAATGATACAATTTTATTTATTTTTTATCTTTTTAAAGCAATTGGGGTTAAGTAACTTGCTCAAGGTTACACGGCTAGTCATTATTTATGCGTGGGTGCTCATTTTCTGAGGCCGGATCTGATCTCGGGTCCTCCTGACTCCGAGGCCGATGCTCTTACTCACTGCGCCACCTAGCCGCCCCTTTAGGGCAATTGGGGTTAAGTAACTTGCCCAAGGTTACATGGCTAGGTTTTTGTTTGTGTGGATTAAGTGTCGGAGGCCGGCTCCGAACTCAGGGCCTTCTGATTCCAGGGCCGGCGCTCTATTCACTGCGCCACCTAGCCGCCCCAATGATACAATTTTAAAGACCCAAAAGGTGTACTAGAAAATAGAGAAATGCCCTAAGAGAATTAGTCACTAAACACATATAATGTAGCCTATAATTACATATGCAGAGTTTATGTTCAAAATTTAAGGAATACAAATTCTGAAAGATTTTGTAAAAAAAAAAAAAAGCTTGAGGTAGACAACTATTGCTGGAGTTCCTTTAAAAACATGTTAGCATTCACTCTATTTCACAAAATCCACTTTATTTTCCAGGTCCATTTTGCTGATCAGATTCTAGTTTTCCCCTTATTTTCACTCAAGTTCAGCCAATTTTGTTTCATGCTTCTCATTCTAATTGGTGAAATGTCATTCATAATTATTGTATCATAGCTTCATTTCATCAGTAAATTAGAAACCACTGTGTTTCCCCCTAGCATTGCATTGGTGTCTGAGGTGCAGGGAGATGGTCACTCAGCAGCTTTATCCAGGTGTTTTAATTCTTGTTTTAAATCTACTCATTCATTTGAATGTGAAGTCCAAAGCATCTTGGGGTCTAAGAGAAAACTAGTGCCTTAAATCAATGCAATTTCAGTAGGGTTTATTTGGCAAAGCCCACTAAAATGGATTTTGTAGGGTTTTGTGAGATTTTCATAAAGAATTAAACAAGAGTTACAGTTACTTTCTCACCCTATGTCAGATACACGCTTGGTCTAAGAATGTGACTCCTTCTAGAAGAAGGAAGGCTTATTCTAGGTGGGGGAAGGGAATATTCTCCCTGTCTTTTGTTCTATGTTCCTTCCTTATTGAATGTGATGATGCATAGCTTAAGTTATGGACAAAAAAAGCTGTTAGCTAAACCACTGTCCAATTAAGAGGGAGAAAAGTCAAATTACCACCCAAAAATTAGAATAATAAGAGGTATGGAAATAAAGAAAATTATTTGAAACTGCTGTATCCAGTAATGTGCAAACAAAACTTAAAACTCAAATGAAATGGATGAATTTTTACAGAAATATGAAATAAGGAGATTAGTAGATCAGGAAATACAGAATTTAACATTTCAGTCTTATAAAGGGAAATTAAGCATGCCATAAAAAGAATCACTAAGGAGGTGGGGAGAATCCCCGGGTAGAGATGGCTGTAAACACATATACTACCACATTTAAAGAATAATTAACCTGTATGCTACACTGTTTACAAAAATAAAGAAAGAAATGTTTTTATAAAATTCCTTCTATGAAGCATATACAGTCTCTAAATTCAAATCATGCAAAATAAAGAAAAAGAAAATTATAGACTAACATTCCTACTGCATGTAGATACAAAGAAATTAAATGTTAGCAAAGAGACATATTCAAAAAAATTCAGATTGAACTTATGCCAGGAATTCAAGAATGGCTTAACTTTAGTGGAAATATAAATATGTTAAAGTATATTAATGTTAAAAATAATAAAAACCCCATCATTACAGCAATTTTATTACACCATTACAGTAATATATGCAGAAAAACCTTAAACAAAATATATCACCTACCTAAGCTTAAGAAATACAGAAATGCATAGGAATAAAAATTCTTTCAGTCACTGTCAGTCAATAAAATTTATTAAGCATTTATGATGTGCCAGGTATTACATTAAGCACTCAGGATACAAAGAAAGAAAAAAGAAAAACTAACTAGTTTTATTTCCCTTTGTAAGATTGGGATGTTTAGATTCTGTATTTCCTGATCTAGTCCTTTCTAACAAGGAGTTCAAATTCTAATGGGAGACAATATGCAAATAACTTAGTACATATATGATATAGATATATGAATATATATGCTGTATATAGTATTATAGATGTTATAATATATAATATATATTACATGAAAGGTAATGTCAGAGGAAAAGACAATAGCAGATGGGAGCATCAGGAAAGGAGTCCTCTTTCAAAAGTTGGGAACTGAGCTGATTCTTGAAGGAAGCCAATGGAGCTATGAGGTAGAGATGAGGAAGGTCAACCTCCCAGGTTGGGAAGGCCAGAGAAACAAGCAAAGAGCTCAGTGTCAATGAATCATAGAAACTGCATTATTTGCAATGGAGAAATGAAAAAGCCTCCCTCTGTAAGATTAAGGATAAAACATGTTTGCTGTTGCCTTTACTATTATTTCATATAGTTCTAGAAATTCTAGCTATAATGAGGAGAGAGAAAACAATGAAAGAATAAACATAGTCAAAGAGAAGACAAAATTATCTCTGTATACAATAATATTATTTAGCGAACTTTAGTGATTCAATTTTTAAAAATCAGCAAAGTAGCAGCATAGAAAATAAATGCACAAAAACAATAAACAATTCTCTTTATTATTGACAAAACCCAAATGTCAGAGATAGAACAAGAAATTCCATTACAGATAACTATAAAATGCATAAAATATCTCTGTACAGACATAAAGGAAGACAAGTGAAGACAGTCATTGTTCATGTACAGTAGCAATACCTGACTTGAGCCAGTACATTATTGATATGGTTTTAATATTGGAACAAATTGAGATACATGTAGTTCATTCGTTAATTAACACAAGAAAGTTTACTTAACCATAGGATAGAAAGGATATTCAACAAGGATACCAAAGGACTTACTTGAATTAGATGTGCCCCATCTCTCCTTTGGTGTTGAGGCAACTAGGTCATGCAGTGGATAGAGTACTGTCGGTCCTGAGAGTCAGGAAGACCTGAGTTGTGATCCAGCCTCAGACACTAGCTGCTTGACCCTGGGCATGACCCTTAGCCTCTCTCTGAGTCAGTTTCCTTAACAGTAAAATAGGGGTAATAATAGCACCTGCTCCTTAATGACCACCCAGAGTCTCATCTGGCCAAATCACAGAAACACTCTAATGAGTCAGCCTCAAAGCAAATGCTAACCTCAGAGTATATATACCCTTTGTAGAGTCAGAGGGCATCACAACCTTCATGACTCAGTGCCTAATCAGAAATTAACAAAGGGTGTGAAAGTCTTCCTACAAGTAAGCCTCCCCTAACCAAGCTTCCCTTAATGGGCTCCAGGTGAGGCCTATTAATGGGTAGAGAAGATCTTATATCCCATTAATATTACACCTTGCCACCTTAGCTGAGTGACCTTAGACAAGTCACTTCATCCTTTTGGCCCTCAGTTTCCTCATTTCTGAAAATAGTGACTATATAACCTCTCCATTCCCTTTCAGCTCTAAATGTATGATCTTAAGATATTATATATGAAAGTATGAGAAGCAGTACTGGGGAGTAAGGGTGTTCTTTTCAGAAGACAGAGATTCTGAATAAAAGGATTAAAAAGAACAGGAACAGAGGAAAGTATGAGTTGATAATGGTACTGATCTTTTGAATTCTATGAGGACTAAGCATCGTTTCAGTGCAGGAACAGAGGCATTAGCTTTCATGGCTTGTCATTGTAAGCACTGAGGACTTGAGGCTGCCTGGGTCAGTAAATAATGAGTAATCAGAGGTAACTATTTAACTCACACTTATCTTTGACAGCTCTGCAGACCTATCACTGAGATGAGGCACACCTGGAACACTCCTTACACAGGAAAAAAAACGCCAAAACTTAATCTTAGTTGCTCAGAAGTAACAAGGGTAGGTCTCCTTCAGTAAAGGCATAGGGATTTCATCAGAAGAACAAATCCAGGCCTTTTTCCTTGGATCAGTTTACATTATAGCCAGCTTCCATATTGCACATATTTGCTTTAAGCAGAGAGAGCTGTTATTCACAGTAATGACTCTAGGACCTTATAAGATACAGTGAAAGGGTAGAGCTACATGGTTCTCTGGCCAGTCTTCCATTCTGATATATTAGTTGAATGTAGGCTGGGGAAATTTATCAATTACATTTTCTCAGGAGACATTTACATTACAAAGTGAAGGAGGCTGTATGTTAAACGAAACGAGACATATTACCAACAAAATAGCTTCAGCAACTTGGCAGCTTCCCAAAGCAGCTAGTTGTTGTTTTCCCTCCATTCCAATCAGATTTATCAAATTCTAAGCATGAGTCCCACTCAACAGGAAGCAAAACACCAGCTCTATTTAAAAGACTACAAGTGACTTATTTTTTTCCTATTACTGTTTTCTTAGTCAAGTGCTAGTGGAGAATTGAGACAATTATCCAGATTGCTCAAGTAAAAATAAGCATACCTTGGTGCCTTGGGGTTTTCCAAGTGACTCAGACTTCACTGGTTTTATTTGGGTAGTAGATCTTTATAAGAATTACACTTTGGGGGAAGAAGTAGAAGAGTTTCTCTGATACCAGAATAATTTCTTTATGATAACAAATGTAACTAAAATTACTTTTTACAGAAATAAAGGAAGATATGATTGGAGATGATTGGCTTAGGTTTCCAAACTCAGTCACCTTCAATTCTTCACTCCTCCATAGCCATCACATTCAGTTAGTTGTGAAGCCCTGTCCATTGTACTACCACATCACATGAATCTGTCTGCTTCTCTCTACTCACAACACAACTATGCTAATCTGGGCTCTATTCTCAGCTCTCCTGGGCTGTTGCAGTAGTCTTCTAATTTGCCAAAATAAAGATGCCAAAACTAAGGTGCCAAAAAATGAACAGTAAGAACAAAACATCTCCCGGCTACACCCTCCACCTCCATAAACCTAGCTTGCAATCTGCTGAAAATACACACAGTATCAGTGAGAATGTACCAGTGGGGGTGTAGGGGAAAGACACATAGATGGGGAACATCTGTGACCAAGGCAGCTTTCACCTCTGCTGTTAAAGGGATTTCTTTTATTGCGGTATCCTTTACTACTTCCCATTAGGGTATCTCTTCTCCTAGAGGGGTTGATCTGATGGATATCTTGGATTTGCTGCTGATTAAGTGCAGTATTCCTTCTTCCTTAGCTAAGTTGACTTCCTGACCTAGGGCTCTGCTATGAAATTTCCCCATCCTAGAACTATTGAGGAATCCCTTCTCTGGGGTCTGCCACCTCTGGACCAGTGTCTCAGCCTGAGACATAGAACTCTCATCTTCTCTCAGGCTACTCAGTGGACTTGGGCTGGTTTAGTGGGTTTAGTTCTATTTTTAAACCTTCAGTCTTCTTCTTTCACCCAGATTAGTTAGTGGGCAGAGAAAAGGCAAAGGCAAACTTATTATCTTTGCCAGTTGCCTTACTTTTTTCATATGCAAATGAACTATGCAAAAGTAATGACTTTACAAAGTGCAACATGTAACATTCAAAGTCTGGGAGGGGTTTTGGTCCAAAGCTTTGTGTTTTGTACATATTCCTATCAAGCCTCAGTGGCACTTATAAGGTATCATTTGCTCCCTTGCATTAGAATCTTAAGCTCAGTTTTTATATACCAAGAATTTCATAGAATCCTAGAATATCAGAGTTGGTTAAGACCTTCGAGTCCAACCTATTCTTTGAAGAAGAATTCCTCATATACAACATATTTTATCAGTGGTCATCAAGCCTTTGTTTTGATGAGAGTGGACCCATTCTACCCATTCAACTCTAATTGGTAGGAAATGTTTCTTTATGTCAAACCCACTGAGTGTAAAAAGAATCATTTTTCTTTTAGCATTCATTCTTCTGTCAAAAAGAATCTTTTCCCCTCCAGCAACAGTTTTTCAAATACTGAATACAAATAACTTAAAATTACAAAGTTGATTTTTAGTCTATTTAAGGCTTTATATCGATTCCCACATAATTTTACCTTATTCCCTTCAACTCAATGTTCTAGACTGTTAGAACATTGCTAAAACTGCTAGAATTCTGCCTTATCATTTAGTATGCTAGCTATTTCTCCAAGCCCTGTCATTTGAAGATTTGAAAAGCATGCTATCGGGGTGGCTAGGTGGCACAGTGAGTAGAGCACCGGCCCTGGAGTCAGAAGGACCTGAGTTCGGATCCGGCCTCAGACACTTACCACACAAAAACAAAAACCTAGCTGTGTGACCTCAGGCAAGTTACTTAACCCCAATTGCCCTCCAAAAAAAAAAAGCATGCTATCTATGCCTTTATCCAAGTCACTGCTAAAAATGTTGAATGGCAACAGGCTAAGAACACATCCCTGAAACACTGTACTAGAAACTTCCTTTCAATTTAACATCAAAACATTACTGGCCATTCAGGCAGCTCTGAATTCATCTAATTATACTATCGACTATCTTAAGGTAGCTAAGTGGTACAGTACATAGACTACTGGAATTGTAATCTGGAAAGTCTTGAATTCAAATCCAGCCTCATGTACTTTCTAGCTGCGTGACCTTGTACAAGTCACTTAACCTGTCCATGTCTCGTTTCCTCATCTTTAAAATGTAGATAATTAGAGCACCACTTCCTGGGGCTATTGTGTAGATAAACTGAGATGATATCTATAAAACATTTTGTAGACCTGTAAAGGCTGTATAAATATTGCCGTCGTTGTTGTTATTCACAAGGATTCATAATATTCTTTTGTATCTTATGAAACAAACCAGCATGTGGTGGTGTCTGGCAAGGTTGATGAGTATAGGTGAGAAAATGACAATGAAAGGAAGAAAAACTTCCTCAACCCTACCTTTGGGATTTTAGAGCAAGGACATATTCTTTCTTCTTACCAAGCTAAGCAGAAGAATGGGATGGGTAGAGGAGGAAGTAAGACACTTAATCAATAGCTTCTATCTACACATCAGCAACACCAGAAACAGATGAGTTTTAAAAGTAATAGTAAAACAAAAGTGAAAGAAAAGAACTTTGCCTACAGACCAACTACCATAAAGGTTCAAATCCATGTCTTGTTTCATTCAGGACACTTTAAGTAATTCCCTAGCTCCCATGAATTACAGAGCAGTTTCATAGTTTTATCTGAAACCATTAAGAATTAAGAACAGCTTAAAAAGTAGAGGAATCACATAGAGTATGTTTGCCAAATGTAGGCTTAGGGATAGAAGAAGGGCAGTTTAAACCCTTACTGTTCTTTCACTGATGTCAAAAACAAAAACAAAAACAACAACAAAAATAAACAGCCAACAATTTAAGTATGTTTCCTCCACACCCATCAGAGTTTGATTTTCATTTTCCCTAAATAAACAAAAGCCTTAACTGCTAGATCCAAGCCTGAACCAATTTAGGTTTCTATTACCATTGCCTTGTTGTTCAGAACTGACTTTTCTGCCTGAAGGGAAAGTCACCCTGAGGACCCAATTACACTTTATCAAATGTTTTGCTAAGATCTAGGGAAACTAGGCCTGTTTCATTTCTGTCTTTATATCCCCAGCACCTAACACAATGACTTGCCCATGGTAGTTGTTTAATAAATGCTTGCTGGATTGAATATCCCTATAGAATTCACCACATTTACCAATGTGTTTGTCTTTAATGACATGTTATTGATGAAGTCATGGTGGTTCTTATTAATCTGGATTTTTGGTATATAGCTCTTTAATATGTTTTCCAAAATTTTGCCAGAATTTAAAGGCAAATATACAGGGTTGGGTTGTTCTCTCCTTTCTCTTCTTTTGAAATTCAGGTCAACATTTTCTTTGCTTTAGTCCTGTGATACCTCTTGAGTTTTCCATTCTTTCAAAGAGTACTAACCCCAAATCCCATCATTTCTATTTCGACAACAAACTCTTTGCTGTTGATAATCAGTTTTACAGGATGAATTTCTCTCATTGGTTTCTCTACTTTTTAAAAGATGAAATTTTCATTAAGGTAAGTAACATGATTATTATCTGCTTTACTTTTGGCAGAGAGCTCCAAAAGATATCCAGAAGGTTGAAATCCCCCATTAGTACTGTATTGTTCCTCTGACTCATGCTTGCAGTCTATTTCCTAGACTCCTCATCTATTTCCTCTTTCTGTCCAGTTGGTCTGTAGCAAATTCTGTTGACAATATTGCTTCTATTTCTATTTCCTAGATACTTCCCATGTTTTTCCCTCTAATTCTTAGATTTTCTCCTATGAGTACAATCCATATGATGTACAATGATATCCTGCTTTTTAAAAATAAAATAAATCCTTCCAGAACTAGTCAGGTGTGTGATGGAAATGCTCCTACAAGTTTGTATGTACTTCTTAAATTTAGCACAGTACTTTGCACATAGTAAATGTTTAATAAATGTATGCTTTTGTCCATCCATCCATCCATCCAGTCATTCATTCATGCAATATTGAAATAAATCACCAGAAATTAATAGTATATCTCTATATTGTTATCAGGATAAGGAATAAACTGACTCTTTACTCCTCAGCAATGAATCACGGATCATCACTACTAGCCTCTTCTTTCTCTGATACTTAGTTAATCTCTCATCTAATTAAAACTGTGAATCTAAATTATCTTTCCTTTAAGTATGAACATCTGCCTCTCTTTCCAGGAAATGCCTTATTCAGTTCCAAATGCTCCAGGGTCCTTCTTCTCTTTCTCATTACACAGAGATGAAAACAATCTCTTGATTCACTTTTACCGTTCACTTCCTTTTCTTCACAGTTTTTGCTCATCACGAAGTTCCCACGGTCCTGGGAATTTGATTATCATGACAACAACTTTGGGAAAGTAGGGTAAAAGTTTTAGCCACCTGTTTTACAGGTACAAAAATGATGCTCTAGAATATTATGAGTTAATTCAGAAAGCCAGGCTGGAACCAGAGTGTAGAGAACCCTGAATACAGGGTTCGTCATAAAACCACATACTAATAAATTCGTAAGACCACGTCTATCCATGAAGCTTATATATTCAGTCATTTGGGAGTACAGTTGTTCTTTACACTGACCTAAGAACAGATGAAGTCAGCCATTCAGTGATTCATTCTAATATTAATATTTAAATATGTAACTCATTAAATGAGGACCATATCTATATATGATTGGTGAGCTATTTCACAACTAAAGATGAAGATGGTTGATGAAACCTTGGATCTAGCTCATTAAAAGTATACAGTAACTATACAATTTAGACTTATGATGAAAAACTCTATCCACCTCCAGAGAAAGAATTGATGGGATCTGAATACAGATCAAAGCATACTATTTTCCTTCCTTCCTTCCTTCCTTCCTTCCTTCCTTCCTTCCTTCCTTCCTTCCTTCTTTCCTTCCTTCCTTGAGTTTTCTGCCACAAAATGACTAATATGGAACTATGAATATGTTTTACATGATTGCATGTATATAACCTATATCGAATTATTTACTCTCCCAGGGAGTGGGGGACAGGGAAGGAGAAAATTTGGAACTAAAATTAAAAAGCATCTAATGTTAAAAATTGTTTTTACATGTAATGAGGGAAAAGAAAATATTTTTAAAAGTAACTATACAATTTACTCATTTAACTTGTTCCTCTCTAGCTGCTTCTTCAAATTTTTTTTTGCTTTTTTGGCACTTACAAGTATAGTATCCCTTTAATAGGCCTTAAAAGATAGAGAGTAGGCTGCTTCCATCCTAAAATGATAAAGACAGTTAGCTTAGTAGCTAAAAACTAAGCATATCTGCTTCAGAAAAAAAGATTCCGATAACATGATAACATTCTCTTTTATAGTCATTCCCTTGAGATCTGTGAAATCTTCAGGCTGAAAAGCCACTGACATTGTAAATTGGTAAGCCCACAAATGAATCCAGTTTGATAGATCTTAGTTTGCAAATGTGCTGGTTCATGAACTCCTTAACCATTGTATTGAGATTGCTGTACTATTTGAAAGTAATTTTAATTGGATTTTAAATTAATGCAGCTTTCTTCAACTAAAATTAAATTGAGAAATCCAAGAATGGCAGGCCTTAAGTGGTTAGATCATCTTCTAGAAGATGAAAAAGGTTCCCTGAATTAGTGCAAATCTGATTAGAAAAGGTGTTCTCAAATGTAGATAGTTGTTCAGCACAAGGAGACAGGTATTAAGATTTTTTTTCTTTAATTCAAGATAATTTAGCTTTAGTTTGTGAAAGCATTATTGTAATTGAGAGAAATGATTATTTTTCTCTTATATTAATAACCAATTAATACTAGGGGATTTAGGGCTTTTTCCCTTTCTATTTTCTCATTCAAAGTCCAGTGATTGTGAAGGACATTGCTGATAGATGAGACTGGGTTAACATTCTCTTCAATCTTGGGCGAGACCACACCCAACTAGGACATAAGTGACTTGGGTGTCTATATTACCCAAGGTGGGAGTGGTCTGGTTAGAGATGAGTAAGAGTGAAATAATCAAAGTCATGTCCCCCAGTCCCTCATTAGAATAATCCCACCTCATTATAATATTCATTCTTTCATTAACTGTTAAGTAATCAGAGTTTATTTCCACTGTTGGGAATACCCATACTCTTCCAAGGGTATAGAAGTGTCTAGAGGCCCCCAAAGTTCATCTTTGGCTCCTGAGAAAAAGTCACTGACCATATTATGTTAATTATTCCCTAGTCATAATTAGTAAAAAGATTGTAAATTACCCAGAATTTATGTCTCTTGGACTTTTCATACATCACAACATATATGTGAGTTGCAGGTTCAGTTATAGAATTCTCTCTGAATTCGGTCTTGGAATATCCTCACTACAACATTAGATCAAGGAATGAGTTAAAGTTGTCAGAGACACAGAAGCATATTCTTCATCTTAAGCTAAGGTGTTGAGGTTTGGGGAACCTGTGGCCCTTAGGCCACGTGAGGCTTTGAAGCCACAGGTTCCCCACCCCTGGTGTAGATAGACAGATAATGAAGTGATACCTGTCCAACTGCAAAGTTAGGACTGAAACAGTTGTGTATTATTTCTTCCACCACAATTTGAAATATACAATCTCAGAAAACTAATGGTCTAGTGAAATGTAGCTTTATCAAAAAATTAATGAAAATAATCTGTTTTTTATTGTTTGCTCTTTAACAAAAGGTTATTTTAAAATATCAAAGCCTTTATACTTAAGGTGGTCATTGCAGACAAGGGATTTCATCGACTAGAAAAATTTAAAGAAATTACAAAGCTTGTCATATATACATATCCTCTGCTAAATGCAATAGATGGACCTAACTCTAATGCCAATTGATTTTTTATCAGATGAGTCATAATTGACAAATTGAATCATATACTAAGGACATTCATTATTGAAAGAATACCACAGTAAATTCTTTTTGGAAGGTCACATCTTTGTGAACAAGGTAATTTTTTTTTGCAAGTTCAGTTTTTGTAAACTATTTCTCTTAAGTAAGGTTGCACCTATAATGAAGATAATTTGTCTTGGTGTTCCTGCTATTTGCCACACAATACTTTGGATATATACATCTGTGATGAAGAAACTGTTCACTTGTGGAGGAGGAGTTTGCTGCTCTTTCTGTTTCCTGAGATGAAGTTTACATCTGTCAATATTTTATAAATTGAGGAAGAATAAACTAGGAATATACTCTTTCCACTTATCTGCCATTCAGCAGGACAATTGAAATAGTGATATACTACCTTAGAGTTCTCTAATGTCTCTAATATCCCTCATGGTCTTAACATACATTATAAAACTGATTAAGAACCTATACCTATTTTGAACGTGAGTCCTCACTGTACTGATTGTAGCAGCCATGCAACAATACAGTTAGATGGTTCTTTGTTTGTCTTGAGGCAGGGATTAGAGAATACCTTCTTTAATTAAAATCACCATAGTGGGAGAGGGGAGCGGGGTTCAGAAAGGGGAAGATATAATTAAACAAACTGGAATGCACCCAAGACACTAAAGTTAAACCTTTGACACTTAGATCACTGAAGAGCTTGCTTGTGTTAATAGCATATTATATTACATTGGGCATAGTAAGACTACCCAGGACACTCCAGTGATTCGTGCATTGAATCGGTAGATTGGAGAAATACTTGCTCTTGTTTTTCCACTAAAAGAAAACATTTGGTTTCCCTTTATGATTTAGCCTTAGGAATAAAAAAGAATCTCCATCTGCTTGTCCCACAGATTTTTCCCAGGAATGCTATATAATACATTCCCTTGTGGATGGTACAAAATGATGCTGGTACAAGTAGGTGGACTATCTCTATTCTTGTCAGCTAATTAATTAGAAGTTGTAGTGAGTCAGTTAATAATACATCCATCACAAGGATAAATTGGAGCTTAAGTTTAGAGGACAGCCAGTAATTAAAAACTCCAACTGTCTGGTACAAGACATAGTTAAAAATACATGGGGAAAATTAATGTAAAAGTTGCAGTATTCAAATTACTAGCTAAAAGTCCAAGTAGAGTAGGCAAACACAGCATGCTAAGGACATTAACTGTGAAGCCTCTGTGCCGAATATGTGTTTTGCTATAGTCCATGATCAGCTCTTAGCATAGTGCTGATAGATTAATATGCAAGAAGAAAAGAATAGGAGTAATACACCAAGCATTTGGGAAAGCACGACTTTGGTGTCTTAATTAAAGCCTTTAAGAGCAAAGCCTTAACAAATGTAGTTTAAGGTATAGGGATTTTTCAGAGAGGCTGGTAGAGGGTAGAGTAAAAGCAGAGATGTCCAACATTTCCCAGGTTCAATTTTATATTTTCTCTGGCTCCCATACAAAT
Organism: Gymnobelideus leadbeateri; assembly: GCA_011680675.1. Lineage (NCBI taxonomy): Eukaryota > Metazoa > Chordata > Mammalia > Diprotodontia > Petauridae > Gymnobelideus > Gymnobelideus leadbeateri. Next base: position 129,699 of record WOXC01005023.1, read on the forward strand.
ATCCACAAGTGCCTTTCTATGCTCTTTAGCTAAAGATATGTCTGCCTGTGAAGATGCTTCCCTGCCTACCCACTCTACTCTGCTCTAAAACTTCTTGAATAGGAAATACAACCTAAAGTATGAGTTGAAGACAGTAGGGTGGTGTTAACTAAGGCAAGTGTAGGGCTCCTTACTCACATTATCTAATACTGGAGACTGTCTTCTTGCTCTCCTTATCTCATGTGCATACCAGCATAGCATGCAGCCTATCCATCTCTTATTCCCCTCTACATAACTTGCTCACTTGGTTTTCTGGAGCATGGATATTCACAATGAAATCTTTTACATTGCTTCTCCTTTTGAGTTCCTCACTGGAAGTAGCTTTTAGCCTTCTCCTGTCCAGCATGAACCTCCTGTTGCCCTCTGAATAATGCAACTAGTGGATGGAGAAAGATCCGAGTTCAAATGTGACCTGAGATACTTACTAGTTGTGTGACTCTGCCACTTAATTTCTGTCTGCCTCAGTTTATTCAGCTGTAAGATGGAAATAGTCATGATACCCGCCTCCCATGGCTGGCATAACAATCAAATGGGATAGTATTTATTAAGTGCTTAGTGTAGTTCCTGGCACATAGTCAGTACTTAATAAACGTTTGTTTCCTTCTTTCTATAACTTTAATTCTTCAGAGACTGGTATTCCACAATTATCCAGGCTGAGGGAAGAACTTTGGAGGGAGCCAGTGATATTTAGAGATGACTAGTTCTTATGAGTGGAAGGCTATCAGCAATAGCCAAAAGCTTCCCAGCTTTAGCTAATTTGGGGAAAAGTGAAAGGCAGCGGAGGGGAATTGGTGTGGGGGGGCAGGGTGGGGAGAGATACACATATGCCCACAGGAAGCTGAGTGCTGCAAATTGTGTTGAGCTCTCATGGAGTTGCTATGGAAACACTCTTTGTTCTCCTTCCTGGTATTAGACCCTTCTGCCTGACTCTTAGGCCAAATTTTTACATGAAAAACTATATTCCTTCAACTTTGTTGATAATGACGCTGACCTAAAGATTCTGAACCAAGTTCTCAATCCTCAATTCAGCAACCCATATATAGAATAACTGACTTGTGGTTGTACAGTATTTACTCTTCAAGAGAACTTTCCAGTTATCACTTTTTCTGTCTTTCTTGCTCATGTAATTGCACAGTCAGGGCCAAGGGAACCAATCAGGCCTGGCCTATGGCAGATCTCATCCTTACCCAGTTGCACTCCTGGCATACTCTTCAGAGAGGTGGTAATGAGTTGGTAGCAATAGCAAGGGTCTATCAGCAGTGAACCTATATTAGATTGGAGGAAAAAGTGATACAATAACATGACTTTTATATTCATACATAGAATCTGAGGCCACTCAGATTATTACTGGCTATAAGACCAGTGGAAAGATGACAGAGTGTTGGACTCAGTGACCTATTTTTAAGTCTTGGCTCTGCAATTTTATTAGCCATGTGACTTTGGACAAACCATTTAACCTTTCTTGACTTTAGTTTCCTCATCTATAAAATGAGTAGATTGTATTAGATGAGACCCTTTCTAACTCCAAGTATAAGATCACATGATACACAGAGAAAAAAGTGCTAGGTATGGAGTCAGAAAACCTATTCTCAGATAGTGACTTAACATTTATTAACTGGACAAATCTCTTGACCTCTTTAAGTCTCAGTTTCTTCATCTATAAAATGGAAATACTTTCAACGTTTACATCATGGGGTTTTTATGAGAAAAGTGATTTATCCCCAAAAAGTGATATAGAAATACGAAATATTGAACTTAAAAGAGTTTGTTTCTATTTTTTAAAAAAGAAAGGAAAATGCAGTTCAGTTTTGGACATATTTTGATGGTCTCTCCTGCAACTTTTAAAGTGATAGCTCTTGTTTTTGTTGTCACTGACTTGTTTAAGGATGGGGTCTTAAGCCAAGGTTAGAATATGCATATTTCATCACTTGCCAAAGCAGGAAAACCCCAAACAGTCATATTTCTGTTCAACAAGGCATTTTATTTTAAAATAAGGGAGAAAAGATTTTTTAAAAGTCTTTAAAATGTTTTAAATAAAAACAAGAAACCCAAATCTTACAAATTTATAGCAATCACAGTCCCATGCTGTCTGGACACCAGAATTGAATGTGATTGGTCTACTTCCCACATCGACCATAGCTCTCGATCTATAAAATTAATTATTCCTCTGATATCACAGCTTGATCTATGTGAACATTAGGGCTGTATACAGGAAGACAAGAGGAGACATAATTAGCTTTAACCAATGCTCATTATGGGACAAATTCAAGAAACACTAGTTTGAGGCAGTTCAGAGGAACAATAAAAAAGAAGGCAAGGTTCTTCCCTCCTTGTAAGAGCAGATGTTTCTTTTAATATCAAAAAGCAAGATTCATTCTTTCAGACCTAATAAGGAGATACTGCGACTAGTTATCGCCATTTAAATTTTCTCCTACAAGTTCATGTGAATGAACTGCCCAATTTTAAAAGAAAAAGGGGGAAGTTTAAATGATACAAAATTTTCCCTTAACTTCAGTCCTATGTCAATCGCCTATTAGACATTTCAAACTGGATATGCTAAAAGCATTTCAAGCTCGACCTATCCAGAACTAATCTTATTGTTTTTTCCCTCCAAGCCTTCTTCTCTTCCAAAACTTTCCTCTTTCTGTTGAAGGTCTCACCACCCATCTAGTCCCCCACGTTTGTGATCTTGGCCTCATCTTAAATCCCTCCTTCTTCTTCACCCCAAATATCCAATGGGTCATCACATCACATCTTGCCATTTCAACCTCCATATCTCTCACATCTAATCCCTTTTGTGGATGTACTCATATCTAATCACTTAGCTTATTGCCTCTATCTCCTGAGTAATTTCCCACTCTGTGAGAACTACATACAGGAGTTGAGTCAGAGAAGTTGGAATTTGAATACTGGCTCTGATACTTCGTGTCAAGTGATCTTGGGCAAGTAAAAAAACTCTCAGTTTGCTCGTCTATAAACTGAGAGGGTGGAATAGATAATCTGTAAAGGCCTTTCTAGGCTCCTAATCTATGTTAGGTGTGCCATGTATTTTTGGAAACATAGAGAACAGTGTTTTTCTAATTATAAGGTAAATTTAGCAGCTTTTGTGTGAGCTAAACCAAAAATGTTCTGTTTTTCTCATTAAGAAATACTCGGACTTTTTCATATAGTGAAAAACCGCGGTCAGGAAACACCCACAAAGTTTGAACAGCAAAATTCCTTAAAACAAATTATTGCTCAGAAACTGTTGCCACAGCTAGATGAAATATTTTCATGTCTCACTTCTTCATTTTGTAAAGTCTTGAATGGATTTGTAATTAGTTGTACATTCTTCTGTTCTGCAAGACAACACCAACTTCATTTTGTACCACTCTTTCTAAGTACCAAATAGAGATCTGACATAAATCTAGAAGGGGAGTATCATTTTATGGTTCCGGTAGGCAAGATTTATTTGAACAATTTTCTCCTACTTCAATCCCCCAGAAAATGTTACCTTGCTTTAGTACATTGCTATTTTTTCAACAGATTCAGTCAAATTGTACCCCTAATACATAATTACATATTAAAAACATGATAGTTAACTTCTGATGTTAGTATTAGTTTCACTTCTTTCCCTCTCTTCTCTCCCCTGTCCCTGTTTCTCTGTCTCTGTCTTATCTCTCTGCATTCTCTATCTCTTTCTCTGTCTCTGTCTCTGTCTCTCCCCTTGGGAAAGTTCTTCCATTTTTGTGGCTTTATCTATTACCTCTCTCTTTATTCTTTCTAGGGTCATATTAATATTGTTGGTTGGACACTTATTGGATGGCAAGCATAATTGAAACATATAAGACTGAACTCATGGTCTTCCTCCACAACCACCCTCTCTTCTCAACTTTTTTTCATTGTCAAATTACCACCAGGTGGTTGAGAATGATAATGGATCATTATTTATCATTATAATACACGCAAAAAGAACTTTATAAACCTTAAAATATATGAATGTTATTATTATTGATGTGAGGTTCTATCTCACTTTCAGTATCACAATAGAATATTTTCTTTTCTTTTTCTTTTTTTTTTTTTGAGGGCAATTGGGGTTAAGTAACTTGCCCAAGGTTACACGGCTAGGTTTCTTTTTTGTTTGTGTGTCGGAGGCTGGAACTGAACTGAGGTCCTTCTGACTCCAGGGCCAGCGCTCTACTCACTGCGCCACCTAGCCACCCCCACAATAGAATATTTTCACTGATATCAATAGAATCATCATTATTTTCTTATTCCTTTGATCATTTTAGATGAATTTTAGTTAGAAATAGTTTGAGAACCAGTTGTGATTTTATTATTATTACCATATATTTAATGGTCTGTAAAGTATTAAACAAGTAGATAAAAGCTGTGATTTTGGGAATTTCATATGAATATAGGAATGTAAGCTCATCTTCTGTAGACCCACTAGAAGTGACTTCAGTACAACTCCAGTAGTAGAAAGGAAAACAAGAATGATGGGTGCCTCAACTTATTCTCACATGACTGTTCTCACCTTCCTTATAGGTCTCTATATTTATTAAAAAAACTATTCTAATGTAGTTTGTAGATTACAAATATTTGGTAAGGTTTGAAAATATTTGTTATGATGACATAAATGCTATGTTCTTAAATTTTTTATGAATAATTATCATATCAAGATCGTGTCTGGAAACATCCATGATATTGTTGCAGTTTCATTAGAATTTATTTGCTAAATTTTCAAGGATATTTTGGAATTTATGTTTGTTGAATAGAGATTCATCATGTTAATTTGTAAGTGATAGTGAAATTCTAGTATAAAATTCTAGGTATCTTGTAAATACTATAATTTTGCCACTTGTAGTGATATATTGCAGTTTCTACCCCTTGTTGCATAACCTGTATCAATCAATAAGCCTGCACTCCTAAAGCATAACTTTTCCTTAGTTTCTCATGGCTATGACCTGATCCTGAATCACTAGTCCTATTTCTTTAAACAGCCATTTTGGGGAGGTTCTTTGTTAACATATTGTTGGATGAGTTAATATGGACATTACCTATCTAGGACTTTTGATTGTTAGTCACTTCATCCAACCCATTTGGAAATAAACCTCTTTCAGTTATATTTGACAAATCCAGTGGCATAATATGCCTTTGGTCAGTCTTTATTACTGATTTGTAAAATGAAATCTGCTAGTTCTATCTCGACTATAACGTATGTTTCCAATTTTGTATGATATGGTACTGTAACAGGATAAAAGCATTTTTATCTTCAGTTCGTGAATCTTCTGTTCATTTCATGCCCACTCATGGAATGCCAGCACAATTTGTACTGAAGCATTTCCACCAGTCAAGGTAGTGGTATCCTGATGTATTCTTTTTTTTTTTAAACAAATGCTTTATTAACTTCTGTTTTACATCATTCATTTCTGCCAGATTTTGAGTTACAATCATTTCCCCCCCATTATTCCCCTACCCAACCTCCCAGAATAGTAGTCCCACAAGGTATCACTTCCTCCAATCTGCTCTCTCCCATACCTTCTCCCATACCCGCATCGACTTTTCCATTAGAGGAAGGTGAGTCTTTGTGTCCCAATGCCTGCACATCTTATCTCCCTATTACAAGCAAAAGAGTATTAATAATAGTATTTATATATATATTTGAAACATTTAATGTTACGACCTTGAATTTCAGATCCATTTCCTTCCTCCCTTGTCACTCATTCCTTCTTGGGATATAAGTAATTCAGTATATGTTGTACATGTCTAGCTATGCAAAACATTATCATAGTAGATATATTGTACAAGGCTGCTTATAATTCCCTCCCACTCATCCCATCCCCCACCTGGTCCATTCCCTACATGATCCTGTCCCTCTTCTATAGTGGGTACTTCCAACCTCCCCTCACCCCAAGGATGCCCTCCCATCCATCATCCCTCCTCTCATCCCCCTTCCCCCTATCCTGCTGCATGTTGAGATATCCCATTTAGTATGTATGTCATTTTCTCCCTGAACCAAATTCAATGTGAATGTGGTTTTGCCTTTTTAGCCTTCCTTATTCTCCCCCTCCTTTGCAACCACTTCCCCTTGCTTCTTCTACATGGGATAGTTTACCCTACCCTGTCTCTCCCCATCTCCTCTTGCCACTTTCCTCTCTCACCTCATAATTTCATCCCTTGAGTATTCTCCCTTCCCAACAAATTCAACCTATGCCCTCTATCCATATATAACTGTAACCATATACACACACATTCACATATGTATTCATATGACCACACCCCCTTCTTCTATTATTTTCATAGTGAGAAAGATATCATCAGTCACAGATATTGCTTTTCCATATAGGAATGTAAATAGTTCAACTTTGATAAGTTCCTTTTGATTTCTTTTCCCTGATTACTTTCTCAGGCATCTCTTCCTTCTTGTGTCTGGATGTCAAATTTTCTATTCAATTCTGGTTTTTTCCTCAAGAATGCTTGAAAGTCCTCTATTCCACTGAATGACCATATTTTCCCCTGAAACAAAATACTCAGTTTTGCTGGGTAGGTGACCCTTGGCTTCATTCCCAGCTCTTTTGCCCTCTGGAATATCATATTCCATGCTCTTTGATCCCTCAGTGTAGAAGCTGCCAGGTCCTGGGCTATTCTGATTGTGTTTCCACAATATTGAAATTGTTTCTTCCTGGCTGCTTGTAGTATTTTCTCCTTGATCTGGGGATTCTGGAACCTGGCTATAATATTCCTGGGAGTTTTCTTTTTGGGATCTTTTTCAGGAGGTGATCAGTGGATTCTTTCAACCTCTATTTTGCCCTCTGGATCTAAAACATCAGGGCAGTTTTCCTTGAGAATTTCTTGAAGGGTGATTTCTAGGTTCTTTCCTTGATCATGGCTTTCAGGTAGTCCAATAATTTTTAAATTGTCTCTCCTGGATCTATTTTCCAGGTCAGTGGTTTTTCCCATGAGATATTTCACATTGCCTTCTAATCTTTCATTTGTTTGGATCTGCTTAACAGCCTCTTGATTTCTCATAAAGTCATTAGCTTCCATTTGCTCCAGTCTAACTCTGAAGGAATGAATCTCCTCAGTGAACTTTTGAGATTCTTTTTCCATCTGGCAAATTCGACTTTTTAAGGCATTCTTCTCCTCATTGCCCTTTTGGGCCTCCTTTGCCATTTGAGTTAGTCTATTTTTTAAGGTGTTGTTTTCCTCAGTCAGGCTGTTGACCCTCATTTCATACTTGTCCTGCATCCTTCTCATTTCTCTTTCCAATTTTTCCTCCACTTCTCTTATTTGATTTTTAAAGTCCTTCTATGGCCTGCAATCCGCTCATGTTTTCCCCTGGGGCTTTTGGAGCAGGACTTCTGACCTCACAGTCCTTTTCCCACTCTATGCCCCCAAAATAGGAGTCTAGGGTTGCATTTTTCTGTTTCCTTTGCCTTGGCATATTGCCGCTTAATTACTTGACTTTTGGGCTTGTTGCCACACTATGGCTTTAAGACCAGATAGAGGAATTTTCGTCCCGAACTTGTGGGGGGGCAACTTCTGTTTCTGGCAAGCTGTAAACCCACCCACGACTTCCGCCCTAGATCACAATCCAGATCCAGGGAGGTTAAAGCAAGAGCGATTACCCCCCAAGACTGATCGCTGGATCTCCCTACAAATTTGCAGGCCGGGAGCTGGAGCTGCCTCTGAAAACTACAAAATGGCGTTTGTCCTCAGCGGCTTCTAGCCCCTAGGGGAGGGAGCCGACGCATTCCCTAAATACCAGTCCCAAAGTCCATAGGACACTAACCTCTTACTTTGTCCTAGGCAAGTCTATGTTGATAATTCTGGAGTCGCCACAGCTCCTGGTGTTCTGGGATTCCTCCAGCAGGCTGCTGGCCCTGCCGCCCTGGGGCTAAAACCTCGGCTCATGGGGACCTGGGCTCCGCTCAGCTCGGCTCCCTGTGCTCTGCGCGCTGCGTGCTGCCAGGTCCCAGACCGCTGCGCTGGTCCTTCCTGCAGGGCTGCTGGGCTGTCCTCAGCGCAAGGTTAGCTTCTCTGTGTCATTCTGTGGGTGCTGGGGCTCCAGAAGTTGTTCAGAGTCCCCTTTTACATAGTTTGGGGGGAATCTGGGGGCAGAGTGGCTTGGAAGAGCTGTTTCTACTTCGCCATCTTGGATCCGCGCCCCCCCCCCCCATGTATTCTTATGTATCCAGAAATCCAAGAATCTCTATTCATTTTTCTGTCCTCTGTGTTCAACTGGTTACCATGACAATTCCAAATGCAACCAGTCTGCATCCCTGTGCTACTTTGTAGATATTTTATATTCTTAGAGCAGGTACATAGATAGCACTTGCTATACTAATCTAACCAGTGCTATTATTGGAGTCAAATTGGCTGGTGGGTGGGGATTCTTGCCTCACCTTTAAGTCTATGGTAGTGATCTCAGAGGCTACTGTACATCATCCTGGCTTGGCTCATTGTATGTGATCTTTTGCCACCCCAACATGAATGAGTTCATACTTTGAAGGGCTTTAATGGGATTATCGTTATCATCATCATTTTGGTCAGTCAATAAGTTTATTAAGTGCCTACTTGTGTCTGGCACTGTACTGAGGATACAGAGGTAAAAGACAGTCCTTTCCCTGAAGCACCTCATTATCTAATGGGGGAGACAACACGTAAAGAAATACATACAAGCAAGCTATATATATGATAAGTAGAAACTAAGTAATGAAGGGAAGCCACTAGAATTAAGTGGGATTTGGAAAGACTCCTTTCATCCAACCAAAAGATAGCACTGCTGATGGCACTGACTTGATCAAATAAACTGAAATAAAAAAAATAAAAATAATCAGTCTCTGGGAAGTCCCATTGACCCTAGTTCCACCTAACTCTGAAGGGAGTACTGAGGAAGTATTGCATAGTGGTGTAGTTGGGTAGAGAAATGGAACTGAAATTAGGAAGATTAGGGATTAGGAAGATCTGCATTTAAATCCAACTTCAGAAGTGCCTCTAATTTCCTCCTCTGTGAAATGGGTATAATAATAGCAACTATCTCCCAGGGTTATTGTGTGAATTAAATATTTATAAAGGTCATACAAACCTCAAAAGCACTGTATGTACAGTAGCTGCTATTATCTTGGAAGCATGATAGAAATTTCATAGCCCACATATGGAAGCAAAACCTCTCCTTATATAAAGACAGACCAAAGCCCCTGAAATCTTTGAGGACCTATGTCACTTATACTGTTATCACTTATATTGATGTTGATCAGCAGTGGGACTAAAGTGGGAAAACTCTGCAATTCTGACTGCCCTAAACTGTAAGGACTTCAGAGCCCCTTGAAATCTATGTTGCTGTACATTTGAGGCCAAGGACACGGCAGCAGCAGCCCCAAAATTTCATCCTGATAAATTTAGCTTTAGATACATATATTTGGAATGTGGGTAGCTGCTGACTTACCACAGAAGTCACCCATTTAGAGAGTGTTTGTTGCTAAATAGTTGGGGAGATCAATAAGCTGTTGAATCTCAATTCACCAGGGTAAATCTCTACCTGTCTTATACTTCATCTATTTCAAAGGACAAGTTAAATGGAGTTGGTCAAAGCCGCTCCAAGACCCAAATGTACTAAATTTTTAAAAAACATATTCTAGAATCAGTACAAAGATATCTTCTACTTACACTCCTATATTCACAACACTGTATATTTAGGGATGTATGGTCGCAATAAAGATCATTATAGACAGTTGGATATCTCTTTCAAGGGAAAAAAGAACTTCTTTTGGGAGGCAAAGAGAGATCCACTTGTATTATTATTGAACCTTGTCTACCACAATCTGAAAATTATAGATTGAGTTATCATTGATGTACTGGGTCTAGTTTCTTCTATCCAGCTTTGTTCGATCTTTGGTAAATGGTAAGGTTTGAAAGTATTCAATTAATTGATTATAATTTCACAACATTTAAGAGGTATTATAAGTAGGTCTTATATTAGATATGTAGGTCTAATAGTGTGGAAACAACTTGGGAAAATTTTGGTCACCTACACGAGACTGAGTTTCCAACTTTTTTTCATTGATCTAATTCATCCCTTTGGGCTCATATGACACTGAGATGTATTGCCTTGAGTACTTTGGCAAACAATTTACTAAAGACGTTTCCTTTCCATGATGGGTTGTCAGTGTTGTCAGTATGGGCACCTTTGCAGCAGAAATGGTTAATCCAATATTCAAATAAGGTTACAGAACAATAATAAAGATAATTTATAGTCTTGGTGATGTCCGCTCACAAATATTCTAATTTTTACAAGATATTTCTTTCTGCATAGACAGAAAATAGGTATCTCGAATTTAACATTTACATGAATATATGCTGGATGGGTTTACAACTGTAGGAAAGAGGGCTATAATTATTTGGAGTAGCAATACTTCGTATCTATTAAACTCATGCTAAGACTTTCCAAAAGTTTCTAGCACTTTTTCCTCCTTTCCCATCTTTCAGTCCCACATCTCGCCTATATATAACATTTCACGTAATCACTGTAATATACCCCAAACCAATCATGAGACAGATTAACAACAAAAGTAAATGAAATAGATGGTGAACTGATGGTGTGTAGATAGGAAAGTTTAAAGTAAATTTTAAACAAATAGCTATTAAATCAATAAGTAGGGTTCTCCATTGTTTATGCCTATTGCCTCATATAGTACAAATTTGCCTCGTTGAGTACAAATTATCATATCAGGCTTTGGATTCCTCAAACAAATAAGCAAATTTGTTACAGTTCATTGTCAGTCCATAATTTGAGCAAATCTATTGGAGTGAGAGTTTCCTTCAAAGTTCAGTTCAAATGCCATCTCCCGTATGAGACTTTTCCTGATCCCCCAACTGCCAGTATCTTGTCTGTGTCTTATCATTGTATTACCTTGTATCGATTTTGCATGTATCTATATGCATATATGCGGCCCCTAGGAGGCACAGTGGATTGAGTGTCTTCATGACTACAAATCTGGCCTCAGATGCCTACTGACTGTGATCCTGGGCAATAAGAATAAGATTTCATAATGTGCTTTCTAATCCACTAAGATGCCCAGATACACTATAGGATTTCAGCATTTGTGAAATTAAACTTGACTATAATTAGAATGTTTTGCAATTCTATAGTTTTAGTCTCGTGATAAGGTAGAGAGCAGGGAATTACCACTTGTTATAGAATTGCCGTTACATGTACTCAGTAAGGAGAAGGATGATCCACCTTAACAGAGAAAGAGAAGGGTGGGGGTAGGGAGGGAGAAAGAAGAGACAGACCGAGACACAGAGAGATGGCATCTGTGTCCAAATACAGCAAAAATCTGAGTTAACAATTTATATTTTACTATATTCCAAAAAAATCTCACCATGAAATGGAATATGCAAAGAACTTATAGCAAAACCCAGTTTTTCTCATATTTTGCCAATTTCATATTACAATAGATGACGACTAATTCCTTTATTCCCTATGTATAAAGAGTTTTTTTTTAAATTCTGATTCATTAGTTTTTGCATCAAAGCTTGGGAGCAAGTGTTAGCCTGTCTGGTTTTTTCCTCTTCCTCATCTTTTTAGGTTTTTTACTTTATTTTCTCCTGATTAGCCTGATCAGAAGGAAAAAGGAGCAGAGTAGACAAAACAAAAATGAAGATGCTGTCTAAATCAGGCTAAAATAAAAGGTCTATTTTTTCAGTTTCTTACTGAAAAGGTCCCAATTCTTTTCTGAATCCAGACTGACTACATAAATACAGGCCAGTTCCCCTTCTCAGTTGTGGGCTAGACACATTTAAAACTAGACAGATACTTAGGCCAAAACCAGTACTTGTGCCAACACTCTTGTATACATATAAAGGTCACAGAGTAGTTAGCTAACATGTTCAGGGGTCAAAGTAGGTGTTGGAAATGACTCTGACGTCAGCACTTTCTTTATTCAGGTTAAATGTTCAGATGAACCATGGGACTCACAAATCATTCAACAGTTTACAAAAGGAAATCTACTTTGCCCTCACATAGCAATCATATGTGACAAGGATATAATGTCACAACTTTTCTGGCCACAGTCCCCTTCATCACCATGTGGAAACACTTCTGGTCACTATATGATGAAGGGCATAATGACTGGCATGGTCTCCAAATATCTACCAAGCCTAAGAGGCCTTGACTACCCACAGAAGAGGCTAATTATGCCTTTAGGCTCATAAAGTTGTGCTAGGGAAGCCAGGGCCAATCGGGTCCCAGGAACAGCTTTATCTCCTTTTGGGGAAGGTAATCCCTGTTGAAGGGGCAGCAAGATAGACAGAGGGCTGGTCCTAGAGTAGGGAAAACCTGAGCTCAAATTCAGCCTGACGCTTATAAACTGCATGACCCTGGGCAAGTTGCTTAACTCTGTTTGCCTCAGTTTCCTCATCTGTAAATGAGCTAGAGAAAGAAATGGCAAACCACTCCACTATCTTTGCTAAGAAAACCCCATGGGGTCACAGAGAGTTGTACTTGACTGAACAACAACAATTCTTTCTGAAAGAGGAGAAAGGGCTTGGCCCTCCCCCCATGTTGTAGATGGGGAAAGGAGTGAGGAGGAAAGAAGGTATGAAAGAGAAATAATGGCAAATATTAGTCCCTTCACTCTAGGCCTTATAAATTTTCTATTTTTTTTCCTAAGAGATTGGAAAGATGGGAATTTCTCATCATTTTTATTTTAAATCATCATTTTAAATTTCCCATTGAGAGTCTCAGAACTAAATTAGAAAATGATTTGATTTATTTTGTCACTTAAGGAACTAAACTTTGTTTCTTTTTTAAAAAATATTTTATTATTTTGTTAAATATCTCCCAATGAAATGTAAAAAGAATTTAATAGCATTTTTTTTGCTTTTTTTGGAGAGGGGAAGGAGGGCAATTGGGGTCACATGGCTAGTAAGTGTTAAGTGTCTGAAGCCGCATTTGAACTCAGGTCCCTCCTGACTCCAGGGCTGGTCCTCTATTCATTGAGCCACCTAGCCACCCCAACAGTATTTTGTAAATGAGTTCCAAATTTTTTCTTTTCCACCCATCCCTCCCACCTTCTTGAGAAGGCAAGCAATTTGATTTTGGTTATACATATGAGGTCATGCAAAACATATTTCCATAATAGCCGTGTTGCAAAAGAAAATGCACAAAAAATAAAACATTAAAGAGTTTTAAAAAATATACTTCAACCTGCATTGAGTTCATCAGTTATGTAGATGTGGATAACATTTTTTCATCATGGGCCTTTTTGGATGTTTGTCTTTATCAGAGTAGCTAATTCTTTCACAGTTGATCATCCTTACAATATTGCTGTTATTATGAAAAATATTCTTCTGTTACTTCTCACTTCACTTTCCATGAGTTCATATAATTCTTTCCAAGTTTTTTTCTGAAATCATCTTGCTCATCATTTCTTATAGCACAATAGTATTCCATCACAATCATATTCCATAACTTATTTACTCCTTCCACAACTGAAGGGTATCCTCCAATTCTTTGCCACCACAAAAATATAAGTATTTTTGTACATATAGGTACTTTCTCCTTTTCCTTGAACTCTCTGAGATACATACCTAGTATTTAGTATTGCTGGGTCAAAGGGTTTGCACAATTTTATAGCCCTTTGAGCATAGTTCCCAATTGTTTACCATAATGGTTAAATCAGTTCACAACTCCACCAACAGTGCATTAGAATCTCAATTTTTCCACATCCCTTCTAGCATTTGTCATCTTCCTTTTCTGTCATGTTAACAAATTTGATAGGTATGAGGTGGTATCTCAGAATTATTTAATGTGTATTTCTCTGATCAGTAGTGATTTAGAGCATTTTTATGTGACTATTGATAGCTTTGATTTCTTCTTCTGAAAAATGCCTGTTCATATCCTTTGGCCATTTATCAAATGGAAGATGACTCATAGTCTTATAAATTTGGCTCAGTTCCCTATATATTTGAGAAATCAGGCCTTTATCAGAGAAACTTGCTGTGCATTTTTCCGAGTTTCCTGTTTTCTTTCTAATTTTGACTGTATTAGTCTTATTTGTACAAAAGCCTTTTAATTTCATGTAATCAAAATTATCTATTTTCCTTACAATAATCCCAACTTATCTCTTGTTTAGTCATCAGCTCTTCCATTATTCATAGATCTGATAGCTACATTTTTCCATGCTCTCCTAATTTACTTATGATATCACCCTTTATATCTAAATCATTTATCCATTTTGACCTTATATTGGCATATGATGTGAAATGTTGTTCTATGCCTAGTTTCCACTAAACTGCTTTCCAGTTTTCCCAGCAATTTTTGTCAAATGTTGAATGTTTACCCCCAAAGCTTGGTTCTTTGGGTTTATCAAATACTAGATTACTGTGGTCTTTTACTACTGTATATCATGTACCAAATCTATTCCACTGAACCATTACTTTATTTCTTAGCCAGTACCATACTTCTTTGATAATTATCGTTTGTAACATAGTTTGAAATCTGTAACTGCTATGCTACCTCCCTTAAAATTTTTTTCATTGATTCCCTTGTCTTGTTTGTTACTATTTTTTTCTAGCTCTATAAAATAATTCTTTCATAGTTTGATTAGTATGGCACTGAATAAGTAAATTAACATAGGTAGAATTGTCATTTTTTATTATATTGTCTCAGTCTACCAATGATCAATCAATGTTTCTCCATGTTTAAATCTATTTTTATTGGTGTGAAAAGTGTCTTATATTTGTGTTCATATAATCCCTGGGTTTGTCTTACCAGTTAGACCCCCAATATTTTATTTTGTGTACAGTCATTTTAAAGGGAATTTCTCTTTCTATCTCTTCCTGCTGAGTTTTGTTGGTAATATATAGAAATAGTAATAATTTATTTTATATGATGAAACTTTGCTGAAGTCGTTTTATGGGTGAGTTCATCCTATTCACATTCACAGTTATGATTACTAACTGTGCATTTCCCTCCACTCTATTTTATTCTGGTTTCTTCTTCTTTCTCTTTTATCCTGACTCTCCTCTAAAGTATGCTTTGCTTGTGATCACTGCCTTCTTATCTTCCCTTGCTTTTATCATTCCTCTCTCTTTCTTTTTTCTTCCTCTCCTACTTCTCTTTTGGGTAAGATTTTATTTGAGGCATTATAATGTTGTTTGGAGGGGACTGTTGGGGAAGCCATCTTCGCTCCTCCCTCAGAGGTTCTAACCCCTGCTTTCTATAGATTTTTAGTTTGGAGAACCTAAGAGTTTTTTTTTTAATTTTTTTATTTTATTTTATTTTATTTTTTATAAGCAATTGGGGTTAAGTAACTTGCTCAAGGTTACATGGCTAGTCATTATTATTTATGCGTGGGTGCTCATTTTCTGAGGCCGGATCTGATCTCGGGTCATCCCAACTCCGAGGCCGACGCTCTTACTCACTGCGCCACCTAGCCGCCCCTTTAGGGCAATTGGGGTTAAGTAACTTGCCCAAGGTTACATGGCTAGGTTTTTGTTTGTGTGGATTAAGTGTCGGAGGCTGGCTCCGAACTCAGGTCCTTCTGATTCCAGGGCCGGCGCTCTATTCACTGTGCCACCTAGCCGCCCCAAGAGTTTTTAAAAATGTGTTGTTTTTTTCCCTCCACCCTGCACTACAAAAGCAGAGAGGGAAAATATTGTATGGGTCCTACATCATATTGGGGAATCATTTAGAGATATTCTAGCGGTTTGTGATATCTCATCTGGGTATCAGAAGCTCACCTTAGAATAATAGGATCACAAATTCAGAGCTAGGAGGGACCTTGGAGATCTTCTACCACTACCTATTTCCTCATTTCCAATTAAAAAAACAAAAATCTGAGAGCCACGAAGGATGAGTAATTTGCCTACAGTCACATAAGTTGTAAGTGGCAAAACTTGGATTCAAACCCAGGCCCTGTGGCTCCAGATCTAGCATTATTTACACTGCTTCTGAGCTTCCTTCCCCTTTCTGTTTTAACATTTTTAGTAGAGTGGTTAGGGGATTCCTGGCGCTGAAATTCTGCAGCTTTCCATGCTGGGGTCAAGACTAGCAGGCAATCTTCACTGATTCCTTGGTTGGCAGTGGCTTAATGCTGCACTCCTCAGGACTTCTTCAAAATCTACTAAAATGATCACAGGGTCCCCAATCATGTGGAAAACCCATTTCTGAGTGGCCCTTTGCTCTATGAAATCCAAAAGGACATAGTCTGTAAGGGAATGGGGTTCTTTCTGAAAGGGGTTAGTTACAACCCAAAGTCTTCCAATTTATGATCAAATTACAGAGTTAATGGATTTTCCCCTACAATGAAGGTGATGCAACAGATAACCTCCTGAATTTCATTTACTCATATAACCAATATAAGGGTGAAACAGTGTTCTCTGCTAATATCTGATGGTTGTTGAGAGTCTCCCAGAAGTCTATACCTGCTTATATCTAGATAAACAGATAATTTTAACTTTTTCTGGGAGTCACAAGATCAAAAATTCCAAGCAAAATCACAGCACAGAATTTTCATTATTGAACTGAGGCTTAACTTTTAACTTGGAGTAAGGGGAGTGGACATGAGGTGGGGGTGGGGGTGAGGTGGGATATATGGCACTATAATTTGCCACAATTAACATCCAAATTCTGTTCCCATGGAAAACAGAGGTCTGGGAGATTATCAGTCTTTCCCACAACTTAGCAACAAGTATCCCTTAAAAGGGTGACTTTTATAGTATGCCAGTCATCAAGCAATTTATGTAGCACCAGTAAGCATCCCACCATTCACACGCTAGTTCTTAGAAAAGTCTACTTCAGGCGCTATGTTGGGCTACATTCACTTAAAACCATCCATCACTAATATGTCTCTTAATTAGTCAGAGGACACAGTTATTTCAAATCAAAGTCATCTGATAAAAAAGCAAAGTAATAAAAGTAGAAATAAAATAAATCCTCACAACCTAGGATACCCAATCCCTCAAATGCACATGCCATTAATTGGAAGACTAGACAAATAAAGATGTATGGGGATGCCCCTTTATAGGAACACATGTGGCCAGAACACATGTTAGGAATACATATGAACAAGACATGAATGAACAAGACAAGGCTCAATAAAGGAAACAAGACACTCTCATGAAGGATACATATAGACAAAATGCATAGTTTGGGTATTTATGTGGAGAGGGAGCATGTTTCCAATGTTCTACCGCCTACTGACTTCATGTAACGTCTTCTCTGCCAGAATCTAATTTCTGCCAGGTGAATGTCCCCTCCTGAGTTGTGCACCATCTCTCGTGGACACATAAAATCTCTGCAGGGAGTTCCTACTGGTTTTGTGGGGCTGATGCTTAATGCTGCTCTTCTGGTCCTGTTGTTTCTGCTGGCTGTGGAGAGGCATGACTCCACTGGGAACCAGCTTTTGGAGTTTCTTTCTCTTTCTAGCTTTTCACTTCAGCTGGGGACCATAGATGGTTATCTTTTCTTCCTCGAAGAGTGAGTGGGTCCAGCCATGTACTTTTCATTTAAAACCCTGAGGCTTTCCTTGAGTGAGCTATTTTAGATGACTGAAACCTTTAATATACACCTGGATCTGGCCATTGGACTTGCGGGTGTGAGTAGGGAAATGTGGAAATGCTCCCTATAGAAAAAAATCCTTTCTATTTCTATTTCTGATGAGGATATTTGCTTCAGGTTTTTACTAGAAAGGGCTTTCTTTTCTAGAAGGAGATGCTTTGGAACCCAGAATAAAGCCATTTAATTCAGTATTACCTTCAGAATTAATTCAAATTAATTAATTTGAATGCTATTTCCCAATTCCTGAAGCTTTCATCTATGCCAAAGAACTTTCTGTAACTTAGGTCCAGAAAAATTTTATACCACTCTAATTCCCAAATGGAGAGATATTTTTTTGCAAAAAATCATCACATTTATACTCAATTTCCTACACAATAGTGTAATGGAGTGTTACAGTTGGAGTCAGAAAGATCTAAGTTCAAATCCTGCCTCAGACACTTATTAGATGTGTTACCCTAGGCAAAACACTCAACCTCTCTTAGTCTGAGTTTCCTCATTCATAAAATAGGGAAAATAATAGCGTCTACCTCCCAGGGTTGTTGTGAGGTTCAAATTATTTAATATATGTAAAATTATTTTAACCTTAAAGTACTATATAAATTCTAGCTATTAATATTATTACTATTACTCCATATAAAAGATAAGAAAAATCCAAATGGAGCAAATAGAATGATGAGAAAAACTGGAATCATCAAATGTAACTATGAATGAAAAAATAACTATAGATCACTTCACCAGCCCATGTTCCTTTTATTTCCCTACAGTTCATTGCCTTACAATTCATTGCTTTCATGAAATCAACAGTTTTAATCAATTGTAGCACCAATGCTATATCCATAGCACCTATGGCAACTATGGATATGCCAGCATAATTTTGCATTGCAAAATATAACAGACTCTCCACATGGAAAACAGAATCAAAACATTTGTTCAAACACCAGAAAGTTGAATCCCAACACCAGAATGCCAAATCCATCACAGCAACAAAGAAATCTATACACAATAACAATGAAGGGGGCACTGCCATCACCAAGCCTTCCCCCTACTAGAGTCTTCCCACAGACAAACATTCACAGATCGCTATCTGCTTCTCTCTCCCTCAGCTCTACCTATTCTGACCAACTTCCTCTGGGCTCTGCTCCAGCTCTGCCTCTTCCTGTCTTGCTCTGCCCCTTCATGTTCCACATATTCAGCAAGTTCCTCCCACCACAGGCTTTATATGACTCAAACTCATATGACTTAAGCTTCCATGTGACTTAAGCAGGTCACATAGTCCTGTTAATGAAAGGGAAAGATCTTCCCATTCCATTAACAATACGTTAACAATGTCTCAATGACTTTTGGGCTTAATTCTCAAAGTATCAAAGGGAGAAATCTTGCTCTGTGGCGAGGTTAAGAACCAAGAATTAGACCAACTTTGAGTAAACAAAGGACAAAAAGTGGTGGGTATAGTATAAAGCCTAGAGGAAAATATTATAAAGGGAATAGGTGATCAGGAATGCTGTTCTGGCTACAGCTACTGAATATTGTATACAAGGAAACAGTAATCAAAAAAATCCATAGAGCACCAACAAAAATAAATCTCAGACAACAGAAATACTGTAGTAACATTTCAGAGCTACATCAAAGAAGAGTTATTGTATGAAGTAAGGAAAAAATGCCTTTGTATCCCATCCTGTAATCAAAGCTTTTCTAGCTTGATAGGACCGGCCAAGTTTACCCTCTGATGGTGTAACCTTCAGGAACCCAAGGTCACCTACACAATACAATGAAACTCTAGGAGAAGATTCAGTATTTTGGATGTATATACAATTCTTCTAACAAGGCCATCCTTGTATTGAGGGCAAACATTTAAATTATTAAATTACATGAAACTATTTGTATTTAAAATATTTTTTTCAATTAACAAAAATATTTTCCCTCCTTCCTACCCATTTCCCCCATCGAAAAAAGAAAGGAATTTTTAAAAACCTTTTTACAGGCATACAGAGCAAAACACAATGAATTTCTACATTGGACTTACCCAAAAATATTATGTATCAATTTTCACTCTGAGCCCATCAACTCTCCATCAGGAGGTCAGTACGATATTTGATCCTGGGTCCCCTGGAATCATGGTTAGTCATTGCGTTAGAATTTTTACATATTTCAAATTTATTCTTCTTTTTAATGATCTTGTGATTATAAAAATTTGTTCTCCTGGTCCTATTCAATTCACTCTTCATTAATTCATTAAACTCTGCCTAGGTCTCTTTCTAATTGTTCTCTTCATCATTTCTAAAGTTGATGAAATCATTTTTCAGATTTATTAGATTTTGGGGTTTGGGGTATGGATAAAAATTTTGTTTCAACAGCATATTGAGTAATACTTGTAGTAGGATAATCCCGAATTCATCCCTATGCGTAACTCTTGCCTATCAAGACCCTAATTACTATTCTAAGCCATTTAAGATGACTAGATTCAATACTGTGAATGCTGAAAATATACCTGATAATGGAAGGCACGATACTTAATGTGGTGCTATTATATTTCCCCTTTTATGACTTTTCTGGCTAAGAATTCCAAGTCACTGAAGTCAACAAAGGGAAATTCATTAGTTTTTTTAAAAAGTAACAGATGTTTAGAAAAGTAACCGCACTGCCAAGCTGTATTTTCAATTATCAGCATCTTTCCGGTGCTTAGGATCACTGCCCAATATGATCAAATGCATGACGTAGGAAACTGAACTTATTATCTTTAAAATAAAATAAGTTCTTATGTATTGACATAAGACAGAGCCAGTATGCCATAGTAGATAGAGAGCCAGCCTGGAAGCCAGGAAGACTTGGACCCATAGCTGCTGTGCAACCCTGGGCAAGTCCCTTAACTTCTAATTGCTCTAAGCAACTCTCTAAGACCTAAGTTGTAGAGAAGGTGCTGACCTGAATTTGTAGAAAGGATTTCTTATGTCAGTGAAATCATAGGTCCCTTCTCTAGTCCTATTTTTGTGCTGAGTATTATACTTTTGGTCACAGTATATGAACAGACAGAATTTTCAGAGGAAAATAAATCCAAGTTATCGATTGCCATATGAAAAAATTGCTCCAAATCATTATTAGGTGAATGCAAATTAAGGCAACTATGAGGTTCTGCATCGTATCCATCAGAATAGTCTAGTTGACACAAAAGGAAAATGACAAATTATGGGGTGGACTGTGGGGAACCAGGAACATTAATGTATGACTGGTGTAGGTGCAGTTTGGAACTATGACCCAGAAATACTACTACTAGGTCTATACCACAATGAGGTTAAAGAAAGAGGGAAAGGACCCATGTGCCTAAAAATATTTTCACATATATTTTTGTAGTGGCAAACAACTGAAAACTAGGAGGATGTTACTGATAGTAAGGTAGCCCTTGTGTTTCCTAAGGCCAAGCTTCTACACATACCCTTGATCTCACCTTTTCTTTTCTTCTCAGGCAACTTTCCACTACCACCATCCCTGCTTTCAAGCTTTCAATCTCTATCTTTGGGCTCCTTCTCCATTGTCTACAAATACACCCTTATGTCTGACTTCCTTAAAATACTGTTAGTAGATTCTCCAGCTTTTATACTATATCTCTTTTCTCTGTCTCAACTAACCTCCTTAAAAAAGTCATTTATACTTGACACCTCCACTACCTCTCTTTCATTTTCTTATACAGACTCTGCAATATAGTGGAAGACATCATTCAACTTAAATTTCTCTCTTAAGTTACCATTGATCATTTGGTTGCCAAATATAATGTCTCCTCAAACATCAAACTTCTTGACATCTCTACAGCATTTGACACTAATGATCACTTTCTCTACCAGTACACCTTCTCCTCTATGGGATTTTCTCACTGTTCTCTCTTAGCTCTCCTCCAATAGTACCTTCCACACTTCTCCTTCTCAGCCTTTTTTTGCTGACTTTTCATTCATGCTGTGCCTACTAACTGTGGGTGTCCCCTAAGGATCTGTCTTGGGTCCTCTCCTCTTTTCTCTTTATACTCTCTCATTTGGCAATCCTATCAACTCTCATAAGTTCAATTGTTATGACTGTACAGATGATTCCCAGACAGATTTATTGAGCCCTAGTCTCTCTCCTGAGTTCTAGCCCCATATTGTTAACTGCCTTTTTGACATTTCAGACTATGTCCAGAAGGCTTCCCACACTCAACGTGTCCAAAATTGAACTCCTTATCTTTTCCCAAAACCCACCCTTCTTCTATAACTTCCCCATAATAATTGGCACCACCATTCTTCTAGCCACTTTAATTCAAAATCTTAGTGGCAACCTCAACTCACTTCACATCCCATCAGTTCCCAAATCTGATAATCTCTTTCTCTGAAAAACTCACATATGTCTACATCTTTCCAGTGACCTTCATCATTTCTCACCTGAACTACTATAAATAACCATCTAGTTGGTTTTTCTGCCTCAAGTTTCTCCCCACTCCAATCTCTCCACCACAAAATTAAAAATGATTTTCCCAAAGCACAGTTCTGACCATGTCACCCTGATATTCAATAAATGTCAAACTGTCCCTGTTACTACTAGCATCAAATACACTGTTTTTTGTTGTCATTTAAAGCTCTTTAGAAATATGGCCCCTTCCTAACCTTTCACACTGTATGATCTAAGTATCCTTGCCTATTTGCTGTTCTTCACACATGATGCTCCCTTTCCTGTCTCTAAGCCTTAGAATTATCTATCCTCTACACCTGGAAGATTCTTCTGCCTTATCTATCACTATTAGAATTCCTGGTTTCCATTAAGCTTTAACTCAACGACCATTTCCTCTAGAAGACTTTACCTGGTCCCTATTCACTACTGCCAGTAGTGCCTTTTCCTCTACTTTACTGTGTTCACTTAGATATGTTGTCTCACCCATTAGCATGTAAGCTTCCTGAGGGTAGGCACAATTTTCACTTTTCTGTATCCATTGAACTTAACACAGTAAACATATGGCTTAATAAATGCTTACTGTTAGATTAAGTGATTGATTGATTGATTGACTGGTGGAATTTTATTGGTATGGATTTTATTTTTAGTCTGTTGATTTATATAGAATCCATGCTATGTCTCTGGATGGCTATGACTAAACCACTTAAGTTGGTTTTACTTTCTATATCAAATAAAAATAAATCCTAGTTCAAAGCACCTAAATTCAGAGAACTGTATTAAGCAGAGACACATACCTCCTTTTTTTCTGGGAGATTCCAACCTCCTTTTTTTCTAAGAAATGAACCACATGTGTACTCTTGTGATTTTTTTTAAAGTGCCTCCCACATTTTGAAAAATACTTTTTGGTAGCTAAATTCAGAGAAAATTCATTTTAGTGAAATATGATGAGCCTGTAACTGACACAGACCCGCCATTGCAAATTTACACTTGGATAGTATACCGTAATTTATCTTCAATAACTTAAGCCTTATCTCCCCAGGCCAGGCTCTTGGCATATCTAGAATAAAACACCAAATGCCAAAATAAGGGTGAGAGAAATAACTCAAGTGAAACATAACAGTCAAATCCATGTTGGATGAAATTGGCCCTTCAGGGTTTCATAGCACTTACCAAATCAGGGGGAAAATATTGAAGTAAATATAATCAAATATACAGAGGAATTTCATACATTGTATCCCTCAATGCAATAAAGCAATAAAGCCTCATTAAAATTACCTCAATTGATTCAGAACAGTGCCCAACTGCATTTTTCGGTTGACTGGCTTATCTATTTTTTTTAGATCACCCAAATCAATTAATTACAAGCTTGGTAGAAAGAAGGGATGGCTTTGGTCCCTTGCCTTTCAGTTTACTGACATTTCATAGTATTTTGTTGACCCAACTTTAATGAGGAAGAAACAAAGATTTCTTCCACAGTGGAGAATGAAGCACTGGTCTTGGATTCAGAAGACTGCACCTTGTCTGAGACACTTAGTATCTGTGAGAACTTGAGCAAGTCACTTAAAAGCTTTAAGCCTCAGTTTACATGTCTACAAAGTAGGTATAATAATACCTGCATTAGACTATTGTGAGAAAAACACTTGAAGGCTTATAAAATATTATATACCCTGGAGGTGTTAGTATTAGTTGCCCATACTTTAGAATCTAAGCATGAGGATCAGAGAAAGAAAAAAAAAAGCTGGATGAAGGATGTATGAAGGAAGATGCTATCTGTATCCAGTGAAGAAACTGCTAATAGATGTGTGCATAGAATGATTTTTACATATGTACACATATTTGTGTCTAATGGTACCATCTCTAGGGTAGAGGGAGGGAGGGAAGAAAAAAAGGGAGAAAATGAAATTAACATGATAACTTTATTATATTGTAGATTTGTGGTTTCATGTGCAATAATCTTTTTTTCCTACTACATTATGGAAATGCTTGTTTTATTCCACAAATGAAAAATAAAATGAATAAAAATTAAATAAGAAAACCAACAAAGCTGGGGAACAAGTGGTAGAAAGCATAATCTTAGATTAATTCTACTATGAAATGTGTTTCTATGCCTCTTCCACTCTTCACAGGATAGAAGAGGGTTCAGAATTGAGGCCTCCACAGCAGCATTTATATGATAGCTCTCAAGAAGTGATGTTTGGGCTGTGAACCCTAGAGTCACTTCTGCCCTCGAAGGTGGTACAATATTCAGCCAAGCAAGAGTTGTCAACCTCCTTTTTAAACACTGAGGACTCTAGCAGTTACCACTGTGCTGTGATCATAGGATCACAGATTTAGAGGTGGAAGGAACTTCAGAGGCCATCTAATCCCACCTCCTCATTTGCAGAGAGATAAACTGAGGCCCAGGCATGAATGAGTTGAGTCAGCTAAATGATATGTGCCATGGATAGAGTGCCATGGGGTTGGGAAAACCTGAGTTGTGATGCAGCTTCAGACATTAGCTTCATGATACCAGGCAAGTCATTCAAATGCTTTCTGCCTCAGTTTCCTCAACTATAAACTGAGACAATAATAGCAGTTACCTCCCAGAGTTGTTGTGAGGACAGAATAATATAATAGTTTAAATCACTTTGCAAACCTTAAAACACAATATAAATGCTATTGATTATTGCTGTTAGGTGATGCAGTGCATAGAGCACCCAGCCTAGAGTCAGGAAGACCTGAGTTCAAATATAGTCTCAGACATTTACTAGCTGTGTGATCCTGGGCAAGTCATTTAACCCTGCTTGCCTCAGTTTCTTCATCTGTAAAATATGTGGAAGGTGGAAATGGCAAACCACTCCAACATCTTTGCCAAAAAAACCAAATGGGGTCACAGAGAGTCAGACATGACTGAAACAAATGAACAACAAACAAATGTTATTGCTTTGAAGTGACTCATCCTACATCACACAGGTAGGAAGAAAGGGGAATTGAACCAGGTCCTCTGAGTCTCCAGCACCTTTTTCATTTTTTATCATTTTGAAGCTCCTGTGGGATATTTGACTTTGTCACTGCAGTGCACTGGAAAATGCTCTGGACTGGGAAGCAGTTGAGCTTTAATTGAGAATCAGCTCCATCATTCAGCCTTCAGACTACAGGAAATTCACTAAATGACTGCCTAGATTTCCTAAAAATGTAACACAGAGAGAATAAGACTTTAACTAAAACGCAGTGAGACTGAAATGAGATCATATTCCATTGGCCTTTAAGTTTATAAAGAGCTTTCCTCTTAATGCCCTATGATATATGTAGTGAAAATACCCATTTGCCACTAAGGATACAAGTTCGGAGAGTTTCAGTGACTTACTTCAAGTCACACAGCTGGAAAACATCAGATCTGGGATGTGAATTTAGTTCTTCTGTTTTGAAAGCTAGTGTGTGCTATGCTATTCTACTATGCTATGCATACTGTATTGTAAAGAAAAGAGGCACTGGTCTTTATGTCAGAACACATGGGTTTGAGATTGTCCCAGGAAAAACCCTGGAACAATTGAGCCAACAGAAAGATGGGTGCAGCAGTCTTGTAGACCAAGAAGCTTGGGGGATTAGTGAGAAATGTCCCTCTCACTCTGGGGAGGGGGAACAGTACATGACAGGAGGCGTCCCAGCAAGCCCCACCTTAGCAAACCAGGGGGAGATTATGAGCCCCAGGGTGGTGGAGCAGGGAAGCACCAACACCAGGACCCCCAAAGTGCCTCAGCATAGACAGGGGAACCAGTAGACACAGCTCAGAAACCACCATGTGCACTGGTGTTCTCTAGTAGCCAAATCTCCCAGTGCTTCATCACAGCTCCAAGAAGCACAACTCCAGGAGTCACAGCTCTTAGGCAGGCATCATACTGTAGCCAAACATTTGAGTGTAAGGCCCAGGTGAGCAGGCTTCCTCCAGGGGCTCCTCCCCACTCCCACCCCAAGAGCCTGACCCCACC
The DNA here is from genome assembly GCA_011680675.1 of Gymnobelideus leadbeateri. Lineage (NCBI taxonomy): Eukaryota > Metazoa > Chordata > Mammalia > Diprotodontia > Petauridae > Gymnobelideus > Gymnobelideus leadbeateri. Next base: position 155,664 of record WOXC01005023.1, read on the forward strand.
TCAGCACCAGGAAAGTTGTCAGATCCCTACCGCCTCTAGCTGCAAGCACCTGAGGCCTCTGCACACAAAGCCAGTGAGTAGTAGGTCCTGGCCTCCCAGCACAAAAAGCTTGGGTCAGTTTCCCCTGTGCTCCAACAGGAGAGTTCAATTTTAAAAATCAGAAATTAGGCAAACACCATGAAAAAGAAGCAGAAATAGACAATGACCATAATTTCTTATCATGGGAATTGGGAAGATCAAGGCACAAATTCAGAAGGGAACAACACGAAACCTTAAAGGGCAATATGAACTGGTCTCAAGCCAAAAGACTGTCTTAGAAGAGCTCAAAAATGATTTTAAAAGTCAAATAAGAGAGTTTGAAGAAAAATTGGGAAAAGGAAGGACAAAAATTGACTGTAGAAAACAAGTCCTTAAAAATACAATTGACTAAGTAGAAAAGGAAGCACAAAAACTCACAAAAGAGAAGTTCTTAAAAAATAAAATGGGCCAAATAGAAAAGGAGGTACAAAATCTAAGAGAAGAAAAAAATTGTCAGAAATTAGAATTGGGCCAGTGGAAGCTAATGACCCTATGAGAAATCAAGAATCAGGCAAACAGAAATGAAAGAATGAAAAAATAGAAGAAAATAGAATATAGCTCACTAGTAAAACAATTTATCTGAAAAATAGGTCTAGGAGATACAATTTAAAAATTATTGGTCTACCTGAAAATCATGATGGAAAAAAAGAGCCTGGACAGCATTTTTCAGGAAATAATCAAGGAAAACTTCTCTGAGGTCCTAGAACCAGAGAGTAAAATAGTCATCGAAAAAAATCCACCAGTCACCTCCTGGAAGAGATCCAAAATTGAAAACACCAAGGAATATTGTAGCCAAATTCCAAAATTACCAGGACAAAGAAAAAATATTGCAAGCAGCGAGGTAGAAACAATTTAAATATCATGGAACCTTGCCGCTTCTACATTAAAACAATTAGAAGGGAGTGGAATATGATATTCTATGAGGCAAAAGAGCCTGGATAATAAGCCAAGGATCAAATACCCGGTGAAACTGAGCATGATCTTTCAGAGGAGGAGATCGACATTCAGAGAAATAGAGTACTTCCAGACCTTCCTGATGAAAAGACCAGAACCCAACAGGAAATTTGATCTTCAAATGCAAGACTCAAGACAGGCATAAAAAGGTAAACAGAAAAGAAAAATAAAACAACAACCTCATGTTATTAATAAGAGCAAACTACTTACATCCCTACAAGAGAAGATGGCTTTTGTAACTCTTGAGAACTTTATCTTTATTTCAACATTTAAAAGTAGTATATAAGTTGACTTTGATTTGATAAAAAAAAATATCTAAGTGGCAGAAAGGGATTATACTGGGAGAAGAGGAAAGGAGGAAGGAGGGTAAATTACATCACATGAAAAGGCACAAAAACCTATTACAGTAGAGAGAAAGAAGGGAAGTAGATTGAGCATTGTGAACTGATCCAACCATTCTGGAGAGCAATTTGGAACTGTGCTCAAAGGGCTATAAAAATATGCATACCCTTTGACCCAGCAATTACACTTCTAGGGCTGTTTCCCAAAGAGATCATACAAATGGGAAAAGGTCCCACATGTACAAAAATATTTATAGCAGCTCTTTTTTGTGGTGGCTAGGAATTGGACATTGAGGAGGATGTCCATCAACTGGGGAATGACTGAAAAAGTTGTGGTATATGAATGTAATGGAGTACTATTGTGCTATAAGAAATGATGAACAGGCAGACTTCAGAAAAATCTGGAAAAACTTACATGAATTTATATTGAGTGAAATGAGCAGAACCAGGAGAAAATTGTACACAGTAATAGCCACATTGTGTGATAACTAACTTTGATGAACTTAGCTCTTCTCAGGAATGCAAGGGTCTAAGATTACTCCAAAAGAATCACAATGGAAAATGCTATCTACATCCACAGAAAGAAGTTTAGAGTCTGAATGCAAATGGAAGCATGCTATTTAATCTCTTTTTTGTCTTTTTCTGTTTTATTTTGTTTCTTCTTTCTTGTGGTTAATCCCATCAGTTCTAATTTTTCTTTACATCATGACTAATGTGAAAATAGGTTTAATATGAATGTATAAGTAGAACATATATCAGATTACACACTGTCAGGGAGGGAGGAGGAGAAGGTAGTGAGAAAACTGAAAAGTCAAAATCTTATAGAAGTGAATGTTGAAAACTAAAAATAAATTAATTATATTTTAAATAAAAGAACACATGGGCTCAAATCCCAGCTCTATCACTTATTATCTTTGTGACTGATGGTAGGTTAATGAACCTTTCTGAATCTCTTCTCAATTATAACCAAACCATTATCATTGTTATTATAGATGATAATAATAATAATAAGCCATTTATTCTCAATAAGTGGCTATTCTCATGAACACTGCAAATTAGGGCTTTGGTTATAGGGAACTAAAACTTAGAGGATGAAAAAATGTATGGCATATAATCTTTTGATATCAAAGAAAGAGCTAACTCATTTTAGCAGCTTGTTAGCAAGAATAATCAATTCAAATGAACTGGCAGGTATTAATAAAATAAGGAATTGTAATAAGCAATTCTAACAATTGTCACTTTTAATAATACCCCCCTATGAGCCATTTTCAAATACTCTCAAAAACGCTCACATGGATTTCTGAACTCATTGATTTAAATGTTCCCTTCAGTGATACTGACTTCAATTAAATCATGCCTCTCTCTCCTGTGCGTATATTGACCACGTCCTGGCACATCTTTGCTGTGCTTTTTGTTATCTCCCCATGATCAGCCCACCTTCTTTTTCAACCATACCATTCTGTATTGAAAACTTTACTCCCTTTCTCCTTCATAGTTCCTTGTCTGCGATGTGTCACAGCTTGCTCACACTCATCATACATCTCTCCATTGCTCTCTGAATGCAGCTCATTTTTCATTCTTTGGACACCATAGTGTCCCATGAATAACAGCCATGCACAGCACTGATAGATTATTGATATTAGATAGATGGGTATTTGTTTAAGGGTGAAGCTTTGAATCGTTAAAAGAACTTTGCAGTTTCCCAAAGGCAATGCATTCCATTCTTCTCCTATTAAATTCTTGATCTGAATCATTTTTCATTTGTAGTATCTGAACAATATATCATACACAACCATATATATGTAACAACAGATCTCATTTGGCCAGAGAGATGGGGTACCCACTCACACTAAGGGACCCCAGCTCTGGGATCCTGGTACAAGCTGGATTAAGTACTGGAGTGACTTGGCTTCTAAAGAAAGGAGTTAGTTATTTTTTCCACTGGCTCATTATATCCCTACCCCACAACTCCCATATACTTAAAGCATATGTCTGGGTCATGTCTAGAGTGTCCCCAGACATGGAATTTAAAGGTCCTCAATGCACAATGTAGATCAGATATAGGACAGTCATTTCTCCCACAAAAATATTGCTCAAAACACAGAAGTATGTCTAGACAGACTTAAAACATGAAACATGGTGACAAACAGGTTGGAGAACTAGATATTTTTTCTGATCCTTGCAATCTATAAAAGCTTTACAAAACAAGAATTATCCATAAGAAAAAAGATACTTTCAGCTGTCTCCAAGGACCATTTACTAATAACTGTAATAAGGTAACAATGTGGTGAACTAACAAAAAAGAATACCAATCCCTAACCTTAATTCATTTCTCTCAACTCTCCCTGCCCTAGAGATGGCTACCATTAAACACAAATATATATACACGGACAAGTATACATGTAAGATCATTCTATACATACTTCTATTTATCAGTTCTGTCTCTGGATGCAAATAGTATCTTCCTTTATAGGTCCTTTGTAGTTAATGTGGGAGTTTATAATCAAAATGATTTAGTTGCTCAAAGTTGTCTTTAAAACAATATTACTATTTCTATATACAACATTCTCTTGGTTCTACTCATTTTACTCTTCATTATTTTGTGCAAGTCTATCAATTTTGTAAAGATCATTGAATTAATCATTTCTTATAGCACATTAGTAGTCCATCATGATCGTATACCATACCTTGTTCAGCCATTCCCCTATTGACAGGTATCCCCACAACGTCTAATTATTTGCTACCATGAGGAGAGCTGCTATATTTTAGAACATATAGGTTCTTTTCCTTTTTCTGTAATCATATTTGGAAATAGACCTCTTAGTGGTATTTATGGGTCAAAGGGCATAGGCAGTTTAATAACTCTTTGGGTGTAATTTCAGATTTTTTCATGAACAACTATTGAAAGACAAAGAAAAATGAATCAACATGGGATGATGCAGAGGACCCTTTGGATTCCTAAGAGAGCATATGAAACCACAAAAGGATCTTCCTGAATGATTTTAAAGAGAAATGAGAATTGTGGAAACAGAATTTGTGGCCCACATAGTAGAAATAATTGGAAGAATAGAAAAACTTAAATCCACAATGGCAAACCTCATCAAAGGAAAAGCAAAGAGAATAACTTATTGGGAGTGCAAATACAAAAAAATAAAGGACAATCTGGAAGAAGAGAAGCAAAACATGACATGTTTAAAAAAAAAACTTAAAACATGATTGCTGTACAATCAGGACATAACAATCTACAAGACAGGATATATAGAGATAACTTAAGAATTATAGGTCTGTTAGAAAAATGTGTCAAAAAACTGGAAAACCATATTGCAAGGAATAATATAATGAAACCAGAATTTCTAGCTGCCAATCAAAAAAAATCCATAGATTGCTTTCAGGAAAAAAACAAATAACTCACCCACCCCCAGGAAAAAATCAAAACAGTATAACCATGCTGCAAACTCCAAGACCCCAAAATTCTCACCAAACGTCATTACTCTGTCAAATGCAGGAATTAGTATAAAGTGGTTAAAAGAAGTAGTTAAATTCCACTAACATATTGCACATCAGGGAAAATCAAAAATCTGATTCAATAAAATATCAAATTCAAAGAAATAAAAATAATTATGAGAACTTATTATGCACAGTTATATGATAAGATTGAGAAGACAAAAGAATGAGAAAAAGAATACCTTCAAAAATACAACATATCCAAATTAACAAAGGACCAAGTGGAAAGCTTAAATAATCCAATCTCAGAAAAGGAAATAGGAAAAAGAAGGGAAGGAAGGAAGTAGAGAAGGAAGGAAGAAAGAAAGAAAGAAAAAGAAAGAAAGGGAAAGAAAGAAAAAGGGAGGGCAGGAGGAAGGATAGAGGAAGGAAGGAAGGAAGGAAGGAAGGAAGGAAGGAAGGAAGGAAGGAAGGAAGGAAGGAAGGAAGGAAGGAAGGAAGGAAGGAAGGAAAGAAGGAAAGAAGGAAGGAAGGAAGAGAAAGAAGGAAAGAAGGAAAATAGAGCTACTTAGGAAGAAACTGTGAAAGTTTGTGTGTGGGAGGGGGATTTTCTGGTCATGATTAATCCAAAGGAGTATTCTATCAAGCTTTTAAATGATAATCATTATAGGTAACTCCATAAAACTATCTTTGTTTGCTGCTAATATGATGGTATACTTGAAAAATACTAAAGAATCAGCAGACACTAATTGAGACAATAGTTCCAGTAAAGTTACAGGTTACAAAATAAACCCTCAAAAATCAACATGTCTATATGATACAAAACCTAAGAAACAATAATAGAAACAGAATTCTTATTCCGAGTAACTACAAAATGCATAAATTATCTGAGAATCGACTGCCAAAGCACACAAAAGACTAATATAAATTCAATTACAAAGTATCCCCTAAAGAAATAAGGAACAGTGTAAACAGCCAGAAGACTATCCAGTGCCTATGTCTAGCATGTGCCAATATAATAAAAATAATACTACCAAAGTTAATTTATACTTGTAATGCTATATCAATCAAATTACCAAGGAGACGCTTTATAGAACTTGATAAAATAATAAAATTCATTTGGAAAAGCGAAGTTCTAGAATTTCAAGGGAAATGGTAAAAACAAAACAAAACAACCCCGCCCCCCCAAAAAAACCTAAGGATGAAGAGGGAATAGCACTTCCAAATCCATAATATATAACAATAGTCATTAAAACCATCTAGTATTGGTTAAATTTTTTTTTGTTCAGTCATGTCCAGCTTTGTGACCCCATTTGGGGTTTTCTTGACAGAGGTAACTGGAATGCTTTGCTTTTTCCTTCTCTGGCTCATTTTATTGAGGCAAACAGGGTTAAATAACTTGTCCAGGGACATACAGCTATGAGGTATTTGAATTCAGATTTGAACTCAGAAGATGAATCTTCCTGACTTTAGACCAATCCACTGCTTGACCTAGCTGCCCCAGTTAAAAATAAAAAAATAGATCTAAATCCCATCTTTTCTACCCATCTTTCCCTTCCCAATCTCAACTTCTAGTACCTTTCCTGAGATTATCTCCCACTTGCACTGTATATATCTTGTATATACATACCTATTTACCTATACATACCTATTTATTTAAATCTTCTACATTAAAATATGAGCTCCTTCAAGACAGGGATTGTTTTTGCTTTTCTTTGTGCCTCTAGCACTTAGCACAGTATTGGACAAATAGTAAGTGTTTAATAAATGCTTATTGACTCACTGACATGTCAGCTTCTCAGGCTAAATCTTATGAGAGTTTTGTTTACAAAATTCCTTTTAATTCCTATTATTCCCCTCACCAGGACAAATCATTCCCTGGCTCTTTACCTAGCACAAGGGGAGGGGGAAGCTGTGATAAAGAGACTCCTCTCAAGTTCATGAAACTCACAGGGACCAGGCTCAGAGGAAAAGATCGAAATGGATTGTGAACTGTTGTCTCACTTCCTGCTAACTTTCCAAAATCCCTTGGCTTCTTAAATCATCACACTTTGAAGCACTGTCAATTTCATAAAATATGGCAGAGGTGTGAGGACAGCCTTGCCACATGGAGAATCTTTCTGTGAACAGCAGTATGGTGAAGTAGAAAGAGTACTGGACAGCTAGCTTCAGTTGCTGACTTAGACACACATGAGTTGTCTGATTCTCACTTAACCACTCTGAGATCTATTTTCTTGATAAGATAATGCCCTCTTTTCTACATCATACAATAGTAAAGACCAGATAAAATAATATGTGAAGACATTTTGAATCCCTAAAATACTCCTTCAATGTACACTTATTCGTTATTACTTTACCAGTATTTTATCAATATTTGGCACAACCTCTTCCAGTTCTGACCTCAATCAAAACAGGTTCAGTACTGGGAGGTGACCCAAAAGGTTACTTTCGACTCACCTAGACATCCTTCTGAGATGTTTCCAAATATAAGCTGCGTTCCTTTCTAGGTTTCTGGTTGGTTGTCTGTTGTCTTTCATTCTCGAAGAGGACCAAAATGATGTCACTAGGTTAAAGTCAAGTTTCAGTGCATCTGACTGTGGCTGACCAGAGCCATACAAGCTCAGAATGCTCTACCACAGGTCAGACACAAATAGTTTGTGAACATTTGGGGTGGATTTTCCAAATTTGCCCATTCTGCATTTTCTTTGAGCTGTTTTCAGTTTATTTACTGACATGTCAGTAAATAAGCACTTATTAAACACTTACTATTTGCCCAATACGGTGCAAAGTTCTAGAGACACAGAGAAAAGCAAAAACATGGTACCTGTCTTGAAGAAGCTCATATTTTAATGTAGAAGATGAGGTAAATAAATATGTTTATATAAGATAGATATAGATATAGATATGGATATGGATATACATATAGATATGGATATACATATAGATATAGAAGTGCTATGCTCAAAGAGCACAGCACCTTCCCTGATGTGGGCACACCATGCTGAGTGGTCCTATACCAGTGCCTCCCATGTCACACAATAAAATGTAGGCGAAGGGGTCCCCAGGTACTATAGGAGCACTGCATATAATGAATGCATTCACTGAATATGGAACAGGCTTCATTTTATACCAAAGAAAATGTTGAAGAGAAAAAGGAATCATAGGAGCCCACAAAGAAATGGAGAAAATAGTGAAAGGAAGAGAGGAAGGGAAAAATATTTTTATAGTGCTTTTGTGCCAGGTACTGTGCTAAGTGCCTTACAATTATCATTTTATTTGATCCTTACAACAACCCTGGGAGGGAGGTAATATCATTATTCCCATTTTAAAGCGGAGGAAACTTGGGCAAATAGAGGTTAAGTGACTTACCCCTGGTCAGCCAGCCAGTAAGTGTCTGATGCTGGATTTGAACTCAGGTATTTCTTACTTTAGGCCCCATGCTCTGAACACTATAACTACCTGTAGTGAAAGGATAAGCAATATATTGACAAAAAGCAAACAATGCAATTCTCTTCCCTAGAGGTATCATCTGCCTTTCCTTGAATACCTGTGTGACCTCTTTTTCCTAGTATTTAATATACTTACCTATAAAATGAGATATTTGTTCTAGATTGGGAATTCTCAACTTTTTTTTTTAGTGTCACAGACCTGTTGTCATTCTGATAAAGCCCATGGAATGCTTCTTAGAATATCGTTTTTAAAAACATAAAGTGGAGGGGCGGAGCCAAGATGGCAGAGTAGAAACAGCATTTCCAATGTGCTCTGCCCCACACAAATTTCAAACAATGTGAAAGGGGACTCCAAACAACTTCTGAAGCCACAGCACCCACAGAATGGCACAGAGAAGCTAACCTCCTGCTGAGGACAGCCCAGCAGCCCTGCAGGGAGTGGCCAGCCCAGCTCTCTGAGAGCAGGCAGCACAGCTCTCTGAGAGCAGGCAGCACAGCATGCTGGGAACCAACAGCGCAGCAGCAGAGCAGAGCCCAGGTCCGAGGTTTTAGCCCCAGGGTGGCTGGGCCTTCAGCTGGCTGCAGGAACCCCAGAACACAAGCAATTGTGGTGATTCCAGAATTATCAGCACAGATATGCCTAGGACAAAGTGAGAGGTTAGTGCCCTATGGACTTTGGGACCAGTATTTGGGGAACGTGTGGTTTCCTCCCCTGAGGGTGAAAAGCTGCTGAAGAAACACAGCACAGAAGCCACTTTGCAGCATCAGTAGTGGCTCTAGCTCCTGGTCTGCAAACTGTAGGGAGATCCAGAAATCAGTCTGGGGGTTAATCGCTCTTGCTTTAAACTGCCTGGATCTGGATTGTGGTCTGGGGGGGAAGTTTGGGGTGAGTATCCAATTTGCCAGAGTGGGTGGAGGCTTTACAGAGTCCACCCAACTGGTGGAAGTTGTGAAGACCCCACTTTTGGGCGGAAGCTCCCGTGTCTGGTGGCAGAGTCCTACTGTGGCAACAAGTCCAAAAATCAAGTAATTAAGTGGCAACATGCCTAGGCAAATGAAACAAAATAAACAGAAAAGTTCAACATTGGACTCCTATTTTAGGGGCAAAGAGGTTCAAAGCATGGAGGAGGACTGTGAGGTCAGAACTCCTGCACCAAAAGCCCCAAATGAAAATACAAGCTGGCTACAGGCCATAGAGGACCTTAAGAAGCAGATAAGAGAAGTGGGAGAAAATTTGGGAAGAGAAATGAAAAAGATGCAAGAAAAGTATGAAATGACAGTCAACAGCCTGACTGAGGAAAATAACACCTTAAAAAATAGACTAACTCAAATGGCAAAAGAGGCTCAGAAAAGCAATGAGGAGAAGAATGCCTTAAAAAGTCGAATTTGCCAGATGGAAAAAGAATCTCAAAAGCTCACTGAGGAGATTCATTCCTTCAGAGTTAGACTGGAGCAAATGGAAGCTAGTGACTTTATGAGAAATCAAGATACTATTAAACAGATCCAAACAAATGAAAGAATAGAAGGCAATGTGAAATATCTCATGGAAAAAACCATTGACCTGGAAAATAGATCCAGGAGAGATAATTTAAAAATTATTGGACTACCTGAAAGCCATGATCAAAGAAAGAACCTAGAAATCATCCTTAAAGAAATTCTCAAGGAAAATTGCCCTGATGTTTTAGACCCAGAGGGCAAAATAGAGGTTGAAAGAATCCACAGATCGCCTCCTGAAAAAGATCCCCAAAAGAAAACTCCCAGGAATATTATAGCCAGGTTCCAGAATCCCCAGATCAAGGAGAAAATATTCCAAGCAGCCAGGAAGAAACAATTTCAATATTGTGGAAACACAATCAGAATAGCCCAGGACCTGGCAGCTTCTACACTGAGGGATCGAAGGGCATGGAATATGATATTCCAGAGGGCAAAAGAACTGGGAATGAACCCAAGGGTCACCTACCCAGCAAAACTGAGTATTTTGTTTCAGGGGAAAATATGGTCATTCAGTGGAATAGAGGACTTTCAAGCATTCTTGATGAAAAAACCAGAGTTGAATAGAAAATTTGACATCTAGACACAAGAAGCGAGAGATGCCTGAGAATGTAATCAGGGAAAAGAAATTAAAAGGAAGTTATCAAAGTTGAACTATTTACATTCCTATATGGAAAAACAATAACTGTGACTGATGAAATCTTTCTCAGTATGAAAACAATGGAAGAAGGGTACGTGGCATATGTTCACAAGTATACATGGGTAGAGGGCACAGGTTGAATTTGATGGGAAGGGATGATTATTTTTTTTTTGGAGGGCAATTGGGGTTGGGTGACTTGCCCGGGGTCACACGGCTGGGTTTTTGTTTGTGTGTTGGGTGTCTGGGGCCGGATCCGAACTCGGGTCCTTCTGGCTCCAGGGCTGGCGCTCTGCTCGCTGCACCACCTAGCCGCCCCAAGGAAGGGATGATTCTTAAGGGGTGAAGTCAAGAGGTGAGAGAGGAAGGTGGCAAGAGGAGATGGAGAGAGACAGGGTAGGGTAAACTATCTCATGTAGAAGAGGCAGGGGGAAGTGGTTGCAGGGGAGGGGAAGAACAGGAAGGCAAAAAGGCAAAAGCATATTCTCATTGAAGTTGGCTCAGGGAGAGAATCACATACATACTGAATGGAATATCTTACACTCACTCACTCTCCTGAGTAGGGGAAAGGGGGATGAGAGGGGGAATGATGGAGGGGAGGGATTCTGGGGGGAGGGGAGGTTGGAAGTACCCACTATCAAAGAGGGACAGGATCAAAGTAGGGAATGGACCAGGTGGGAGGTGAGACAGGTGGGAGGGAAATATAAGCAGTCTTTTACAATACATCTACTATGGTAATGTTTTGCATAGCTATACATGTACAACACATACTGAATTGCTTATCTTCTCAGAGGGAGTGGGTGACAAGGGAGGAAGGGAACGGATCTGAAAATCGAAGTTTTAAAATTAAATGTTTCATAAGATGTCCAGGCAGTGGGGCTCAGAGATTCACCTTGCCCTAATGGCAAAGTCGAAGGGGGTGTGGGAGAAGATATGGGAGAGAGCAGATTGGATGAGGGGATATCTAGTGGGACTGCTGTTCTGGGGTGGTGGGTGGGGAAAAATGGGGGAAAATGTAACTCATAATCTGGTGGAAATGAATGATGTAAACCAGAAGTTAATAAAGCATTTGTTTAATTAAAAAAAATAAAAAAACCATATAAAGTAAAATAGAATTACAAAGGAAATAAATAATAATGAAATAGTTATCAAAATATTTTAAAAGCAAATTTACTGATCCCAGATTAAGGACCTCTGGTCAAGATTGACTAGATCACTCTATTCTACACGAGTCCCTAGCATCTTCATTCCACCACTCTGTTTCCTAGGTAGTAATCCAGTTTCACAGAGACACCCAATCCAAATCTAAGGGTGTCTCTGTGAAGCTGGATTAGTGCTGGGCCATTGGGAGGACTATGGGATTCACTTAAAAGGAAAGGGGAATTATATCATAACATACTATACCATATGTTACCACAATACATATCAACTGTTTGTCGACTTCTCTAAGTCCTTTATGTGTTTCCCAAATTTTCTGTGGGATACAATGTTGTCTTAATACCCCAGATATATTGTTATTTTGAATGTTTACATTGGAACAGGAGACTTTCTTACCCACATATTCATGGAGGCCTACACATGACCTATGGCTGAAGGTTTTCCAGAGGAAATTCCAAGTGGGGCCAAAGAAATAGGAGTTTTGGAGCCACTCCATTTGAACCCATTCCGTATAAGCTTCCTTTTGTAGAATGCTTTAAAGTTTTTAAAGAATTTTTATAGATGTGATCTCACTTTAAAAAAAAAGCATATCTGATTAATTTTCTGCCATTACTTTTTCCTTCTCTTCTTGGTTCACTCCAGCCACTAGTGAATGAGTTAAACTATTTTATTGACTTTTATTCCTACTATTGAGTTGAATTAAAGCATATTAAACAGAGGCATTTGGATTAAAACATAGAGCATAGATGATCTCATAACTATGCATGTCAATTCTCAGAAGGACAACTTGGCTTTAATTACAAAGGTTTTAAACTAATGGCCAGAAGTATAAAAAAGACATTTAGTGCTTTTTATGATGAATTTTATTTTTTTTAACATTTTCACACTTACCATTGGAATTTATTTTGTCATTTGGTTAAAATATAATTGATAACCTCCCTCTAAAAGTTACAAATACATTTCTATTTCCTTATTATTTTTTTTTAAAGCAATTGGGGTTAAGTAACTTGCTCAAGGTTACACGGCTAGTCATTGTTTATGTGTGGGTGCTCATTTTCTGAGGCTGGATCTGATCTCGGGTCATCCCAACTCCGAGGCCGGCGCTCTTACTCACTGCGCCACCTAGCCGCCCCTTTAGGGCAATTGGGGTTAAGTAACTTGCCCAAGGTTACACGGCTAGGTTTTTGTTTTTGTATGGATTAAGTGTCGGAGGCCAGCTCCGAACTCAGGTCCTTCTGATTCCAGGGCCGGCGCTCTATTCACTGCGCCACCTAGCCGCCCCTATTTCCTTATTATTTTAATAATCATTAGAAATGTTACAAGAGGAAAGTCTAATAGGAAAGTACCTGTTAGTTAATACAAGCTGCTATATTCTGTCAAGGAAAATTAATTATATTTCCTTAATGCCATATACCAATTCAGGACTTAAACAAATGCCCATCCTTCAGAAAGAATGGAATCTTTTCACTTGATAAAGCAAAATACATAATGTCTTTTTACAGCTGTTCTAGAAGACAACACTGTTTTTGAGTTTCATTTATAAAACATAAATATCAGATTGTTGTTCTTGCCATCTTGTATACTAAAATAGCATGAGGATAGTGATCTTTTTTGTGCAATGAGATGACAGAAATTATAAATTAAACCAAAATCTAACATGGGAAATTATTTCTTAATTATAACTATTCCAAATATTACTGCTTTGCCTTCTTCTATAGAGAGAGGTTAAAACATTCCATTTAGTGTATTGAGAAGACAGTATTGTGTCTATGTCACAGAACAGACTTAGGACTTGGACTCAGATAACCAGATTTCTTCTTCTGTCTCCTTAATCCTTTAAATATTGACAAACACATTTCCTTATTAAACTACATTTTGTGGGCAGCTAGGTGGTACAGTAAATAGAGCACTGGCCCTGTAATCAGGAGGACAGGAATTCAAATCTGGCCTCAGACACTTGACACTTACTAGCCGTGTGACCTTGGGCAAGTCACCTAATACCCCTATTGCCCTGCCTTCCTTGCTATCAAAAAAAGCAAACCACACACACACACACACACACACACACACACACACACACACACACAATTACATTTTTGTGGGGGTGGGAGAATAGTAGAGAGAAAGACTTTGATCAGGGAGAGCAGAGGAAAAGAGGAGGGACCTGGAGTTAACACTACCAGCTGACCAGGCATTAAGAGGAAAAATCCATGTGACTTTTTTAACCTTTTACTCTATCTTGGGGGCTATTAGAATGTAGGGAGAATGTATTGGCGAACCCATAAAGGGAAATGGGAGTTAAGTTTTACCCACAAAAGGGGAACACTCTTAAGTTAGGATCATTGTGACATTTTCCTGGAGGTTGGGGTGTTATCACCTGTTCCATTTGAAAAGAGTAGACACCAGGAGAATGTCTCTGGACAGGGGTCATGTTTTCCAATTATAGGGGAAGGAATATTTGGGTCTACTGGAGTAAAAATCAAAGGATAGGAAAACAGGGAGCATAGGTCCAAAGGGAAGATGTATTATCTTCAAGAGGACAGCTGGTAAGGAAAAGAGGGGAATGTACTCAGAGGCAAGTTGAAGTCCAAAGTAAGACATTCAGGAGGCAAATTAAGAAATAGCTGGCATGAAGGACCTCCTTAAAGGAAGCTCTCCAGCCTCCATTAAAAGAGGTCCCACAGTAGAGGGTATTGATGATATTAAAGAGAAAAGACCTGCTCCTGTCATTTTCTGTGTAATATCAAGCTTACTTTCTCTGGGCCTCACTTTCCTCATTTGTAAAATAGAAATGACGATATCTGTACTGCTTATTACATAGGGTTGTTTTGATGATGAAATGAATTTTGTTATTATTTTGCCTAGTTTATAAACGCCCCATGGAAATTTAATGGGTATGGGATTAAATTTGTAAATTAATTTAAATAGAATCCTCATTTTGATTACATTGGGGGAAGGCTAACAATGAGTAATGAATTTCCTTCCAATTATTTAACTCAAATCTTTATTTCTTTAAAGAGATTTTTGTAATGTATTTGAATGTCTTATTAGAATGACTACTAGAGACTTCATACATCTTGTTATTATTTTGAATGGAATTTTCATTCTGGATTTTATTATCATTGTAGAGAAATGCTGGTAATTTTTGTGTATTTCTTTTGTAAATCTCTATTTTATAAACAGCATCAGTAAATAGGATAAAAAGTAAATCTCCTGAAATTAGGAACATTTCTACATGGCAATAACTAAATCCAAGGAGAAAGTAGTAGGGGAAATCCTATTCAGAATAACTATAAAATACACAAAATATTTCTATTTTTAAAAACAATTTATGTGGCATAAGAACTCTCCGCTCCGTAAATGTTTGATAGAATTCAACAGTAACTCTACTTCTACAGCTTTTTTTCTCCTTGTGATTTAATTTATGAACTGCTCAAATCCTTTTTCTGAAAGTGACTTAAACTATTTTCTATTTTGCTAATTTTAGAATTTTATATTATCATAAAACTGCATCCATTTGAATTTTTAATATTACTAGCATTCAATTTGATGTGCTTGCTTTTGATTACTTAAAAAAATTGCCTCTCCATTTATTATGCATTGTTTCTTTTCATGCTTTACTTTTGTGATGTGTTTTTCCCTTCTTTGTGTCTTCCTCTGAGATTATCTCCAATTTATTTTGTATATATTCTGTTTTTATATTATTGTTTGGATTATATGTTTGGATATTGTCTCACCCCTTAATCTGTGAGCCTCTTGAGAGCAGGGACTGTTTTTGTTTTTTAGGGGTTCTTTTGTTTTTTGTTTTTGCCTTTCTTTGTATCTCCAGCACTGAGCTCAGTGTTTGGCAGCCTGACATGTAACAGGAGATTAATTGTTGACCTGTTTGTTTAAAAAATCAAATGAACTAATAAATCATTACATATGCATATACATTTTATTAGTTCTTTCAGAAAACAACTCTTTGTTTTATTTATTAGTTCATTTCTAAAACATTTTAATTCTTTATTTCTTATAGTGGAAAGTGGAAAGAATACTGAATTTGGAATCAGAGCACCTGGGTGTTAATGCCAACTCTTGCTTTCTAGGAGTGTGACCTAGGCAAGATATTTAAAGTCTTCAGCTTCAATTTTCTTATCTTCAAAACAATGCAGTTAAACTAGTTTTCCTTCTTCCTGCTCTAAGTTCCTGATCATTTTATGCCTCCATCGTCTTTTTGGCTAATATTAATTTGCTGGTTTTATAATTTTTAATATACAATTGAGTAATCTTTGCTTTATTGTCTGCTAATAAACATTTTGAATTGTAATTTTCTTCCTAGGACTGTTTACTATAAGCTATGGTATGCCCAATCACCAGTGTTATTGTCTTTAATAATTTAATAAGGTATCTATGGTTGTGTCTTTGACCCAAACATATACATATGCACATATGTGTACATGAATGTGTGTACATATATATGCATAAACATATTTAAAATCTCCTTTTAAGTTTTATCCTTTTTCATGTTTTCTTAATTAAATATAACTTTGGTTATATTATTAGGCCAAAAACTATATCTTTAAATTTTCCATATTTTTAGGAGTTTTTATGTCTTAGTAAAAGATCAATGCATGTAAAAAGTCTATGGAAGTCTAAGAAATATACTAAGATTCCCATTCATTGTTATCCATAGGCCTCAAAATCAATTTTCCTAACATTCTGTTCAAGTCTATAATGTTCTCATTGTTCATCTTTCTGTTAGTTTTCTCAAGCTCTGATGGAGGAATGCTAAAGTCACCTACAATTAGTGTGATATACCACACATATCTTTTTTGCATTTCAGTTAGCTTTTCCTTTAAACACTTGATTGCTATGTTATTCAGGGGATGTATGTTTAATAGTGACATTATTTAATATTCTAACGAACTTTTGAGTTTTTTTTGTTTTGTTGGGTTTTGTTTTGTTTTGCTTTTTGGAGGAGGGAAAGTAGGGCAATTGGGGTTTAGTGACTTGCCCAAGGTCACACAGCTAGTTTTTTGGTATTAAGTGTCTGAGGCCAGATTTGAACTAGGGTCCTCCTGACTCCATGGCTGGTGCTCTATTCACTGCACCAGCTAGCTGCCCTGCTAACTTAAAATTAATCATAAATAAATTTTCAAGCTTTTTTGTTAGTCTATCTCGGCAATTATCTGTATTGGTGATTCCCTTTTCTAAAATCATGATTGCAATTAAGGCTTTTTTAAAATTTTCAAGTAAAGCATAAATTTCATTTCATTCTGACTTTGAAACTGCATTATTTCTGATAATATGATATTCAGGCTTTTTGTTTCTTCATATTTTTGAGGAGATAAATAATTCTCAGATTGGTTTGCCAAGCAACCCATACCTCTATTGACTTCCCTAATATCCACCTAATATCCCCCTTTATCAAAGTGAAATTTAAAAAACCCAACCTTCCATGACAGTAGAAATTCTCTCCTACAGTAAAAACAAGTACCACTATGGTGTATAAATGGAGAGATAATTTGAAGTCATGAAGGAAAAATAGAAATGCAAAACTATGAAAAGATCCTGGGTCACTGGTAGTAAGTTCAACTACTTCAGGGTTTATGTATTTCTTCCTAATTATAAGTATTCGATTAGGTTTTTTTACAACCCATAATCCAGTTGTGAAAATTAATTTCTAGAACTTTAAGTTATTAAATGCATATCCTTCATATGAATCAAGAAGATAGTGTGACTTTTATCTCTGTTTCTTTTGTTTCTTTATGTCTCAACAGAATGCTGCACCTTTCCATGTTACTGTCCAAGAGGATAACAGCATTGTCGTCTCCTTGGAAGCTTCAGATGTCGTGAGTTCATCATCTGTATATATTGTGAAGATAACTGGTGAATCTAAGAACTATTTCTTCCAGTTTGAGGAATTTAACAGCACACTGCCTGCCCCTGTTGTCTTCAATGCCAGTTATCATGGTCTTTATTACATAATCACTTTGGTGGTGGTGAATGCGAATGTTATGATCAAACCAGCCAGATCAATCACTGTGTTAACAAGTAAGTACTCTCTTCAGTATGACCCTCCTAGTATCTTCTTTGGATGTGTATTCCTATAAATACATACCAAAAATAATTTGCTTGAAATGGAAAGGTAGTAGACCTAGTCAGGATACCTAGTTTTTAGTCCTAATTCTGCAACTAAGTTCTTAGGTGAAGAAACTATCAGTTTTCACATTTTTAAGATGAAATTAGATCGAATGATAGCTAAGTCCATTTCAAGCTCCAGTATGATCTTTTATAAAATATGAAGAAGGAAAACAAAAAAATTAGGAGAATAGGAAGAAAGGACGATTAGAGAAAGTGAAAAGAGAGGAGCACGTGGTAAGAAACAGCAGGATGACAACACAAATTTCCTAGGATTCACTGCCTTTGCTTGTAAGATATTACATATATCTACATCTGATCATGCAATTATTTTGCACAAAATCTAATGAGTCCCTATTGTCTATGCAATATAACATAAGCATCAGACAGTGACAATTAAGACCTTCTACCTTTTGACTCCAAGCTACCTTTCCAATTTTAAGTCATGCATACATCCTTTCATGTTCACAGGAAATTAGGAATCTTCAGGTAGGGGCCACAATAATTTGTGACTTCCTATGGGATAGTGATGATTTTAGCAACAAGGAATCTACTCTAGGCTAGTCAGATTGCTAGGAGGTATTTGTTGTTGCTGAAAATCGTTCTTGATAGACTAACCTCTTGTCAGTAGGTTAGATTGTTTGGATGTTATCAAAGGCCAGCACCCCCAAAGAACACAATATTCTTTCATCTATTCTACCTGTAGTGGTTCTACTAGTATGGTCACTTTTTCCAGTTCAGCTGGGAACCAGCAATTCTCATCCTGTATAATTATTGCCCATTATCAACTTGAGCGATATTTATCCATAATGTTCCATAAATTCTCCATGAAGTATCTACATAGTATGCTGGAGGCTTTTCTATGATTCTTTTGATATGTCATTTCTACTGGTGTGACATTGTCTGTGTTAGCCCTTACTCCCATGGCATTATTAGTCCATTCCCTTTTCCATTAATGCTTGTCCTCTATGATATTTTTGTATAAGCAATATTTCTTGTGTACGAACCACCATTGGTTCCTGTTTCACCTACTGAAACATATCATATCTTGCTATTGTTTTCTGGTTCATCTGCAATTTTGAGTCTCCCAAGGTCCTCGTGTTTCATGATTCACAGCCATTTGGCATGCCTCCGAGTATATTGGCATTTTAATGATGGATTTCTGCAGAAAGGAATAGCTATAGATACCTATGTAAGTCTATGTGTATATTTTATTTTAAAAATTGATTTTATTTGAACATAAGAGCTCATTAGCCTGAAAGGCTGTATGCCCTTTGACTCCTCGCTATGACTTACCCCACATATGCAATCAGTTGCTAGGTGTTATTGATTTTACATCGTCATGTCCCTTCTCTCCATTGACTCAAGCCTAGTTCAGACCTTCATCAACTTTTGCCTAAACTATTGCAGTAATTTCTTAATTTGTCTCATTACCTCCAGCCTTTCCCCTCTCCAATCCATCTTCCGAAACTTAATTGCCAAAGCACAGGTCTTACCATGACCCTCTCCTGCTTAAGAAACTTGAGTGATTCTCTATTGCCTCTGTGAAAAAACTGATCTGTCAAGTCTTTCATAGTCTGGTTCCAATGGGAATTACACATTATTCCCCCTCAAACACTAATTGCTCCAGCCTACCTATTGTATTAGCAAGCACTCTAGCAACCCAGATTGGCCTGCTAGCACAGGTTCTTTGATCTGCTTTGCTAAAGGAAAGGCAACTTTTAAAGGTGTCAACAATCTTACTTTAAATACATTCAGTAGTTCAGGGGAAAGGTCAGCACCCTGAACAGGGAGAAAATAGAGAGAAATTAGCACAGATATTCAGCAGACAGGGCTCCTACTGTCTGAACAAAGTACATACAAAATACTACATACACCACGAGATCTGGAGAGCACAAACTTCTGAGTAGTCAGGGGGCTCTTAACAAACAAATACTCAGAGTCCCATGCAGGGAACCAAAAGGTCCTTCCCATATTCGAACCCTCAAAGTAAAATGCCAGTCTCCCAGAATATATAACAAAGACTCAACCCCTGATTGTCTCAGAGCCAGAAGGCAGGAAACCTATGTAACTCAGCACAGCTGTGAATTATCAGAGTTCAAAGGAGATCAATGCATCAGATGTTTACAATTTAGCCTGAGCCTGGGAAACTGAACTCCAAAAAGAAAACAACAAAAATCCCACCTTACTTGTGCTTACACATATCCATCTGTAGTTCTCTGCATATGGCATGAGTCTCATACAAGTTATTTCCCAGTGCCTGGAATGTTCTCTTCCCTCTCACTTTGTCAGAACACCCAGCCCTATTCAAGGCTCAGTAGAAGAGCTACATCCTTCTGATTCTCCTGGTCATTCATGTCCCCTACCTCCCAAAAGGACTTTGTATTTATTTTTTTATATCTTGTATTTACTTATCTGGATATTCTCCCAGAAGAATGTAAGCTCCCAAGGTCAAGGATGGTCTCATATCTGTCCTTTCTATTTCTAGTATACAGCACCTAGTAGGCATTTAAATGCTTATTCAATTGAATTGAATTACCTTTGATTTTATAATAAAAATATGCTGATCACTTGAAAGCCTGATTACTCTTTAGTTTGAGCAATGAGTTGAACAAGAGCCTGTTTTAGACCAAGATAGCAGATTTTAGAAAGAAGGGATAGTTTGGGGTCCAATGGCAAATCCACAAGAATGGTTGTGCCATGTAATTTGCTGGTACAAAACTTCATAGAGTCAATGAAATTGAGCTTAAATAAAGCACTATCACACACAGCAT
Source organism: Gymnobelideus leadbeateri (assembly GCA_011680675.1). Taxonomy (NCBI): domain Eukaryota; kingdom Metazoa; phylum Chordata; class Mammalia; order Diprotodontia; family Petauridae; genus Gymnobelideus; species Gymnobelideus leadbeateri. The sequence goes on from WOXC01005023.1 coordinate 176,113, forward strand.
AGTGAATACCATAATGAGGTAAATCATGAACTACCAATTATTAACTGGTACTAATTACCGATAAAATAATACATTGAAATGAAGTGAAAAGCTAGCCTCATTCATGATAGTCAAATTAACTTTGTCATTGCTCCTGGAAAGGGTATGTCTTTTCATCCCTTCTTGGGCTCCTCCTCACTATCCCTACAACTTTCCAAATCAAAATACTACTCCTTCCTGCTCACCACTCTTCTTATATATGCTATGAGTCCCGTCTGGAGGGAGGGACTATCTTCCATTTTAGATGTATACCTTGAATACTTAGCACACTGCTTGGCACATAGCAAGTACTTGTGGCTTAATGAGTAGAACATCAGAGCTAGAGTAAAGATAGGCCTGAGTTCAAATCCAGCTTTGGATTTTTATCAGTTGTGTGACCCTTGGCAAGTCACATAACCTCTGATTACCTTAGTTTGTAAAAAACACCTACTTCTCAGGATTATTGTAAGGATAAAATGAAAATATTCATAAACTGCTTTACAATCCTTAAAGGACTATAAGAATTCTAGATATTACTATAAATGGTTTTTAATTAATTTATTCATTCATTCATGAAATATTATAAAACAAGAAATTTGGTAATTAGTATGTGCATATGATACATAATTACCTTCCCAAAATTTTCCTCATTTAGAAAAATAAAGCTTCAGGGAAGCTAGGTGGCACAGTGAGTAGAGCACTGACCCTGGAGTCAAGAGGGCCCAAGGTCAAATCCAGATACTTGACACTTAGTAGTTGTGTGACCTTGGGCAAGTCACCTAACCCTAATCTCCTAGCCTTCTCCCCTCCAAAAAAAAAGTAAAACTTCAAAGGAAGTGAACAAATTATATAATTCATTATATAAAGTAAAATAAAATTGGGGGGAGGGGTTGGGACCTGTGATTTCCTTAATGTAGAGCTTCCTTGTATGAAAATTCTCTCTACCAATGAAAACCAGCACCGGTTTTCAGTTTACAATATTAGAGGTTGACTGGTACACAGAGAGGTTGTGCCTTGTCCAGGGTCACATCGCCTTGCATAGATTATACTTAAACTCAAATCTTCCTGAGTAGGAGACTGACTGCCTCACTAGGCCAACCACCACAAATAAGAATCCTAAGACTGTGCTACTCTAAGTTAGTTCAAATCCATGTTTTGCTTCCAGAATAACAGTGCTGATCATGTCAATTCTCTGCTGAAAAATCTTCAGTGGCTCTCTATTGCTAGTTACATAAAGTTCAACTTCTGGCATTTAAGACCTCCTGCACCTGTTATCAGCCATATCTCATGCCCCATACTCTATACTCCAGCCATACTGTTCTTTTGATTTGGCTGAGTTTTTGCCTTTTGTTTATACACTGAGTTCTGGCATTGCAAGCAACCAAAGGGCCTTATCTTCACTACCTGATAAGCAGGCAGAAAATAATTTTTAAATGCCTGTGAATGTTCTGAAGTAGAGACCCAAGACCCTCCCTTCCCTGTCATTGGGTATTTCCAAAAATAGGTTCACCAAATGTGTCTACTCCTAGGACAGCCTTTGTAGACCGGACCCTGTCAAATATAAAACATTAGAGCTTGGGAAAAAAGTTAGAAATTAAATAATTCTACCACCTAATTTCACAGATGGGAGAATTAAGTTCAAGAGGTTAAGTGACTTTCCCATGATCCCACAAATAGTTAGTGGCAGGGCTAAGCTCATAACCTAGATCTTTGGCATCTTAATCCTGTGTTCAACACTTGCAGTATCATGAATAGAACAAGCAAAAGGAGACAGATTTGACCCTAGTTCTCAATACAACACCAAGTGTATGTGTGTCCCCAAGGAAATTCATTTTTTCTTCCAATAAGCCTCAGTGGTCCTCTTGGTAAAAGAAGCTGTCAAATGATGCCTGTCTTACCTACCCTTATGGCATTGTGAAGAGTTAACTAGGGGAAGGTATATGCAAAGTATATGTTGTGCAAATATTTTATTATTGTTGCTAAACATTTAATTTCAGTCACATGTATTTTGTTTCCCACCTTGTCATGGATGTATAATGGTGATTCAGCAATGATGCAGAAAATATTACTAATGCAGGTTACACTTAAAAGTGTGTCATGCATAAATTTTTGGGGGGGAGTTAGTGGTTAATCATTTATCATGTTGCTGAACTGAACTGTATCTTTCTATTTCCAGAAACTATGTTATTCTTAATACAGAGTAAGATCAAATTAGATTTCTTCTTTTCAATATTACCCTGTTGACTCAAAAGAACTTACAGCACATTAAAATCCCCTGTCTTTTTCAAACTGCTTCCTCCATCTAGTACTTGTGAAGTTCATTTTCTGTAACTGAATGTAAGACTTCACATTTATCCTTTTTGAATTTCATCTTATTAGATTCAGTCTAATGCTTTAGCCCGTCCATATCTTTTTGGATCCTGATGCTGTCAGCCACTGTGACAGGTATCCTTCCTGGGATTATGCAATATGCAAATTTAATGAGGCTCATTTATAATTTTAAGCATTGTACTATAATATTTGCATTTGCACTCACCACAGGTGTGAAGATTTGAAACTGAGTTATTTCATTCCAAGTTGACTGGAACAGAAAAAGGTGACAACAAGTGGAGATTTCAAAATGCTTTCAGTTTAAAAATTTAAGTATATTGGAGTAACATAAACAATAGAAGAAAATTAAATATATGAACTCCTGTTACAGTGCTTATTAACTTTCAGATGTTTGACAGTAGCTTTGATCTTAAACCATTTTGCCCTAAGCTATGAAAAGAGAGATGGCAGCCCTTCTCTTCTAGAAAGAAAATCTGGGTAACAGAGGAGGCGGAAAAAGAAAGCTTATGCTTTTCTGACATCCCTTTGCCGTTGGCATTCATTCTGGTGCTTTTAGATCAAGAGTCAGCAGTCAGATTTAGTTAGAAACCATATTGGTTTCCACAAAGAGACTTCAAATGATTCAAGGGTTCTTATGGAATAAGAAAAGGTGGTAAGAATTTGGGGCTACAAGTTACTCGAATTCAAGTCATATGTGGCATCTGCTGTCTTCAGTTAGGCCAGAGCTGAAATCAAGCTCAAGATAATAAATTTTAATTTGAAAATATTCCTCATGATCTATATAGGCATATTCAAATCAGATGTATGAATGACTTTACTATTGCAGTGAAGGTAGAATGGTCCTTAAGAAAATCCTAGTGGAAACAACAGATTTAAAATTTAGCCTGACCCTCTAAATGATTTGGAACACAAAGAGAGATTGCAGCTTGTCATATAGCCAGCCCTCAGTCAAAACTTACAGAATTAAAGTGAATTACCCAAACCAAATTTAATTTGTATCTTATATGGAGTCATTATTTCGCCTGAGGCAAAAATGGGGGCCAAGATGGGAGTGTGACAGTCAGAACATATGTGTAGTCACACTAGAAGATGAGGTGATCCAACCTTTGACCCTCCAAGAACTTGGAGGAAGGCAGGTCCAGAAAAGGGGCACAGGACCCCAGGGTTAATAGCAGTCATAGCGGAATAGACCAGAAGAGAAACTTGAGATGAGGCATGGGGATGGCTATTGAAGGAAAAAAGCACCTTCCCGCCCTCTCATACTTTTCAATTCCATGTCAGTATCACAGATCAAAGCCCTCTGTCCTCTATTAATTAATGGTTTGATCTTATATTTAATCTAACTCAATCAATAAAAATGTATTTAGTACCTATTGCATTAATGTGTCTTTTTTTTGCAATTCAGCTAGTTTTTTCCTTGTGAAAGGGCAAAGTATCTTGACAAAGATACTGGAGTAGTTTGCCATTTCCTTCTCCAGCTCATTTTACAGATGAGGAACCACAGCAAATGGGGTTAAGTGACTTGCCCAGGGTCATACAGCTAGTAAGTGTCTGAGGCTGGATTTGAACTCATGATTCTTGATTCCAAGCCCAGTGCTCTAATCCACTGCATCCCTACCTTACCTATTTACTTTGCCCTATATCAATTCAGTGCATAGAAGTCATCTCAAGTTTCTCTGAATTCTTTGCACTTGTCATTTCCACAGCACAATAATATTTAATTATATTCATATGTCATGCATGATTTCTTCAGTCATTCTGGTTTTTATGGATATATACTTTCTAGACCTTTGCTACTACAAAAAGTTCTGCTATGGATATTTTTGTGTATGTTAAGACTTTCTGATTTTTGACATCCTTGAGATGTGTGAGTATCAGGGTCAAAGGGTATATCTTTTAGTGATTTTAAAAATATAATTATAAATTGTTTCACATAAGAGTGGGACAATTTTACAACTCTACCAGTAGCACATTACTGTGCCTAGCCTCTGACAGTTTGTAGAGATGATGAGATAATTCCCCAACACTTAATCTTCATTAAAATTATTTGATTTTTTTGTATAAATGTTACAGAATAAATTTAGTATATATAAATTCACTTTACAAGTTCTCTCACTTCTAATTAACATAGAAGAGTATAAACCAGCTTTGAGATGATGAGATAAGGAAACCCAGTCTTTTAAAAAAAATAGATATAATAGCATTTTGAAAAGAATAAAATGCAAAAGATAAAAAGCAGATGAAAATGAATAAAATACAAAGATAAAAAGAATAAAACATAAGATAAAGAAAGACAAAGTGATAGTAATTAAGAATAGAATTTGGCTCATGATCATTTAAGCTTTCAGTATTCATAGAAGATAATGACATTGGAGATGGTTCTGATAAGTGTAGTTCATCTCTGCATTTTTATCCCTACCCCATTTTTTCTTCCCATCTCTTTTCTTTTTCTTTTTGTAGAGCCTCTTCCTGTCACCAGCGTTTCTATTTATGATTATAAGCCTTCTCCTGAAACAGGAGTCCTATTTGAAATTCATTATCCAGAAAAGTACAATGTTTTTACAAGAGTAAACATAAGTTATTGGGAAGGCAAAGACTTCCGGACGATGTTATACAAAGGTAAGAAGAAAACTGAAGGTTGAAAGTAGCATGATTGGGTATTAATTATAGCATCATTTATGTAATGAGAATTCTACAGTGCAGGGTTACTTAGGCTTGACCAAAAATATGAAAAAATATGTTTTTTTGCCTCAGATTTTCAAATACTATTAGAATACCATTTCGTAAGTAAGAGGTTGTACTGTTGGAAAAAACAGTTAAATAAAGATATTCTGAACGGAGTATGACAATGAAGTAATCAGAGTGAACTTTCCTATGGGAGTTATGGAGTCTCTCTAATATGTATATGTACTCATATCACATATACAATAGATGAAGTGTCCTACTTATTGCTATCATGAAAAAATATTTTTTTTCTTAGTGGAGAAATCTAGCATACACAAAAGTCTTTTTTAAGTAGATTGTTCTCACATAGGCCCCAATATAGCTGATGTCAAAAAAGACAGCTTCTGTTTGTTGACTATAAGAGTGCTCCCTTTCAATATTTTGCTCAGAGACTAAAAAATAAATTTTATTTAACTGAATTTCAGCATTATCCTTCAAATGCTTAAGACCACAGTGTTCTATTCACATATATGTCTCTGTATGTGACTAATTATATGGATATGTCTACTATAAAAAACTTGGTTAGACTCATATATGACTTGACTTTTCTGATCTGGCTTTGAGTTGTTTGGTCAAGATAATCGAAAAAGAATCAGATGAATGAGATGTGTCAAGAGATCGTGTGTGTGTGTGTGTGTGTGTGTGTGTGTGTGTGTGTGTGTGTGTGTAACTGCCACTAGGAAAGAGGTCACACAATAATGCTCACAAAAAGAAAAGACCAAAAAACACCAAGTTGGTATTGTCCTTATGAGGGATAGAGAGATAGCCATTTGTCAACCAGATGTTGAAGACTAGAGGGTTTCTCTGTCTTCCCTAGGGGCATAAAGGAGAACTTCCTGAAATTGCTCAAATCTGATTGACCCCTACTCACCTTTGGTGATTCATCTGGGGACAAAAGGCACTCCCTTCAAAGAACCTAAAGAGTGTTCCTAGGGATTATGAATGCCTGGGCAGGGATTAAGGCTGTAGGGGGAAATAAATGAATTTCTTATTATCAGAGACTTCCAGTTGAAAAATGAACAGTTTGAAGAAGTGAATAGAAAATAAAGTTGGGGAAGATTTAGGCTAAGAACAGCTTGTCTTATAATGGGAGTTGTATTTCTTAATCATGGTTTAAAATTTGATCATGAGAGCTTTAAATTGAAGATAGTTGGAGAAGGAGAAAACTGCCTGTATACATTTGCTATTTAGATAACCTTGAAAATAGTAGATATGGCCCAAGTAGAATGACAGTAGAAATGAATGAGCAGCAATTCACAGAAGACAATCCCCAAGAAGAAAAAAATTACTTCAGATATTTATCTACAAAGCCACAACACATGGGTGACAAAGTCAATGGGAGATCTTAGTGCAAAGAAATACATTTGAATTTATAGGTAATACTGAGGTTTGGTAGGTTAGTATTCTTGACTGGAGAATGTATTTGAAATAGTACTATGCTTTATTCAAAGGGAACAGAATAGATAATGACAAAGATAGAGAAGCATTGTACATTAAAATGATATACTGATTTTCACAATGCTTTTCTATTACTCCGTTTATCCTGTTCCTTTGAACAAAGTATAATTCAAGTGGAATCAATAAGCATTTATTAAGCACCTACTATATGCCAAGCATTGTACTAACTGCTGAGAATATATACCCTTTCACATCTGTATGGATTTTATAGTAATTGTTCATATTGACATAATAACAATGATAATAAATAATAGCTTAGTTTTAAAAATTAGAAATCTATTTCTCCCCATTTCTTGGGTAAACTGCCTGCCAGCATGCTAGTTTTAAAACATGAACTTCAATATATATAACTTCTACGTAATTGCTAGTTGCTAAGATATAAAGTAATTTTAAAAAACCCAAAACCTTGAGTTCTTAACTTAAAGGAAATTTGTTTAACTGCTTTATTTAGTTCATCCTGCTAAATTAATTGTTCATGCAAATTCTTGTAGTCTAAAGATTTATGTTTCTTTTTTTCCTGCCTTTATAGGAATTCCAGGTGGGGAGTTTTGAGTGAGATTTGAAATACCCTCCCATCCCTACACAGCCTTCTGGCCTTCTGTTTCTGGGCCTACACCTCTGCTAGATAACCCCTTACATGTGCTTTCCTAAATGGTGTTCACTGATGCTAAAATTTAGAAAGTGTGCTTTGTGCGCCAAATTTAGAAATTGATGTATTTTTGTCTCTACAGATTTTTTTAAAGGTAAAACAGTTTTTAATCATTGGCTACCTGGGATATGTTATAGTAATATTACCTTTCAGCTAGTATCTGAGGCAACGTTCAACAAAAGTACCCTGGTGGAATACAGTGGTATAAGTCATGAACCCAAACAGCACAGAACAGGTGAGTTTTCTGAAAAACAAAATTATGTGAGCAAAATGAGTAAATTACAAGGATTGCACAATGTGATGTTTTCTTCACAATGTTTCTACTTCTGTGTTATATAAATTTTGTCCCAGTACTAGGGGAACTATTGTGATAATATTCACATAATAATCTAATAAATATTTTCTGTTAGTTTACAAGGAGCATAGTATATTCTAAGTAAATTTTAAACAAGGACAAGCTAATATATGACAGTTGTGAGGCTTTAAATAACCATATGTCTACTTAACTAGTATCTAAGGATAAAGAACATAATGGAATATGCAATAAGATTTTATCAGGGAGTTTAAAAATAAATTTTGTGAAATGGAATAACTAGTATCTACTTCTTTTATTTTAGAAAGAGCATAAAAACAAGCTATTCATTACACTGTTTCACAAAAAAAAATGCTCCTAGCCTGAATAGAAAAGAAAACGCTTTTAATATAGGTCTTTTTCAAGATTGAAAATTGGAGTTTGAGTAAAAGTGCATTTAAAGCATTATCAACATAATTTAGTCCTAATTATACTTCATAAATGCATATGTGTATGTATATATGTAATGAGTAAATGGATAAAGTCACACATTTGTGTATTAGCCCACTATTTTATACATCAGCCTTTTCCTTTGTCAATTATAGGCTAGACAATACAAAACAATTTCAATTAAGTAATTAAACTCATGGTTTGCATCAAAAAGGGAAGCAGTCTGACATGGGAGAATACGCACTAGACTGGGAAAGACAGAATCACAAAATCACAGAATTTCTGAGTTGGAAGGGACCTCAGTGGCCATTTATTCAAAATTTTTCCATGAAAAAGAATCTTCTTTATCTCATGCCTGACAAGTGGTCATTCCATTTTTGTTTAAAGTCCTCTGAGGGAAAACTCACTACCTTTCAAGGTGATCTTTTGGTTAGCTCTAATTGTTAGGCTATTTCCCCTGCTGTAACAATTAAATTTACCTCCTTGCAATCCCTTCCCCCCCACCCCCCCCACCCCGCATTGTTTCTGATTCTTTCCACTGTTGCCAAGCAGAATTAAAATTCCAGGTAATAAGCCTTCAAACACTACAGGAAAACTTTCCTAGGTGTTCTACTCCCTTCCCATCCCAGCCTTCTCTTCTCCAAATTAAACATTCCTACCTTGTTTGCTTGTTTTTTTTTTTTCCAACTGATCCTTTTTTTCCCCAACTGATCTGTACACTGCATAAGCATGAGGTCCTTCACCATCCTGGTAATACTTCTCTTTTTCTTCTCTCCAGCTTATCAAAGTTGTTCCTAATAGGTGGACTCAGAACTAAACCCAATATTCCAGGTGTGGAATAACCAAGCCAAAGTACAATAAGGCTAACATCCTCCTATTTCTAGATCATGTCTCAGTAATCAAAGGTAGCAATTTCCTTGACCACCATATAAAACTATTGATTCATATTAAGTTTGTAATACACAAAAACTCCCACATTTTCAGACAAACTGCTCTCTAGCTATGCTCAGGCCCCATTGAATACTTATGATGTTGAGTTTTTGGAACCTAAATAGAAGATATTTCATATTTATTCCTATTAAATCTAACTATCACAGATTTGGCTCATTGTTTTATATATTGAGATATGTTTTATTCTTGACTGTCATTCATATATTACCCATCCTTTCTAGCTTTCTAACATCCACAAATTTGATAAACGCTCCATCTTTTATCCAAGTCATTCCTAAAAATTTTAAATAGCATGAGGCTAAGGAGAGATGCAGGGAGAACTGTTGGAGATGTCTTTCCAAAACGAACTTACTGACTACATTTTGATTCCAGCCATTGACCTAGTTTCAAATCTACCCACATCTAAAACTGACATCTCTCTGTCTTTTTACAAAATAGTATGAGTGACTTTATATAGTTAATCTCTCCTTATAGCATTCCTCTGTTCAATCACCCCTGTTAAAAAAGGAAAATAGCATTAGTCTGACTGTGATTACTGCTTTCTTTTCTAGATATTCCTTGATCAGTGTTTTAATGATACATTCTAGAATTTTCAGGATTTCCAGTCACATTCACTGTCATATAATTTTTAGACTTTTCTGTTTTACCATACACACAAAATTGCCCATTTCTTATACTGGAACATCTCTCTTGTTCTCCTGGATCTTTCAAGGGTCAAAGACAATGACAATCAGTCACACCTGCCAGTTCCTTCACTACCTGAAGATGTAGCTCATCTGGGCCAGGGAGTTTGGACTTATCACAGACAGAAAGATAGTCTCTTTTTCTCTCTTCCTTTGTCTTGGGAACCAACTGCGCATACACCATCTTTCTGTCTTTTACAATACAGATAGCATTCTGATTGGTAGAAAAAGAAGCAAAATTAAAATAGTTTAACTGTCTTTACTTTGTCTACTATCATTGGCTCAGCTAACTCATGACCCATACTCCTCTTTTATGCATTATAGCATAATTTTTAAAATTCTTTTATAATTTTTTTTAAAAATAATTTTGTTGTCCATGGGTTTTTTTTCACTAGCCTTAGCCCCTTCTGAGTTTTAGCAGTCTTTCTATATTTGTCCTGTCTTATGTGCCTTTGCTCAACCTGATATAGGAATATTTTAAAAATCTAAGTCAGTAAGTTTCCTGTGAATCCATATCAGTATCTTTAGGCAGCTCCCCCTTTTCTTCCTCATCAGAACTGTCATTTTCTGTGTTTTCAGAATTTTTTTTAAGAAATGAAATTATCATAAAGAGAAGTCAAGAAATCATTATCTACTCAGATTTTGACAGAGAGAGGACTCTAGAAGATGTCTGCATAATTTCAGTGTGTGATAACTATTATATCATACCTCTGTGCTATTTGACTCCCAAGCCTTTTCTCCAATTTCTTCTTTTCAGACTTTTTGCATTACACTCTGATGACAATATCATTAATGATTCTGTGTTTATCAGTCTTTGTCCAAATGCTTCCCATCATGTTTCGCTACTCCAATTCTTTGCTTTCTTCAAAAGAGTAGAGATTCTTTTTTGTTTGTTTTTTGTCTCTTTTTGGAGAGGGGGAAGGTGGGGTGATTGGGGTTGACTTGCCCAAGGTCACACAGCTAGTAAGTATTAATTGTCTGAGGCCAGATTTGAATTCAGGTCCTCCTGACTCCATGGCCAGTACTCTATTCACTAACTTTTTAAACGATGTTATTTACCACACCATTTCCCACTTTTATCTGTCTTTTTTTCCTTTAGAGCAAAGTATACTCTTCTAGCTCCATATTCTAGTCATGGATCTCATAGGTCTCCTCATGTATCTGTCACACTTGTGAAATGACATTTGCCTCCTTGTATTCGGATCTCCAGATCTTCCAGGGAGGGGGCCTGGCTTATAGCCCCGGCTCTGTGACTAACTAATTGAATGGTGTCAGACTAGGAAACTCACCTCTTTGGGCTGCAGGTTTTCATCAATGATATGAGAGTTGTGCTAGGTGGTTTCTAAGACCCTTTGCAAACCTTTCATCTTATGATTCTATAATGCTTTCAACTTGTATCCCCTTGTGCCCTATGCCTCCAGAAAAGTAAGCTCTTATCATCGTTTCTGTCAGTTTTGTACTTTGCCAGGTTGTAAAATCTTTCAAAATTAGGTGTATAGCATCAAGTATCTATGAATAGTTATTGTCACAAAACTGGGATAAGACATTTGTCCATACTAGACAAGACTGGAAATTTTCATCTCTGTCCCTGTGTTACTAATCCACTAGAATCTGAACATGGAATTTGACTTACTACACAAATACCCATGACCTATAGAAAACAGAATGATTTGGCATTAAGAAGTATGCATTTATAACAAGGAATATTAAAAAGCCCCTCCTTGATACTCCAGGCATCTACCTGCTTTTTTTTCTTTGATTTTAACTCTGTTCTGCAGTTTCCTGCCCAAGTATATAAGTTAGACTTTCTCTAAGAAAGGTATGGAGCTAGGGAATGCATCTATATTAAAATTAAGATGATGGCAAGTTCTTTTTAACTTGTCCATTTTAATATTACTTTGCTAAGAAAAAAAAGTCAAACTACCACTTGAACAAAAATATTATCAGAAATTAATGTCTTTGAAAAGGAATGAGTGTGATGAGATCTTAATAGATTGCATTTACTGTGGTTACCAGATTATAAACTTCGGGATCTTCGAAAACACTGAAGTTCAAAGATGCTCAAATACAAATGAACTTTACAACAGAACTATCTGTGTATGAAGATACCACCCCATGTTGTATTTCTCACCCAGTCTTGTACATTTAATTCATTAATTGCTTGGAATTGCTTTCATTGGAATAAGATACAAAAAAATACTAAATAAAATTTCTCTCTTTCCAGCTCCTTTCCCACCCCAAAACATCTCTGTCCGAATTGTAAACCTGAACAAGAATAACTGGGAAGAAGAGAGTGGGAGTTTCCCAGAGGAATCATTCCTGAAGCCACAGGATGTCATTGAGAAGGAGAAACTGCTTCCTTTTACAGATGATCCCCCTGAAATTTCCTCAGCCAATACTTCTTCTGGTTGGCCAGATTTTCATAGTAGTGATGAGGAAACGACACTCCAGCCATATTGGTGGGATAGTGAAACTGTAACACCAGAAAATGAAGATGAATTTGTTAATGTACTTCCCAGGGAAGAGAAAATTAATAATACAGTTAGTCTGATTGAGAAATCAACATCAGCACCTTTATCTTTTTTCCCTGTGCAAATGATATTGAACTGGTTGCCCCCAAAACCACCTACTGCCTTTGATGGGTTCCATATTCGCATAGAGAGAGAAGGTAAAGTAATAATCCTTTGTTACTCTTCAGAGATATTTCAGAAGGAAACATTTTGGGGAGGGGAAAATTAAGTTCGGGAAATCACTGCAGATGAGAAGAAACGTAGGCTAAGAAGAAAAATTATAAAAGTTTGGATTACTCCACTCAGGTTGTAATCTGACTCCTCATTGAGGCATGGAGGTAACCAAGAAATTTCAAAGGCTTTGCCAGAAGAATGCAAACTTTCTGTCTCATCAACCTGAAAAAGAATGCAAATATGGCCTTGGTGGTATAAAAGGAAGACAGTAACATGCATATATATTTTGGTACAGACAGCCTGTGATTTCACTGATATAAGGAACCAATGAGGAAATTCTTCCCATCCACACAGATAAACAAGTCTTATTGGGTTCAATGAGAGATTAAGTGACCTTTCCAGAGTCATGCAATCTGAACCCAGGTTGCCTCAATGTAGAGGCTAGCTATCTATTTGTCTAATAATAATAATAGCAGCAGAAGCAACAATGATAATGATAGAACAATTTTACATGGCTATTTAAAGTCGGTTCTATAGTTTAGGTGTTCTCACTGCAAGTCAGTTATTGTTTCCACTGGGCCATGCTGTCATAGATACTGGAAACTGCATGTATGCCTCACTTCTCAACAATTCTACCCCGTCAGGCCACTGAGGAAGACCTAGAATTAAAGGCCTGACCTTTATAATTTGGAGAAAGGGGCAGAAGAACCTTGACAAAAGATCTATTTTCCTGTACCCAGATTTAAGATCCTTATTATGTCCTTATTCAGCACATGATTCCTTTGCAAAATGGCTAGTCCCATGGTAATTATCAGTTCTGTGCCATATCTTCAGAGTACACAGCTCCTTACCCTTTTCTTTCTGAAGTGCATCACCCTCCTTGCCACCCACCATTGGCACTTTTCCACAGAGCAGCTGTGAAGTAAAGCAGGAAAGACACAGCAGATGGTACTTTCACTGTAGCTACTAAAATTCTATCTTGTGTCCATTCACTCAGCATCTGGTACCTTAGTTTTTCCATTTTAGCACACATATTTATTACAGCAGTGCTGTTACATTTGACTAATTTAAGGAATGAATTGCATACATTTTTTTAACATCTTGCTAACTGATACTACCATTTGTTCTTAGAAGTCTTCTTGGAATTGTTAATATATATATATATATACTTGTCATATGTTGAGACTGAATTATACCTCTGTCATCAGAGCAGGTCCTTAGAGTTAGGTAGCCATATATGCAAGGAATAACAAAGAGGCAGGATCATTGGATCATAGAGGATTTGACCCTGTTTTGTTTAACAAAAGAATAACTAACTGACGCTGTTTAATAAAAGAATAAGCAATTGGCCTTGTTTTATTTAATAAAGGAGAAAACAACATTTGTGGATTTTCCTGTTCCAGATAATCAACAATGCCCAAATATTATGCAGGGTATATATATGGTTGCTGTCTAAATATATAAAGACAGCTTGGCTCACAATAGCTTGGATAGATATCTGATCTGGAAATTGGCTGACCCCTCTCCAAGAGAGAACTCAATTTCTGCTTTGTGAGGAATGGGAGGAGAGCCATGGTTGGGTGCTTATTTCTTCTCTAGCCTGTATCCCAGAGAAATATTGGGCTTGAATTATATCTATCCATCACACTTCAGATACTGGTAGTCTGAAGGCACAACTTTTTGGTGTGGAGGACAAACACTACTTTCCTTAATCACATTCAGGACTTAGCTTACTCTCACCAGCTTTGCTCTCCCCAACTCCCAAACACTGGTTACACAGAAGAGAACACAATTCCCTAGTATATTTCTTTGTCAAAGTAAGCAGTAAGGAGAAATTGAGGAAGCTGTATAAATTAGAATATAACTGGGACAGCTAGGTGGTGCAGTGAATAGAGCACCGGCCCTGGAGTCAGGAGGAACTAAGTTCAAATCTGGCTTCAGACACTTGACACTTACTAGTTGAGTGACCTTGGGCAAGTCACTTAACCCCAATTGCTTTGCCTTCCTCCCCCAAAACAAAAAAACAAAACAAAAAATAATATAACAAAGGTTACACAAGAGTAAAAGGGCTTTTCAGGTGAGAGAGATAAGGTCTTAGCTCAAACTTATTTAAATCCATTCATCTCTAGGATTACAAACCCTGAAAGTCAAGGTACATATTGGAGGCCAGTTCTCCACATGCTTGCAGCCCCAAGACCTCCCAATTCAAAAGTTTGCCTCTCATGACCACCTGTTTCAAAGTCTTCCAACCATCTAACAAAATTCCTGCTGTATTCATGCAGGTACTTGGTACCTCGGCTTACCATTGTCCCAGTCAACCAGGAGTTAGATCTCCTTCTTGTCTACACAGCCTGTAGTTTCACAGGACTGTCCCTCAGAAAAATGATCCAACACCTGTGGGCAAAAGTGCTACATTCACACGAGACTAGCAAAAAATTATATGTCTCTTCTTTTTCTATTATTGGGTATATTTCACCAAAAATAGGTTCATCGGAGCTCAGAAATATATCTTCTTGCCTGTCCCTTGAAGATTCGATTCTTTTAACTTATTGTATTATTCAAGCCACTTAATTTCTCAGGGCTGCAAACAATTCTAAGGCTGCAAAGTGCAGATCACATGCTGACCTACATTGGTAGAGGGAATTTCCTCCCTAACAGTTCCCTATATCAATGAAATGACAGCGCCAGTCCAAAACCAACAACGGAAAATTGTATTTTTTAAAGACAAAATATAGATTCTAGGCGAGGGCCTCTCAGGGGAAGCAGGCAGCTCAGTATAATGGCATCTATGATGGCTTGGAGTTAGAAGACTGGGGTTTCAGCCTGGTCCCGTTGCTAGTCATGTGACTGCGGAGGTCTATTAATTTCCCTGAACCTCAGTTCCCTCTTTTGTAAAATAAGAATGTTAGTACCACCTCTCTCACAGACTTATGAGAAAAGTGCTGCATTGCATTACATAAATGAGAGCTATTATTGTGAACCTGACATTCAAAGTTCCCTTCAAAATACTCAACCTACTTTTCCAGCCTTTTATTCCCTACCAGGTAAGGTTCGGTTCAGCCAAACAGGCCAACTCAGCAGATTTTCTGTCCTAAGTCTTTGTTCTTGCTCTTCCCTGCACCCCTTCCCTCCAGCTCTGTCTGTTTAATTCTAACTCATCCTTTGAAGATGTCAAACGGAAGGAAGAAAAAAAGTATTTATTAAACACCTACTATGTGCCAGCCACTGTGCTATGCACTTTACAAATATTATCTCATTTGCTCCTCCCAAAAACCCTTGGAGGGAGATGCTATTATTATCTCTATTTTGTAGTTGAAGAAACTGAGGCAGCTATCAGATTAAATGACTCACCCAGGGTCATGCAGGTTGTAGGAATCTGGGGCTGGATTTGAACTCAGGTCTTCCTGACTCTAGACCCAGCAACCCAAAGATTCAGACGTGACTGAACAACAACAGTATGTCTTATCAATCTTTTGTATTCCCACAGTGCTATTGATATAGAAAATACTCAGTAGACAAAGACACAAGCTTTAGTGCATGGATTTCAATGACTATTCTGGCTATTTATTGATTGGTTTTTTTGGGGGGGGGCACTTCTAAATTCCTGGCTGTGCTCTTCTTATTATTCTTATTCTCCTTCTCCTTCTTCTTTGCTTTTTGGAGGGGGAAAGTCAGAGAAACTGGGGTTAAGTGACTTGCCCAAGGTCACACGGCTAGTAAGTGTCCAGTGTCTGAGGTCAAATTTTAACTCAGGTCCTCCTGACTCCAGGGCTCATGCTCTATTCACTGGGCCACCTAGCCACCCCACTTGGGCTCTTCTTAGGTGAGGTTGCTTGGCAACTGAATCCAGAAAAATAAGGAATTGTTCTACATCTAACATAGTTCAATAAATAGTAAACATTTTTGACAGGTAAACTTCTTAATTCAAATCTTACTGCCTCTGTAACTCTATATGATGCCCACACTCCTCTGTCTTTGCTTTTCTTTTGTTCTTGTCAAGTATTAAGATTTTTTTTCAGATATTTTATTCATGTCTGACTCTTTGTGACCCCATTTAGTTTTCTTGGCAAAAATACTAGCATGGTTTGCCATTTCCTTCTCCAGTATTTTTACAAATGAGGAAACTGAGGCAAACAAGGTGAAGTGACTTATCCAGGGTCACACAACTAATTAAGTGTCTGAGGCTAGATCTAAACTCAGGAAGCTTTATCTTCCTGACTTCAGGCCCCATGCTCTATCTCTTATACCACTTAGCTGCCTGTGTTCTTAAGACTAGATTTCTACTTTCTGGTATGTCATGCTTTATCTTGTCTCCTAATTATTCCACCCATTCTGAATTTTAATCCCTCCCCGCCTAGACGCATGGGACAGTGGAAAGAACACCATGTTTAAAGTTAGAGGATCTGGAATTGAATCTTGGTTCTTCCATTTACTACTTGTGATCTTGGCAAGCCTCTTAACCTCTCTGGTGACCCACACATCCTTTCCAGCTCTATGATTCTATGAACTAGAATCACCAGTTTTGAGACAGAATGGGGAGAATGAGGTGATGCAGTGGATAGAATGTCTGGCCTAAAGCCAGGAAGATCTGAGTTCAAATCCAACCTCAGATACTTACTAGCTGTGGGACCCTGAGCAAGTCACTTAACTTCTCTCTGACTCAGTTTCCTTGTCTGTAAAATAGTGATAATAATAAAACCCTCACATGGATTGTTGAGGATCAAATGAGGTAAAGAGCTCAGCATCTTGGTAAGTGCTATATAATTATTAACTATGACTACTATTATTATAATGGAAGAAGCACTGAACTTGTGTTAGGACACATGGTTTTGAATCCAGTATCTACCACTTCTTAACTTTGTGACTTTGGATTAACTTCTTTGAGCCTTAGCTCCTTCATCTGTAAAATGGGGAAAATGTCCCTTGTACTCCAACCTACCTCATAAAATTGTTTTAAATAAACAAAGGAGAGAATGGATTTGAAAATTATTGGTATCAGTAAAGTTCTATATAAAGTAGTTATTATTGGTTTCATTTGTCAAATTAAAAGAACAGAGGTTCACTCCTAAATGAAAACATTTTGCCAGTTATCACTGATGCAAGATTTCCTCGTATCTATCTTCTGGTTTTTTTTTTCTGCTATTGGCTACATTTGACTGAAAACAGGATCTTTGTAGAAAGCTCTGAATTTTCTTTCTTGCTGCCTATTGCCTTGAAGACTCAACCAGCCTTTTATCCTATTGCTATGTGGTTTTTTGAAGGCTAGTTGTGACATGAACTTCAGATCATGACTTCAAATAAGAAAGTAAGCAGCTGGAGATGAACTTTGATGTAATGGAGACTCAGTTTTACTGCCAACATTCTTGTCACAGATGACAGAAAATATTTTATTTCTAATTTGAAATGTCTAAAGAAATTCTCAGAGAGGGTCCAGGATATTTAATGAATCCTAAAGCAGCAGTAAAATCTTCTGTTATGATTAATTTACATTTTTTACTCATTGAGGATTATGTAGACGACCTTCCTTAACATTCACCTTCTTCCATTTGGAACAAGTCATTTTTACATAAAGATAAAAGGAGTATATACAATCTCAGTTTCTATATCCATAGTCTCGGACACTCCATATTATGTGTCTAGGTGTATTGTAATAATGAAATTTGAATTCTAAGCTTCATTATTCCTTTATGTCAGCCTTTGCCTAGAATCAGGAACCTTCTATGTGCCAAGCACTGTGCTAAATTCTGAGAATGCAAAGAAAAACAGAAATAATCCATACTCTCAAGGAGCTCACAATTTAATGGGGAAAACAACTAACTATAAACAAGATATGTGGAGGGTCTCATTAACAGATGGCAGTCACTAGCTTTAAGGGAATGGCATGTTTTTGCAAGAGACTATGGGAGGCCAGTGTCACTGAATCATAGAGTATGGGGAGGGCAGAATAGTATAAGACTGGAAAGGCAGGAAGAGACCTGGTTGTGAAAGGCTTTAAAAGGCATGTTGAGGATTTTAATTTGTCCTAGAAGGAATAGGGAGCCCCTTGGGTTTTCTTAATAAGGCGGGGAGAGGTGGTAACATGGTCAGCCCTCTGCTTTAGGAAGATTAATTGGGTAGTAAGTGGAAGATGGATAGAATTAATATTTTGACCAGATAAACTTAATTAATAGCCCCACTATTCTTGTACCTTCCAATACTTATTCTTCATCCAGTTAATTTGTCCATATTGATCTCAAACTCCAATAAATCCATATTCTCTTTTTTATGGTTTAGAAAACTCTACTGAATTTTTGACAGTGGATGAGGAAGCACATGAATTTGTCACTGAACTGAATGAGCCTGGGAAATATACATTATCGGTGACAACTTTTAGTTCCTCTGGATCTTGCGAAACAAGGGGGAGTCAATCAGCCAAATCAATTAGTTTTTACATCAGTAAGTACCAGTGAAAACAATGATAATGATTCGGGTGAAAAGATTGATAACGCTTCAGATTATTTACCGAGTTTTAGGGACCTTGTGAAGCCTATGAGGTCAGGAGGGGCTGGATCCCATTGGTTGTTTAGCAGGTAAGAACATTTCTAGTAGAGGCAGCTGGGTGATGATGTGGTGACTCTGGCACTGGGATTGGAGTCAGGAAAAACTGATTAAAATATAAAATAATGAAAACAATTACTAGCTGCATGGTCCCGGGGCAAAATCTCTATCAACCTCCATTTCTTCATCCATAAAATGAGACAATAATAGCACCTACCTCAGGAGATGGTAGGGAAGGGGAAAGGAGGAAAAAAGAATAAGCATTTATACAGCACCTAGGAAAGGCCGAGCATTGTGTGAAGCAGGTTTTACAAATATGATCTCATTGGGTCCTCACAACAGCTGTCATTATTATAGTTTATTATTATTATTATACTAACAGGTAGGTGCCATTTTTATTCCCAATTTGTTGTTGAGGAAACTGAGGTTAAATGAGCTGCCCAGGGTCATACAACTAGTATGTATCTGAGGCTGGATTTGAACTCAGGTCTTTCTGACACTTCTGCATAATTTTCTGAGGTTTATTTTAAGTGAAGACCATTACGATGGTTTGCATCCCTTTCCAAGCATGGTAATATTATCCTCTTGCCCCTGAGGACTGCACTGTGCCAAGCACTCAACTCAAGTGGCATCTCCTTGAGTTCTTCTCTGACTTCTCTAGTCAAATTAATGTTCCCCTTCTCTGAATTCTTATTGCACCTTGCACTGTGTAGCATGCAGTGTGTCACTGGCATATAGTTTTCTCTAATTATTTTATGTATCTAAGTCTTGGCCTCTCAACCAAATTATGAACCCATCAAAGACAAAGACCAACTCTCCTGCTTTTCTTATCTTTCCCACAAATGTTAGTACGCAGTGGTTACATAGTAGATGCCTGGGGATTTTAAAAAAACCAAAACAAAGAAAAACACAGGTCTGCTTTGTAAGGAGATTTCTCAAAACAATGTCTAATCCAAGGGAATGATGCTAAATGTGAAATCTCAAGCTCAGAGGCAATTTTTTAAAAGTCAACAAGCATTTATTAAGAGTCTACTACTTGCCAGGTACCATGTTAAGTGCTAGGATACAAAGAAAGGCAAAACAAAACAAAAAAACAGAACCAGCTCTCAAGGATCTCACAGTTCAATAGGAGAGACAGCAAACAAACACTGCTATGAACTAACAAGTTATATACAGGTTAAATCGGAGCTAATCTCAGAGAGAAGGAACTGAGAATTAGGAACAATAAAAGCTTTTTGTGGAACAGACAAGATTTAAAATCAGGGAAGCCAGAAGGCAGAGATGAAGAAAGCAAGTCTGGGGCAGTAGGAGATTCCTGTTCCCTCCAAATGACCAACCACTCAGGGATTCAGGCAACTCCCATCAAAGAGGCTGTTCCACTGTAGCCCTCTGGGTCACCTCAAATCGAACAGATTCACAGCTTGTTTTATTTATCCTCAAATTCCTAACTGCTCTCCTACTACTGGGAGGGAAGTCAATTGGAATATATCTCGAGTTAATCAGATTTCTATCTATAGGAGACCCTGAGGGCAAAGGTGCTCTAAGCATCTATGAAATGCATTGTAGAAGTGCCAGCTATCTGGTTAACAAAGAAATTAATACAGATGCAAATAATCATTATCTCTTTAGTTAGGGATTTGCCAGAAAGTTCAAGGACCCAATAAACAATAGAAATGAAACTCACATTTTCCAATGAAGAGAAAATTGCTTGAGGTTGAGTGTTGAAGGAGTAAAGATGAAGAGTATGGAGAATGTCAGTCCAAAGGGCTCTCCCTCTAGTTCCTTCCACCTCCCTGAAATTACCTTTGAAAGAGAGAAGGAAAACAGGATAGAAAAAAAAAACCCACTAATGTTCTTTCATTTCTCCTGATGTGAACTACTCAGCATGCTTCCTACTACCATTTGTATATTGCAGGTCCTATGGGAGAATGGATTGAAGAATTAACAGAGAAGCCTCAGCATGTCCGTGTGAATGTTTTAAGCTCAACCACTGCCTTAATGTCCTGGACATCTTCTCAAGAGAGTGACAGCAATAACACAATTGTGTCTGTTGTGTCTCTAACCTGCCAGAAACAAAAGGAAAGTCAAAGACTTGAAAAACATTATTGTACTCAGGTAAAAAAAATTCCTAATTATGTAAACCCACCTGGTGTAACTCTGGGAGAAAAGGACTAAAATAAGTTTCAGAAAACAAAGGTGATACAGTAACTCTCTGAATCTGCCTCATGCATTCCTCATGGCTTCAGAGTAGTGTTACTAGAAACTAGAAGAATCTAGAAATAGTTTCAACTGGCACTATTGAAGTTTTAAAAATTTTATGTTTAAAAATTGTTGTTTCCATTGAGAAGACTTGTTTTGAATGTCAGTTCAATTCAAGGGCTACTCTTATTAGGGTGCTCTGTGAAAGGTAGGGGGCTAGATGCTAGGATATATGTATACATACATATATATGTCTACATAGGAGGACTTCTGGGCATATGAATACATATGGGAGTGTGTATATATATATATATATATATATATATATATGTGTGTGTGTGTGTGTGTGTGTGTGTGTGTGTACAGGTATACATAGACAGAGGGCACAGGACCAATTTAAGAGGAAAGGATTATACTTAAAAGGTGAAATTAAGAGGTGAGGGAGGAATATAATGAGAGGAGATGGGGAGAGACAGAATGGGGTAAATTATCTCATATAGAAGAGGCAAGGGAAAACTGTTACAATGGAGGGGAAGAACAGGAAGTCAATAGGGAATGAGTCAACCTTATTCTCATTAAATTTGGCTTAGGGAGGGAATGACATACACACTAAATAGGGTATCTCACCCTACAGGGGAATAGGGGAGAAGGGGATGAGAGGGAGGATGATGGAAGGGAGGGCAGGCTGGGGGGGGGGAGGAAAGTTGGAAGCACCCACTTTTGAAAAGGGACAGGATCAAAGTAGAAAATAGAATAAGTGAGGGATGCGATAGGATGGAGGGAAATATAGTCAGTCTTCCGCAATATATCCACTATGGAACTGTTTTGCATAGCTACACGTGCACGACCTATACTGAATTGCTTATCTTCCCAGTAAGGGTGGGTGATGAGGGAGGAAGGGAAAGAAGCTGGAATTCAAAGTTTTAAAATCAAATGTTTATATATAGATAGATAGACAGATAGATAGATAGATAGATAGATAGATATAGATATATAGACATAGATATAGATATTTACTTATTATTATTTTACATGTAACTGGGAAACAAGATATAAAGGCACTGGGGCATAGAGATTCACCACGCGTTACCAGAAAGTCAGAGGAGGCTATGGGGGATATGGGAGAGAGCAGATTGGGGAGATATTCAGTGGGATCGCTGTTTTGGGGTGTTGGGTAGGCGAAAAATTGGGAGAAAATTTGTAACTCAAAATCTTGTGGAAATGAATGATGTAAACTAAAAAATAAAAAAGAGAAAGATAAAAAAAGAAAGAAAAACAAAACTACAAAGAGGGAAAAAGCAACACGGCATATCCCCAAAGTAGTCAGTGGCTAGGTGATGCAGTGGATAGAGTGTTGGGTCTGCAGTCAGGAAGACCTTAGTTTAAATATAGCCTAAGATACCTCCTAGCTGTGTGACTCTGGGCAAGTCATTTGAACTCTGTTTGCCTGTTTCCTTATCTGTAATCTGGGGATAATAGTAGTACTTGCTTTCCAAGGTTTTTGTGACGATCAAATTAGCTTATACATGCAAAGTACCTAAAAGTGCCTGGCACATAGAAAGCACTATGTAAATGTTAGCTATTATTATGATCCGTGTAAAAAGCAGAGGGTAGGAATATAAGAAAAGCCAGAAATGTAAGGTGGTACCATATTGAGGAATGCTTTGAATTCCAGAAAATGAAATTTGAATTTTATTTGGAAAGAGAGAGCCACTAAGGACTTTTGAAGAGTTGTAATACAACCAAATCTATGCAGAGTGATTATTCTGTTACTATTTTATTCTATATAATGAACAGATTGAAAAGGCAAGAGAATGGAGGTAAGAAGATAGGGTAGAAAGTTATTATATTACACTTAGTCCTATGATTGGTAATGAAACCTTGTATATCTGAAATTATCAAGTCTTAAATACTAGTTTATATGATATATCCCCTGTCAATAAAATGTAAATTCCTTGACAATAGGTATTATTTTTTGTTTAGTCTAATTTTTTGTATATGGTGAGGAGTTAATAAATACTTGTTGGATTGATTGAATTGGCTTGTATTGGTAGTACCAGTAGGATTAGAGAGGAAGGGGTAGTTATGATAGATATTGTAGAGATAGATGAGAAGTGAGGAGAAGCAAAACTAATCAACCATCACTACAAGTTTGCTCTTCTGAATAATCCTCAGAACTTTTAGGTTCAGACCATTTATTATCACTTTAAAATTAATTTGTTTTATTTACACTTACTTTTTATTTTATATATTTATGTTTATATTTACTTTCTTAATTTATTTATTTATCATTTTAAAAATTATTATTTAAAAGAACAGCAAATATGAGGACTAGGAAAGATGATCTTCTGAACATTGTTTTGCTATATAAAAATAATAATAAGAGGGATTTTTCCAGCCAAAGAAAAACAAAATTTATTAAAGAATCTCTATACTGGGTAGACACTTAAGGAATCTGAGCATTTTGTGATACTTGTATCGACAAGCAAGCCAGATAGAATTTGAACTAAATTAAATCTGAACCAAGTTATTTTTTTAACTAGGCAACATGTTATATTGAAAATTTGACTAGACTAGGCGCCAATAGGTTTGTGTTCTAGTCCCAGATCTGCCATTAATTAACTGTGTGACTTAGGGCAAAATTTGCCCAAATGGATTTTGCCCTGTGGATCTGTTTTCTCATCTACAAAATGAGTGGGTTAGACTAAACTCCAAGATCTCTGACATTTCTATTATTCTATGCCTCTGAAGGAAGAGAAGCTATAGTAATCCAGACACTGATCTCTAGATTACCATAGTGATCGCTTTATGATTCTTCAGTTTAAGATATTAGATTACCCTTGTGCTCTTAACAGACTTGGCTATTGTTACACTTGATGCGTCTCTAGCACACAGCTACAGTTACCATTGGAAGTTTTAAGAGCAACACAAGTGCTTATATCTATCCTGTCACATAATTTAAATCCTGTGATTTTCCTGTAAATTACTCTTGTTGACTATAAATCATTTTGCTTCTGAAAACTCACTACAGGGCACTGAATTCTATAGGTATCAGTCATTGATCACAGGCGTTCTATATACTGTTTACTCTTCTATTTCATATATGGTGTGTCTAGTTTAAAATTCTTCCTAATGGATCTTTTTTTTTCTTTAGGTTAACTCAAGCAAAAGCATCATTGAAAATCTGGTTCCTGGTGCCCAATACCAGGTTGTGATTTACCTAAGAAAAGGCCCTTTGATTGGACCACCTTCGGATCCTGTTACATTTGCTATTGGTAATGTTCAGGGCACACCTTTAAAATTCCTACTGATTTTTCTCTGTTAAATAAAAATCCTAGTTGGAGGGCCTCTGATTTGCACAAATATAGCATTGCCGTAGAAGAGGCATGCTAGTTCATTGAAGTTTGCCTATACATAGATGACGTTATTCACATTGATGATTAAGCTCAATTATGACTATAAGGAAACAAATAAGTTAAAATACCTGGCTTTGTTTTTGGAAAATATCAGTTATCAAGTAGATAGGACTTTGAAACAAAATACTGAGGATATTAATACACCTGGGATTTTGTCTTTTCCTTCCCCCCCCCCTCTCTTTTTTGATCCTTAGTTCCCACTGGAATCAAGGATTTAATGCTCTACCCTTTGGGTCCGACTGCCGTTGTTCTGAGCTGGACCAGGCCTTACTTAGGGGCATTCAGGAAGTATGTGGTAGAAATGTTTTATTTCAATCCTGCAACAATGATATCAGAGTGGACAACCTACTATGAAATAGCTGCAACTGTCTCCTTAACTGCTTCTGTGGTAATAGCCCCTTTACAAACTATCACACTGTCTCGTATTTTGATTCATTGACCTATTCATTCATCCATTTGATGTATACCTACCCTGCAATGTACTCTGCTTGCATGTACATGTATATGTATGTGTGTCCACCTATGCATCCTAATAAGGCTTTTAATTGGTGCAGCAGATAGAGCACTGGACTTAGAGTCAGGAAAACCCATGTTCAAATGCAGCCTCAGATATTAGCTATGTGACCTTGGGCAAGTCACTTAACCTCTATCTGCCTTAGTTTCTTCATCAGTAAAACGGGGATAATAATAGCACCTACCTCCAAGAGTTGTCATGAGAATCAAATGAGATAATATTATAAAGCACTTTGTAAGTCTTATAGTGCTATATAAATTCTAGCTATTATGTATGTGTATGTTTGAGGCTTGTATATGTGTAAATATATGTATATATTGTATGGGTCTCATTTTACATAGATAACGTGTTCTTTAAAAAACTGCAAATTAAATTATAATTTCATTGAAATGGTTTGTTACTGCATTTTTTGCTAATCAAAGTCCTTTTTTGTGATGCTAGCATGCACTCTTAAATTTTCTTAGGTATCAACACACATTTTCATGTGTTGGGTTGTTTAAAGTAAGGTAAAAGTGTACAGTACTTATTATTCTCTTTTGGAGGAAGACATAAGAGATTTATTTGAGTCATTCAGGGAATAGTGGACATTCCACTTGTGTCTGCTAGAATTGGACTCTGAAAAGGTAGGCTGGGCAAAATTCTCAAGGCACCCGGTCTAGGATTACATACCATTATCATTTCTTCCCTGATATGGGAAAGGGTGAAAAAATTCAAGTTGTCCTTCAAATTATTAGTAAAATGCATGATTGCAGGAAGTTTATACTTTTCTTCTGGGTTTCTGTCCTCAATTCATCAATGTAACTGTGACAAATCTAAGTGCCTTCCTTACTAAGGCAAGTCTAAGTCTTCCTTACTCCTAAACATAATCTGGGTGAGAAACTGAGGGTTAATGTCATACTCAGAATTTGTGAACAAACAGTGATGCCATTTGACTTAAAAATGGTCTGAAAGCAATTAAAGGGCTGGAGTAGAAAGTCCTTTGCAAACTTTCAATGAGTACATAATGTGAATTGTTACCATCTTCATCACAGAACCAATTCTTGTGCTATTGGCTCTTTCACAAACATAAAAGCTTTCCTTAGGAAATGCTCTATAGAAATCACTGTTCTTAGAAAGAATGGGGCAGGGAAGATGATGAAAAGGCTCCCAAATACTTCTGCTAAACAGAGACTTATATAAGTTCTCTGCTTCCTCATCCTGGTATAAAGATGATACTGGAATTCCAAAGGCTATGTCAATGTAGTCTAAGCTCTGGCAGGCCCTACTGAATTATGTCTGTTCTTCAAGGGCTAGCCTGCTTTCTTACTATGGAAAGGTTCATTAGCAATAGATTGAACCATAGATCAATAACTCCCCTGATCACAGGGAACATTTAAAGCAAATTAGTATAGACTCAACCAATAAACTGAATTCAGGACCTTCATAGGAAGCAACTAAATGGCTCATTGGATAGAGTGCTGGGCCTGGAGTCAGGAAGACCTGAGTTCAAATCCAGTCTCAGACACTTACTAGCTGTGTGATGCATGGCAAGTCACTTAACCCTGTTTGCTTTAGTTTCCTTATCTGTAAAAATGATCTGGAAAAGGAAATTGCAAACCATTCCAGTGTCTTTGCCAAGAAAACCCATGAACACTCTTTGCATGCTATGATCCAGGGGTTTACAAAGAGTTAATGATTGAACGACAAAAGGAAAGAAACCAGCAAAAATAACAAGAAAAGTATAGTATAAATAAATAGAATGATGAACCAATAGTAGAAGATAGTTGATGAACTAGAGGGAGGCAAAAAAGAAGGGTTAAAATGTAGAAAACACAAGTGGAAGTTCAGAGAACAAAGGACAAATGAGAGTAGAAAATACAATGCTAAGGAAAAGAAAGAAAGAGAACAACCAAAGGAAATGAAGAAACGTGGAATAGAGATAGACAGAAATTTGGGAGTAGCAAATAGGATAGATAAGGAGCAAGGTGGAGGAATAAGGAAATGAAATGGAAGTAAACTTTTTTTCAGAGAATATTCAATAGGCATGGAATATGAGCACATTGTCACTTTCATTATTTATACTATTAACTATTCTATGAGTTTTCTTCATGGCATTTCTTAATATGAAGTTAAGTAGGTGAATACTGAAGGCAAGATTAATCCCTAAACAGTTTGATTATTGTAGTCATCAAAAAAATCCCCCACAAACCCCTGCATTCTCAAAACATTTGTTGTTTTTCCCTCTCTCTCAAGTAGTTTCTTGTCTTTGTCTCCTGTTTCAGAGAATAGCCAATCTATTACCAGCATGGTACTACAACTTTCGGGTTACCATGGTGACATGGGGAGAGCCAGAATTGAGCTGTTGTGACAGTTCTACTATAAGCTTCATAACAGGTGCGTTTTGTGTGGGAAGTGGTTACACAAGCATTCATTTGAGATGCTTGGCAAAACCTCTCCCTCAAGTCTCAGTGACAGTGCATTATTTCCCGACTGTTCATTATTTAGATGGTTGCCTTTAAAAATCAAAATGGAAGTGTCTTTTTGATTCACTGCACTTGGCTCTTATTCCCAATGTTAAGGATTGATTACTTGAAATAGGGCAGTGGAATAGATTTTTAAAAATAGGATCCCCCATTGTCATTTACACTTCATGTCCAATTGTCTTTACTTATTTGATAAGTGAATTTTTCATTTTGTATATACTTATAAATAATTTAAGGGTCATAATTCAGCTAGTGATGACAAATCCATTAGATTTAATTATGTTAAAATTCTCAGTCCTAGTCCACTGGACAGAACCTTATGTTGTATAGTTCTATCATCTGTAGTGGTAAGTGTGCTGATAGATAGATAGATAGATAGATAGATGGATAGATAGATAGGTATGTAAATATATGTGTGTATACAGACTACTTTTCATCCCTTTCAAAGAGAGCTCCTTTGGAAGAAATCCAGAACTGTTAAAAAAGTTACATATACCATCTACACAGGAAAAACAGAATGGATTAATAATGCTTTGCTATCCAGATTAGGATATGCATGCAGTTAGATAAGATAACCTGTAGACCTCAATCATTTGTGTCTTTGTCTTGGACAGACAGTATAAATGTATCATGATTTAGGCCTAGATTTCATTAGGAGGAAGAAAAAAGTGGGTTCAATTCCCTTTGGGAAATTAGAAAACTCTTTTAATGAGCTCAAACTTCTACTATTCTCTAAAAATCATTAAGAATGAATATCACTTATAGGGCAATGAAAAGGAACATGACAAGTATTAGCAGGCTGAAACACAATAAATAAAAACTACAAAGAAGGACTAGAATTAAGGTTATCATTAAAGTTAAATATAGTTGAAAAAGAACTTGGTCTGGACACATGAAAAAACCAAGAGATAATCAGTAGACAGTTTATCTGATGTCAGAAGAAATAAAGGAAGTCTTTCTTTCCTTCTCTCTTCCCCCCTCCTGTGGAAGAAATTCCTGTAATGAACTTATGGTGGAACATGTAGAGGATGGGCAAACATGGTTGGGCTGCAATCTGTATCTTTGGAGGGAATGTCCACATAAATGATATCACAAATCTACTGGAGTATTTGGATAACCCTTCAAAGAGAGCTTATTTTTAGGAGTGAATAGGAATAGGAATTCAGGTTTGGAGTGGGAGTGGAGAGAAGAGAGTGAGGGAAGTGATGCCTAAGTAAACGCAAATAAAGAGGTATACAAAATAAATTTCTTTTATAAAAATAATTTTAACCAGATGAAATGAATTGTTTTTGAGGGACTTGGAGAAGGGAATTTATCATATATAAAATTCTACTATGACCAACTTACAGAATATCATTCCTCAATCTAGTAATGTTTTAATTTTTCTAGAGTTGTTGGATATCAAAGCTAGAAATGTGGTCATTGTAGACTTAGAAATGATAAAACATTGAAGCTAGAAAAAATCTGAAATCATATAGTCTAACCCTTTCCTTAAAGAAGTTTTATGTCCTTTAGTTTTTCATAAGTCATTTCTAGATATACCACTCCACACATCAAGTAATCCTTCCATTAGCCTATGGTCAATAACTTATCCTCAAATAGTGAAGTCAAATGAACTAAAACCGAACACAACTGATGGAATATGTAACCTAGTTTTCTACCTCTCCAACAAAAGAAGGAAGGTACATTTTCTCATCTCTACTCTAGGGTTAGTATTATTCATTACAGTTCCTGTGTTCACTTTTGTTTCACATTCATTCTGTTCACATTAAGGTAGTGATTGTGTATGTTGTTTTCCTAGCTCTGCTTTTCTCTGTACTAGTTCATACAAATATTTACACATTTCTCTGAATTCTTCATGTTTGTCATTCCCTTTTTATGTTCTTTTTGTTTGTTTTCATTTCTTATATATGGAACTTATTCAAATTTATATGAGTAAGAGCCATTCCCCAATTGACAGATGGCTAAACGATATGAACAGGCAGCTCTCAAAGGAAGACATCCAAGTTATCAATAGCCAATGTTCCAAATAACGTGAAAATTAAAGCAACTCTGAGGTTTCACCCTGCACCTATCAGATTGGGAAATATGACAAAAAGAATATATTTATCACTTTTATAATGCAATAATATCCTATTTCCTTCTTATCCCACAATTTGTTCAATTATTGTTCAATCAATGAGCATCTATGAGACAGTGTGGTGCAGAGGTCTTGAATTCAAGTACCAACTCTACTACTCCTGTGTGACTTTGGGCAAGTCTTTTTTTTTTTACTTCCCTGGGCTTCAGTTTTCTTATCTGTAAAATGAGAGAACTGGACTAAATCAGAGGGTTTTAACCTTTTTGTGTCATGGCAAACTGGTGAAACCCTTCTCAGAATGTTGGTAGGTTGTTTTGTTTTTTGTTTTGTTTTGGTTTTGGCCTACTTGTATAATTAAAGGAAATGGTAAATTAGTTAAACTTTAATGAAAATAAATATGTAACTTTTGTCATCCAAA
The DNA here is from genome assembly GCA_011680675.1 of Gymnobelideus leadbeateri. Taxonomy (NCBI): domain Eukaryota; kingdom Metazoa; phylum Chordata; class Mammalia; order Diprotodontia; family Petauridae; genus Gymnobelideus; species Gymnobelideus leadbeateri. Next base: position 205,979 of record WOXC01005023.1, read on the forward strand.
TTCACAGACTCATTGAAATCTACCCATAGATCCCCCCCAGTTTAAGAACCCCTGAACTAAAGTCCCTTCTGTTTCTAAATCTATAAATGACCTTTTTGTTGTTGTTGCTACAATACTTGATGCTTCCTGTCTTTGATGTACTTAGGGTATATAACCAAGGCCAAGGAGATGTCTGCAATTCCCTCATTTTACAGATGAAGAAACTAAATTCAAGATGAGTAGAAATGACATGCCCAAAGTCACCCAGAAAATTGGAAGCAGAGCTGAGGTTAAATATAAGTCTCCTGTCTCTTACACCCAAAACACCATTCTACCTCCTTAGCTCCTAGAATGATATGAAATATGAATAATATTTAGATATATATATTACATAAGAATTTTCTGGAAATGTGCTTTCTTGAAATGCTTTTTAGAATGGTAAGACTGCTGATGATTTTTTTTCCTTCTCCCTAATTTTTAATACTTGTAAAAAATGTGGAAGGAAAAAATTTCCCCAGTGTAATCAATTTGGATACATACATACAGGCTTTCATCCGAGGAACTGTGGTAGAATGGATACTATGACATTATGCCAAAATAAAGATCTTAAATTATGTATAATCTCTCAGGATGTCAGGTCTGATTTGTGTGTGTGTGTGTGTGTGTGTGTGTGTGTGTGTGTGTGTGTGTGTGTGTGGCTGTAGTGGAGGAGGATAAGAAAAGTACCCTGTGTAATAGGGAGAAATATCTCTGCCTCTTGCAGGAAGTGAGGAGGGTTATTAAAACCTTCACACTGAAGTCATGCACAATTATATAATTTTATATGAAAGCAGCTATTCACAGTAACTGGTCAATGGGCTCCAAATGACAATTAACAAACCAATGGTGACATCTTGTGGCTTTTCAGAAACATCATAGTCTTTTTGAAAGGGATAAAATGGTGTAATTATCTGAAGCCTTCATCTAAAATGAATTAGATATCTAAATTTGATGCTATTTCTGCTTTTATTTCTGTAAGCAAAATTTTTTCTCTTCACTAGAATTAGATGATGGAGAGAAAATTATTGTATCAAATGTATGGGGTCATATTTGTTTCAGTACATACATACTTTCATTGTGAATATAATTAGTTCAAGGTTGTTTTGCTCTATTTAGCTCTTTCTGTGATTTGATATCTTCAATTCTCAAATTCAGCAAGAATTTATTAAGTTCCTACTGTATGCAAGGCACATGGTTTCCAAGTAAATATATAGCTCATTTGAAATGTTTTTGCTAGGTGCTTTGAAAATCACCACTTCCTCTATCTCACACATATCTGTGCTATGTTACTTAGTTCGGGGTACTAACAAATCCCTTTCATTAATAATTCTTGGTTATTATGCCCAGGAAAGCAGGAGGTGTATTAGAAGATGAATTCTGTATCACTCACAGATACTATGCTCTCAAGTTTAGATTATGTAACCAGGCTTGAACCTCCTCATTTGCATAAAACTCTTCATTGGTAGTGATTGATTAATCATTACTTTGTGCTTGAATGAGGAACAGAGTTAATAGGAATTTAGGAGAAGAGAGACCCTGGTTTTTCTGACTTCCCACAAAATTTCTAGCTCTAGACTCTCTTCGTTGAAATTATACTGTTCCTTGGAAAAGAGCACCTAATTTGTTCTTATAAATCATCTGTTCCCTAAAATTTGGGGTCTTGGCATCCTTTGCCCTTTGTCATGATGGCATTTTTTTAACCTTCAGTTAAAAACCACTATAGGATAAATTCAGAGTTCAACTATGTTTACATGGCTAATATTTGGTAACTTTTCCTCAAAAATCGCAATGGAAATAGAATTATGTTGGGAGTCAGGGCAATGGTTGGAATCCTGTCTTTACCACTCATGTGACCTTGGACAAATCATTTAGTCTTTCTACATCACTTAGTCACAGTTTTCTCATCTGTGCCACCCCTATGAGCCCTAAATGGATAATCTTATGATCCTATGATAACACTCATTCCCTAAAACAAAACAAAAACCCTAAACTTCAAATGCACAACAATGGTCAGTAAATGGTATTATCTCTTTCTAGTGGTTAGTGCTAGATCCAATTTAACCTAATGACATGATGTTATTTTTAAAACTTTACTTCATTTTGTGGAAATAATCTTTGCCTACTATTCCTACTTCTAGTTATTTAAAGTTAATGTTTGGGATCCCAAGGAAAACTTAACATATGGATGTTAGCTATGCCAGAAACACCTTCATTATGAAACTGAGAATTCTTTGATTTTTTTTTTCTGGACCTTCAAGTACAGTTTACCTATATAATAATTCCACTGATGCATATTGGCATCAACTGTTACAAGAGGTGTACCTGCATATAAAAGCTTCTTAGGGATTCCATAGCATTTTGGAATGCTACAGGGGTCTCGATGTCCTGACATAAACATGAAGAGATACACTTTTTTTTTCTTTTGGAGGTGGGGAGGGGAATCTGTATAGATGCAGACTGTTGCTGTCAGATATGGTCAGTGTGTCACTTGTTTCACTCATAAGTATATTAGATCTGGAAATACATCAACTTAATAGTTCAGGATGGAAGTAATCTCCAAGAAACCTAGTGCCTATGTAATTCTCCTCATCTATCCAATTCTCCAGTAGATGTCATAGGTTCTTAGGACCATGGAGAGGGAAGGATCATTAGGATTTTAGATTACATAAATTAAATTATGAAATTAATAACCATTACTCTATCATATTGAAATTTGTCTCTTTTTTTCCAGCCCCAGTGGCCCCAGAAATCACTTCGGTTGAATATTTCAACAACTTGTTGTATATAAGTTGGATGTATGGGGATGACACAACTAACCTCTCGCATTCCAGAATGCTGCATTGGATGGTCGTTGCTGAAGGAAAGAAAAAGATAAAAAAGAGTGTATGTGTCCATAGAATCCTAAGACAGAAGTGATAGAAGATTTATCTGTGCATACGCTTAAAAACAAACTCACCGCACCATGTATTTCAAATACTGACATCTACATTGAATGCTAATTTCTGGTTTGATTTTTTGTTTGTATTTCATATTTTCTTTTTTATTATATACTTAATAACTATGAACATTTCTAGAAACAGAGGACAGAAAAAAGAGGATTGATATGTAAAACTGTGAATTTCTTATTACATTATTTTTTCTAAGTATATGTTAACTATAACACAATACCAAAATTATCTTGCTTGTCTGTGCCCCTTTTCACCTTCCTTCTTCTCTATTCTATGTATTTTTAGTGTTTTTTTTATGTTCTTTTCTTTCTTTTCTATCCTCTTTCACTAATTCTACATATTGACATAATGCACATTTTCCTTTTCCTATGTATCAACTGTCACAGGAACACACTGCACATAGGTGCAGTGAAGTTAGACATAGCCTGTCCTATCTCATCCTCTGTCCTCATTAATGCACAACATGACATATGTATCAGTGAATGCTGGATTTTAACTCCCTATTATCTTTGGAGGGGATGGGGTATGGGAAAGGAGGAACTCAATGTTGGAACTGAATCAGAGAAATAGGTGCTTAGGGCTCAAATGCCCAACTCCAGTGCATAATAACCAGACTAAATAATATATTTGGGATCATTGGATCAAAGAGCTAGAGCTTTGAGGATTCCCAGAAGCCCTCTAATTTCAACCTTTTCATTTTAAAAATGAGGAAACAGATCCCCAGGGGATTATGGGATTTGCCTGATACACTTATCAGTAGCAACTGGACATATGTGGTAGAAAGCTCTATGATAATCCCTTCTGGAAGAAGCAGAGATGCACTGGTAAAGGTTTAACAATTGGTTCTGGGCCGGGGTGCGGGTTGGGGTGGGATATACCTAGGACACCACTTTTAAACCTAATAGCGTTCTTAACATTTTCTCCATCGCCTGCTTAAGTCTGGACAATCAACAAAATAATAAACCATTACTTGACATAGTGTCTGCTGATTTCAGAGGTATAAAATTTAACAATTGCCTCTCTAGGCTGGTTTAAGCATCTGCCCTGATGTGACATGCACCTCATTGTGTAGCCCTGAACCTGCTCTGTGCATGGAACTCACATCATTATCAAAAGGACTTACACATCCCAGCAACAGATACAATTGATATGTTGTGCTATAAGAAGAGTGACTTTTTTTTTGCTTCAAATTTTATAATCCTTTTGGTTAATCTGACCTCTCCATTTACTATACCAAGGTGTGTGACTATGGGTTAGTCACTTAATCTTTCTGAGTCTCAGCTACCTCATTATTGGGAACAACAATGGATCATTAGTGCAGGGTTTTTTGTCTAGCCATCTCAGTCACCTGACCTGGACCTGTTAGACTTTTTCTTGTGAGGTCACGTCAAAACTTTCATATGTGCATCAAAACCTCCTCCTTTGGATGTCTCAAGGGTAAGATTACAAATGCAATCTGTTCAGTCCTTGAGCAGTAGCTGATGAAAGTTTTACAGTTAGAAAGTGACAAGGCAGTAGTTATGTTGAATTTTAATAAGAAATGTACTGATATTTTAAAAATAATTTACCTTCCTAATTTTTCTAAGTTTATAGGTTTTATAATTTCTAAAGTTATTAAAGCTTAAAAAGAGACTTTTGGGAAATGATGTATTTCGTGTTTTATTTGAGTTTTTACACTTGATTTTGATTATTTTTGCAGATAACTCGCAATGTAATGACTGCAGTACTAAACCTACCTCCAGGTGATATCTACAATCTCTCAGTAACTGCTTGCACTGAGAGAGGAAGCAACACCTCCCTGCCCCATGTTGTAAAGTTGGGTGAGCCTACTGTGTGTGTGTGTGTGTGTGTGTGTGTGTGTTACATGGGAAGAGAACTCAACTTTGAGTAAAAAACACACCCTACTTACTAGTAGTGTGTAAGTAGTACAACTCCTTACTGGCTGTGTGCAATTGAACAAATCATTAACCGCTCTATTTAACCAGGGCTATTTCACCATTTTATAAGGGGTACATTTATATTATATATCACACAGGGATGTTGTGGGTACAAAAAATGTTTTGTAACCATAACATGCTAATAACTGTAAATAGCTATTACCATATACATATAAATGTAGACCATCTGCTAATAAACATCATCAGTTAGTCAATAAATATTTATTAAGTGTCTGCTATATACTAGGCACTGGGGATGCAAGGAAAGACCCTTTTTATCTCCCAGATGAATGATGGTCTCTTCTCTCAAGGGTCTCACAGTCTAATGGAGGAGACAACATGCAAACAACTATATATAAACAATGTATACTCAGGATAAATTGGAAAAAATCATCAGAAAGATGGTGTTAGTATTAAAGGTAAATAGAAAAGACTTAAAATATGTATCTTAGAATGGAAAACAATATATAGAAAGGGACAAATTAAAAAGTATCTTTGAGTATGATCTACATTCAATTTCTATATGAGACAAAATTTGTATATATAATTTATATGATATTATATGTTATATTATGTAATATTATAAATTATATATGGACTGACATTCATATTTCTATTAGAGAATAAATCCATGTAAAGATTTCGGAGAGTAGAAAAGCACATGTTAAGTGCCTACCTTGTTCCAACAAACTAGTTTTTTAGACTCCCCAACAAGATACGTCGAATGAAATCTGTAGTGCCATGTTCTTAGGTTAGGAGCAGTGTTCTGGTCCTTAAATCAGGAGGACCTGAGTTCAAATCCAGCCTCAGAGGCTCACTAGCCATGTGACCCTGGGCAAGTCATTTAACTCTGTTTGCCTTAATTTCCTCATCTGTTAAATGAGCTAGAGAGGGAAATGGCAAATCAGTATCTTTGCTAAGAAAACCCCGAAGGGGGTTACAAAAAGTTAGACGTGACTAAACAATGACTTCTTAGATTACTGATCCAATACTGCTACTATTCACTCCAATCAAGATAACCTACATGCAAAATAGTATATGTTAATTATAAAAAAAAGAGCGTCAAGATTTCTGGGGCTACTCAATTTTTACAAAGGCTTTCTCCCACCATTGTTGAGCCCACTGGTAAAAAATGGTGTTCCGTGGCATGGAGATTAACAGCATGAAAATACGCTTTGGATTGTTATGCAGGAGTTAATTTCCGAGTCTATGCTAGAACAATATTATGAACACAAAGCACTGATGCTTCACCTCATAGCATTAGGCTTGTCCTCATTCACAGTCTTACAGATAGCATTGACAAACCAATTGCTTCTCCTCAAGTTCAGTGAATAAAAGACAAATCAATGAAGAAGTTACTTTTTTCTACTACTTGTATGACCATGTTTTGATCACTGACAAGATAGTACACTTCTCTAAGGATAATCCTTTATCTTTGATTATATGCAGTGCGAGGGACTTACCGTGCTCACATTTACACACTCATATATACATCTGGGAATGTTGATGCCTTGATCATCAGGACGTGATTTTTTTTTTTTTTTTTTGCCTCTGTAATTCTTGAAAGGCATGAAGGATCTGAAAACTCACACTGACAAAATCATGAACCTTTTGTAGTATTGAAGTAAAGGGTAGGAATAAGTGGCCTTAAACTGTGAAGGTCAAAGGATTGCAGGGGCAGGGAACCAATCATATCATTCCATGAAACACAAGATAAATGAACTCTTTTTACTGGTCAATACTAGAAGAAGGTCCACCAGGTTAGCTGTAGTAGACATACTGAAAGGACCCAAGTTATCACCCTCCCTTTCTGTTCTAGATGGAAGAAGATCTAAGAGCACATTTTCATGTGTATAAAAAGTTCTAGCCAAGATTGCTGGGAAAGAGGAGTCATAAGGAAAAGGTAGCAGAAACTTCCAACCTTTCAGGTTGGAAGAAACAATGTTTAGAAGTGATATCTACTAGTCACTTGGAAGACCCATGAGATAAAGAATAAGGAACATAGAGCAGAGGCAGCAGTTACTAAATAAATAGCCTAAAATTCTAGTGTCAAACTGAAGACAGTAAGAGAATGGATCAGAGTAATAGCACTGCATGCTGACTGTGTCATCCGGAGAGGCAGGGACATTGGAAGAACAAGGGAGCCATGGCAAGTCACTAGACCCTGCATAACGACCAGATCCTAAGGAGGCAACAGAGTTCAGAGATTCAGAGCTGAACCAGGCATCACGCCATGTTCCTCTCACATTTCTAGGACCTTTCTAAGTATAATACTGAAAATCTGTAGGCACTGAGACTGACCCTCTGCATGGGAAGGGAAACTGGGCTCACCAGGTGGGAGACTGTGACTAGTGCTTTGCTAAAGAAGCTCAGATGTAAGTGCCTTCTCTGTTTTTATTATATATTTTTGAAAGTCTTCCTGATTCCAAGGCCCACACTCTTTTCATTCTAACAAGCTGCCTCTGACTGTGTTTTTGATGCCATTAATAAATCAATTCTCTGATTATTGTTTTGGAAGTATGATGTCTACAAGAATCTGGGGAGCTCTTCACAAAACAGGGCCAGATTCTGATGTTCTCAAGGGGAAAAAGAGTCATAGAGATTGTTATTAGAGTTACCTTATTCTTCCACTCTAATATCTGGTCCACAAAACTGGACCAGATCTGTTAATCAGAATAAAGGGATCTAAAGGTTTTGTTGACATGTGAATTACATCAATCTACTGGGAACCATGAACTTGGTGTATGTGTGCATACGTATACTCATATATATGCATATATATGTGTTTGTACATATATACATATAATGTTATGTTTTATCACATACATATATACATATAATGATAACTGTAATTCAATATTATTAGTTTCCTTTGAATTTCCTATTTATTTTATGCACGTGAGAACATTATTCTGAGGAGTCACATGCTTCCCGAGATTACCAAAAAGGTCCTCAACACAAATCAGGTTAAGAATCTTTGATCTATACTTTTAATGATCAGTCACTCCCATAACTTTCTTTGAAAAGCCACACATTCCCCATTAGATTCACTAAGCTAGTTCATCTACCCTGCCAACTGAAAGTAGTGAAAAAGTCTATTTCCCCAAGTTGGTGAGAGAAAAGTCATTTCTTGAGAACAAAACTGAATTGACGCAACTTGAAGGTGACAAGTGTTACTGGACAGCACATGTTAAGATTACTTGCCCCTGTGTCGTTTACCAAGCATTCCCAAGTAGCAACTTTGAATTTCTGCTGCAGACCAGTTCTTCTAATGCAAGGAAGTGACAACTCCCTGTGCTTCTTTCACATGTTAGCACACAATCTATTATTAGATGATGCCTATAACTAAGCTCAACTTGAAACAGGAAGTTTTCTAAATGCAGAAATATGTGACGTGGAGGACGAAAGGGAAGATGTTTTGCTCCTGACTTTTTAGATGCAAACTGTTTTTAAAGAGAGTGGAAAAGCTTTATGGAGAACTGCTCCTTAGACTCCTTTTGTTTACTTCTTCCTCTTGATGGTCCAAAGACAAAATGATGTGTTTGTGAAGGGATAGGGAAACCAAAGATTTTACTTTTCTTTGCCTACAGAACCAGCTCCACCAAAATCACTTTTTGCAGTGAATAAGACTCAGACTTCAGTGACTCTACTATGGGTGGAAGAGGGAGTTGTTGACTTCTACAAAGTCTTCTGTCAACAAGTTGGCTCTAACCAGGAAATAAAGCTCCAGGTATTGTACCTTTCAATCTCTTTTCTGAGTTTATTTTCATTACCTCAGGCATGTTACTTGAGCAAGAAGAATCTTCTCTATGTATTTTTAGTCAACCAGAATTCAAAACCACATGCAGTGATTGATCTTTTGGGCTATATAATGTAGATAAATAAAATATATAAAAAGTTTTTTAAATATGCGAACCAAAAGCTAGGTCTGGCTATTGTTTTGCCTTTTATTCTTAATCCACGAGTTCTCCTTCATTTTATGGGAGCAAAGGGGAGGGAATTGGAAGAGTAAAAAATATATATTTATAAGAAGATATTGTGGAATAAAGATAAACTAAAATGCTTTAAATGCCTCAGTCTGGAAAGAGGAGGCTGTGGATAGGATTAGTATTTAAAAACAGGAAGGTTAGGGATAAGAGGCTATTTATCAATGCTATTTACCCAATCTCATAGTATACTTACAAATAGAGCATACTTCTTGAGGATTAAGATGGCAAATTTGGGTCAAATAAAAGGATATTCAACTTTACATTTATTTATATTACATTTACATTATATCAATTATAATTTTAATAATATCAATTTATAATAAAACAATGAAGTGATTGAAGATGTGAATGCCTTTTTTTTTAAGTTGTAGATAAATTTGTAGGCAATAGTTCCATACTGGAATGCTCAGAAAAATTGTCATAGAGTTAATGAACTCTGGAACTGAAAAGGACCTCAGAGGTACAATATATTTCAAAATACATTTCTTTGAAAGTGCTATTAGAAAAATACCATTACAGAAAGATCTCTTAATGCCATCGTCAAAGAGAGAATCCAGGGTTAAATAGATTGACCTGACCCATCATGTTAATTCTATGTTTTTTATGAAAAATTCATTTATGGGAGCTTGTCTATTAGCCTAATGACAAGGTTGAACAAGGAAGGTCCTTGATTTTCCCTTTCATTAGTCTTTGGGGCCATCACTTTCAGGGCAAAAGCTAGGACAAGGACTCCTAAAATAGAAATCAACTCCGCAATGAAGAGGATCTCCCACACAAAGAAAAATCCAAGTGAACCCTCACATAGAGGTGTCTGATACTCCCCCTTTTGCTCCACAAAACCTCTGAGTGCAGCCCAAACCAGATTAAAATGTAATTGGTAAACATTTAACAATAAATAAAGCATAGAAAACATCACATTTTAAAACTAAGTCAATATGGCCCACAGGGAGCTACTGTACAGATGAGTGGTCCCAATTTCTGTTTGCTCTAGACAAATGAAGGGAGTAAATCAGGCATAGGCAACCTCTGAGAAATGTCAATGAATAGTACATTGAGGCATTTCCCTAGACATGCTGTCAGAACTCTCCCTCAATCAGATAGAATTCTTCCTTTACACTTTCTCTTATTTTCTTCATTTTCCTAGTCTTTCTTTCCTTTTTCTTTTTTTTCTTTTCCTTTTAATACTTCCTTACCCTAGTTCTACCAATGTTACCATGAGGTATTGTTTAGCCTTATTGGTAGGTTCTAGGGATAGAATGGTTAGTACTTTTAGTGTAAATTATTCTGTAAAATCCCATTGAGATGTTTTATATGAAGGAAAGGGAGTGGAGTGTGGACTGGCATGCAAAAGAGAGGTTAAAGGGATGTTCAGGGTCAGGATTTATTTAATAGAATTTATAGTAGTGACCAGGACTATGGGTACTCCAACCCCAGTAACATTTCCTTTATAAAGGCAGGGACCCTAGCCTTTTATTTTACCACCTGTTTTTTCCATGGGGCATGTGAAGGGAATGCAGAATGATGAGACTTACTTTGTTTAGTCCCAGGACAGCCCTATGCATATACATATTCAGTGCATTTTGGAGGATTCATCCTTGGGATGAATGTTTGATTTAGTAGACATTTTGGAAGTTTATTTCATTCCTTTTCCCCTTCCTTACTATAAATATGCTATTTTTGCTATATACTGATTAGCCAAAACTTTTTTTTATATTTTTTTTATTTGTAACCAAGGTAGATGCTTTTTTCCCCTCTTTTTGGATGTATGTTTGATTTAGTAGACATTTTGGAAGTTTATTTCATTCCTTTTCCCCTTCCTTACTATAAATATGCTATTTTTGCTATATACTGATTAGCCAAAACTTTTTTTATATTTTTTTTATTTGTAACCAAGGTAGATGCTTTTTTTTCCTCTTTTTTTGGAAGGGGGAAGGCAGGTTAATTGGGGCTAAGTAACTTGCCCAAGGTCACACAGCTAGTAAGTGTTAAGTGTCTGAAGTTGGATTTGAACTCGGGTCTTCCTGACTCCAGGGCCCATACTCTATTCACTGCGCCACCTAGCTGACCCCAAAACTTATTTCTTACCTAACATTTCTTATTCAAGTTTGCTCATCAAATAATCAGTGAGTCAACAAGCACTTATTACGTACCTACTACATGCCTGGCACTGGGCTTAAGCACCAGAGGCACAAAGAAAGGCAAAAAATAGTCCCTGCTTTCAAGGAGCTCACAGTCTGGGGTAGACAACATGAAAATAACTGAGGAAACAAGAGATAGATAGGTAGATAGATAGATAGATAGATAGATAGATAGATAGATAGATAGATGGGTGGTGGGTGGATGGATGGACGAATCGATGGACAGATAGATGGACAGACAGACAGACAGGTAGGTAGACAGACAGCTGGATAGATAGAGAAATATAGATGCACATATCCATATATATTTAATAACAAATAATCAACAAAGGGAATGCTCTAGCTTTAATGGGAAAGGCTTCTTGTAAAGGTGGATTTTTAGCTATCACTTGAAGGACACTTAGGAAGCAAAGAGGCAGAAATGAGAAAGTATCAGGCATGGGAAACAGCCTGGGGAAAAAGAATGTATCGTGTCCTTCACTCCATTGACCTTCCTTAGCACCATCCTTTCAGAAAAGGGTGATGGAGAAGATAGAATGACCCTGAAAATATTTCTAACAGTTTAGACTTCACTTAGCCTGGGTGACTGTAGATTTTTGCTTGGTGGTGAAGAATATACTGATTCCCTGCTATTTCCAGGAATGCAGTTACTTAGTTCACCCAGTAACCAGAGTTATAGAGAGAGGACTGATATAAATTGGTTCAGAATAAGTGAGATGGATAGGAGGTGGTGCTCAATGCTTTGAGCATCACTGCTTGGGGAAGAACTTCTTAAAGAAGAAAACAAAGTGCATTCTCTCTCTCTTTTTTTCTCCTGCAACTCTAGGAACCGGTTTCCGTTTCTTCCCATGTTGTGACTATCTCCAGCCTCCTGCCTGCCACTGCCTACAACTGTAGTGTAACCAGCTTCAGCCACAACAGTCCCAGTGTCCCTACATTTATAGCCATCTCCACAATGGGTAGATACATTTACAACATACATTTTCTTTGTAAACTGTTTCCAGCTTTGTTTTTCCCTTTTCTTTCCAATTGTATGTTATGCTTTTTAAAAAACACTTAGCTCCAAAGTGCTTTTCCTGATGTTTGCAAGCCTATAGTACAAATTGTATTTAGATAAAATATAATTAGAGGTGGGGGCTCCTTCAGGTTTGGAATTACCCAGATATTTACCAGATTACAGTATTATGACATTGCCAGGGCAAAGCAGAGAAATTTTCTGAAATCATGAGAACTGGATAGAAAAGGGGCACCTAAACTAATATTTTTTTAACTTTCATCTTCTTGTCTTATTTTTCTTTTCTTGTTTCCTAATTTCATAGTTTTATTTTGGATTCAGATTTCAAAATGTCTGAGCCAACACAATCATTTCTAGATCTCAAATCATCATTTATATTATCCACAATCCAATGTAAAGACATCTGTCATTAAAAATTTTAAGAACATGATCATCACTTTTTTGTGGGTTCCATTATTACCATTTTCTTTTATATAATTTCATTTCTACATGTATTTTCTCAGAGGTGTCAAATATGGAGCCTGTGGGACACATGGGGTCCCAGTGGCCCTGAACCAGATTAAAATATAATTAACAAAATAAAAATTTTAAAAAACCTAATAAAACAGAAAAAAATACATTTTAAAACTAAATCAATATGCTGTCACCAGGGATTGTTATATATGGTTTAGTGGCCCTTGTTTCTATTTGAGTTTGACACCACTGATCCATAAAAACACAAAGTAGATTTATATAATGTAACCTATTGCATAATGTTATATATTTGAAATACTTAATGAGGCAACAGAGTAGTAGATAGAAAATTGTCCCCAGAGCCAAAAACACTTGGGTTCAAGTCCTGCCTCTGATACATAGTAGCTATGTACCCCTAGGTAATTCACTTAATCTCTTCCTGTCCTAGACAACTATTTGACTATAATTCCAAAATGGGTGCTGATCTATACTGGTAGAAGGGACTACCTCACTGAGAGTTCTCCACACCAATGAAATCACAAGTCCAACTCAAAGATTATAACTGGGGTATAGTAAGAGATAAACAATGAATGCTATATTCCATTGGTATCCATATAATGGTAAGAGATCTGAGGAGAGAACCCTTAGGTGGAAGCTCCATGATTATTTCAGGATGTGGATAACAAGATATGAATGAGTAGTGTTCTACATCATTGAAGGAATATTCATGTCAAGGAGATCACAGATTAATCAAAGCATTAAAGTATAAATATAAAAATATAAATTAATAATGCATATTATTTAATAGATCTTAATAATATAAATTGGATCTTTTATTTAATAATTATAACAGATCTATCATTTTAATCGATTTTTAACCTATTTAGTAATATAATTAGAGAAGAATTTTGTTTTTCCTGTGTGAGGAGGAATAGCTAACCCTTTCATAGCACCTCTTATTTGCTGCATTTATATAAGCTATACATAAACCTATAATCTACAAAACGATAGAAAATTGCACAGTAAGGATCTATTGCATGTTGTTATAAATGAAACATTTTCTTCTTTTCTTTCCTCAAAAGATTGTAAGGTAGCTGATGTATTATGTTGTCATCCTCATTCTACAGATAAGGAAACTCAAACCTATAGATTTTAAATGCTTTGACGAATGGCAAGTCAGTGGCAGTACAGGAATTTGAATTTCATTCTCCTAACTTCTGCTGCTTTCTGTCATGCCGCATGGCATCTCAACTAGGGCAAAGCCTTTCCCTTTCCTAGGATTCTCTAAGAGAGAAGTGGAATATAACCAATCCCTTGAGGGATATTATGTACCAGTAAATTCAGCAATCTTACTTTTAATGAAGAAGAAAGAAATGATTCTAACATGGTCCCCTTTATGCAGTGTGAGCGGGCAACATGCCTCTGTACCCTAAAGCCTTTTGTAGGGATAAAAGAACCAGGATCATTAAGTGCCTGCAATATTTTGGATATCAGATGGAACATTTAGAATACATAGTCCTTTCATAAAGTATTTTGCCATTGACTGATAAATTTAATCTCTTAAGCTGGGCAGATGGATATTTAAGCCTATAAATCAACAGAATGAACTCTACTAGCAGCCTGTTTGTATAACTTATTACTGATGAGGGCAGCTAGGTGGCACAGTGAATAGAGCACCATGTCTAGAGTCAGGAAGACTCATCTCCATAAGTTCAAATCCAACCTCAGACACTTACTAGCTGTGTGATCTTGGGCAAGTCACTTAACCCTGTTGGCCTCAGTTTTCTCATCTGTAAAACAAACTGGAAAAGGAAATGGCAAAACACTTTAGTATCCTTCCTAAGAAAACCCCAAAGGGGTTCACAAAAAGTCCAAAATGACTGAAAAATGACTGAACAACAACAAATTATTGATGATCAAAAGAGAGAGTAGCATACTCTGACTTAATTCAAATAATGATGATTATGATAATAATTAGCATTTAAATAGCCTTTTAAGGTTTTCAAAACACTTTATACTTACATATAAATTGTGTGTGTGTGTGTGTGTGTGTGTGTGTGTGTGTGTGTGCATACTGGTTGCTGAAGTGGAAATGGGAAGAAACTTAGGTAAAGGTGACTGAGGAGACAAAATTCTAAAGTATTCACAAGATTAGGTAGGAAACCATGGCCCAAAGCCCTAAAGAGGAAAATACCTCCAGAGGGTTGGGAAACTCAAGAATAAAATTCTGAAGGACAGAGATTGAACCTGTGATTTTATTGGAAATTTCATTTTATCAATATAGGTCTACACTTTCACTGAACTTTAGTCTTAGAAAGATATCTAGAGCAGTGTCTACTCAAAGTCACATTCAAATAGAAACAGGTGTTACACTCAAATATAAACAGATATCTGCAGCTGTATGTTCACTTAGAAAACCATGAATTATTGTATTCTTTTTTATCTATTTTGTTTAACATTTCCAATTACATTTTAATCTGGTTCTGGCTTCACTTGGGACTTTTGCTGGCCATGTGTTTGATAGCTCTGTTCTAGAGTACTGAGAGGTTCAAATGACTTGCTAGGGATTACTCAGTCAGAGGTGGGACTGGAACCCAGGATTTCCTCATCCTGAGGTTTGTTCTCTGTTCACTTTTCCTCTCCGAGGCCCAAAAGATATATTTATGATGAGGAGGGATAAAAGGAATTCTCTGAAGAGAATAACGTAGACATACACTTTGGAGTCCATTGACTCATCAATAAAATTAAATTTTAAAAAGAACATGCCCTTGCAAAGCAGAGGGAAGGGGGCGGAGGAAGGAATTGCAGGAGGGGGAGGGGAGAATGTATTGAGTACTTTTAAAGTGGTAAAGAAGATACAAGCAAAGGAATATAACTATGGATGAATATAAAAATGTAGAGTGGCGGCTAGGTGGCACAGTGAGTAGAGTGTTGGCCCTGGTGTCAGAAGGACCTGAGTTTGGATCCGGCCTCAGACACTTAACGCACACACAAATAAAAACCTAGCCGTGTGACCTTGGGCAAGTTACTTAACCCCAATTGCCCTCCAAAAAGCAAAAAAAAAAATGTAGAGGTATCTTTTAAAAATAGAATTAGGAACATTAAAGCTTACAATGAACTGAGGCTAATAATGAATATGATAAAGATAATGAAAAGATGGTGTTCTTTTTAAAGCTGCATTAGGAAATAAGGGAGAAAGAGACTAGAAGAAACAGTGACAGTTTGCAGCAGAATTAATGATTAGATATAATCAGGTGAAAAAGAATTACATTCCAGGCTATGAAAAGAATTAGCAAAAGTGATTTTTGACCACTGGTAGTGATGTTGGAAAACTCATAAAGAGTAGGAAAGGTGTTATAAGAGCAGAGGTATGTAATTGTTTTCCAGTCTTAAAAAAAGGAAAGAAAGTAGGGTCTGAAAACTATAGGTTCTATAGATTTTGATCATCACAAAAATCTAGTTTTTTTTTTGTTTGTTTATTTTTGCTTTTTGGAGGGCAGTTGGGGGTAAGTAACTTGCCCAAGGTCACACGGCTAAGTTTTTGTTTGTCTGTGCGTTAAGTGTCTGAGGCCAAATCCGAACTCAGGTCTTTCTGACTCCAGGGCCGATGCTCTACTCACTGTGCCACCTAGCTGCCCCAAAAATCTAGGTATTATTATAGAGTTGGTGAGTGAATATCCAGAAAATGAAAAAAATGATTAAAAATTCAATATGATTTCATCAAGCTAACCTCATATCCCCTTTTGCAGTGAAATTACCAGACTGAAACATTAGAATAATGCTATAGATATAGTTTACTTTGATTTCAGCAAAGCATTTGAAAAAATTTCTTGTACCATTCTTGTGGACATATGGAAAGATAAGGGCTAAATGGAAGGGTAGTGAATTCAGAACTGGTTCAAGATAATAAAATAGTCATTAATGGGTTAATGTCAACTTAGAAGGAGGTCTCTAATGAAATGCTCCAGTTCCTTTTGTGTCCCTCTACTGTTTTACATTTTTAAAAATAGCAAAATAGATAAAAGCATTGATGTAATTTGTACTAATTTTTCCCATGACACAAAGCTGGGAGGGATAGCCAATGCACTGGCAAAATGTGTTTGACAAAAACAGTATCAGAAATGATCCTGACAAGATAAAACACTGCGACAAATATGTTAAAATGAAATTTAAGATATCAAATATAAAGCCCAATGTTAAAGGCTTTTTTTAAAAAAAGCAACTTTTTAAGTACAAGCTTGAGGAGGTATTTAAATAACTGTATGTGAAAAAGATCTGAGTGCCTTTAATGGACTGCAAATCCCATAGGAGTCAATAGCACAATATGACAACCAAAAAAAAGTCAATGATCTCTTAGGCTAAATTAAGAAAGACATAGTGTCCTTGTTTAAGTAGATGATAGTTCCCTCATATTTTGCCATGGTCAGACACATTTGGAGGATTATGTTCAATTCTGGGCATCATATTTTCAGAAGATAATTCACAGCTTCAAAAGTCCCAAGAGTCCCAGGGAAAGCAACCAGAAAGATGAAAGGCTTTGTTTATGCCGAATGAAGATCAGTTGAAGGAACAAAAGTTGTTTGTGTTAGGGAAAAGAAAATGCCTTTGACTATTTGAAGGGCAATTAGACTTGGTTTCTTGGTCCCAGGAGGAAGAATTAGGAGTAGAAGTTGCAGCAAGGCCCCAAATTAAGAAAAAACCCATAACAGAACTATTCAAAAATAGTTATCTCAGGTGGCAGAGGGTTGCTCCTTTAGGTCTCTCAATTAAGGCTGGAAAGCCACTTGTTATAGAGAGGGTATTTAGTCATATGGTTTGGATTGATTGACCTCCAAGGTTCTTTCCAATGCTAATATTTTGTGACTTCTTGGTTGACCACAGATATAATGACACCCACACTTTCCAAATCCCACAGTGATCTTAGTCGTGAAAGAAAAAATAAAAACCATTTTGGACCTTTGAAAAGGAGACATTAATTAATTCTTTCAGAATAATATTTAGCAGCCAGGACTGATGAAATTTACTCTATGATATCCTATCCCAGAAAAATTGTTTCCATGGGTGAGTCCCAAGTTAATAATAATTAGTTATAATAGTTAATAATAAAATCTGTAAAGAACAAAAATTGTTAGTTTCTCTGTGCTGAAACTAACATATTCAACTTTTCTTTGTAGTTACCGAGATGAATCCCAATGTGGTAGTAATCTCAGTGCTGGCAATCCTGAGCACACTCCTGATTGGGCTTCTTCTTGTTACACTCATCATCCTCAGGAGAAAGCATCTGCAGATGGCCAGGTGAGTACCATTTCCCACTAAGCAAAAGTGGCAATTTTTAAAGTTTATTAATTAGTTTAATTTAATTTTTTTAGTTTCAATTTTTAGTTTAAGCTTCCTAGAGTACCCCATCACAAACCATATTGCATTGGAAGTGAGATTCCATCTCAAAACATTTCAGACATTTAACTTCTACACTTCATAGAAACAGAATTTCTTTTCCTTGAACTGTTATTCCACTGATATTATTGCTAAGACTTATTATTGTGGTAATATTTTATTGTGTTAATGACCATTTAAAAATGATGCTATTTATGTATTGTTAGTCTAATGAACTACAGAGTCATGGAAGAAAGATGTGGTCCTGATAAATGTATGAAGATCAATACAAACTTTACAGGATAAGTAGAAGTGTTCTAAAAAACCTTTTTTTGTGAAGTTTTCTAACTAATGTCATATAATCTTTCCAATTTGAGGATCAACTTTTTTTTTTTTTGCTTTTTGGAGGGCAATTGGGGTTAAGTAACTTGCCCAAGGTCACACCGCTGGGGATCAACTTTTTAAAGTCAACATTCTGAATGATATACAGGAAGGCAGAGTGTTATTATATGATATCACATTGGCCATCTTCTCATTAATTAATCCTCCTGTGCCAGGCAATAATACTTTTCCAGCCCCCTCCCCCTCTCCCTCCGAAGGCTGTCTGCCTGCTGGCCACTGAGGGAGGAACTTCTTTGTACTGTTCATCATAACTGTCAGAAATATAACCATAACAAGGAATGGAATTCATAAAAATATTCTTTTAACCCATAATTTTGAAAGCAGAAACCTGACATTTTGGAAGTCATGACAATAGTCTGCATACCTTGCCACACTATCCAACAGGGTGGTGACATAATTCCTTTTCTCTAGAAGTCATCATTCTGGGGACTTTGGGGGAAGCTGGGTTAGAATGCAGGGTAGATAACTCATAGAATAAATAATAACTGATATTTATATAGTTAAATTTGCAAAATGTTTTACATTCATATCAAGAAAACCTGACAATTTCATCTGACATCAAAGTTATTATTCAGCCAACCAACAAGCAAGAATTTGCTTTAAGTTCTAGCTCTATTCTTTAAACTATAGTTGATTTAAAAAATTCTAGCAATTTATTTCACCTTCTGAGCATACTATTGTTAAAGGTTGGAGGGAGAACATGAAAAGTAGCAGACAAATTATTTATCCCTAACTATATATAAAAATAGCAAAAAGAAGAACACAAAACTTTTAAATGCATTTTTATTTGTAATATTAAATGTGGTCATGAATCAGTAGAGGTGGCTTTGCTCTCCTCACCTCTTCCTCCAGACAGAATCCTCACAGAAAATGTCCACTGGGTTAATACAGTGGTAGGACTTTCTGTCCTCTCCCAAGACTTCTTCACTTCCCCCATCCTTGTCTAACTTCAAGGGATCAAGAGAGGGCCTGCTTCTCTTAGTGAGCTCCATCAACAGTTATGATAATAATGGAAGTTTAGACTCTTCCAGGCATAGGGAAGTGGTTGGTCTCAATTTCCTTTCTAAAATTCTGCTTTTGAGAGCTTAAAATATCGTAATAAAAATATCAGATAAATGGTTCATAAACATGTCCACAGTCTCTTAGACTAGAAAGGAATCAAGACCCTTGGTCTTAACTAGAAGCTTTCTTCCTAGTCAATTTTCTGAACTACCAAAATTTCCCACCATACACTTGTTCCACAAATAAACCCAAAGAAGTACAAATATGAGTTGACCTCAGTTGTTTGTGAGAAGTAAAACTAGGTCAATTAAAAAACAAGAAACAACTTAAAGCAGAGAAAAGGAACTGTTTGCACCTGCCTAAAGAGAAATAGATTGGTCCAGTTCCTCCATATTCCCTGCAAGTTCCTGGAACTCTAACCACAGAGGGAAGCTGCCAAATTTGATCAGAGTAGTCTATACTTATTGTTTTCTCTTCTTGTGGGCCTGGGAAAGAAAACACCATCTCCACCAATACTCTCAGTGTATCCCTCTTAAATTACTCTTAACCTGTCACTCCCCCAAACTCTATTCCTACTCCTACTTCTTGTACTTCATGAACTCATTCCCCAATCCTCAATCCCAGGTGATGTTTTCTCTAATTTCCCCCTACCCAAGGTGGGTAAGAAAGGGATCCTGCATATTACATTTCCCAAATTTTGGGGGGAAATTCACAATTGCCTTTGAGGTTTATGGTACCACCCCTCCTATGGGGTGTTATATAGTTATCATAATTCTCTGGCTAGTGATGATCTAGATTGTATACTTTCAGAACCATTTCTAAAATGCCTTTTCCATTTTGTGGCTTATCTTTCATACCACAGCTTGGTGAGTAGAACTTTTTCATTAAATAATAGATTGCTATTATAATAGAAGAGCAGAGAGTAGTTTGCTTCTTGTCACTTTAGATAACCTCAGCTCGGGTATTAAGTACATTTGAAACACCAGGGGGTGAGAAAGATTTTGAAGAACGGTCTCTCTCCGAAGGAAATGAAGAAAATGGACACCACAAAGAATGAGGGGAAAATCTAATGGTTTTTTTGTTTGGTTGGTTTTGTTTGCTAAAACTGTGGTATCATAAAATGCTTGTGTAGTTTAAGATTTAAGTCATTGGAGTTCCTTTCTGTTGGCTTTGTATCTGTCATTTGAAGGTGTGAGTGATTTAAGTTTTCACTCAAATGGGAAATCCTTTTGATTTTCAGTTTTTGTGATACCATGTTTCCTTCCATCAGTGATGAAAGTGATGATTTCAGCAGTGGCTCACCAGACTGGACTCTCAAGTGCTTTTTGTGGTCCAGCTCCATATTAGTCAAGTGGTTTTTCATTTTCTTTAAGAAATTCCTGTAAAATATAAAATATGTGTTAGTTCAGATGTATCTGTTTGGTTACAGTTCAGTGGCCCAGCAGTCAATCATCCTCCCTCTTTCAGTTTAGATTTTTCCATATATTTGACAGCACTGGTCTTATTTCTTTCAACCAGCTGTTAGCAAGTAAAATAAACCTTGCAAATTACAAAACAGGAAAACAGGCTAGAAAGGGTAGGCTAGATCATAGCACAATAGAAAATCATTTGGGGGGGGGGGGATTTAATAGGTTGCAAATGCAATACAGAATGACAATTTAGTAGACTTGTAAAATCAACAAAATATGAACTGCAGAAAGAACTATCGGGAGGACCTCACCATCGTCTATTTGGATGTCCATTACAAAGTATGCTCTGATAAGAAATTGTCTAAAGATGATGAGTTTGTTCATTTGTTCCTATGTGAAGAAAACATGCTTATTGCAGTAACCCTGGAGCACTGCACAGATGCCTAATTTAGATCCATAATCACTCAAAAGTGGGAACACTTCTATCTTCACACCTTCATACAGGCTCAGCTATCCACTCAGGAAAAACCAAATGGTTGAAGGATGCCTGTTATTGTTCAGGCTGCAGATGAATAGACAACCCATATCCCTCATTCATTAGTGCATATATCTTGATCAGACATTTGACATAGGTTCAGAATTGAGCTGAAAGGAAAATGTGCTAGACTCCCTTGAGGATATGATCCCAAACTTTCTCCTGAAACTAAGTGCCATGTTTTAGCAGCAGTACTCTTGTAATGATGTGTGAAAGTGTTTCGTGGAATATTGCAGTCTTCAAAAAGTTAAAGTTGAGAATCACCCTAACATGCATTCTATCCTCATTTTTAGATTTCAGAATATTTCTCTTTCTCCCAGGTATACCCTTCTTATCTCCTCTTTTAGACCTTCCTTGACACTCCCCACTGGAAGTAACTTTCTTCTTCTTCAAATATTCCATAAGAACTTTGATTGGCTCTTTTTCCTTAACAACAAAATCATGTGTATAGCTCTTTAAAGTTTGCAAAACATTTTACATACATTATCTCTTTTGAGACTCAAAACAACTCTGTAAAGTTGATGTCATAGTTATTATCCCAATTTTACAAAATCAGAAACAGGCAAACAGGTTAAATGGCTTGCATAGAGTCACACAGCTAGTAAGTATCTGAGGCTGGATTTGAACTCAGGTCTTCATGACTCCAGGTCCAGCACTGTGGATATCATTAAACTGGAGAACATCCAGAGGAGTATGACTAGGATTAAGGACTGGAAATCAGGCTATATGTAGATTGACTAAGAGAACTAGGGATGTTGGGAGAAGAGAAGACACATCTCCATAATAATTGTTTTAGGTATTTGAAGGGCTATCAAATGGAAGAAGGATTAGACTTGTTCTCCTTGACTCGACAGAGTCAAGAAAAATGAAAGGGGGCCATAAAAAAAGGACACAGTTAGTGCTTGGTATAAAGAGAAATGTTCTAACATCTGAAACTACTCCATTGCAATGGGTTTCCTCTTCAAAGAAAGAAATGCTGGGTGACTACTTGGTAGGAATGCTCTAAAAGGGATTCTCACTGGGGTTTGACTTTGACTTAATGGCCCCCGTGTTCTCTTTCCACTCTGAGCTTTTGAAACTTGAATTCACTCCAAGGTATAACTACAGCTACAAGCCCCGTGACCCCGTGAGACAAAAAGCAAAAGGCTCAAGGCACAACGAAAGAAATTTGTTTATATTCCTATGAACTTCTTTGGCAGATCAAACACTCCAGAGTTTATTGGAGGACTTTGCCTGATGCTTCTCGTGGAAAGTTTGAGGAATGCTCACTGCAGTTAGTTTTAGGGATTTTATTTTTCAGGATCATATTAAAGCCTGGTAGAAGGAACTCAAACATGTGACTATAATTCTACCCAAGTTGATTTTGTTATTTTGTGAAATGGTTGATGTTTTGCTTTTCCAATATAACTTACATTAGCTGACTTTTGTTGTTCCCAGCTCTCCACCTCCGATGTTGTTCAAATAAAGAATCTGTCTTAGAGTATGTTGTGCCAAGCCCTGGCAAGCAGTAACCTTGACTATTTGGTTCTTTTCAAACAGAGAATGTGGAGCTGGAACGTTTGTCAATTTTGCTTCCTTAGAAAGAGATGGAAAGCTTCCCTACAACTGGTGAGTATTAATTTGTAACCACACTTTAGGAAAATGTTCCAAGGGCCCTATTTCACTTTGAAGCTTTGTACTTGATTTTGATTATAAAATTGCAGATGATAAAGACTTCTTATTATTGCTATGACTTCCTAATTGAAATTGTTTCAATTCACCTTCCCAAATGTAATATGGAAGCCCAGAGGGAACCTAGTCCAAAACCCTTCTTTTACAGATAAGAAAATTGAGGCCCATGAAGGATAAGTGGCATGCCCAAGGTTATCAGAGGTAGGATTTGAACCAGGGTCCTCTGACTCTTTTTCACTGTATCAGGCATTCTGATACACATCATGACACATACAAACTGACATTAGTTAGGATCCTGGCCTAGGAGAAACACATAGGGAGTAGCAGCTTTACTATGATACATACATATATATATGTGTATGTGTGTGTGTGTGTGTGTGTGTGTGTGTGTGTGTATAGATAGATATAGATATAGATATAGGTATGTAGATATATGTAGACATTTAGGGTCAAACCAATCAAATGGATAAAACAGTCACACAAATAATACCTAGCTGCCACATGGGCTTAAATAAGGGCCCCAGACCAATGGTGAGCAAATGAGTGGAGGCTTAAAGAAGGTTGGGAGGGAAGGAATATAAACTCCAGTTCCAGGTAACTGCATGGCACAGCAATGGTTCTTTTTAAAGCTCAGCTTTCACTACCCCCTGAGTATGAGCCACTGTTCCTGCTATAATATGTAAATATAAATTCAATTCTCAGGGTCCATAGCTCTGCACTTGGTAAACTGGCACCATAGTAAGATAACTCAGTGAACCTGGAGTCAGTAAGACCTGTGTTCAGATCTGACCCCAGACACTCATTAGTTGTGTGACATAGGCAAATTACTTAACCTCTGTCTGCCTCAGTTTCCTCATCTGTAAAATAGGGATCATAATAACATCTGCCTCCCAGGGTTAAGATAAAAAATGAGAATAAAATGACATAATATTTGTAAAAGCAATGCTAGCTGTTGTTATTATTATTATTATTATTATTATTAATCAAACCAGAAAATTCCCATGGTAACTTATGGAATTATTTCTTTTTATTTTTGGGGTCCCCCCAACCTCTAATTCAGGCACATCCAAAAGAATAGGAAAAGGTTCAGACATGTTTTAAAGGATGTAGCTTTCATATTCCTTGTTACACAAAGTCATAATCTCCACACCTTTGCTGTGCTCTCTGTCCAAGACCTTTAGCTCCCTAAACAGACCAATACCTGGTACTTCAGCAAGGAAATGACGCAGCAAGGAAAACAATTAAGTTGCTCCAGAATCTTAGAGCTGTACTTCTGTTCCACAGAGAAAAGCCCTGGCTTTCTCTTTCCTTCTCTCTTTCTCTTTCTCTTCCTTTAGGATACTCAGTCCTTGCAATCACAATATAGGGGCCAGTTTAGGAAAAATAGCTCAGAGGTTCTGATTTTCCTATTATACACTGCCTGCAAGAACCTCACAGTGGGAAAGAATCTAGGGTTCTCATCTCTTGGCAGGAGCTCCCACCTTGCTGTCCCTACAAATCAACTGCTTTGTCCCTCTGATGGTTTTTAACTGTATCATCCATCCCTGAAAGAGGGAAGATGATTTTACATATTCTGTTTCCCCTTGGGGGATCACAGCTAGTTCAAGCAAAGGCTTCTTGTTGCTTACTACTGGTCCGCAGCTGGTCCACTACCTTCCCCTTAGTCAGTCCCTGTATATTAAAAAAGTCCTTTATGGTTCACCTCAACATAATATGTATGGCACTTTGTGTCCTTGATTTTGTCATTCTTCTTTCCTGTACCTCTGACGAAGGGCTAGTCAGTCATTCCAACCATCCCTACTCTTGCCTTTACACTGAACTCCTTTGGGGTTCCCCCCTTATATAACTCTGTCATGATTCTGTCTCCAGGAGTGAACTGCTGCTTCTGAAACCATCTTCTCTATGAAGGCTTCTCATTCCACAACAGAGGCTTGTACCTGAAAGTCATATTCCCCAGAAGCATCTCTTTTCCCACGTCAGAAGAGTCTCTTGGCCTGCCATAGTCATGGCTAGGAAGATGATACTTAGTTTCTTCCTCCAACTTACCTCGACTTAAGTAAAACTTCAGCTTCTGTGTTGGAAAGGGTGGGAGACGCATCTCTAATCCAAGATAATTGAAGGTCAATCCAGGCAGGGATTTTACTATTAGAGAAATCGAAGGTTGAAAACTATTACTGAGGAAGCAAAATTGATGTTTTCAAAACAGCAAAGATTATTTGAGTTCTCCTACCTATCAGATCACACCAAGCCTTCTCCCAAAGATCTGTCTCATGTATGCAGAGACCTTTTGTAAAATTTTCCTCCAGAGTGACTGTCTTCCACTACTTAATCACAAAGCTTCTGACCATATGATTTCCTTGAATTTCTTTATTCTTCTGTGGTTTCAGATAAAATTTCTTCTTGGGCTTCACAAGTAGAAGCATCTTAATCTCTATCTCTGTGAATTCCTTCCTTGTTATCTCTGGAGAAAAACACACACACATACACCCACATATATATATATATACATATATATATATGCACATATATAAAATCCTTTATTTGATGTGTAAAACCCTATACAATCTTGCTCTTCCTATATTTAAAGTCTATTTATACTTTCTTGCATACTGTTGGTTGGTTGTTGTCTTTTGTTCTCAAAGAAGACCAAAATGACATCATTGTGCTAGGATCAAGTGTGTCCCGACTGTGACTGATAAGACTAATTATGAACTCAGAAAGTTCTACCATAGGTTGGGCACAAATAGTTCATGTGAACATTTGGGCTGGATTCTCTAAATTTGTGCATCTCACATTTCTTTTGAGCTATTTCAGTTCTGCTTTGCTCATAGAACACAGCACCTTCTCTGATGCTAGGCAGTCCTGTGCCAGTGTCTCCCAAGGTACACAATAAATTCCAAAGTTCTTAAGAGAGACCTTGAGAGTGTCCTTGTATCACTTTATAATTCTGTTTGCTGTTCCTTGCAAACAGCACCACACTTCCCACCTGTATCTATTCCCCATGCTTGCAATTTTCTCCCTTCACCCATCTGCTTCATAGTTCCCTGGCTTCCTTCAAGACTCAGATCTAATTCCATCTTCTTTAAGAATTCTTTCATGGTCTTATCCCTCCTTTTCTTCCACTCCCACACTACCCCACCAGATATCAGTGTCTTCATCTTGGAGATTAATGTCCATTTACTTTCTATGCTGTCTGCATCTAGTTATTTACATATTGTTTTCCCCATAGATAGTAAGTCCCCTGAAGTCAGGGACTGTCTTTACCTTTCTTTTTTTATCTCCAGTGTTTTAGTACAATACCTGGCATGATGATTGATTAAAACTCATTTTTTTTCTTAAATTCACTGCTTCTCTAACAATCTTATTTGATTATCCCAACAACTCTCTGAGCTATTATTATTTACAGATAAGGAAATCAAGTGATTTTCCCACCCGGGTCGAATAGCTAATAAGTGTTTGAGGAAAGATTTGAACTCAGGACATCATGACTCCATCTCTGAAACCACTGAATAAGGAGGAGTAAATTTAGGAAACCTTGTTCTGAAGTTTTTCTTCTCCTTCCATTTACAGGCAGTTTTAGGAAAAATGTGTGCCCTCGTTTAGGGGTTTTGGCAGCAGCTGCTGCCTTCCTACTTCTTCCTGCTGTACCCACTCCCCCAATTCCCCATTGTCTTGCTTTCCTCATTTTGGTAAAGTGGGAAAGTGAGCTGGATTTCCTACTTAAGGATATTAACATAAGGATTTCAATGGATTGAAAGTCCATAAGAACAAGTATATTAAGAACAAATTTTGTTCTAATGACAAAGATGCACAAGAGAACTTAGAGCCCAAGCTAATTGACTGTTGGCAGAGCTGCTAATTTATTACAAAATATTAAATAAATTTCACTTATTTTATATTACTCTGAGTATTTAAGCAATCACTTGTGCGAAGTATATATTGTAAAATTGGCTCAGATAGAACAGAATCCTATACTAAATAGCTAAATTAAAAATTTGTTGTATTAAATAGTTTTTCTTAACATAAAAAGGCTCTATCTTTTTTTTTTTTTTACAAAAACATTACTACAGAAACATCTTACTCCTCTGAGTAAGATAGTGATTTGCATTGAGTTGCCAATATGTCCTTATCAAGTTTTGCTGCTGTCTTGGATTATTCTACTGTGCTGAAATGGAAGACTGGAAATCCTTGCAAATGAGATAGTGTAGAACCTCACAACAATGTTTAATTCATATATCCAGAAAACAGTGATAATGACCATGGAGGGTACAAACTTTGGAATTTTGTGCTTTCTCCCACCTTCTTTTCTTTGTCCCCCTTATGGCCAGGGACTGGTTAAGGTAGGGTAGTCTGCAGTTATTAAAAAGAGCAAAGTTAAACGGGTCCATTCCTAGGCAAAGCCCATGATCTGGACCTTATTCACTCCTTATTGTAATTTAACTAAGCAGTTAAGTGCAAGTCAAGTGCAGCTGTGGCCAAACACTTTAATCGCAGGAATCTCATAGTAACATAATAAATAATTCATCAAGGGGGGCACTCAGCTTGAAAATGTATCAGTGTAGAGGATCTCACATTCCTCCTTCCCTCCAATAAAAATTTCAAAACCATCAAGGTAAAATGATGTTAAATTTACTTTACTGGAAGGACCTTCCCCCTTTTAATAAGTTTTTACAAGGATGTCATGTTATATAATATCAATTAGCCAAACCATCAGGTCCTAGCCGAGTTGTTCTGTTTTCTACATGTGGGGTTTTGCGGGGGAGCGGGGGGGGGGGGGTTGATTCCTTAAATGATCCTCATAAATTCTGTTCTTCAGACCTGTGTACGGACTAAACATGGTCTATATATATTACAGAAAGGGCACGGAGACACCTAAAGCAACACAGAATTTACACCCCTCACCCCCTCAGCTCCCAAGACCTTTCTATACAACTCAATTCTATGGTTCTGCAAATATAGGAGGATTAAGGAAAATAATCAAAGGTCTATTACATGATTATAATAATAATTAAGTGACCAGGTAGCTTTTTTACTAGGAAGAAATTATCATCTCAGTGAAGACTTGTCATAAATCCTGCCAAGTGAATGTACTTTTGTCTTTCTATCCCTACCACTGAACTCAATGCCTATATGTACTCAGTGCTTAATATGCTTACTAAATTGAACTTTGAATCTGAATTTTGAAAGACAGCATGGTATGATTTAGAAAGTACTGAACCAGGCGACAGATTCAACCTAACCTCTTTGGGTTTTGGTTTCCCCATTTGCAAACTAGGAGCGAAATACTTGCTCCTCACTGGATTGTACTAGAACTATCGATTTATTTAACATTCAGGTGCTACATAAATATGAATTGCTTTTACTGAGACTTTAAAAGTGGCGATATTTGTTTCCCAATGCACTGCTTAGCATGGAAATAACCCTAATGCCATTTTTAAGTTGATGCTAAAAAAATGCTCTCTTTTAGTAGTAATTTTGGACATTTGAATTTGGACTCCCACCAAGCATTTAGAATCAAGTTTTAACTTAGAACAATAAAAAGGAAGCCATTTTACTTCTCCACTGTTGGAAATCACACCTTAGGTGAGAACATTTTCATCAACATTACACAGATTTCAGTGGGTAGGAAAAAAATTTACATAATTATTTTTCACTGACTTCTTACTGAAACTTAGCATTTCCTTCAATTAATTTAAAACCATTATTCTGAGAAGGGGTTTGTAGGCTTCACCAGGCTGCCATAGTAGTCCATGAAACAAAAATAGTTTAAGAACCCCTGCCTTAGATTAAAGACCAGCTACCTGTCATGAAGCATGATACCTGATACCAACCATTCTTGACTTTTTTTTTTTTTTTTTTTTTGCTTTTTGGAGGGCAATTGGGGTTAAGTAACTTGCCCAAGGTCACACGGCTAGGTTTTTGTTTGCATGTGCATTGTGTCTGAGGTCGGATCCGAACTCAGGTCCTTCTGACTCCAGGGCCAACCCTCTACTCACTGCGCCACCTAGCCGCCCCCCATTCTTGACTTTGGGACTAAATCAAAGATACATTTAAGCCCAGAATTCTGCCTGAATTATTGTACTCATTGATTTCAAACTACTTGTAATTTCAGAATGAAGAATTTGAAGCTGAACTTCTTCCACTTAGTTGGACTTGAAATAGGGTAGTTTTATAGAAATGTGACCTAAAACATTTTCTTAACTAGGAAAAACAAATTCATTCAAAGGAAAGGATATTTTATCAAACAGCATAACAAAATAACTGATAAGAAGATTCTGTCTAATACTCAGAGAAATACATTCTTTCATAGATTATCACAGGGGCTGGGGGTAGGGGAATGGGCATACATAGATAACTCTTGTATACAGGCATGAAGGAGAATGCATATTCACACATACAAAATGGAATACTCAATGGAAATACATGTACCCAGGGTACTTGCACTACTGGGGAAATTCATGACCTTGCAGAGCTACTGATAACCTCTGGGGAGGGGGGGGTCATCATGCTACTGTCATCTGCTCATTGTGAATCCACTGGCACAGAGGGGTGCTGGTAAATCAGAATCAATAAACATTTATTAAGGCGAGGTGTGAAGTGCTGGGGATACAAAGAAAGGAATAAGACAACCCCTGTCCTCAGGAAGCTTACAGTCTTATGAAAGAGACCACACACACACACAAGCTGAAAAGAGGGAGTGTGTCCCCAGCAAGGGGCAGGATGGAGTCCTGCAGCTGGGTGGAGAAATGATCTGAGGATATATGAATTACTGAGTTGGTTACATCTTGCAGAATGACAAGTTTCTAGATATCGTGAATGTTTTAATGACTGGCTATCTGAAAAAATATTCATGACACACTTTTAAGCTCAATTTGCATTATTAACCTTTTCTCCATCACTTTCTTAAGTCTGAACTCTAGACTTAACAAGGCGATAGATCAAGCCCTGCTTTGCAGTGTTTGCTGATTCCCAAGGTGCAAATGCTCACACTGAGCACTTAACAGTCTGAGCCAGTCAAGCTGGCATGCCCTTGACATATCCCATCCTCTCTGCTGTTCCCTGATGGATGTCATGGTGTCTTTGCTGCTCTCTACCCCATGTCCCATCATGTGTCTGCTGGACATCTCTATTGTTCCATAATTGCAGTGTTCACTGTGCTGCTCTCTGCTGCCATCTGCTGGTCTTCAACTACATAGTCTCTTCAGTGCCATCTGTTCCTC
This sequence comes from Gymnobelideus leadbeateri, assembly GCA_011680675.1. NCBI lineage: Eukaryota > Metazoa > Chordata > Mammalia > Diprotodontia > Petauridae > Gymnobelideus > Gymnobelideus leadbeateri. The sequence goes on from WOXC01005023.1 coordinate 236,089, forward strand.
TGCCCTATCTTCTGGGATGCAGTTGCCAGGAAGCCTCTTCCTTTACAAGGAGGAGGTGAGGGCTTTTTTAGCTCATGTAGCCCAAGACCATGACAGCTTGCACCCATCCAAGCAGCTGGAAAAAGCCAATACAAATCCTAGGCCAACATTGCTTATCCTTCCAACTTAGAAAATTCCCTTTAATTACTGTCAAATCCCTGTTAATCTGTGTTCCTAAAAAACATATAAGGGACCCTACACAACAAGACCCCAAAGGAGCAATGTGGGTGTGGGTCACTGCAGTTCCCCTCAGTCCCCCTGCTACTGGATGGTATACAAATAAACTTCAGAGTAAGGCTAAAGAAGCTAGGTGAAACAGAGCTCTCAGATTCTGCCATTACTGTGAGTCCCTCTTAGCAACAAAATCTCTGATCTTTGTTCAGAGTGACTACTAGGGAGGTAACCTGGGTAGGCTTCTTAGATCTTAAAATAAGATTGTACATTCCATTATTCAATCATTCATTTAATAAACATTTATTAATATAAATTGTACTACACTTTCCTGAGAAAAGGATAAAATTTAACGAAGACAGTCTCTGCCAACATAGAAGTTCATTCTAGTATCAGTATTTTTAGAAGGGCAATTTTCTAGGCCTAATGAAAAATATAAGAACATTATTTCTCTAAACATGACATGTAACCACCATGCTAATTATCACAAACTAAGTCTACCTTGTGACTTATAAGATCATTCATAGATTATTTGTCGGTGTTAACATATAAACGTTTATATCCGAAATTCCATAGGATATTTGATTCTACAATTATCTGTCATTTGAATATGTCTATTAGGTAACTGATCTCTGTTTTATGTTTACATTACTAACATCTTGCTTTTTCATCTCCACATCTATTATCTATTAATGCTCACAGGCGTAGGAGTATATTTGCTTTCCTAACTCTGCTACCCTCATGTCTTTGGACTGATTATCTTTTGGCATTTTATATTAACCCCTGGTAAGTGATGTTTTTACTGTTTTCCTTATGCAATATGTGAATAATGTTAGCTTCTTAATAAATAAAAGGGGTTATAAAATTTATTTAATTTGTTGAAAATATCTAAAGTGCTTTTTCATAAACTACAAAACTAATTAAGGCAGTCAGTGGGGCTAAAATATTTTTATTTTTATCATTTATGTTTCTGTTTTTCAAAGTTCTTTTATGATTCCTTTTATTACTTACCTCATCTTTGACCCACATATTTCATGTCTTGTCATACACCTTTCATCTCTGTAAATATGTTTCCCCTTTTTCCTATTTCTTTGGTCCATCAGGAGGCTTCATATCACAGAAAAGACAATTATACAGTCTGTAGTAAAATCAGAATACTATATACACACACTCTCCTTTATTCAGTTAATTCACTAAGTATTTATTAATTTTTGTTTTCAAAATACCATGTCAAGCCTAGGGGATTTAAGTTTGACACAATATGGGCCCTGCTCTCAGGACCTATAGGGGTTCACAGTCTAAGGAAAGGACTAATTATTATCCAAGGAACCAGTCAGCAAAGTGCTACCAACAACCTGAGAAAAGTAAGGTCACACTTGCTGATTTGGGGTGGATATTGAGAGGACAGGGAGGAGAAAAGAAGGAAATAGAATTTAAATGAGCCCTTAATGGAAAAGAGGGACATCAAGCTTGGAGATGGGGGAGGCTCTTCCAAGTATGGCTTGTGCAAATACATAAGGAAAGAATGAGAACAGAGGATGAAGAATAACCAGGTTTGGTTGAAATGTTCAATTTAATAAGCATTTATTAAATGCCTAGCATTTGCCAAGCACTGTGGATACCACACACACACACACACACACACACACACACACACACACACACACACACACACACATACACACACACACACACATGCCTTCTCTCAAAGATCTTATGTTCTAATAGAAGAACACTTATGTCGACTAGTAGATAAAAGACAGATGAAATAAAGAGAAAACAATTTCTGGTGGGGCACCAGCAACCAGAGGGATTAGGAATGGCAGGTAGCTGATTCCTAGAGGTGGAAGTGAGGAGGGAGAGTATTCCAGGAATGGGGACAGACTATGCTAAGGAATGGAGAGAAAATATGGAATGTCACTTATGGGAAATAGTCAACAAAACAATTTGGGTGAATGATGGGGAGTGAGGTGTAGTCAACCTGGAAAGATATGGTAAAGCAATATTAGGAAGGGCTTTCAGTGCCAAACATTGTAGAGTTTATAATTTATGTCAGAGGCAGTAGGCAGGGAGCCGATGATTATGCTAAGAAAGTGGGTGTAAAGAAGAGATGAGGGTCCAGGACAGAATCCTGAGGCAAACCCACACATAGTGGAAGGACCATGAATAATGAATTATCTTGCAAAGGAAACTGAGGAATCTCTTACTAAGATTGGAGGAGAATCATAACAGAGAAGTCTCAAAAGCCCATGGAAGAGAGAGAATTCAGGAGATTAGTATGAAATAAAGCTAGTTTTGTGGATTGGAGTCAAATTATGGAGAAGCTTAAATGTCAGAGTCAGGGACTGAACATAAAAAAGAACACAAGTATTTGAGGTTTCTAAATTTTTCTAATTTCTATTTCCCATTGAGGATAATTCCTTGGATTCTAAGCATCATTTTCTTTTCTTTTGAGTAAGGAATTAGCTTGGGACTGAGGTATTGAGAAATGGGCTATTCTTTGAGAACCAAAAGAAAATATAGCAGTCTTTCAGAAGCAATGTTTATAATACTTTTGCTCTTGAATATTAATCTATGTTCTTTGGAAGCTATAGTGGTGGACATGTAGATCCAAGGGCATAAGTAATTTGAAGTGTTACAGAGAAAAGGAATAGAAATAATTAAAAGACTAAGAAAGGGACCTAAGGGTGGGGGGAGGGAGATGAAATGAATTGGGATTATTTAATTTGTTGAAGGGAGAGTGAAGGGACTAATTATGCAAAGGATTATGACTAGATATTTCTAGTTCCTCTGAGAACAGGGTAGATGCAGCAAGAAGAATTTAGAAATTGGGCTGCAACAGAAGAACTACATAAAGAACTTCCAGGAGATGAGGTTTGCTAATTATTATAATGAGTAAAGGAAGAATGCTGGGGAATCTTGTTTCAGGATTTTTTTTTTAGCACAATAGCCAATGATCCCTTAGGACTGCAAGCAGGGGGGTGAATGCAATGACTAGTCAAGAAGGACATGAGTGGTCCTGGATCAAAAATTTGAGTGGGAATTATAACTACCAAATTATATATGTATGTATTTAATCTGTAATTATTACTACTAGATCCCCTTTATTATCCTCTTGCTATACTTAAAGTTATAATCAAGTAACTCAATGCATATTTTTCATGAAATGATCTACTTATTTGCTATTTTAAAAATTCTGTGTTCTATTACTATGTTGAAGGTATATATTTTTCCCTTTTTCAGGACTGTTAGGTCACTATAATTACACTCTCTTCAGTTTGTTTTGTATTTTTTACATTAATATTTCATACTCATTATAAATAATATTATACACTATATGAAGTATTACATTATGTAATATGTATCGTATCATATAATATCTATATAATGCATTTATGATATATGAGTATAAAATGTATATTTATATATTTTCTAAGATAGCTCTATGTACATATACATACACATACATATATATATGTGTGTGCGCATATATTCTTCCTACTTCTGCTTATTTCACTGTATGTCTTCCATATTTCTCTGAATTTTTTATATTCATCATTTTTATAATAGATTAATATTCTAATACCTTTATATACTGCAACTTGTTTAGCCATTCTCCTGTTGACAGGCATATACTTTGTTTCTAGTTCCACAAAAATTGAAAAAATGAATATTTTGCTTACTCTGATATTTATTAATGCTATCATCTAACCATTTTAAACCATTTATCATTATATACTTATTACATACTATATCATTATATACTTATATTTCTCTCCACAAGTCGCAATAAAACAAATTACTAATATTAAATTTCTTTCCATCTCACTTTTCAATTCTCATCAGAGCATCCTCTATTTTTAAACTCCAAATATGTAAACGTGTATTTTGATAGTTTTTACTAGACACCTTTGGTGTAGTTCTTTCTTCAGACAAGGTCCATTTAATTTTTGGCAGCCACAATCAGGGTAAACCCAAAGATAACACAAATTTCTACTTTTCAACTGAGATGGTGCCTTCTAAGAATAGAAACACAGCTTTCTGGCCTTCACACATTTCAGTCAGTCAACCATTACATATATCTTGATCATTTGCTATACACAGACTTGTACTAGCTATTGTAGGGGATGCAGAAGCATAAGGGATAGACCCTGTCTTAAAATTCCTGTTTAAGATTAGGAAACCATTCAAATGTCCTCCGTTTAGTCCTGTTTTTTTTTTAAATCCTTCTAAGAATTCTACTTTTTATCCTAATTATTTCCATTTGTTGAATATGCATTGTTCATCCTTTCAATTTTCCCATCTCTATGTATTGCTTAATACCTCCCATCATACTGTTTTAGATTTATCATAGCATCATTTTTCTAAAATCCCCTCCAGTCTCCTATATAAATTATTCACTTTCTACAAAGGACTTTGTACTCTATGGGTTTCCAAGTAAATCCCTATGCTGCCTTCCTTGTTTTGTATAGAACTCAAGAAAATCTCTCTCTTAGTGTTGGTTGAATCTTTTCTTTTTAATGGCCAGAGGACAGGTGCAGGGGAGTATCAATGTGGAGTGCCATTGCTCAGTTATGTTAATCACAGGAATATGTTACACCAGAATTTCTTATATCAGTGATCTCAGATTTTGTCTACTATTTAAAGCAAACATCAGTTTCAATAGGGTCTAGGATCACCACACCCACAGTGTGGTGAATTATTCATTTGGTTATGTTGAGTCTATAGCACTTTCCATTTTCAGCATGAAAAAACATAGCTTCTACTGCTCATCTTTGCTTTGAATGAATTTGTGCTCCATTTTTGTTTTGGAAATTATCAATTGATTTTTTTTGGATTATTTAAAGTGTTTTTTTTTTCCTGTTCATTTCATTGCATTCTATGTAATACTTATTTTGAGAATCCATTAAAATATTTCAATGAAACTTCAGAATGCTCTCATACCTTCATAATTTTTCTTTTAGATGAATTCCAGTTTGGTTGGTTGTCCTGATTTGCCATTTTCATTGAGATTTATAAATGCATTTTGACTACTTGAATTCATTCAATTTGACATTGGGGGAAAGTTTTCCCTAGTATCAAATGAAAAGTGAAATAATGAAAAGAAATTCTTCATTCTTCATATTTATGCTATATAACAACACTTTTTAAGATAGGTCATTTAGAAAATAATTCACTATGCTTAGAAAATAGTTCCAAATTGGCATTTTTCATTATTGCAGTGTAGAATATCAGATAGGGAAATAGCCGTAGACCTTGGAAGACCTCTGTTCAAGTTTAGCCCCAAGTCAAGTCAATAAGCATTTATTAGGTGCCACTGTGTTCCAGGCCCTGTATTTAAGCACATAGAAAGTAAAAAACCATCCCTGCTCTCCAAGAGCTCGCATCTAAATAGAGGTAATTGAATCCATGAGAGCTGTTAAGATTATGAAGTGAAATAGTATAGAAGAAGAGAAAACCCAGGAGAGAGCCTTGAGGGGGCACCCATGGTTATTGGATGTGACCTAGATAAGATTTAGCAAAGGAGATTGAGCAGGAGAGGTCAGATATATAGGTAAAAAGATGAGCAAGAGAGAACGGTGTCATGAAAACTCAGAAGGGGGGGAAAGTATCATAAAGGAAAAGATGGTGAATAGCATCAAATGTAGCAATAGCAAATCTAGAAGAATGAGGATTAAGAAAAGGCTATTAGGACAATTAAGAGATGTTAGTAACTTTGGAGAGAGTGATGAGATCAGATACTAGACTTCGAAGAGTTAAGAATAAAGTAGAACAACTTTGAGTGACTAAGTCATTTTTATTCTTATAAATACCCAAATCAACTACAAATGGCCTATGAAGGAAGACACTATCTGCATCCAAGGAAAGAACTCGTGATTAGAAGTATGCATAGAATGATTTTACATATCTGTATAATGCATACATACATACATACATATTTGTGTCTAAAGATAGTTATCTCTGGGGTGGAGGAGGGAAGAAAAAAGGGAAAAAAGAAATTTACATGATAACTTTATTACATATTTAAAAGGAATAGCACAATGTACATAATAGATTTGCAGTTTCATTGTAAACATCATTTTGTTATATAATGGAAATACTTGTTTATTCCATAAATTAAAAAATACAATAAATCATTTTTTAAAGAAAAGAGTAAGAGGAAAGAACACATGCTGCTACATACTATGTGACCCTGGGCAAATTACTTAACTTTTTCATGCTTTAAGCAGCTGTCTGATACAGTAAGTAGTTTTCAACATTTTTTGTTCTACAAACCCCTTTCAACAACAATAAAATTATATTGTGATCCCCCAGGGTGATTTAATATTCTATTAATAATATTCTGTGATTATTTACTGCTTAAGGCACCATTAAAGAACTGTTAGCACAAACCTCTTGAAGTTTTCTGAACCATTAAATAGGAACTATTTTAGTTTGATGACTATAGCTACAAAGAAAATGCTGACTTGGGTTAAAAGAGCTTGTTTCCATGTCTGTGAGTTCTCTGTATGAATGAAATAAGAGATCCTATCCCTCTTACCACTTTAATATACATTATACCTTCTTACAAGACAGTCAAATTAAAACTACTAGAAATAAGTTTCTAGTGGATTAAATTTACAACTTCAGTTTTGCATTAGCATTGCAATTTAAAAAGCCTGAGCAAGTAGGGAAATTCTCATGATGTTGCTATGTAGTTTCCCCATCTTGTCTGTCATAATCCAGCATCTAAAATTTGGCTGTTCTATAAATTCAGGATGAGACAAACAAAACATTGCAAACTAGTTCTGCTCAAATTATAGAAATACACACGCCACTGATGATGAGACAACTGAAACATTGGTATATAATGTATATTGAGACAAAAGTTGATTCAGGCCATATCACCTCCTCCATAACTAGATGTCTAGCCAGCTCTTGAGTAGTGACTGCAGATTAAGTTTTCATTGTTTAATGCATTCATGTTGCCATCTCAATTTCAGAAATGGATTTATTTTCTTCTCCATCTTCTATTCTTTTGCCAAGAATCAATAGGAGTTCTGATTTAGGTAGGAAAAATCCTTATACCTAGTTATAAAATCTGTTGGCAGCTTCATATATTTTCCAAAAACACTGTCTACTTTCAGTTTTTAAAACTTTCCCTAGAATAAAATGAAATTGAAATGTTGAAAGGAAATGATCTAATAAAGAAATTGGATAAATCACTTCTTGTCAGTCCTTGTTCAACCCAATCCCATCCATAGCCAGTCTTGCCTATAAGAAAAATATTTTATTAAAATCTTAAATGTATTTGAAACAAATTCTTAATGCCTAGGTTAAAAACTATGTTAGACTAAAGAGGGTCCAGAGATGTTTTAATATGTACAGGATGTTAAGTGGGAGCATAGGGGAAGAATACTTGGATGGTTCTGCTTCCTTCTGCCCGTGACCATGGATGAGGAAAAGGGAGAGGAGAAAGAGAACTGTAGAATGATTTGCATCCCACTTGGGAATGGGCAGGAAACAAAATCTGCCAGGGACAGAAGAGCACCAGTCCCTCTATGTGCCATCCTTCCCATCTACTTTCTTTGCTTCCCTCTCTTCTTACTAATATTTCCCTCACCCTAGGCTCGAAGTTGTGTCAAATACCTCACATGATGAAAAACTAAAATGAAAATATTCATTTAGTAAAGATATTTTACTTTTTTGTTTGGAACATTCAGCAGTACATCAATCTGATGCCTTCAACTGGAATTTAAACTGGTGTTTCTGACAACATTAACATAACTAGTGATGTACTAAACTTTATTTTCATATATCAATATCAAATATAATTTATCTTCCTATATTCTTATGAAATCATAAAGATGTTGAGCTAGAAAAGACTTTAAAATAATTTAATCCAACTCTTTCATTTTACCCAAGAGGAAAATAAGACCCCTATAAGTTAAATACTTGCGCATGGTCACATAGCTAGTTAGTGGCAGAGTTGGACTAGAGACCAAATGTTTTCACTTCTCATCCAAGGCGATTTTCATTCTGAATGCTTTCATTAAAAAGATAAAAAGACCAACTTGATATTACTATATTTTTAACTTTGCTTTAAAGTAGGTTGTTAGATCTTGATGGGACTTTGAAAGTGAATTATTCCAACACCCTCATTTTATAAATGAAGAAGCAGTAACTTAGGACAAGTGATTTGTCCAGTGTCACCAATTTAGTTAGAAGTAGAGCTGGGGCTCCTGATCCCTATTCCTTTGTTCCCCTTCTCTTACTTTACAATCTTCTTGCTTCTCCTTATATTCCATCTCCCCTCTCTGTACCTTCCCATGCCTGAAATACAGGCACTCCCATACTCTCCTCTGCCTCTTAAAATCCCTTTATAATTTCAAAATTCTGCTTAAACTCCACATTCTACATAAAGTATTTCCTCATCCATCAAGACTGTAGTGCACCCCTCCAAAATTTTTACCTTGTATTTATTATGTCTATATTCTTTATATACTTATCATGTGTTGTCTCCTGTGATAGAATGTAAGTTCCCTAAGGACAAGGAATAATTCATTCCTGTCTTTGTATTCCTGAGTGCCTAGAACAGTTCTTCTTGCCACTGTAACACACCGTTTCCCCAGTAATTCATACCAACAGATTATGAACCAAGATGTTTAAAAATTCGTTTAAGGCATTATTCTGCTATATTTCTGAAAATTAAATTAACCCTATTTAATTACTGATTACTTGCAATGTATTTTGTAGGTAATACAATGCAATTTATCCTTAACTCAGAAAAATAAAAAGTAGCATTCGTAAGCAAAAAAATTGAATTTTCAAAGTAATGTTCTCCCTGTTGGGGAAGAACAGTATCAAGATGAACACACATACACACATATGTATGTATATCTATGTATATGCATATGCATACATAAATATACACATATGACATATATATCAAGTGTGTATATGTAGATATATAGCTATGATGTAGTATATATGATACATCATGATATATTACATATATTAAATATATCTATATACATATATAGATATATTTTTATATGTAATATACATATTAGCTTCACCATGGCAGTGTTCTTCATATCACACACACATATACACACTCATTGATATTATTACTTTAAGTTCTTGGCCCTAACCAAATTATTTAGAAAAGATTGTCTTAACTTCGGTTAAATGCAAAATAGAGAGTGTAAGTATAGCTTTATTATGCACTAAATCTTTTGGGACACCAGTATTTATCTTTATATAAGATCAAAAGCTTTAAACTGCACTAAGACAGCATTTATATTTCTAGCAGGATGCAGGATTCCAAGCTTTTGTTTTCCTTTACTGTGCCAGTATGTGCCAGGGTGGTTTTGGAATCAGGTAGAGCTGGTATTTTTTTTTTTTGCTTAGAAATTGTAGTTACATATTTGTAAAATCTGGAGTTTCTTACTAAATGCAACCTGAAAATATAAGGAAAGATAAAACATAGTCATGTTCTCGGGATCAAAATTTGAAAGATTCTTTTAACTAGACATCTCAGATTACAAACGTCATTTTTTTTTTCATTTTTAGGAAGGTAGCCAAACTTGAAATAGTTTTTGATGAATATTAAATGATGTTGTGTAATTAAGGAAAACCCCCTCTAATTCAAGTTATTATGTTAACCAGCTATTTTGCCCTGATAAATGTTTTAATCATTTTGTTATTATCATTATTATTATTTACAGGAGTAAAAATGGATTAAAGAAGAGGAAATTGACCAAGTAGGTTTTTCTGGATTTTTTTTCTCTTGATGACTTATGTAAATATATCTATGTGAATTGACAAGTCTTAGCTAAATTACAAAAGAGTAAAAGTCTGCAGAATGATGTTTGGGAAACAAATGTATCTTATAATGTATAACAAGTCTGTATACTGAAAATTAATAAAACTTAGCCAAGAAGTCATGTGACTTATGTTAGTAAGATCTGAGTTTAAACTCTGCCTCTAATACTAAGGTAAGCCACTGAACCTCACTGACTCAAAAGTATTAGAAAACTAAGACAGATGGGTTATGACCTATGTTGGTGGAGAAACTTCCTCCACCTAAGGAATCATAGGCTCTTGATGAAAATACTGAGAAAGGATGTCATAGAAGAAACCATAGCACACAGAAAAATCAGGAAGGAAAAATTCAAACTGAAATATCAGAAAAATTCTGTGAGAAATTTTTTATTTTGGGTAACAGAAATTTTGCAGAGTAATTTTGACAATTCTCATCCAATAGACCATCTAAGACAAGACTAGCAAACAAAAAAGTTATGAGCAGTACTCTGAATGTTTTGTCAGCTTACATTTTTGATTCAGTGATTGTATCATAGAAGATCTTTTTACCACATTTAGCATATAATAAATACTTCTGGAAGTACTGTCTCAGACAACCTCAACAAATAAACAGCAAAAAAAAATATTTCTCTGGAAATGTATTTCAATTATCCAGGAACAGTTAAAGCAACAGAAACAGGATTCAATTGTTAAAGATTAATGGTTGCTGGGTTTCCATAGCCTAATTACCCATTCCCTTCAGGCTTTTCCTTCATTAAAAATAAAATTGTTTTAAATTAAAAACGGGACATTTATGCAAACAATTCACTCTTGATATTTGCCTCTGGTAGAACATTGGATCATTGCTAATTGCAGGCAAAAAAGAGGGGAAGGGTTAGGGTAAGTAATAGCTAATCCAGGAATTATCTACTCCCATTGGTGGTAGCTATGGAATAGATAATATAAAACAGTGGGTAATACAGAAACTGTTCATCAAATAGATGAAAATTAATAGTATTAGAATTTTTAGAATTAATTTTATTTTTACATTACACTTTTCTCCTTAATTAAATTTTTCTCTAAATTTTGTAGTCAACAAACAATGAGCACAGGGAAATCTTGTATTCTCTGCATCTTTCAGCCAATTTGTAATGGTAAAGATTTGGTCTTCTGTGGAATTTTACCCACGAAAATCTAACTGTACTCTTCATCAAGATTTCCCTCAATATTTGTACAGACTCTTTTAATAAAAAGCTACTTAGATGGGGAAATAGGCATATATTGCAGTAGAAGTCGATATTCCCATGGTCATGTTTTATGGACAATGATAAAGGCTAAGCTTCCCCTCCCCCCATTTCTTTGATATCTTCTTTTCTCTTTCATAAACCTTGAGAACTGATCTCTCAAAACCCTCAAAATTGTGTTATCTCCAGTACAGACTTTTTCTTTGAAAACTTGGTCTGGTTCTTTGTTCCTTTTAATACTGTCTCTACCTCCTCTATAACAAGCACACAAAAGCCTGCAATATTAGTTGCCATGTGGTGGCTTCACTGTCCTTCAGGGTGAAAACAGTTCATTATAAAAAATATTTACAGACTTTTTCCATTTTCATCTTTTTTGGGGGATTTTTCTTCCAGTTTCATCCTTAAATGCCTTTGATATGACTTTGTTAATATAGCACCTTTCTGAACTGATGTATCAACTTCTATTCATATTACCAGACTGAATCTCCAGAAGGTAGATGATTATTTCTGCCCTCAGGGTTCTAGGGGGTAACCCTGAGCAATTAGGGTTTCTAATGCCATCAATCACAAGTCTTCACAAGTGTGATTCCCCCTCCAATATATTAACCAGGTGATATAGTTAGCTTTTTACAAAGCACTATTTACTAAGAAGATATAGCAAGAACAGAAGTAATAGAAACATCCCCAAACCAGGGCACACTCTCCCTTCTGTACCTACTAAGTCTCTGAGGAGGGTGGACTAAAATTAAAACATGAAGGTGATGCACACATGGAGTAGCTCACAACTCCTGGCTGTGGGAGTCCTTTTCTTCCTTTTGTGGGGTCCCTACCAAGTTCACTTCTGGGCGTAATGCCATAATCACTTCCTTCATCAGCTGGGCTTGCTCCTGGGTCAAGTAAATCTCCGCTCAGGGTTGGCTCTTCATGAGAGTCAGCTACTGTTCTTACAAGCTCTGGTGGTTTCCTACCAATTTTTAGATAGTTCAGGAGTTTCCTGATAGCTCTTCTGACTTTTTTTGAGACTGGGTCTCTCATGGCCTAATCACATTATTATTATTTTTTTTTTTTTTAAAGCAATTGGGGTTAAGTAACTTGCTCAAGGTTACACAGCTAGTCATTTGATTTATGCGTGGGTGCTCATTTTCTGAGGCCGGATCTGATCTCGGGTCATCCAAACTCCGAGGCCGGCGCTCTTACTCACTGCGCCACCTAGCCGCCCCTTTAGGGCAATTGGGGTTAAGTAACTTGCCCAAGGTTACACGGCTAGGTTTTTGTTTGTGCGGATTAAGTGTCGGAGGCGGGCTCCGAACTCAGGTCCTTCTGATTCCAGGGCCGGCGCTCTATTCAATGCGCCACCTAGCCGCCCCTCCTAATCACATTATTAATGGGCATGGGGGCTTTGACCTGATTCATTTCTGTCCTTCTCAGGCTCAATCCCTTTTAGGTAGCCTGGTAGCTCCCTATTCCCAGTGTCTTACCATGTCAGTGCCAAACTTAGTGTGAAAAACCAAGCATCTTAGGCAACTGCAGCTCAGAATTCCTGACCTCAAGGGATCCATTGACCTCAGCTCCCTAAGTAGCATGTACAGGTGTGTGCCATCAAGCTGATCCATTTTGTCAGGGGTTACTCATTCTCCTAAAATAAGGAAAGAACACGACAGAATGAGGCACCATGAACTCAAGCAGATGGCTTCTGGTGCTGCTGCTCCTCCTTTCAGTTAGAGGCTTATAGCAGTTATTTTTTAACAGTATTTTATCTTTTCTAATTACATGTAAAGACACTTTTCAACATTCATTTTTATAAGATTTTGAGTTCCAAATTTTTCTCTTTCTCTCCCCACCCTCCCCAAGATAGCAAGAAGCAATCTGATACAGGTTATACATGTGCAATCATGTAAAGTATGTCTACATTAGTCATGTTATGAAAGAAGAAACAGCACAAAATAAAAGACACAAAAAAAGAAAGTGAAAATATTATACTTTGATCTGCATTTAGACTCTTATTAGTTCCTTATCTGGATGGAAATAGTGTTTTCCATCTTGAGTCTTGGAATGTATTATTGAGAAGAGCTAAGTCTATCATATTTGATCACCATATGATGTTGCTGTTACTATGTATATTGTTCTCCTGGCTCTCCTTACCTCATTCAGCATCAGTCCATGTGAGTCTTTCTAGGTTTTTCTGAAACCTACCTGCTCATCATTTATTTTTTCTTAGGTTATACGTATGTAGTCATGCAAAACATATTCATAACATGTAGTGAAAGAAAACATATAAAAGAAAAAACCTCAGGAAAAGTAAAAAAAAAGTATGCTTCAATTTGTATTCAGATACCAAAAGGTCTTTTTCTGGGTAGTTTTCATAAGTCCTTCAGAGATTGTCTTGGATCGTTGTATTACTGAGAATAGCTAAGTCATTCACAGCTGATCATCTTACAAAATTGCTGTTACTTTGTACCGATTACATTTCACTTTGCGTCAACTCATGCAAGTCATTCCAGTTTTTTCTGAGAGCATCCTACTCATCATTTCTTATAGCACAATAATATTCTGTTACATTCATATACCACTTGTTCAGTCATTCCCCAGTTTATGGGCATATCCTCAATTTCCAATTCCTTGACATCCCCTCAATTTCCAGTTCTTTGCCACCACAAAAAGAGCTATAGTAGTTACTTCTTAGCTGAAAGTCACCAGGAGAGAGAACAAGTATAAGGTCAAGGCAGGACATATTGATCATTTTGTAGAACTGAGTTGTAGTTCTGTTTTCAGTCCTTCTGGCTTTGAAGGCAATTAGAAACTCATCACCACTGTACCAATCTCTCAGCCAACATGTTCAGAATAAAGCTAACCAAGGCTTCATACACTATACTGAGACCAGGCAGGGAATATTGTACATGCTCTGAAGACAAAGACCTTATTGGCCAGTGCTCAACCTGATTAATTGGATCTCTCACCAAGTTTTTGTTTTGTTGTTTTTAAAATATTTTTTTAAATTTTACATGTATAATCTCTATGACTTCTGACTATAAGAAATAATGCTTTTTAATTTAGTTTTTAAAATTTGTCTAAGGAAATAAAATATAAGGTAGAATGTTCCAACTATATTTCTGACCATTAGATTAACCCAGTCTAATTACTGATTAATAACTTTGTAATTAGTTACCCCAAACTCAGGAAAATCAAAGGTAGGATATATTATGCTAAAACACATGACAACTCAGTCAGGGAGTCAAAGTTGGTTTGGAGGAACTTTTTATCTTCTTATTGTAGTAATTAATTAAAATTAATTAAATTTCTCTATTACATTATTATAGTCAATGATGATGTCCTTTCCTCCATCTATTTGCCAACTCTTAATATAAATAGCTTTTTAAAATAGGTTATGATGGAGCGGTTTTTAGTGTATGGAATTTTTTTCTTATTTTCATTCTTTTCTCTATTTTTCTACTAATTTTTCTCTTTACTAAGTTGTTGCTCTGGCTGTACACAGATAGTTGATTCAAAATTGACTCCCTTATCAATGAGTCTTTCCTATCCATTAAAATATAATCAGTTTTATTTTTTAATGTTATCCAGTGTTCATCATGGCTAGCAATTCTCTGGAAAGCATACGTGAATTATAGACATGAAATTTTCATATAATTTTTAATCATTGATCTTTCACAGTTTTTATTCTTGGGCCAGATTTTCAAACGTATATTTTGCTACCCTCGGCTTGATCATAGTGTCATTTTCCTTTTATTAATCATCTTTTCCAATCTGATGGTTTTAAAATAGAATCTCAGAGTTGTTTTAATTTGCATTTCTCTTATTATGAGTGATCTGGAACATTTGCATAAGGCTATTTATAACCCAGATTTCTTCTTTCCCCACCAATCTTTCAACTAATTACACATTATTTCTCCTTATAAATTGCTCCAGCAAACTGACCTACTTGGATTACTCATTTGTGGCATTTCATTTCCTTCATCTATACTTTTGCATAGACTATTCCCTGGTCTAGATCAAACCCTTAACTCCTTTCAAAGCTGAGCTCCAGTGTGACCTCCTTTAAGAAGTCTTTCCAGATTTCCTTAGCTATTAGATCTCCTCTCCCCACCAAATTACCCCTTTATATTTTTTGTGTATGTCCCATTATCTCATTTTATCCTCATAACAACATTGTGAGGGAGTTGCTATTGTTATTCAGAGGCAAACAGAAATTAAGTTACTTGCCCAGGGACACACGGTAAGTTAGTATCTGAGACCTGACTTGAACTCATGTCTTCCTGACTCTGGGCCCAATGCTCTGTCCATTGTACCACCCATCTAATATCATTGGAGGCATGCAGTATATAGATTTATGTTTGCACACTATGATTGCTCCTGTTATGGGGATGATCCAAGACAAAGTCCATGTTGAAGAAGGACTCTTGTAGATGGTGAGGTCCTCCAGATACTCCTATTTATTAATGGCCTTATATGGATTCAAGAGCAACCCAGAACATTGCAGGGCATCCTAACTAACATTCTTAATCACTCAAAAGGGCCTGGACTAACTCTCCATTTAGAAACAATCAAGTGTTGAAAATGTTTGGATATCTTCCATCATATGTAGATCTGGGACAAATATGGGAAACACATACTGAGTGGTCCCCAGACTTGAACCAAAGGACTATTAGAAATTGCAAAGTTCTCTTAATTGCCTTAAGCTCCTCTAGGAAAGAAAGGTCCATTTAAAAAAAAACTAGCATTATTTTGCTGGTCTTATATGACTAAGAGTGATGAAACACTGTAGTCTCCAAAGAATCCTAATCCAAATTCACTTGAAGAACAGTAGAGAGATCATGGTGGACATGGATGCATCATAACACATTACAAACAAAGTGTTATGTAAATGAAGCAATATAGAGGATGCCATCAAAGTAGTGTATGAGCAAAAAGAAAAATGGGCCAGTCAGTTTGGAGAGACTGAGTCAGAAAACCAGATGGCCTGCTAGCCAGGAGACCTTGAACAAGTCACTTAAACTCTGCCTCAAAATGGAGGTAATAATGGCATCTACCTTGCAGTAAAATGAGATATTTATAAAATTCTTTTCAAACCTTAAAGTACTATATAAATTTTAGCTATTATTATTTTATATTATACATGTAAAATTTGCACATATACATGCAAATATTTATTAGCTTCTTTATATGTGTAGATAAGGAGAGACAGACAGACAGACAATAAATATGTGATATTCACTAGAAACCTTCCTAACTCAGTAAAGGACTCATCAGAATTTGTACTCTGCTGCAAAAGCCTTTAAGAAAATCATGTCAATTCTGTCCCCAAATATTACATGAATATTATATATGCATATATTTATATGTCTACATATATGGTAAACACAAGCACTCATTAAATGCTTAGTTCAATTTTGCCTGAGTTTCTATATAATTTCTTTATCCTATTAATGCTGAATTCAGCAGCATTTCTGGGGTTCTGATAAAATGGTTTGGCCAATTGTAATGCCAAGCAAAAGCAACTTCCAAGGTTCAGATCATGAGCATAGCAACTCTCCATTTATTCAGTAACAGATGAAGGCCAAACATTCACAGAAAAGAGAAAAACAAAATATAGGGTAACTCATTCAACTAGTAAGTCCTCAGTTCAGTCACAAAGCACAAAAGTCAAAGTACTCCACCCCTGGGTAGTCTCAATTGGAGATTAGTTTCCAATCATAAACAAAGTACATTCATATCTTCAGTCACAAAGCACAAAGCCCATCCACCCCAGGTCACAACTAGGTTACAATATCATCACAGCATTTAATCAATACCCAAGGAGAGGTCTTTTCTTCATCTTGACCCAAGGCAAGTTCTCAGAAGGTTTTGTTCATGGGAAGACAAAGCTTAACAAAGACACCACAACAGTTATACACATTGCCAGCATCCTTTTCAATTCACCTTCTGCCCATGAAATCAACCTAGGCCCAACAAGGTCTGAGACCTCTATCAACAAAAGCCTCTGACAAAGTAACATCAAAACAGACAGACAAAATACCGGCATCACAGTCGTGCTTCCTCAGTTCTTGGCAGCTCTGGGTAGCAGTTCTCAAAAGTCTTGGGCAACTCCAACTGTCCCTCAGCAGTTGGGGCAGATTCAGCTGGCATGCGGTTCTCTCTCTCTGCAACCCTGCAACTCTGCCCCCTGGCAATTCTCTCTCAGCATCCTTATGCTCAGTAGCTCTCTCTCTCTCTCTCTTTCTCTCTCTCTCTCTCTCTCTCTCTCTCTCTCTCTCTCTCTCTCTCTCTCTCTTTCTCTCTCTCTCTCTCTCTTTCATGCTGTTCCCAAAAATTCTTCTGGCCTCTCTCAGCTTGGGCCTCTTCCTATACATGGCACCAGCTCCTCCCAATTCATCCCCCTCTCATCATGTCAACAAGTCCATCCCATTGTGGGGTTCACATTCCATTACCATTACACCAATTAATGAAGAATGTACATTATTTCATTTTACCACATCAAGGAGTAGCAAGGTTAACATAATAGGGGAAATATAAAGATATCCTTTAATTTTTTAGCCAGTTCAATACATATGTCACTACCTTCAAAGAGGCTATTGGAAGATAGATAATATCAACTTAGAAAAATATTGAGAATTGAATTTTTAAGAGTATGAGTTGTCTTATAGTAATCATGAAAGTTCAATATTATAAGTTCTGTATTTGTCAAACCTTTGATTGAGGCCAGACCAGGACTGTACCACTGAATGAGATGCCTTGTTAATTATTTATACTCATTTAAATACACAATACTATATTTTAACAACATTCTATTCTATTATTTTCTTCGTGCTTAACAAAGTCCCGTTCAGCTGGATGACTTTGATGCCTACATCAAAGAGATGGCCAAAGATTCAGATTACAAATTTTCTCTACAATTTGAGGTGAGTGTGATACAACAATTCAATTCAATAAAGTAAATATTTACATATATAGGTGTAGCATTTATATTATCTGTCAATGTTGGTGGTATATAACAAAGAGAAAGGAAAACCTTTCCATTTACTGTTAGATGACTCCCACCCTTGAAATGTGGACAGACTGGACTTTTTCCAATCATTCTCTTTTCTCCTCCTATGCAGCCAGACCTAATGCCTATCACCAGCTAAGCATACCTGGGGAGAAAACAATGGAGAGGGTAATTCAACAGAATCCATCCCCTTTCACCACTAGCGCTTGATTAGTTTTAGTTTAAGGGCAGAAAAATCTTGGGGTTCACATTTGCCCTGTTTTGGGACTTAGATTTTTTTTTTTAAATTTATAAATTAAAGCCATGGGGCGGCTAGGTGGCCCAGTGAGTAGAGTGCCGGCCTTGCAGTCAGAAGGACCTGAGTTCGGATCCGGCCTCAGACACTTAACACACAAACAAACAAAAAACCTAGCCGTGTGACCTTGGGCAAGTTACTTAACCCCAGTGCCCTCAAAACAAATAAATAAATGAATGAATGAATGAATGAATAAATAAATAAATTAAAGCCATGAAGTTCTCTTTCATTTTACTTAAACCTGCCACCAAGAGAAAGCTTTACACTTTGAACTGAAGTTTGAACCTCTTGTTTCCACTTTGGTATTTTACAGGTTTCATCAGATTTTATCTAAGTAAAATGTTATATTTAAACAGAAAATAGAATAGAATAAGCTTTGGAGTCAGGTTCTGCCTCTTTTGGACAGAGAGGTAGGAGGAGGAGGAGACTCATTTCACAGCCAGATACCTATTCTTTCAGATGGAACTCAAAACATTAACTAATAACTAACTCCAACTGTACCATTCTGGCTGTTGAAAGAAGAGGCAGCTACTCAGCTTCACCATTCAGCTTTCCAATTTCTGGACATAAATTGCAAAATGCTTTCTTAAAGCTCCTCTCTTTGTTGACTTCCACACAAATACACATTCAGGGTCTCCCTCTGGAACTCCTCTCTCCCCAATCAGATTGTATCGCCAACATGGATTATTTCAACATATACTTTGTCTAGTCCTTCTATTTGTCCCAATTTTGTGTTCTTCAGTTTAATACACTAGTGACTGAAATTTTAGAGTACAGATTTGATGGTTTCTTTACAACTGAGGATGGAAATAGATTGTTATAGAAAATGGGGACTTTTGTTACATTTTACATTCGTTTTTCTTCTGCAGTCAGATTCCTCTGACTGTTCTTGGAAAGCTGATGCTTAGTTACATCTCATGCCAAGCTTTTTGTAGACTTTGCTTCCAGTCCTTTTTTGCTGTTTCACAAAGTGTTACTGCTCATAAAGTTCTTCCATTCTCTTCCATGTTTCTTTTTTTTTTTTTTTGAAACATCTCCCTTGGCTGCCATCTCTCCCCACTTGGCAGTGAAATCAAATGTTTGATGGTGAGACGGATTTAGGGACTCTTTATACCTATTCATTTTGTTGGCAGTTTTATATGAGGTAAACTTTTGCCAGAAAGGGTGATAATCAGGGCCAATATTACTGAATCTTTTTCATTTTCCATTTTTGGAAGCCTTAATAGCTTCTTTGGATAAGTGAGTTTAGAGTTTTTAAAATTTCACAGTGTCCTCTTCTTATCTTTACTCTAATTCCATGTTGATTTTGCCCTTTGCCCTTACTGGTTTTGTTGCATACAGAGCTAATATCATATGAGTTTAACATCAGTAACCAGTCATTTCCTATATATTATGATACAATTTCATTTTTGTGTATGTGTATGTGATGACAATCACCATAACCTAGTATATTTTCATATGATTTAGAGGATCTGTCTAGTTCTTCAAGTTGTAAAATTTGTCTACCTCTTTCTCCTCTGCAAGAGATGCTGGTGCACTGGAAATATGAACTACTTCAAGCATTTGGAAAAGCAGTTTGGAATTTTGCTAATAAAAATGACTAAAATATCCCTATTTTCTGCTCTAGCATTTTTGTGCTAGCTAACAACTGGAAACAAAGTAAAGAGCCAGCAATTGGTGAATGGCTAGACAAATTATGGTACATGAATATAATGATATCTTGCCATGCTGCAAGAAATGGCAAATACAGCAAGTACAGAGAAGCATGGAAAGACTTACTTGAATTGATGCAAAGTTAAATAAGCAGTAAAGAAAACAATGTATGACTGGGACAATATAAATAGAAAGTACAACCACAAACAATAAAAAATGAATGCCACAAAATTATAGATAACATGAATGGCCCCAAAGAAGAGATATTCAATATTTTTAGATTGTTACAGTGTATTGAATGGTTTTGTTTATTGGTTTTTCCCTTCTTCCTCATTTTTGTTAATATTCTTTGTTATATGAAATGGCTGTGAGGGAAGAACAAGAGAGGCATATGGAGGGGGAGAAATTTTGGTGATGTTAAAATGTATCAATAAAGTTATTTTAAAACAAATGCTGATGCATAATTTACAATTATCTTCATGGCAATACTCTTGTTAATATTCATCATGAGCACTATAAGGCAAGAGGGTTAAGATCATATGACATGATGTTTTTTGTTGCCTTTGGTCACATGTTGAAATCATCTCTGACAACTTCTTTGTCTCTCCAAAGAGAACCTCTAAATCATACTTTGTTTGACTGCAATTACTTTTTTTATTTTCTGACTTCATTTATCATAAGAATATCCATATTGATGTGGTTCAGTTCTTCTAATTGTGTGAATTCACTGGTTATCAGACAAAGAACTTTCATATATAGAGACTCTTAAAACAGTGAGATCATTAGCATTCTGTGAGCTCCTTTTCATCATCCCACCATGATCCCGGTGGAAAGAGGAGTTATACAGTACTAGGAGCCATTTAAACTGTTTTGCTTTTTTATTTTTCCATGTTCTCAGTTAGGTTGGTCCTCAGACAGTAGACCATGGATACAGATATATATCTTCTTACATTTCCCTTGGGAAAACAATGGAACAGTGTCTGTTTCTATCCTCTTTAATTTTCAAAGGACAGTAGCAGTCCTTCCTAGTTATTTAGTGAAATTTCCTTAATTCTAATCTTATCCCCTGCAATGTAAAAGTTTTCTCTATCTTCCTATAGGTCACCAAAAAAAAAAAAAACGTTTTAGAATATAATCTCAGAATTGTCTTCTCTGTCATTAACAGGAATTGAAGCTAATTGGACTGGATATTCCACATTTTGCTGCTGATCTTCCACTGAATAGATGTAAAAATCGTTACACAAATATTCTACCATGTAAGTGTATTGAGCATTGATCCAGTTGTGCTGGTATATCTCAAGGACCAAAGGGTGTTTTTTGTTTTTTTTTTTTTTGGTTTTTTTTTAGCAGTTTATCAGTTTTTCTTAACTATAATAAAACCATGTCATAAACTCATGTCTCAGTTTAAACTTTTGCCAGGTGTCTATAGATTTGATAAGAAATGGTTGTAATTGGGTGGCATTTTTACTAAAAGAAATTATGAATATTTAACCCTGGTTGAAAATATTAAGCTTTAGGGGTGGCTAGGTGGCACAATAATAAAGCACCGGTCCTGGAGTCAGGAGGACCTGAGTTCAAATCCAGCCTCAGACACTTAACACTTACTAGCCATGTGAACTTGGGCAAGTCATTTAATCCCAATTGCCCTGCCTTTCCCCCTTCAAAAAGAAAAAAAAATAAAAGGAATATTAAGCTTCCCCCATAACAGCTGATATTTATTTAACATTTCAGAAAGGAACAAGTGAAAGACAGTTTGTCTGAAATGCCTTCTGACAATTGATAAGGTCTGCTCAACCTGAACATTTTTGCAGTAGGAATTGTATTTTAGGAAAAGACAACACAACATACAATTAAAGGCCTAATTTCTAACCAGACTTCACTTTTCCTCTGTGCTGAAGTATACCATGAATACCACCCCAAGATCTGTGGAATCAGAAAGATTCTGAGGTCACTGGATAGGTCTACCCTCAAGCCACCTTTTACAAAGGCATATTTGTAGCCTCTGTCATACCCTAAGAGCTAGGTATCATTTCATATGGTCATTTCTCCTCTGGAAATGGTGCAGTGGATGATGTGTTTATGAAATTTTCAGATTACATAAAACTGATAGGGATTCCTAATATATTTGAATGGTGAAATAAGGAGTAAAAAAAGGCTTAAATAATGAAAAGTTTTATAAGTTGAGAATTAATTATATTAATATATTAATAATTATAAATAGGTCTACATTTGGGTTCAGAACATTAACTGTATAAATAGAGAATTTATCAAACATGACTAGATAATTCATGTGGGGAGCCCCCCTCCCCGGAGTCTTAATCAACTATAAACTTTACATGAGTTATACCACAATCTAAAAAAAATAATGAAAACAGTTATCGTTTGTGGTCAGTGACTTGAGATGACAACTATTTGTGATATTTAAGTGTATAATTATGAGGTGGGACCAGCATCACCAATTAATGAAATCCTCTAATGGCTCCATTACTGGAGTGACTGAGGGCCAGGGCGATAATAATAAAAGCTGAGATGAATAAGAGAAGCAGTGTAAGAATTCTAGGCTGAGTGATTATGGGAAAGTCAGGGAAACCAAAATATAGCAAGTACCAGAGAGCTGATGCTATGACCCAAGTCAAGCAACTTCCTGGAAGTTTAGGTCTTCTTATCTCGGAGGCATGTGTGCCTTGCCCCAACTGTTGCTCATGTCCCTTCGTGGTCCTGAAGATCTCATTGATTTTTGTTGACTTAGCCCAGGCTTGTGTTGTGGACTCATACACCACCTATCCTACGTGAAAAATCGTGAATATAACTTCCCTCCTTTTGGCATCTTTACAGATGACTTTAGCCGTGTCAGACTAGTCTCCATGAATGAAGAGGAAGGGGCAGACTATATCAATGCCAACTATATTCCTGTAAGTAAAGAGAATCAGCAAGCATAATTGATCAAAAATATTAGAAGATATATATGTATATGCATATGTATATGCATACTATGTATGTGTGCCTGCGTGTGTGTATGTGTGCATGTGTGTGTGTATTGGCTTGAATAATTGAATCGATTTCTTCAGTAAACATTTATTAAGCACCTACTATGGGGAGCCTGATATAAGGCAATGTGATATACAATATACCTAAAGGCATAGGTTTCCATAATGGAACTTACAATCTAGGAAATGTAACATACAGTTCAGATAGATTGTAATAGATTGAAACATTATGAAGTGCTGGAAGATAAGATGAGAGAAATGTCAATTCCAAGCAAAAAAAAGAAAGAAATATTACAGAATTTTTCTGCTCCCTTTATTGTTTAATGGACAATATTCATTTTTCTCTTTCAGAACATAGAGTAAAAACAGATGAACAAAACCCTATTCCCGTTTTTTCCATTTTCAAATATTATTTTAACAGACTTTTAGTATGAGTTGAAATAGCAAATGATGCCAATAGCTACCTCTATTTTTTGCAATTTTTCAAAGCCAGGGATCTGAAATTGCAATATCTGAGACACTGGTATGCTACCCCAACCAACTGCTCAAAGCGGCTGTAAAGACAGAAATTGTCAGGCTGCTAGCCTCTCCTAGAGCCTTAGAACCAATGCTGGGAATCCCAAAGGTCCGTAGAGTCATTTAAATTAGCCTAGGTGGCTAGCTAACAAAAACATTTCCAAAATTTAACCTTAAAAAAAAAAACTACATGGGCAGAGTCAGATTTGTTTTTAAATCAGGCCTTCTACATTAATGCTGCAGGGGCTTATAATTTGTCTATTCAGGCATTAGTGTTGCCAACAGCCTATGGGTGATAGCTCTGCCACTGTTTTTTAAACAGGGGTATAACTCACCACAGGAGTACATTGCCACACAGGGACCCCTCCCAGAAACGAGGAATGATTTTTGGAAGATGGTTCTCCAACAGAGGTCACAGATTATCGTCATGCTCACTCAGTGTAATGAGAAAAGGAGGGTAAGTACCTAAGTTCTGTTTTAAGTGTGGGGGGATCAATTGGAACCCTTCAGTTTATCTTTAAAACAGGGTTTATGTGTATTTATATATGTGTAGATAAATATATGCATATAGTATATTATTATTTTGTTGATATATTTATTACATAGTATATGTTTTATTATATATTAATTATATGATATATTACATTATTGATATATTTATTATATTAATATTATATATATATACATATATTCTAGTATTTAGACACAAAATATGCTAAGTATTGGGAAAGAATGAAATGCCATTGATAAAATTTTAACAAATTAAATTGGGGTGTTTGTTTTTTTATTTTTGTTTTGTTTTGTTTTTTAACCAAACACACCAGAACCTCTTCATCCAAATGAGCCTTGTTCCTTGCAAAGCAATCACTCTGGGAGGTGATTCCCACTTATTCAAATGCTGCTACCACTGGTCACACAGCACAGGACTCCACTTTCAGAAATGCCATCAGTCATCCACTGAAGTAGATTGCTTTTGCTATTTTCTAGTCCCACCTTGTTTCTGACCCAAGAGCAAATTCCTTGACCATCCGATCAACCTCCACATTCCCCAGATTCTGCTTCGACTTAGCTAAGCTATTCTTCAGATTCCAGAGATACAGGCCTTTGCCTGGCCCTTGCTCAAAATCCTTCCAGCTTGGTAGGACCTGTGGTAGCTTGTGGTTTGCTGGTTAAGCTTTCAAAGTTGGTATTTACATAGTCCTTTAAGGTGAGTAAAGCTACTTTATGCACATTTTCCCACTTGATCTTTGCACATCTATGAAGAAGGCATTACAGATTTATTCCCATTTTACACATCAGGAAACTGATACTTAGAGAGGTAGGGGATTCTCCCACAGTAACACAGTAAGAATCAGAAACGAGTTTCACTTCCCTGTTTCCATCAAGGGGATGCCCATCCTTCTACCCATTTACCCATTTTCACAACTTTAGAATCATCCTTTACTCTTCACACCCCCTTACCTCCCACATCTACTCAGTTGCCAAGTCTTCAATCCTGCTCCCACAACATCTCACTTCATACTTTTCTTTCCATTGACACGGCGACTACTCAAGTGCAGGCCCTCATCAACCCTTGTCTGATCTTATTTCAGTAACCCCCTAATTGAGTCTTCCTGCCTCCAGTATCTCTCCCCTCCAAAGCATACTAAACAGGTGCAAATGATATTCCTAAAGCACATGTTGAACCAGATCATTCCCCACTCAAAGAACTTCAGGGGCTCTCTGTTGCTCTATGATGAAATATAGACCCTGCTGTTTTATTTTTAAAACCTTTCACAATCTGTCATCAGCCTACTATTTCAGAATTATTATACAGAACTCCTTGCCATGCATTCCATGCTCCAGCTAAATTGATATACTCACTGTCCTTCACACTTGACGTTCTATCTGTAGTCTCTGTGCCTTTGAACAGGCTGTCCCACATGCCTGGAGTGCACTCACCCTTCACTTCTGCCTCTTAGAATCCCCAATCTCCTTCAAAACTCAATCACAGCAAGGATCTAAGACAACTCCAAAAGACTCATAATGGAAAATTCTGTCCACACCCAGAGAAAGAACTATGGTGTCTGAATCCAGATTGAAGAATACTATTTGTTCTTTTTTTTCTTTCGTTGTTTTGTTTTGTTTCTTCTTTCTCATGGTTCCTCCTATTGGTTCTAATACATCTTTACAACATGATTAATGTGAAAATATGTTTAACATGAATGTATATGTAGAGCCTCTATCAAATTGCATGGTATCTTAGGAGGAGGAAGGGGAATAAGAGTGAGAAAATTTTAAACACAAAAGCTTATGGAAGTGAATGTTGAAAAGTAAAAATAAATAGATAAAATTTTTAAAAAGAAACGAAGCATTGCCAACAGTAACACACACACACACACACACACACACACACACAGCTCAGCCCCAGGATTATCACCAATGTGATATATTTCCTGATTCTCCCCAGTTGCTAATGCCTCCCTCATAGTTGTTTTGAAAGCTAATGTCCTTTTTATCTGTTCCAGGTAAAATGTGATCATTACTGGCCCTTTACGGAAGAGCCCATTGCTTATGGAGACATTACAGTAGAGATGACTTCTGAAGAGGAACATAGTGATTGGGCCTATAGAAGTTTCCGAATCAGCTATGTAAGTGGCAGGGACCACATTACTTTGCTTACCACAAGTTTTGGGAATTCTATACAATTATCAGGCGAAAAGGCTAGCAATCAAGAAAGACATTGATACCTGTAGAGTTTGGAATATAAATTCTTCCAGGATATAATATCATAGGTGAACTTTGGCTTTGCAGCTTACATTCCATTCAATATTGATTGGGATGGCATGGATCCATTCACCAATCAACCACCAAGCATTTGCTAAGGGCTTCCTATGTGCAAGAACTGTATTAAACACTGGAAATATGAATAAGAATCTGAAACAGTCCTCGAACTCAGGAAGCTTACCTTCCAATGAAATATAGATAAATACAAAATAAATGGGAATTCTAAGTGTTGGAAGTTGAGAGGGAGAAATTCCAGGCCTGGGGAATTACTTATGTAAGGGCAAGGAGATAGGAGATGGTGTATCCTGTGTGAAGAACAGTAGGCAAACCAATATATCTTCACCATATAATAGCTAGAATGCTAGAACAATGTAAAGAGGAAGGGGCTGGGTGGTAAAGAGGTTTAAATACCAAACAAAAGACCTTTTATTTGATCATGTAGGTATTAGGGAGTCACTGGAATTTAGTGGGGCAAGGGATGTAGAAGGAATGACATATCAATCCTATGTGCTAAGAAAATCACTTTGTCAGCTATGCAGAGGATGGATTGGAATATGTAGAACCCTGAGGCAAGGAGACAAATTAAATTATTGATATAATTGATAAGAAGATATAGATATAATCAAAGTAAGAGGTTATTAGAGTCTGAACTAGGATGGGGGCTATGTGAGACATGTTATGAAAAAAACATTACAATATTTAGTGAGTTATTAGATACCTGAGGTAAACAAGAGAGAACAATTGGGGAGGTTTTGAACCTATTGTACCTGGAAGACTGGTGGTACCCTCAGTAATCACAGGAAAATTTGGGAGAAGGTAGTTTTTTTGGAGGGTAAGATAATGAGTTTTGTTTTGAAAATGTTGAGTAAGAGATTTTGGCATCCCATTTGAGTTGCCTATAAGACATTTAATTTAAAATATGCAGCTGGCATTTGGTGATTTGGGACCATAGCTTAGGAGAAAAACTAAAGCTAGTAAAAAAAAATGTGGACTCATCAGATGAGATCACGAAGTAATAAAGTATAGAAAGGAAAGAAGAGAGGGAATCTAGAGTAGCGTCAGGAAATTAGAGGTCAAAAATAAGGAAGAGGTACTATATATAGTAGGGAGGAAGGAACAGAAAGCTATAGGTTAGAGCAAAACCTCAAAAAACCTATACATCTACAGGACAATGAAAATTGATGTTCAATCATCAAAAAGTAACTATATTTACCATAGTTTTTTTTAAACAAATGCTTTATTAACTTCTGTTTTACATCATTCATTTCCTCCAGATTTTGAGTTACAATCATTTTCCCCCCATTATTCCCCTACCCAACCTCCCAGAATAGTAGTCCCACAAGATATCGCTTCCTCCAATCTGCTCTCTCTCATACCTTCTCCCATAACCCCATCGACTTTTCCATTAGAGGAAGGTGAATCTTTGTGTCCCAATGCCTGCACATCTTATCTCCCTATTACAAGCAAAAGAGTATTAATAATAGTATTTATATATATATATATATTTGAAACATTTAATGCTACAACCTCGAATTTCAGATCCATTTCCTTCCTCCCTTGTCACCCATTCCTTCTTGGGAGATAAGTAATTCAGTATATGTTGTACATGTCTAGCTATGCAAAAACATTATCATAGTAGATATATTGTACAAGGCTGCTTATAATTCCCTCCCACTCATCCCACCCCCCACCTGGTCCATTCCCTACATGATCCTGTCCCTCTTCTATGGTGGGCACTTACAACCTCCCCTCACCCCAAAGATGCCCTCCCATCCATCATCCCTCCTCTCATCCCCCTTCACCCTATCCTGCTGCAGGTTGAGATATCCCATTTAGTATGTATGTCATTTTCTCCCTGAACCAAATTCAATGTGAATGTGGTTTTGCCTTTTTAGCCTTCCTTATTCTCCCCGTCCTTTGCAACCACTTCCCCTTGCTTCTTCTACATGGGATAGTTTACCCTACCCTGTCTCTCCCCATCTCCTCTTGCCACTTTCCTCTCTCACCTCATATTTTCATCCCTTGAGTATTCTCCCTTCCCAACAAATTCAACCTATGCCCTCTATCCATATAACTGTAACCATATACACACACATTCACATATGTATTCCTAGGACCACACCCCCTTCTTCCATTATTTTCATACTGAGAAAGATATCATCAGTCACAGTTATTGCTTTTCCATATAGGAATGTAAATAGTTCAACTTTGATAAGTTCCCCTTGATCTCTCTTCCCCAATTACCTTCTCAGGCATCTCTTCCTTCCTGTGTCTGGATGTCAAATTTTCTATTCAATTCTGGTTTTTCCTCAAGAATGCTTGAAAGTCCTCTATTCCACTGAATGACCATATTTTCCCCTGAAACAAAATACTCAGTTTTGCTGGGTAGGTGACCCTTGGGTCCATTCCCAGCTCTTTTGCCCTCTGGAATATCATATTCCATGCCCTTCAATCCCTCAGTGTAGAAACTGCCAGGTCCTGGGATATTCTGATTGTGTTTCCACAATATTGAAATTGTTTCTTCCTGGCCACTTGTAGTATTTTCTCCTTGATCTGGGGATTTTGGAACCTGGCTATAATATTTCTGGGAGTTTTCCTTTTGGGATCTTTTTCAGGAGGTGATCTGTGGATTCTTTCAACCTCTATTTTGCCCTCTGGATCTAAAACATCAGTGCAGTTTTCCTTGAGAATTTCTTGAAGGGCGATTTCTAGGTTCTTTCCTTGATCATGGCTTTCAGGTAGTCCAATAATTTTTAAATTGTCTCTCCTGGATCTATTTTCCAGGTCAGTGGTTTTTCCCCATGAGATATTTCACATTGCCTTCTAATCTTTCGTTTGTTTGGATCTGCTTAACAGCATCTTGATTTCTCATAAAGTCACTAGCTTCCATTTGCTCCAGTCTAACTCTGAAGGAATGAATCTCCTCAGTGAACTTTTGAGATTCTTTTTCCCATCTGGCAAATTCGACTTTTTAAGGCATTCTTCTCCTCATTGCCCTTTTGGGCCTCCTTTGCTATTTGAGTTAGTCTATTTTTTAAGGTGTTGTTTTCCTCAGTCAGGCTGTTGACCCTCATTTCATACTTTTCCTGCATCCTTCTCATTTCGCTTTCTAATTTTTCCTCCACTTCTCTTATTTGATTTTTAAAGTCCTTCTTAAGGTCCTCTATGGCCTGCAACCCGCTCATGTTTTTCCCCTGGGGCTTTTGGAGCAGGACTTCTGACCTCACAGTCCTTTTCCCGCTCTATGCCCCCAAAATAGGAGTCTAGGGTTGCATTTTTCTGTTTCCTTTGCCTTGGCATGTTGTCACTTAATTGCTTGACTTTTGGGCTTGTTGCCACACTATGGCTTTAAGGCCAGATAGAGGAATTTTCGTCCCGAACATGTGGGGGGCAACTTCCGTTTCTGGCAAGCTGTAAACCCACCCACAACTTCCATCCTAGATCACAATCCAGATCCAGGGAGGTTAAAGCAAGAGCGATTACCCCCCAAGACTGATCGCTGGATCTCCCCACGATTTGTAGGCTGGGAGCCGGAGCTGCCTCTGAAAACTACAAAATGGCATGTCTCCTCAGCGGCTTCTAGCCCCCAGGGGAGGGAGCTGACGCATTCTCCAAATACAGGTCCCAAAGTCCATAGGACACTAACCTCTTACTTTGTCCTAGGCATGTCTATGTTGATAATTCTGGAGTCGCCACAGCTCCTGGTGTTCTAGGGTTCCTCCAGCTGGCTGCTGGCCCTGCCGCCCTGGGGCTAAAACCTTGGCTCACAGGGACCTGGGCTCGGCTAGGCTCCTGTGCTCTGCGCACTGCCAGGTCTCAGACCGCTGCGCTGGTCCTTCCTGCAGGGCTGCTGGGCTGTCCTCAGCGGGAGGTTAGCTTCTCTGTGTCGTTCTGTGGGTGCTGGGGCTCCAGAAGTTGTTCAGAGTCCCCTTTTACATAGTTTGGGGGGAATCTGGGGGCAGAGAGGCTTGGAGGAGCTGTTTCTACTCTGCCATCTTGGCTCCGCCCCCCCATAGTTTTATTTTTTAATGATAAATGTATCTTCAGTTTCCAGTTCCTTCTAACTTGAAATCTGTGATCCTTTGAATTCTTTGAATCGAACTCTTTGTCCTTATGTCTTCTTCCTCCCCTTTCAACTCCTCCTATGAATAGATGCCTGATTCATTTTCCTAATGTACAGTTTTGATTATTTATCAAATGAGATAATATTTGTAAGGTGATTAGCACAGTAGTTGGAACATAGTAGACTCTTAATAAATGCTAGTTCCTTCTCTCTCTCCTTCTAATTACTTGAAAGTTGGTGATTCATATATATTGGATAGGGGGACACACTATTAATATGAACCTTCTATTTTCCAAGAATTTCCAGTAACCAAGAGATTATTATATATGCTATCACTCAACTAAATCTCTGATAGGATAATGACAATAACAAAATAAGTAACAAAAACAGGTCACATTTGCATAGCATTTATAGCTTATAGAGCACTTCCTTTCAAATAATCCTATGAAGTAGGTAGTAGTCCAAATATTATTATCCCCATTTTATAGATGAGTAAATTGAATCCCAAAGGGAGTAAGTGACTTTCCCAGGCTAATACAGCTAGTAGGGAGCATAGCCAATACAATATTCATTCCTTTATAGAGCAGTCTCCAAAACATCAGTCTTCAGCCTTTTATTCTGCCTTGACTTAATGAGAAAGCATCCATCCTCATAGCATGTGAATAACTAGGTACATAAAGAATATACACAGAGTAGAGGGAAGGTAACCTGATAGAGGAGGAATTGGCATTTTGGAGAATTAGGAAAGGCTTCCTGCTGAAGAAGGGCTTTGAGCTGAGTCTTGGGAAACAAGTGAGGCAAATTAAGCAGCAGTTTGGTGTGCAGAGTATGGTAGGCATGAAAGACAATCAATGCAAAGGCCCAGAAAAAAGAGATGTTGTGTTCAAGGAACTACAAGGCAGGCAGTGTGGTTGTAGTAGTAGACTGTAAGAAGACTGTAAAGCTAGGAAGGAGTAAGGTAATGAGATGCATTAAATTCCAAACATAAAATGTTCTGTGTTTCCTGGAGAAAATGGAGAGGCACTGTAGCTCATTGTGCAGAGGTGACATAGAGCTATGCTTTGGAAAAATCACCTGCCACCTTGGTGCCTAGTTGGAGAGTGCATTAGAGTAGGGGGGAAACTGAGTCAGGAAGACCAGTTAGAAGGTGCTGCAACATTCTGGATGAAAAGTGATGAGGACCTGAACTAGGACTATGGCTGCATGAAGGGAAAGAAAGATACGTGTATGAGAGATGTTGTGAAGATAGAAATGGGAAGATTTGGCAAGAGATTGAATATGAGAATGAGAAATCAAGAATGACCTCGACGACACCCATAAACCTAGGTGACTGGGAAGATGGCAGTGCCCCTCAGTAGTAATAGAAGTACTTATAGTACAGAAGAGGGTAGGGTTTTTTTCAGGAGGTGGGAGGGTAGCGAAAAGAAGACAAAATGAGATCTATTTTGGATATGTTGAGTATGAGATACTTTGGGCATCCAGTTTGAGATGTCCATGAGACAGTAAGAGATGCATGACTAGAGCTTAGGAGAAAAACGACAGCTACATAGATAGAAAGTGAGCTCTTTAAAAGCAGGGGCTGTTATACTTTTTTATTTGTATCCTGGCAGGGTGATTAGTACATAGTAAGCCCTAAACAGTGCTTTATTCATTCATTCGCTCACTCAGATAGATAGATACATAGATACATAGATAATCTCCATAACAAGGATAAACATGGGGGCTGATAAGATCACCAAATGAGACAGTATAAAATAGGAAGAGAAGAGGGCCCTCCTGGGACGTCTTCCCCCTTCTTTCTATTCCTGTGCTACTATCCTTATACATTCTTTCTTCTGGAATATTATGGCTCCTGTGCTGGAGGCAGGTGTTTGAATAGTGGTTAAAGCAGTAGACTTGTAGTAAGGAAGATTTGTGTTCAGATTCCATTTTTGATGCTTACTAGCTGTGTGACCCTAGACAAATCACTTAATCTCTCTGCCCCTCAGTTTCCTCTTCTTTAAAATGAGAGCATTGGACTTGGTGTCTAAAACTCCTTCCAGCTTCTAAATCTACGATCATATGAATTTCACCTCTTGTACTTAGGTTCTTCCCACCTCTCCTTCCTCCTTCACATAGATGCCAGAATCATTTTCCTAATGCATAGCTCTAATTATGCCACTCACCTATCCAAAAGACTTTAATATCATTACAAAGGTGCTCAATACATATTTGTAGAAATGAATCAAATTAAGTCAATAAGGTGGAAAATATAATAAAAGGAAATTATTCATTAGGTTGCTTTAATGCCTTCTCTCTCTCAAAATAGCCCTTTTCAACTAATTATATAATAGAAACATTACTCATATCAGGACTTAGTGAATATTTGTTGATTTAATATGGATTGCTAGCCACAGTAGAAAAATCAATAGGAGTCTTCTAAAAGGTTGACAGTAATGATTATTTTTAATGCACTGGTAATTTAGTGAAATATCAAGCTAACAGCATAACAAGAACTATATTTGGTGGTATATTTCTTTTCAAAAGTAATTCACGGGCGGCTAGGTGGCACAGTGAGTTGAGCGCTGGCCCTGGAGTCAGAAGGACCTGAGTTCGGATCTGGCCTCAGACACTTAACACACACAAACAAAAAAAACCTAGCCGTGTGACCTTGGGCAAGTTACTTAACCCCAATCGCCCTCCAAAAAAAAGTAATTCACTTAGCTAATATAGAAACATCCCATCAATGATATAATTGGTGCTCTTGATCCTAGCTTTAGAACTCATCAGTTCACTTATTCTCTGGGGGGAAGGTCATCAGAATGAGAGCAACAGCCTGCCCCTGTGAAATCTATCCTGGGATCTGAGAAAGAATATTGTGGGAAGCATGGAATAGACTATTCCCATGTCACTCAGTCAATTTGTTCCCCAGATCACAGAGGAATTCCTCTGTCTGATTTTAACATTGGATAGGAAGCTAGTGGAATTTTTGAAAAGGGGGATGACATGATTAGATTTGTTCAAGAGAATCCAAGAGAGTCTTAATTTTTTCAAAGGTATAATTTTGTTGATTGGAACCAAATGATGGCAAAAATTCTAATGAGAAGCACATTGAAGTCCTGAAAATGGGGATAAAATGTTTAACCATAACTTTATTTTTCTATGACCTTTGCACACTAATTTTTCAAATTAATTTGGTATAGTAGTATTCATTTCCCAATCACCTAAGAACCTAAAACCTTCTAGAAGATGAATGATCATGATCACACAGTGGGGAAACTTAGCTAGTATGTAAACTGATTGCTGAAGTTTAGCTGCAGATAGGACAGTTCAGTGGGGAAAGTTCAGTGTCCAAAATAAACCCTAAGCAGGAGGATAAAGGTCAGATATTATAATGTGACCCTGATCCTTATTTTTAAATAAAATGTTTTAATGGGATTTGTGAAGGGCAAAAAAATCATTAGGAATAATGGTAGTAACCATTAAAATATTGAGACAGACTCTTCCTTAAACATCTGATTTGCAAAGATTTTCGGAAGGTGGCCAATATGAAAGATGTTGTGAAAGTAGGATCCATAAAACTTGTCAACTGAATTACTACAATGCACACAACTGGAGAAAAGTAGGAAACAGTATAATGACCTCTCCTTGGTATTTATCAGTCTTAGTTAGGTATTTGACTCCTTTAGAGAGTTCAGATGTCATGAACTGTAAATTATTTTTTTAGAGAAGTTCATGATGGGGACAGTGTTACAGAATTGGTAGAACGCTGGATTTGGAATAAGAAAACTTACATTCAAACTTTATTTCTGACACTAACTATGGAACCATGCTATTTAAACTTTTTAGGTCTCGATTTCTTCATCTACAATATGGGGATAGTAAAATCAGCCATACTCATCTCATAGGTATTTTGGGAGTATCAAATGAGATCGTATATATAATAAAAGGTGCCTTGCAAAGGGTAAGATTATCAAAGGAATCAATGAAAAAAAATGTGAAGGTAGCAGGCCTAACAGTATCAAATCTCAAACTATATTAAAAATTGGTCATCATCAAAACAATTTGGTAGCAAATTTAAAAATAGAGTGGTTGATCAATATATACATATACATATACATATACATAGTTACACAATGTAAGCAAAAATAGGAAGCAAATGAGCACAGCAACCTAGGGTTTGATAAAAGCAAAAATCCAAGATATTGAGGCAGGAACTCACTATTTAACAAAAATAACATGGAAAACTGGAAAATGGTCTGGTAAAAACTAGGTATAGACCAAAATCTCACAAGTATATCAAGATAAACTCAAAATGAAAACATGATTTAGACATAAGGGTGATATAAGTGAATGAGGGGAGCATGTAGAAAATTACCTATCAGATCTATGGATGGGGAAGAATTTGTGACCAAAAAGATAGAGGTTCTGACAGAATAAAATGAAAAATTTTGATTACATAAAATTAGAAAGATTTTTGCACAATCAGGACCAATGCAGCCAAAATTAGAAGAAAAGCAAGAAACTGGGGGAAAAAAATTACAGCATTTCTCTGACAAAGGTCTCATTGCTCAAGTATATAGGGAACTAAGATGAATTTATAAAAGTAGTAGCCGGGGCAGCTAGGTGGCGCAGTGAGTAGAGCGACGGCCCTGGATTCAGAAGGACCTGAGTTCGGATCTGGCCTCAGACACTTAACACACACAAATAATAACCTAGCCGTGTGACCTTGGGCAAGTTACTTAACCCCAACTGCCCTCCAAAAGGCAAAAAAAAAAAGTAGTAGCCATTCCCCAAATGATAAATAATCAGTTTTCAGAAGAAGAAATGAAAGCTATCAATATTCATATAAAATGCTCTAAATCATTAATAATTAGATAAATGCAAATTAAAACAAGTCTGAGGTGCCACTTCATAGCCATCAGATTGGCTAAAATGACAGAAAAGGAAAATGACAAATACTGGAGGGACTATGAGAAAACAGGTACACTAATGCACTGTTGGCAGGAGTTATGAACAAGTCTAACCATTTTAGAGAACAATTTGTAACTCGGCCCAAGGGCAATAAAATTGTGCATACCCTTTGACTTACTGATACTCCTACTCAGTCAAAGAAAAAGGACATAAATGTACAAAAATATTTATAATAGCACTTTTGTGGTGGCAAAGAATTGGAAACTAAGAGAATGCTCATCAATTGGGAAATAACAAAACAAGTTATGGCATACAAATGTGATAGAATACTATTGTGCTATAAGAAATGATGAAGGGAATAGTTTCAGAAAAATCTGGGAAGACATATGAACTAATGCAAAGTGAAGTGAACAGAACCAAGAGAACACTCTACATATCAACCATGAAAGACTTAGTAACTCCAATACAATGATCTACCACAATACCAAAGGACTCCTGATGACACGTGTTATCCATCTCTAGATAGAGAACTGATGAACTCAGAGTACAGATTGAAGCATATTTTTTTTCTTTATTTTTGTTCTTCCCTCCCTGCTTCAGAACATGCCTATTGAGGAAATGTTTTGCATGTCTTCATATATATGTATGTATATATATATGTATATATGTATGTATATGTATACATATACACACATACATATATACATATATGTATGTACATATATGTATACATATATATGTATGTATGTGATATGTATATGTGTATGTATATATACACATATATATAATGAGTATCATATATTTTGCTTTCTCAATGGATGGGGGAAGGAGAGAAGGAAGGAAAGAACTTGGAATTGAAAATTTAAATAATTTTTCTTTATAAAACCAAGTGGTATAAAGCAAAACTGACATACCTTTATCTTTCCACTGGAAACTCTAAATTTATGATCTGGTACTTAAGTGTGACTCCCCTGAACCCCCATAGGAGGCCTTTCCTACAACCCTCATTCCTTCCTCCTAACCCCTGTAATGCCTCTCATCAAATAATCTATATTTATTCAGTATATGCTTATATCTATGCATGTTGTCTCCAATGGAGTGTAAGCTATTGGAGGACAGGGACTATTTCATTCTTTTCATTGTATGCTCAGCAGCTAGCACAGTGCATGTCCACATGGTAGGCACTTATTGATTAAGTACTTGAATCCTATAGAAAGTTGACTGAAACACTTATTTTTTTGTCACATTCCCTCAAAAGGCTGATGAGATGCAAGATGTCATGCATTTTAACTACACCGCCTGGCCTGACCATGGTGTGCCCACGACCAATGCTGCAGAAAGCATCATGCAGTTTGTACAGATGGTCCGACAGCATGCCACAAAGAGCAGAGGCCCCATGATCATACACTGCAGGTAACTGATTCATTTCTAGTTTCCTTTGAGCAACAGGGGGTTTCTTTTTCTCAATGAAAACATACCAGATTGCCCTTATTAAAATGCTTGTTGTTGATTAATGGGAACTCCAGAGATTGGTCAAGTGATGCACTGAGGGAAAAGTGGGTGAAGAATATATATTTCCCATATGACATGCAGTTGGATAGGAACACTGCAGATGTACAGTAAGCAAGATCCACAGTTTCATAGGACTAAGAGAGAGGCTAGATCACACTTGCAAATTTGAATAGTACTTGTAATAATTCTTTTTTTTTTTTTTAGAGGGGGGAAGGCAAGGCAATTGGGATCACACAGCTAGTAAATGCAAAGTGTTTGCGGCTGGATTTGAACTCAGGTTCTCCTGACTCTAGGCCTGGTGCTCTGTTCACTGTGCCACCTAGCTGCCCCTACTTGTAATAATCCTGAAGAATCCTGCAGATTCAAAATAATCCTGGAGGAGGGAATCAGGCTGGATTATATTTGAGAAACTGCACAGTACTATAAATGATTCCAAACTTCTCTCTGCCACAAAAGCCCATCTTTTTTTTAACACAAATATCAAATATTTGTGAAGTTCTTAGGACAGTTCCTCATACATAGTAGGAGATATGTAAATGTTTGTTCTCTTCCCCCTTCCTTTCCCTAATACACTCACAGTAAGGACTTCAAATTGTGAAACCCCATAATCTCAGATGAATAAAAATTATAGGCAACTCAAAGGACAATGGAAAATCCGTCGTTTGTATAAATATGCTAGAGTGTACTGCCGTCGATTTCTTGTGAACAAGAAGTGACTATAAAGATATCATCAAGGATGTAAATGCCTACAAAAGGAGATAGGTCAGTCATGTATTTAAGAGTATGTCCAAGCTATTTGTTATATTGCATGTATATATACAGGAGATAGTATAAGACCCAGAAGAGTCCTCCAGAATGTTCAGTATGTGCTTAATGGAGGATTTATGGGACAACTTGGAAAGAATCCTACAGGATGATAAAATATAGATGATATCTGACTGTATCTTCAGAAGGTGTAGATGAGGGTTCATAGAGTCATTGAAATGTCATGAATCTGAATGAATGGCCCTTGAGAGTTACAGGATATGGATGTCTCTCTGAAGTGAAGGATAGCAGAAGTATCACAAACTGCTGAATTTTCCATTTGGAAATGATTCCATTTCTGTCACTCATAAGTTAAACATTTTCTGCATCAGCTGCTACTATCAACAGATTTCAAAATGGCTCCTACCCAAGGCATATCAATGTGTTGAAGCAGAGAAAATAAAGTTGCTCAAATATGGGGCCAAATTCCCCAATGACTTTGATGATATTAAAGGGTGATACAGCAGGTTTTGCTTTCCTAGAAAGACATCATTTAGCCTGATAAAAATGGTCTAGAGGGGAAAAAGGAAGAGATGCAGTAGGAAAAGAAAAATAAATGTAGCACCTAGAAGCATGCCACAACTCACAAAGTACATCTCCCCAGATTCAAGGTCCTCTGTGGGCTAGAGCTCTGTGTTTACCATTTCTCATTAGCCAGGGAACACAATGAATTCAAAAGAAAAGCATTTTATGAAATAGCATAGTGAGAAAAGTGGCAATAAACTATTTCTCCCATCAAACTGGGGTACACTCATCCATGAGGGAAGAGTGGACACATATAGGGGCTACAGGTGGAAGACCTACCAAGAAGGAACACATATGAGAGGGGTACATTAAAGGAAGGGCACACATCTAGGGAACTTGGGGACATGGGTAGAGAGGTACCCAAGTAGGGGGTGTATATAGCTATGGCACACCTGGCGAGAAGCAACTCAAACCTCCAACACTATAAGATTTTGGACTAGTGATGTCATCTTGCTGTTCCCTCCAGGGCTGCTCCCTGCTATGTTTCACATGGTGTTCAGTCTCTGGGTTAGTAGTCTTTACTGGAAATAGTTTCTATTGGTCATTGCTTCCCTATTGGTCTTGTGTGATTGATGATCAACATTGTTCTACTGGTGCCATGGCTACTATGAGTCATTGCTGGGTGCATCTGTAATGGGCACCTGTCTGTGGGCCTCTTGTTTGTTTCTAGTTGGAGTACCTAGCTGGAGGGATAGCTCTTCCTGAAAGGAGGGATAGGCTTCACCATAGCTGGTTTAGATTAAAGTCCTTGAACTTTCCCTCCTATAACTCTTTTAGAAACAGAATTCCTAAAGCACAAAGTCATAAAATTAGGGAAAATGTCTTCTTGGCTTTTTTTTTCTCCTAAAGAATTATCTATCTTTTATTTTCAGAGCTTGGACTAGAATGAGCTTTCCTTTCCAAAATGAGATTCTTTGCCACAGCCTAAGATCTTTGGAACACAGAGCCAGAGCCTTCTCTAGCTAACTAGTGTCCTTGGACTTAATTTTGTTTTTTAAACTATGTTCCCTAGGTTGCTGAGGCCTGTACCAATGTCAAAAACCTCTTTAGTTTAGGGTCAGAAAATCTATGTAATTAACTACTTTGTTTTATTTATTTGCTTTTTTGGAGAGGGGAAGGCAGAGCAATTGAGGTTAAGTGACTTGCTCAAGGTCACAGAGCTAGTAAGTGTTAAGTGTTTGAAGTTGGATTTGACTCAGGTCCTCTTGACTCCAGGGCCAGTGCTCTACTCACTGCACCACTTAGCCACCGCTAACTACTTTATTCTTGAAGGAAAAAATGACAAAAAGGGAAAATTGCAATGTTTTAAGAGCATGGAAGGACAAATACTGTTGATAGAGATGGAAATTGTTCTATTTTAGAGATGCAAAAATTCTGAATTATGTCAAGTCACTGTTTTACATACCCAGCAATATTAATACTAGATCTATATCCCCAAAGAGCTTAAAAATAGGTAAATGACCCATGTATACAAATATTTGTAGCTATACTTTTTGTTGTAGCAAAGAACTGGAAATAAAGTGGGTGATCATTTACTGGAAAATGGCTAAGCAAATTATGATATATGAAAATAAAGGGTTGCTATTGAGACCTAAGAAATTATGAAAGGAATAGATTTAAAGAAACCTGGGGAATCTTGTATAAATCGATGCAGAGTAAAATGTAGAAATCAGGAGAACAATTTCTACAGTTTGTAAAGAAAAACAACTTTGAAACTTTTAACTCTTGTCTGTGAAAAGATCAATCAACCACCACTCCAGACATACATTTTCAGACACAAGCAATATGCGATTTTGTTTTACTTAACTATATTTTTGTTTTATAAGGGAGGACTTTTTTGGAGGGGAATTGTTGGGGGAAGGGATGGTGTGAGAGTGATAAAAATGAAGAAAAATAGTAAAGAAACATTTAAAAATATACAAAAGAGGAAATAATAGAATGTTCAGAATGGAACACAGGAAAGAAAGTGTTAGTAATACCATATTAAATTTATTATATGTATCTTTTATAAAACTATATAATGGAGATTCATGGTCTCATATACAACCTCCCTTTTCTGTTCTTTGTATATGGAAATGTTCATGTTTACAGATTTTTATTAGGTTCATAATGATCATAGATTTAGACATAGAAGAGGATTTAGAGGTTATCTAGTCTATCTCTCTTATTTTATTGATGAGAAAACAAAAAAAATTCTCAAAAAATTATGTGCTTTGCCCAAGGTCACACAGAGGCATGACTCCAAATTCTTTATTCGTTCCACTGTAACAGTAAATTCATTTTGTAGGTACTCTGCCACAAAAATTCCGCAAAGCTTTGTGGATCCAACCTGTTGTAGCATTTTGGGAGACCCAAGATGTTTTGAGTCTGCTCTGCAGGTGAATTTAAGTAAACACGAGAGTTAATAAAGCCCAGTGGGCAGGTCATTGTCTATTTCCTGCCTAGTCATACCCTTGGTCTTTTATATTGTTATATGGCAGCAAAGCCTTTTAACTTTTAAGACCACTGTACACAAATATTTTGAGTCCAGATCTCTCAATGTAGGATTTTTCCTTCTTTGAAATCTAATATCCTTTAGCTCAGCCCATAATGCTCATAGATCAAACAGCAGAACTACTGAACACATTAGTTCCATTCAAGCCTGAACTCTTCAGTAAAAATGTGAGGCAATTGTCTAGTAACTGACACAGTTAACAGCTGATATCCTGGAAAATTCTCCAGTGGATGTCTCCTCTACTCTTCTTCTGTCCCTACCCTAACCCCATGATTCTAAGAGTCCTGGGGTTTGAAGTTTGGAATCTGGATGAAACTTGATTCAGATATCCAATTCCATTTAGAAACAATTGTCCAAGAAGTCCTTGAAGAAGGAGCTATTTTAAGGCCAACTGAAGACCTTAAATAGACTTCTAATAGAATTCCTTTACCTGCTATCAAGTGGATGCTGATTTTTAGGGCTATCCAGGGTTGGGGAACCTGTAGCCTTGAGACCACATGCGGTCCTCTAGGTCCTTGGATGAGGCCTTTTGTCTGAGTTCAAGTTTTACAGAACAAATAATCCTTTTACTAAAGGGATGTGTTCTGTGAAGTTTGGATTTAGTCAAAGGGCCGCACTTGAGGAAC
Organism: Gymnobelideus leadbeateri; assembly: GCA_011680675.1. Taxonomy (NCBI): domain Eukaryota; kingdom Metazoa; phylum Chordata; class Mammalia; order Diprotodontia; family Petauridae; genus Gymnobelideus; species Gymnobelideus leadbeateri. The sequence continues at coordinate 277,463 of WOXC01005023.1, forward strand.
TAGGGAGCCCCATGTGGCCTTGAGACCACAGGTTTTCCACCCCTGCTGTTATACTCCTCCTCTAGCATGTCACACAGACTTCATACTGAGAACATTCCCAGGACTATAGTTCTAGGCTAATTTAGAATCAGATCTTCCTTTGTGGCACACTAGCCATGTACTCCAAAGGAGTCCAAGACAGAGGGAAAGGTTCCATAGGTACCCAAAAATATGAACAACCTATTGGGAAAGACTGGATCTTCCTGTGGGAACTTGATTCTGAGACAGTGTGTAAGAAAAGGGAAATTTGGCTGTAGGTTTAAGCTCAAGGTCCCTCAAAGACATAGACCATGTCTTCAACTTATTGGTATTTTCTGATGGACTTCAGTAGTGTTGGGCATAAATTATTGATCTGTTTAGAGAACAAAGAGCCTCTGTGAGTGATTGATCATCATCTCTTTAGTAAGTTCATGAAAAAGAAATATCAACAGCAAAAAAAAATCTTCCATAGGAAAAAACACCAGAAATAAGTGCATCGCTGGAGAATATAGCTTTTTCTTAGTATTAAAGTAAATGGAAAATACTGTGAGGGAACATGATTAATATCTTCCCCAGTGGTGCTAAGTATTGTTTTTTTTTAGAAAAATAACTGATAATTTTCAACAACAAATTAAATTGCCTGAATAACATTGCAGTGCCGGTGTGGGACGAACAGGGACATTCATAGCCCTGGATCGACTGCTACAGCACGTTTGTGATCATGAATATGTTGACATATTGGGTCTGGTATCTGACATGAGGTCATACAGAATGTCCATGGTGCAGACAGAGGTAAGAGCTTGATTAATGTGCATGTTTGAATTTTGCTCTCAGAAGGAAACACATAATTTACATGAATACAACATAATAAATATCCTGGTTTTATCTATAATTGTGTTTACATATATTTTGATGTCATCCTACCACAAAAGAAACTATTAATAACTGAAATATATAGTGTCTTAAAATTAGCAAAAAAAGCTTTCATTTCATAATTTTATTTCTACTTTATATTACCTTATTTCTACCTCACAAGAACCCTGTAGGTACTATTGGTATTATCATCTCCATTTTATCATGAGGAAACAGGTTCACAGACATTAAATGGTTTGCCCAGAGCCATAGATTTAGTAAATGTCAAAAGTAGAATTTGAATCCCCTTTTTTCCTCCAAGCCCAGCACTCTATTCATTATGTCACACTGCTATCTGTCTCTATAAGTAAACCTGTTTTTATAATGACCACATTGTTATTGGCCTCTGCATTAGTAAACACCCTAGGACACAGAGGGAGCTGCTAGCATAGGTTCTTTGATCTGCTTTTCTCAAGGAAAGTCAACTTTAAAGGGGTCAATGATCTTCCTTTAATTAACAAACAGATAAGTAGTGCAAGAAAGAATCCAATAGACAGGATTCCAGCTGTCTAAGTAGAATAATACATCCAATTACATACACCACCAGACCAGGAGAGCACCAACATCTGAGTAGTAGAAGGAGGTGGGGGAGGAAGGGCATTTAACAAAGGGCTACTCAGAGTTCTGTCCAAGAAATCAAAAGGTCCTTCTCATGAGTGAGCCCCCAGAGCAAAACCTCACCTCAGAATATATATACACTTTGGCTAATAGGGTCAGAGCCTGAAGACATAGCAATCCTTGTGATTCAGTGCCTAATTAGTTTAGTACCAAAAGGTGTGAAAGCCTTCCTGCAAGCAAACCTCCCCCTAAGCAAGCTCCTCCTTAAGTAAGCTCCTCCCCCAATGTGCTCTTTGTGACTCAGGATGTATCACAGCTGTGAACTGAGCCAGGACAGTAAGACATGGGTATTGAAATACCTTTGTACCTTTAGACCTGACCAAGGGCAAAGGGGTTGGACACATACAGTCGCTTAGGCCAACTAATAGATGAGGGAGATCTCAATCTATTTTAATAGAACAGTATCATGGAATCAGAGAATTCAAAGCTGAAAAGCATCTCAAGGTTATCTAGCCCAACCCCCTCGTTTGATGAAAGAAGAAACTTAGATCCAGAGAAATTAAACTTTTATGACTAAACTAAGGTATTTAAATAAGAATGTTTCCACAAGTAAAAAAAGGTGACAAAATGAAATATGTAAAAGTGATGACCAGATTTCATTTAAATTATTACTATTGCATCTGACTCAGTGAACTTGTCATTAGTTTTTCTCTATGCAAATGGTACAACTAAAGGTTGGTTGTGGGTGGCTTGCCATCTAATCTACATCTGACACATGATTTAAAGAAGAAAACTATTCCCCCCAACCCTGTCCCCATTCTTTGTCTACCTCCTTTGTTAAGTTTCCTTCTTTCATTTAAAGTGGATCTCTTATTTTTCACAACATGGCAAAGTCTCTGATACAGGTGCAAGGACATTCTTTCTCATAGCCTTGTACTGCGCACCCCAGCCCCCACCTTTGTGTCTTTGGAATACACGACTCCCTGTGTAGGGTGTGATAACAGCAATCAAAAACTGGTGCCAGCCAGCAGCCTGAAAGTGCTTAGGAGCTGGTTTGAGGAAAGTGGGAGTAGGCATGAATCAACTAGGCACAAACACCCCAGGCACCTTTCCCATAATCCTAGTCAATCAGTTTAAGCTCTGAACATCTTAACATCAGGTAGACAATGACCCATTTTCTAAGGAGTGTGTGGGAGGAACTCTTGAGTTGAATGCTTTCTTGGTCCTTTAAGATGTCAAATTAACATAAAAGGTTTTCTTCTTCATGCTTTGCACGACTAGACCACTAGATGTCAGGATAATTTAGAAAAGCAGTCTGCTGTTTTTTTCTGCTAGATTCTCCAACCCTCCTCCTCCTCTTCCTCTTCCTCTTCCTTCTCTCTCTCTCCTTCCCTCCCCCCCCTCTCTCTTTTCCTTCTTCCCTTCTCCCTCCCTCTCTCTTCCTCTCTCTCTCTCTCTCTCTCTCTCTCTCTCTCTCTCTCTCTCTCTCTCTCTTTCTCTCTCTCTCTCTCCTCCACTCCCAACATAAACACTCATATGTGCTGGACACAACAACCTATTTAATGTGTGAGAGTAATGGGATCATATTTGAATGTGGTCTCACTCCAGATGTTAGGTAGATATCATCATTTCTCCCCTTTGGATTTGAATACATTGTTATTCAATTCATAATTTCTTGTCTGTCCCTCCTTAGGTGGATTTATATCTACACCTTTTATTATTATAGGCAGATATTAGAAAAAGCACTTGAAGTCAAGGGAATTTTAAAATATTCAGCTCTATTTCTTCATTTTACAAGTGAGGAAACAGACCAAAAAAGTTCATACTTGCCCAATGTCACACAGAAACTTGGTGGCAGAGGCAGGCTCTACACCCAGATTTCCAACTTCTCATGCTCTTTTTATTGGACTGCAAAAAGCCCACTTGTTGCCCCCACCACCACCACCAAAAAAAAATCGCGATTAACAAGGTGACCTTGGGCAAAAGATATTCATTTTAGCCAACAATTCCACATGTTCATCCTTGATTTACTTCAAAACTCTTGGGTGCATGCCTTCTCTTTTTCAGTTAGTCTCTAATTTCTCTGTCCTGTTTATGCCTAGAACATGGTGTTCACTTAGCACTACTCCACCATACCTTACCCTTTCTGTTTTGAGAGGAAGCAACAATTAAATGAAAAATTCAATCTTTGTTACCATCCTTACTATTCCAGAGTACATTTTTTGTTCCGTGATCTCTAAGTAGCTAATTTTCTAGCAGGTGTCCTGTCCTTGATGTATCTAAAGAACCTTTGAATGTACTTTTAGTGGCCTTAGAAGTTTCCCCCTATGTATTCTTTTGTGCCTGACTCAGAAATAAGGGACTTGCTATGTGTTGTTTAACAGCTGCTGTAGGAGGTAATCTGATGGATTGTAAAATCAATGGATTTGGAGTAGAGCCTTGACTAGTAATCCTGGTGTCTAGGACAAGAAAAGGGAGGGACAACCCTGAGAGTGGTAGGTGATGGGAAGGGACACCTCCAGAAAGAAGCTTAGAACCAAGGGAAACAAGGCATTGTGGTATACCTTGAAGAAGGGAATATCAAGATAGGTGCTAGAACTGCTCACCTGGAGTGCAGTTGGGACAGTGGGTAAAAGGGAAGGAGAGAAGGGCTCACCGTTTGGTAACTTCCCATTTTAACATTTTTTTCCCTGTAAAGTACTGGAGTTAGTGAACTTTTCTTTTGTTTTCCTCTCTGTTGAAGGAGTAAAACTTATCAGCACCATATAAATTTCAGTGTACTACCTAACAGCTTTGACTAAGTCAGAGCAGGGCTATTGTGAGGATCAAGTGAGATAATATTAAGAGATATGTAACTATAATTTGCTATCATAAATAGCTGAATATTAAATAAATATAAATATTAAGATGATTAAATCATAAAAGATTAAATCAATTTGGTGTTATAGAGCATATCCATGCTTTATAGAGGACCATAGATTTTCGAGCTAGAAAAGACCTCAGAAATCATCAACTAGCTACTTGTGTGACCTTAGCCAAATCATACTCACCTGAGATTCTAGTTTCTTTATTTGCAAAATAAGGTTGTAGGACTAGATGATCTCTTAGGTCCATTCCAGCTCTAAACCTATGGTGATGTAGCGGTAACCACAGTGGCATACCCAGGATGGCTGCTAGCACAGGTTCTTAGGTCTGCCTGACTAGGAAAGATAGCTGTACAAGGAGTCAACAATCTTTTTTTTTTTTTTTTTACATTCACTAGTTCAGGGGAAAAGTCAGCACCCTGAATTTCTGAGAAAATACAAACAGAGAAAATACAAGCAGAGAAATAAAGACCAACAGACAGGGGTCTGACTGCCTAAATCAACCAAACACTTTACATATATCGCTGGATTGAAAGAGCCTTTTAGATCTGAGCAGTAGGGGAGCTCTGAACATACAGACACTCAGAATCTCCATGAGGGAATCACAAGATCCTTCTCATAAGAGAGACCCCACAGTAAAATACCAATTCAGGGTATATATATACTTCTCAGAACCAGACGGTATCACAACCCTCATGACTCAGTGCCTAATTAGAAATTAACAAAAGGTGTAAAAGCCTTCCCACAAGGAAGCTTTCCTTAATGGGTCCCACATAAGGCCTAGTAATGGGTGGGGGAAGATCTCATATCCCATTAGCATTACAGATGCAAGCAGATCCTCTCATTTTATAAATGGGGAAACTAAGACATCATTAGTGACTTGCCCCCTGCTGTTCAGGTGGTAAGGGAAGCTGAGATTTGAACCTGGGTCCTCTGACCGACAATCAAGTGCTCTTTCTGTTTTACCACGGTGACTCATTAAAGTAATAGACCTTTAGATCCCTTTCAATGATGAGATTCTATGATGAATGCTTTTTGATGAATTATTAAATGAGTGGACTAAAAAATGTATTTAAATTTTTTTTTGCTTTTTTGGGGGGCAATTGGGGTTAAGTAACTTGCCCAAGGTCACATAGCTAGGTTTTTGTTTGTGTGTGTTAAGTGTCTGAGGCCGGATCCAAACTCAGGTCCTTCTGACTCCAGGGCCAGCACTCTACTCGCTGTACCACCTAGCCGCCCCCCAAAAATGTATTTTTTAACTGAGGTATTAGCTTGGTAAAATTTGAGATGTTAGACTTCCTTCTGTGTGCAAAGTAGCAGACCAGCCATCTACCAAAGTTTATGGCATCCATGGTTTGCTGGCATATTGGTGATGAAATGCATTTTGATATCATTGTATTAGGATGCTGTAGGCAAAAGAAAAACCTGAATCTGAAGATTTCATACTTCTCTTTTGCTCCAGGAACAGTACATTTTTATCCATCAGTGTGTACAATTGATGTGGATGAAGAAGAAGAGACAATTCTGCATCAGTGATGTGATATATGAGAATGTTAGCAAGTCCTAGTTAATGATACTGAGCAGTAAGTATTGAAGAGTATATTATAGATGCTGTGCATATAAATACCTGCTTAATATTTCTGGTTAATGGGGAGTGGTGGTAATTCTGCTTTCCATACAGTCATGGTACTACCTTCAGCTGTGAACATGGGTAGAAACGTCTGGACCAGGGCAATGGGGCACTACATTGGGGGTGGGGGGATCAGGAGGGAGAAGATTGTATTGGCAAGGAAGAGAAAGGCAGTAAGAATAAAATTGGATGATGATGATGATGATGATGATGGTGATATGGCATTTATATACTATTGTTCAGTCGTGTCTGACTCTTCATAACCATATGGACCATATTGTCCATGAGGTTTTTTATTTTTTTTTTTTTGGCAAAGATACTATATAGTGGTTTGCCTTTCCTTTCTCCAGTGGATTGAGGCAAACAGTATTCAGTGATTTGCCCTGGATCACACCTCTAGTAAGGGTCTGAGGCCAAATTTGAAGTCAGGTCTTCCCATCTTCAGGGCTAACACTCTTTGCACTGTGCCGTCTAGCTGCCTAGCATTTATATGGCACTTTACATATGCTATTCATATAGCACTTTGCAAAGTCCTTTACATGCTACTTTATTTGATCCTTACAATAACCCTGTGAGGTAGGTGCTATTCTTATTATCATCGTACAGATAGGGAAATTGAGCCTGAAATGGATTTAGTGACTTCCTCAGTGTCATACAACTAAGTCCTACACACCTCTCCGTGGTGATGAGAAAATGAACAAAGGAATATGGTAGCACTGTTGAAGGTGGCAGAGGGCAATGGGGGAAAGAGAGCAAGTACACAGACTGACTATGACCTCATGCAGGTATTATTTCTATTTCTTCCCAGACCAGAATAACTGGTCTTACAAGGTCTAAGTAGTGGAGCGGTAAGGGGAGATAGGTAGCACATTGCATACAAGGTCTTGCTGAGCATCCCTGTAGTTGTCTCAGGATAATATTGCTGAATGACCTTTGAGTTGTACTCTCAACTATACAAGCATGTCAATCCTTCAAGCTTGTGAGATGTATCTGTTGCTGTAATCTTGAGCTGCTACTTCTACTTCCCAGCTGTCTACAGCTAGACGTGGTTTGTTGTGTATTAGAAAGGGTCATGTTGCTTTCACTAGGGAGCAAAGTAATGGTTTATCATTGGTTGAAAGAGATGGTGACTTAGGTAGGAACCTGATCAATAGAAGAATGAAGCAAGATAGATAAGAAAAATCCATGTGAGATAAGATTCCTGAAATGAAATCCTTAAGAATAGATCAAATTCCTTTAAGGATCTGGAAGTAAAGGATAAGAGACAGGGGATACAGAGCCAACCTCAGAACCAAGACTGGGGTTCAAGTCCTCCCACATACTGAAGTATGACTCTGGGCATGTCATTGGTATTGGTAGAGTGAGTTTCCTCAGCAAGGAATTTACTCTACCAATGAAATCATGGGTCTGGACTCTATTCCCAGTTCTTTAGGCATAAGTGAAGAGTTAACTATAAACCAGGTAATGTATCTGATATAGACAATCCTAGCAAAGAAAACAAATAATATACTTGCTCTAATATAAACTGCTTTTATAATAGTGTCCCAATATGTTGGAATACTTTGGTATGTCATGAAAACACATGAAATATTTCTCAATCTCCCTGAGTTTCTTTATCACCATCAAAACTCAGTTTTCCAATTTTTAAGCGTAAGGGTAAAAGTAAGTGATGGAAATGAAAAGAACAGAGAGATGATATATGTGATAAAGGGGATGGAAGGAACTGAAGCATGTGAAATACATGAATGAGAAGTGGCTAGGCAGCATTCAAATGACTGAATAAGTGAATGAATAAATGAATCAAAAGCATTTATAAGTGCTTTCTATGTGCCAAGAACTATGCTAACTGTTTGCTGGTAATACAAATAAGGGAAAGAAAGTCTTTTATCTCAAAAAGTGAACATTATGATATGGTGACAGGGCAAATGGTAAAGCCAAGAGGCTTTAAAACTGGCATGTCGAATGGCAATGGCCTAGGGTCTGGAGGGTAGCTGTAGCAGCAAGGCAAATGCTAAGGCCTATTGAGCCAGAACATACTGTTGTAAGACAGATGGCAAAACTCCTTAGGGTACAGGATGCCCATCTGACTGTAAAGTTCCATGAGAGTAGGAATTCTTTCATTTATCTTTGTATCCCCTGCACCTAGCATGAGCTATAATAGATGGCTAAAAATGATTATATATGTGTCACACTTGGTCCAATGGTATGTGTGACAGACACTTAATACAAGGAGATGTAGTCACATGCAAACTCTATAATGCAATCTCTGTAAGAAATGAGGAAATACATTGTTTCAAAGAGATATGAAAAGGTTATATGAACTGATGCAGAGTAAAGGAGCAGAACCAAAAGAACAATTGTTATTATAACATAGAATGTAGCTAGAGAGGGAATGCATTAGCAGCTGGGGGAACTGGAAAAGGCCTTCTCTGGAAGGTGGCACTTGACTAGAATCCTGAAGGAAGCCAGAAATTCCAAAAAGTAGAGGGGAGGGAGAGATAGCACGGCATAAATGGGGAATAACTAGGGCAAAGGGCTGGATCCATGAGATGTACAGTCATGTGTGAAGAACAGAAAGAAGGATTGTATGGCTTGACCTTAGAGCATATAAAGAGGACTAAGTGTGAGAAGACTGAAAATGTCAGAAAGAGCAGGGTTGTGTGAAGCTTTAAATGCCAAAGAGAGGAGCTCCTATTTGATCCTAAAAATTAAAAAAAGAACAATTGGATTTAATTGAGTCAAAGGGTGACATGGTCCCTATAGGCATCTCATCTCAAACCTGGCATGTCCAAAACCAGAACTCATTATCGTTTCCCAAACAAACAAAAAACTCTCCCCTCCTCCTAAATTTCACATCACTTTCAAGGGGACCACCGTCCTCCTAATCACACAGGCTTGCAACTTGGGTTTTATCCTTGACTTCTCACTCAAACTCACCTCACGTGAGTTTCAACTCTTTATCAAGTCATCATTTTTACCTTCATAACATATCTCCTTTGTCTTCTTTCTACTCATAAAGCAAGCAACCACAATGATTCAGACTCTAGTTACCTGTCAATAAACAATTCAATGAGCTTTTAATAGACTTTCCTGCCTCAAGTTTTTCCACGTTCAAAGCCATCCTCTGGAGGTACAGCTATCAAAATGGCTTTCCTAAAGTTCAGGGCTGACCACATCTCTGTCTCTCCCTCCTTCCCTCCCTCCCTTCTCTCTCTCTCTCTCTCTCTCTCTCTCTCTCTCTCTCTCTCTCTCTCTCTCTCACACACACACACACACACACACACACACACACACACACACACACACATACACATACATACTCCTACTCAGGGATCAAATATAAAATCTTCTGTTTGGCATTTGAAGTCCTTCTTAACCTGGCTGCTTCCTGCCTTTTCAGTTTTCTTTCATATTTTACTTCCCTCCCTGTACTCTTAAGTTCCATTTACATTGGCCTCCTTGTGATACCTCACAAATGATTCTCCATCTCCCTATTCTGCACCTTTTCACTGGCTGTCCTCCCTGCTTTGAAAGATCTCTGTCTTTACTCCCTCTTGGCTTCTCTGGTCTCCTTCAAGACTCAGCTTGGCTCCCATCTTCTGCAGCAGATCTTTTACCTCCTCCCCCTTCTCCCTACTATCTCTAGTAATTTTCCTCTGTGACTATGTGAAGAGAAGAAGAAGACTTACATGATGTGTAATTAGAAATGACAATTTGGCAGTTTCTTGACTTTATAGGCTGAAATCGATGTCACCTATAACACTTACTTATGAAAACCTGGGTCACTGGAAATTGCCCCAGACAGTTAAAAAAAATTGATTTCATTGATCCTTTAAGAGAGGCAAATACCATACAGGTAACTCTTCCATTAAAAAACAAATAAATAACTAAGAGCATAGATAACAAAATGTATTCTATAAATTCAGCAAATTTTTAAAAATACATTTCAGTTCTGGATTATGTCTGGTCAGTGAAGAAGGTCGACATGGGAAGGAAGGTGAGGGATGAAAAAGTGGAGAACTTAGACAAAGAAAGAGGAAGGCAAGAAGGAAGTAAAAATAGCAAGAGAGGGAGAGTCTTTCAGAAAGATAGAAAATCTGGAGGCTTAGGAATGTTGCCTCTAATTGAAAAAATAAAATAAATTAGGGACAGGGTTAGCCAGAGACTAGAAACTTCTAGGTAGGTTGCTTCATCGTCCAAACCCATTCACTGAGGGCACAGGACTTTTTTCCAAATGCAGAATGCTTATAGTATTTTTCCTTCATTCACAGGAGAGAACATGAAGGACACCCACCTTCCCTCGATTCAGGATTACTGGGGGCATGAAGAACCCACTAGCCATTTTGCCAAGGAAGGTCCCTGCTTTGCAGTATGTGGCCAATAAAGAAGATATATTTTATCTTGTAGAAACACTGGGAAGACTTAGCCTTAAAGAGCCTACAGTGTCTTTTGGACTGCATATTTCTGGACATTTAAAATATTGGACCAAATTCAACCAAACATGATAAAGGACAAGATACTCTGCAGAGGACAGAAAGTATGCCACTCCTGAAGAGTTTGGTTTATCTTTTGCTGGTTGGACTTAGTTTAAAGCAAGTACATTATATACATATATATATATATATTTTTGGTGACTATCTCAGAAAGAAAAGTTGCTTTCACTATGTGTCACTAGTCTATTATTAGCATCTAATAACTCTTCATTATTAAAGAGAGAGGCATGAACATACATCAAGTAATTGCAATTCTGCACACAAGGAAATAGGAATATTGATGTTATTGTTTACCCTAGCATTAAGGTACTGTACCAGGTTAAGGGTGGAGAGGATGGGGGCAAGGAAGCAGGGATGCTGCACCAGTGGATTTTTTTTCCTGTTCCAAATATAAAAGCTGTAATACAGCTCTGATGTAGAATAGAAAAAAAAATATTGTCTTAATTGTTCTAGTTGTTGACGGGTTTTTTTCTTTATAATTAACAGTAGGATGTTTCATCCTTGACCCTTTGGGATTTATATCACCATCTAGGTTTCTTTTCAGTGAATCTGGTCTGGGTTCAGAAAAGTTTACAGTCTCATTATCTTTAGGCTCTGTTGATATAGTGTTTAGCTGTCCAAGCAATTTTTGGTGCTTGAAGATATATCATTCCTTTTGTTAAAAGGCATACAGGTGAAAGCTCTCTCCTTTGGAAAATGTGTGCCATAAAGACCCTACTTCACCCATCTGAAGGGCTGGGAATTCATGAAGCTATGAAAAGGAGGTGCAGTATGCTAGGAGAATTACCTGGCTATGTTTGGGAGATGCTGACAAGCAGTCAACATAGGTCCCAGCAGGATTTTTCATTTACTCTTGGGTTGTCAATTTCATTTATTATGGTTGTAATTAGTAACATTTTATGATTTGAGCATTGTGTAATGACATTATGTAACTGTGTATTGTGACAAGAATGCTGTCAAAATGGGCATTGATGGCTTTGAGAAGCCTGTTTGTTTTGCTGCAATACTCATTTGTGTAAGAGGTGATGGTGCTGAAAGTACAAGGAAAGACATTTAGAATTGAAAGTCAACATTCACCAACTGTTCATTGCAACAACGTTGCTATTGTTGAGAAAATGGAAGGTTTTTCCCTAGATGCTTTGCACTTCTTTATTTATTGGTTAAGTGCATCTTCCCTGGAAGCTTCTTCAGAGATCTCTACAGCTTCTTGTGGGTCAGTGTGTGTGGGATGGTTTGATATCTTTTTGGCAACTTTAACATTATGAAATCTGTCAAGCAAATAGCATTGATACCAAGGTCTTGCTGCTGAGAGGGTTAAACCAGAAAACTTGGTAAAGCTTCTCATGAGGACTTTGACAAGTCTATGGCCAAAGATTCATTCTCCTTGGACAGGTCAATATGACATGAGTTAAGACTCAAGAGAGTATATTCTTTAAGTACCTGCCCCTCCCCTTTCTTTTTCCCACTGCAATTTCTCACTCTTCTTAAGTTTGACACTACTGCTTACTAGTATAATAATTTCATCACTTCAAAAAATCAACGCAGGATAGGGAGAAAAAAACCTATCAGCCATAGTGTGATGTTCATAGGCTTTCACAGATGAGTCAGGCCATTGATGAAAAGAACAGCTAAGAAGTTCTATGGTTAAGAATAGAATATTTTTTCCAAATTGTCACTCTGAAGCTAGCAAACTTTTGAAAAAAATGTAATATCATTTTACTCTGAGCAGTCTCTGGAAATCAAGAACTTCACAAACATGCCATTAATCTCTTCAGGACCTCTACAAGGAAGGGATTGAGTATCACTTTGTGATAGATAGGAAGGCTAAGGAACATGGAAATATGATTAGTCTGTTAGTCTAGTCCACTATGACTTGAACAAGAATTAATTCTACAACAGGTTGGCAAGTGGTCATTCAACCCCTGCCTAAGAACCTCTAGCTAGTGAGTTCCACTATCTCCCAAGGCAAGCCAAACCACTCCAGCCCCTGGACAATTCCAAATGTTAAAAAAAAATTCCCCAAACTGAAGAAAAATGTCTTCTCTGAACATTAATAATAATAGTAGCTGGTATTTATATCGCACTTTAAATATTCCTAAGCACTTAGCAAACATTGTCCCATTTGATCCTCCTAATAACTCTATGAAGAAGACACTACTGGTATTATTCTCCCCATTTTACAGATTTAAAAGAAACAGGCTCAAAGAGGTTAAACACCTTTCCCATAGTTACACAGCTAGTGAATGTCAGAGGCAGCATTTCAATCCAGTGCTGCCTAATGTCAAGTTCACTACTCTACCCACTAAGCTCTGAATTTTGTCTTGGAAGCCAAGCTGAATAAATCTCTTTCCTCTTACACAGGGGAGCACGTCAAAAACTTGAAGATGCATATATTCCATCTAAATCTTCTCTTCTCCAGGCTCAATAAGCCCAGATCCTTGTATAGCATGACATCAAAGCCTTTCATAATTCTCATCTCCATATGATGTGGTACCCAGAACTCTGGATGTGATATGACAAAGGGAGAATACAGCAGAGACCTTACATCCCTGGATACCATGCTTCTCTTTATGTAGCTTAATATCACATTTGGTTGCTATGTCATGCTGTTGACCTTGGAGCCCACTAAATCCCCCAGATCTTTTCATTCAGGACATCTGCAGTCCAACTATATCTCCACTTACTATGTTTCATGAAATTGATTTACTATACCCAAGTGCAAAGAATGAAAGAAGGGGGTGGAGGAGAGAGAAAAGGAGGAGAAGAAAGAGAAAAATAATTTGAACTTCAGTAGGAGATGGATTCGAGGAGGAGGAGGAGGAGGAATAGGAGCCAGGACATTGAGCCAAACCAAGATACACAATTCTCAACTCTTGGAATGTGGACATAAAGATAGAAATCATCTGTTTTCATATTCCTTCTAAGAACTAAATACTAGAGAATTCAATACTCAGAAGGAATATAATTCCTTCTGAGAACTATGCTCCCTAAGACAATTTTGACAACCTTGGAAAGATTACTCAAAGAGCTCCAGACATCCTGTACTTCATACCAGATCATTCTGGGAAGGATTCAGGAAATTCTGTCCCTAATGGTTGTGATTTAAAATCAAAAGTCATTCTGGTAGCTTGTAGATTATCTAGTCATCATCGTATCATACTATGGAAAGAACACTGGAGCATGTTTTAGGAAACTTAAAACCTAACTCTGACAAAGAAACTTGTGACCTTGGGCAAGTCACTAAACCACTCTGAGCCTGTTTCCTAATTTTTTACATGGGAATATTAATGCCTTTTCTATCTACCTCACAGAGGCATTGTGAGGATTAAATAATACAAACATAAAAGTGCTTTGAAAAATACTATAAAAATTTTGTAAGCAAAAAAAAAAGTGACTACACTATTCCTGTCCTTTGAGCTAGAGATCTATTTCTGAACATATATTTCAAGGGATAGAGGGTAGAGAACCAGCTTCAGAGATGCCAAGATCTGGACATGAGTCCTGCCTCTGACGTATTAGCTGTGTGATCCTGGACAAGTCACTTAAATTCCCCATGCTCTAGGCAACTTTCTAAGACCATAAGTTGCAAAGAAGGTGCCAATTTGCGTTGGTAAAGGAGGGCTTCCTTATCCAGGAGTTCCCTATACCAGTAAAATCACAGATTTTGCCCCTGTCCCTATACTCCAAAGCAGTCAAAGATGAGAAAGGAAGGTCCCGTGTGCACCAAAATACTAAAAACAGAACTTTTTCATTTGGAAAAAAAAAGAACCCATCAATTGAGAATGGCTAAATTATATTTTAGTCTATGAATAGAATAGAATATGATTGTACCATAAAACATGATGAATGTGAGGAATTCAAAGAAGCATGGGAAAATTTGTATGAACTGCTACAGAGTGAAGTAAGCAGAACCAGGAAAGCAATATACCCAATGACTACAATAATATTAAAAAAAACAAACAATAAAATAAAAATGAACACTGTGTCATTAAAAGGTCAGTCTTTATGGGGGAAAAATAAGAAAACACACTTCCCTCCTTTCCTTGGAGAGTTGTGAGAATATGGGGATGGAAGCTTACCTGCACTGTCAGATATGGTCAATGTGTCAGTTGGTTTTGCTTAATGCTTATAAAAAATTTGTTACAAGGGAAGGTTCACCGGGGAGGGCAGAGGGGAAGGGCATATTTGGAAATGACTGTGATGTAAAAACAAAAGGCATCAATAAAAGGAAAAAAAGAAGAAAATTACCATCCAAATGTAAGGTATTATTTTTGTTATTATTATTTGACTAGGCCTATGATTATAAGTAATAACTGCAGACAGCTCATTGAATCTCTCCTGAAAAAATGCAATAACTATAGGAGAGGTTTGGGCTTCTGACTTTTAGGAAATCTTCTGGGTCTGGATATGAGAAGAATTGTTCTGGGACTTCCTTCTTCAGCCACCTTAGCCTTTGACCATTAGCCAAGGACCTTGGAGAAGAGAAATACTTATTGAGTAAAATCATTTTTCCATTCTATCTTTGACAAAGCTCTGCTTCCAACCTAACTAGCTCCCACTCAGTCTTAGGACCATAATGTAAACATTCTAATGTTAGAATTGAGGCTTCTCTATTGTGAGTTAATCCATCCCAAATGCCAATGTATCCAATTTATGACCTGAAAATTTTAAGCCTAAGAGGAGTGTTTTGGAACTCTAAATTATTTAAGATTAGGTACAATAGGATCCAAATTCTCAAATACATCTCTCTTGAATACTGAATGTGAAAATCATTCAATCTAATTTGTGATTCTAATGTAGTATATACATCCTTACTCTAGGCCCTAATGCTATCCCTTCCAATACCACTTTTCTTTATTTATAGACAAGTTTCCACATTTTCCATATGTAAGAGTAACATGAATTGAAATTAGAACTTTTGACTAAAAAATCTCGTCTTCATCTAAAAATTTACAAGTATAGTCTCTCTTTTACTAAATCTACTAGAAAGGGGCAATATGTTTTCCCATGAAGTCTTTACATTTTCATTCAGAGCATGTCCCTTTACCAAGAAAGGAGGATTTATAAAACTACTTCATTTCCAGGAATCTTCATTTCTCATTGCCTCTAGTGAGGGTTGATTCCATCTAGCTGGGTGCTAGAGATCTTGGCCGTAGTCCAAAAGTCAGAACTTTCTAGGTCTTCTTTCAGTTACCGAAATGCGTGCGGCTGTGTAGCAGGAAGTACTCACCACTCATGCTGGAACAAGCCCAATGCAATCTGCTATAAAATGAACTGGCTGTTCTTCTAGTTCACAGATACTGCCTGGTGCCTCACACAGGATTAGAGTCAACAGTTTACACTAGCACACAAAAAACAACTATCACGTGAGTCAAAACCCACTTTTTAATATCACACAGAAGGTAGCACACAGAAACTGAAATCCACACCCCTTATTTTAAATGTCATTGTTTGATGCATTTAAAGATAGCTTTAAGAAACAACTGTCTACTCATAGAAGACTTTGGTTTGTCTGCCTACCTCACATGGTTTTCCTTTCTGCTCAGGCTTATCACAGATGTTATCCTGAGGGATGATTTAACTATACTCGGAATAATAAATAATTTTAAGGAAGTATGAACAAACCACTATCTAGAGGAGGGCCATCACCATAATGAAACTCTGTAAATATGAATTAATTAATAATAAAAAATTATTTCATGCTTATTATGTGGCAAGCACTATGCTAAAGGGTAGAGAAACAAGTAACAAAATCAAAGATAATTCCTTCCCTCAAGGATTATATATTTGTGGGAAGGAGAGAGTGGGGAGGAGACCCATGGGAGTTTGATCAGTGAGGTACACTTGGATCCTGACATGTAAGTTGAATCTCTGTTTCTTCCTGGTTTAGGTATCTGCACCATATTTGTATTATAAAAAGAATTTGGTAGGACTCCTTCTTTGCCTATTTTCCCACATAATGTATGTAGTATTGGAATTGATTGTTCTTTAAATGTTTGATAGAATTCACCTGTAAATCTATCTGGACCTGGAGATTTTTACTTAGGGAGTTCATTGGTGGCTTGCTTAATTTCTTTTACTGAAATGGGGCTATTTAAGTATTTTATTTCATCTTCTGTTAACCTGGGCAATTTATATTTTTATAAATATTCATCCATTTCACTAAGATTGTCAAATTTATTGGTATACAGTTGGGCAAAATAGCTCCTAGTTATTGTTTTCATTTCCTCCTCATTGGTGGTGAATTCACCCTTTTCATTTTTTATGCCGGTAATTTGGTTTTCTCCTTTTTAATTCAAATTTATCAAAGGTTTATCTATTTTATCGTCTTTTTTTCATTAAACAGCCCTTTATGTATTAGAACAATAGTTTTCTTAATTTCAATTTTGTTAATCTCTCCTTTGATTTTCAGAATTTCTAATTTGCTATTTGATTAGGGATTTTAAATTTGTTCTTTTTCTAGCCTTTTTAGTTGCATAACCAATTTATTAATCTCCTCTTTCTCTATGTTATTCATGTAAGCATTTAGAGATATAAAACTTCCCCTAAGAACCACTTTCACAGCATCCAATATGTTTTGCTATGTTGTCTCAGTATGGTCTTTCTCTTGGATGAAGTTATTGATTGTGTCTATGATTTGTTGTTTGACCCACTCGTTCTTTTTTTATTTTTGGAGGGAGGAAGGAGAGGCAATTGGGGTTAAGTGACTTACCCAAGGTCACACAGCTAGCAAGTGTGTCAAGTGTCTGGGGCCAGGTTTCAACTCTGGTCCTCCTGATTCTAGGGCCAGTGATCTTTCACTGTACCACCTAGCTGCCCCCAACCCACTCATTCTTTAGGATTAGATTATTTATTTTCCAATTAATCTTTAGTCTTATTTTTCTATGGCTCTATATTACATATAATTTTTATTGCATCATGATCTGAAGAGGATGCATTTAATATTCTGTATTTCTGCATTGGATTATGAGTATTTTATTCCCTAATACATGGTCAATTTTTGTGTAGGCACCATGTACTGCCAAGAAAAAGGTATATTCCCTTCTATCTACATTCACTTTTCTCCAGAGGTCTACCACATCTAACTTTTCTGAAGTTCTATACATCTCCCCTTACAATTATCCAGTTCAGAGGGGGAGAGGTTAAGGTTCCTCACTAATATAGTTTTGTTGTCTATTTCTTTCTATAACTCTCTCAAGTTCTCCTCAAAGAATTTGGATGCTATACCACTTGGTGCATATTTGTTTATAACTTCACCCAAGAGAATGAAAATAATGAGACAACATACCAAAACTTATGGGATGTAATGAAAGTGGTTCTTAGGGGAAGTTTTGTATCTCTAAATGTTTACTTTAATAGAGAAAGAGAACAACGAATTGGACATGCAACTAAAAAACCTAGAAAAAGAACAAATTAAAAATCCCCAAATACCAAATTAGAAATTCTGAAAAACAAAAAAGAGATTAAGAAAATTGAAATTAAGAAAACTATTGAACTCATATATAAAACTAAGGGCTGGTTTTATGAAAAAAAAGAATAAAATAGATAGCAACATTACTTCATTGTCTATGGTGCTTTTTAGCAGGGTGTAGTTTCCTTCCTCATCTCTTTTAATTAGATCTGGTTTTGCTTTTGCTTTGTATGAGATCAAGATTGCCACCCCTGCTTTTTTTTTTTTTTTACTTAAGCTGAAGCATAATATATTCTATTCCAGCCTTTTACCTTTACTCTGTGTGTATCCCTCTTCCTCAGATATGTTTCTTGTAAACAACATATTGTAGGTTTGTGGCTTTTAATCCAGTCTGCTATCTGCTTCTGTTTTATGGGAGAGTTTATCCCATTCACATTCACAGTTAATGATTACTATCTGTGCCTTTCTCACCAACCTGTTTTCCCCCCTGTTTAGGCTTTTCTTTCTTAGTTCTTCTTTCTCCATTTCCTTCCTGAGAGTTTTGCTTTCAACCACCACCTCCCTCAGT
The DNA here is from genome assembly GCA_011680675.1 of Gymnobelideus leadbeateri. Classification (NCBI taxonomy): domain Eukaryota; kingdom Metazoa; phylum Chordata; class Mammalia; order Diprotodontia; family Petauridae; genus Gymnobelideus; species Gymnobelideus leadbeateri. Next base: position 295,917 of record WOXC01005023.1, read on the forward strand.
CTGCCCTCCCTTCTATCAGCCACCTCTCTTTTTCCCCCTTTTCCCTTACTACTTTTTCCCTCCTTTTCATTCTCCCCACTCTTTTCTTTCTCCTTTCCACTCCTATTTCCTATAGGATAAGTTATATTTCTCTACCTGACTATGTTATTCCCTCTTTGAGGGAATCTCATAATCTTATCAAATCTGATGAGAGTAAGGTTCAAACAATGCTCATCTCCCTCCCTTCTTTCCCTCTATTGTGATAGGTCTCTGTGCCTCCTAGTGTGATATGATTTACCCTTTTCTGGCTCCTTCTTTCTTCTTCTTTCAGTACAATCCCTTTCTAACACTTAATTAGATTTTTTTCATCACATCCAAGTCAACTTATACCCATACCCTCTGTCTATGTATACCTCTTTTAAATGTAATAATAAATAAAGGTACAGTTCTCAAGAGTTACAAGAGTCATCTTTCCTTGTAGTAAGGATGTAGATAGTTTGCCCTTTTTGAATAACTTTTTTTTCTTTCCTGTTTACCTTTTTATTCTCTTGAGTCTTGTATTTGAAGATCAAATTTTCTGTTGAACTCTGGTCTTTTCATCAGGGACATTTGGAAGTCCGCTATTTCATTGAATGTACATCTCCTCCCCTGAATGATTATGCTCAATTCCACTATATAGTTGAACGTTGGTTGTAATCCAAGTTCCTTTGCCTCGTGGAATATTCCCAAGCCCTCTGATATGTAGAAGCTTCAAGGTCCTGCATAATCTTGATTGTGGTTCCATGATATTTAAATTGTTTCTTTCTTGCTGCTTGCAATCTTCTCTTTGACCTGATAATTTTGGGATCTGGCTACCATATTCCTTGGAGTTTTCAATTTTTGGTCTCTTTCAGGAGGTGATCGGTGGATTCTTTCCACGACTATATTACTCTCTGGTTCTAGAACCTCAGGGCAGTTTTCCTTGATGATTTCTTGGAAGATGCTGTCCAGGATCTTTTTTCATCATAGTTTTCAGGTAGACCAATAATTTTAAAATTATCTCTTCTGGATCTATTTTCCAGGTGCGTTATTTTTACAATGTGGTATTTTATGTTTCTGTTTGTTTCTTTCTTTTGGTTTTGTTTGACTTATTCTTGATGTCCCATAGAGTCATTAGCTTCCACTTGCCCATTTCTGATTTTTAATGAATTGTTTTCTTCAATTAGATTTTGTATCTCTTTTATTATCTGGACAATTTTACTTTTTAAAGAATTGTTTTCTACAGTCAAGCTATTAACTTTTCTAAGCTATTAACTCTTGCATACTTCTCTTTTCCTAATTTTTCTTCTCCCTCACTTATTTGATTTTTTAAAAAATCCTCCTTGAGTTCTTCCAAGAAGACTTTTGGGGCTTGAGACCAGTTCATATTTCCTTTGAAGTTTCCTATGTGGGTATATTGATAACATTGTCCTCTTCTGAATTTGTGTTTTGATCTTCCCAGTTCCCATGATAAGAATCTATGGTCATTGTCTGTTTCTGCTTTTTTCTCATGGTGTTTGCCTAATTCCTGGTTTTCAAAGTTGAACTCTCCTGCTGGAGCACAGGGGTCATTGACCCAAGCTTCTTGTTGTAGCAGCAATGACCTTAGCATACCCAGGATGCCTGTTAGCACAGATTCTTTGGTCTACTTTTCTAAAGGAAAACAACTCAAAAGGAATTAGCAATTTTTCTTTAATCAAACATATATCATTTACCTAGTTCGTGGGGAAAAGTCAGTATTTCAGAGAAAATACAAACCGAAGTTACAAGCAAACCAAAAAAAAAAAAAAACCACAAACAGAGAAAATAACATAATTCAACAGACCAATAGACAGGGCTGCCAGCTTTCTCACCATCACATATTTACATAGTTACCAGAGAGAGAAGCACCAGCATCTGGGTTTTCAAAGCCAAAGGACTCAATAGCTACCCAGAGTCTCATCTGAGCAAATCACACAACTCTTCCCATAAGTGAGTCCTAAAACAAAACCTCTTCTCAGAAGTCTATATAGCCTTCTCCAGCATCAGGGAACATCACAACCTTTGTGACCCACTGACTAATTACAAAGTAACAAATAGTGTGCCTTCCTGAAAAACAAGCTTCCCCTAAGCAAGCTACTCCTTTGGGGTTCCAAGTGAGGCCCTTCAACGATCAGGGAAGATCTTCAAATTCCGGTACCACTACACTTATGCTGGGGTCCAGGGACCTGGTCACTGGCTTTGTGTGCTGCCTCAGGTGCTGACAGCTGGAGGCTGTAGGGGTCTGGCAATTTACCTGCTGCTGAGAGGTCAGCAAGGGGTGGGGGTGGGGGTTCTAGCCCCTGGAGGACACCTGATCACGCAGGCAGCTTTGAAGCACTAGAAGGTTTGGCTGCTGGAGAATGCCTGCCTGCCTAGAGCTTTGCCTTCTGGAGTTGTGCTGAAGTACAGGGAGGTTTGACTGTTGGAGGACCTGTCAGTGCATGTGGTAGTTTTCCAAGCTGAAGTCTACTGGTTCCCCTGCCTGTACCAAGGCACTCAGAGAAGAGGCAAGGTGCTTGTAGTATTGGAACTTATCTGCTCTACCACCGTAGGGTTCAGGATATCCCTCTGGTTTGCTAAGGTGGGGTTTGCCACTGGTTTGCTGGGTTTGCTAAGGTGGGGCTTGCCACTGGTTTGCTGGGTTGCCTCCCATCCTATACCACTCCCCTTCCACCAAAGCAAAAGGGGACTTTCCTGTTAATCCACCAAGCTTCTTGAGTTACAAGACTCCTGAACCCCATCTTTCTGCTGGAGTAGCTGTTCCAGAGTTTTTCTGGGAGCTATATTTTCTGGGCCTTTAAAGGTCAGTAAGTGAGAGTGTAAGAGACTTTTTACTCTGACATCTTGGCTCCCAGAAGTCCCCTTTAGCAAATCTTAAGAAAGGCACCATGCAAGTCATTTTGTCCAAATGTCTATCACCAGCATTCCTGATTGATGGTCATAAGTATTTGACAAAGTCATGGTTGAACATTTCTTTCCACTGAGATAAAACCTAAGATCCTTTCCATCACTAAGGTTCTATGATCCTATGACATTGCTGGGTATAAAACTGATGCAAGAAATTCGAGACATGAATCATATTCCCCTTTTAGCTTTATAATAGAGTATTACAGAAGCCAAATTCATGAATTTTGTCCCAGGAGACTGAGTGGGCTGTGATAACCATAAGATTATGTGCATCACTTCAGAACACTGTGTTCTGTTGTAAGTTCTGTAGTGAAATGTATGATGGTTTCAGTTCTCTATAGGGACCCAGAAAATGGGGCTAACTCTTCAGTGAAGCAATGCAGGTTTAAAATTCTTGGACTGGGTTCCCCCATGCAATAGAGGACCCATGCTTTGGAAAGGCCAGGAGCTATAAAAATGAACTTTACCATTACAGTTATATTGGTGCTGGCCATAGATTTCATTTCCATGTGGTAAAAAGTATTTTAACTGATGCAAAATGAAGGAAGTAGAACCAGGAGAACAGCATATACAATGATTACATCATTGTGAATGAGAACAACCACCACAAAATAATCAAAAATAATCTCAAAAAGGAGACCTGGGAAGATGCTGTCCTCTGCTTCTTTATAGAAGTTGGGGGCTAAGGGTTGGTTATTCATGACAATGGAACATTGCATACAATGTCTGATTTCTTCAATGTGTTGATAGCTTTTGCTAGAGAGGGTAGGTTCCTCTTTTTCTTCTCTTTCTTAGAAAAATAATTTTTTTTACAAAAGCGGGTTTTCTGGGAAGGGAATAGGATGGGATGCAAGGGAAAATATAGACAATGTAAAAGGAAAAGGCCTTAATAAAAATCTATTCATTTTTAAAAATTCAATCTGAAGGGGCGCCTAGGTGGCTCAGTGAATAGAGCACTGGTCCTGGAGTCAGGTGGACTTGAGTTCAAATCCAGCCTCAGACACTTAACACAAAACTAGCTGTGTGACCTTGGGCAAGTCACTTAACATCAAATGCCCTACTACCTTCACCCCTCCAAAAAAAACAACAACGACAACATTTAGGGAGGCTAGGTGGCACAGTGAATAGAGCACCAGCTGCCCTACCTTCTCCCTCCAAAAAAAAAAGCAAAAGTTCAATCTGTTTTAGGAAGTAAGATTTGAGTCTATAGCAAGGGACCCCAGCACTGGATCCTAGGACCTTAGATCTCTGGAGCTGGGACCTCATAGATCATTTAGTCAAGTGCATCCCCTTCATTTTACAGTTGAGAAAAATGAGGCCTGAGGAAGCTGTGCCTCATACAGGCTCATAAAGTGAATCTTCCTCAGATGGAGAATTTGAATCCAAGTCCTCCTAACTCCAGAAAAGTGCTTTTTCTTTTCAGTTGTACAAGTGAGGTCAAATAGTTTCCCTCGAGAAACTAACATTGCTATATTTTAAACCAATGAAATCCTATTGATGATCTCTGTATAGTGAGTCTAGAGTGAAGAGTGCCCTCTAAATACCCCATGCAAGGTAATGCTCTAGGTTATTAACTCCTGTAAATTTAAACCCTAGATTCTACTTTGTTTAATCCCCTAATTTCATATAGTTAAGGAAAATTGATTCATAGGTTAAGTGACTTGTACACACTTACTGCTATTTAGTGGCAGAGTGAGTTATTGTCATCTGGGACTGAATAAGGATGGTCCTGTGGTAATTTACGTCCAATATTTAAATGAAATGATTACTCATAGAATATTTAACAGTTAACAAAAAGATGTTTACTTAGCCACAACACAGAAAGGATACTCAAAAAGAATACAAGAAGCACTTCCCTGTCAAGCTTCCATACTGAAGGGGAGGGGAGGGTGTGACCTTCTACCCACCCTGATGTAGCCACCAAGTGGAAAGGACCCAGACTTTATATGGATAAGCCTTTTTATGCTCTTAGGTGACCAGGGAGTTACCATTAACCCTAAAGTGACTTGAGCCTTAGACTTTAGGGCAATCAAGTCTTAGGACAGATTCCTTGCTTTTTTAGGGAAAGAACTAACCTAACCTCTGTGAAAGGCTTTGGAGAAGGGAGGGTTGGTAGATATTTACCCTACAATCAAGACTCTTAGTCCAGTGGAATCCATTTCATTTCCTGAGTGAGTACCCTTTTCAACTGATAATGGAGCTTAGACCCAGTTATATCCAACGAAAATTAGGTAGCACAAGGATGTCCATTTCAAGATATTGGAGAGAGGGAAAGATACCAGATGAATGGGGAAAACATGATTGTCTTATGAGTAGAAACAGAAAGGAAATTGAGAGGGCAGCTATAACTACCTATCCCTGAACTACCTATTCCTATCTCTAAACAAAATCTTAGAGAATGATTGTATACTTTGAGGATCTCATACATCCTTAAAAAAATAAGAGAAGAAAACAGATGGGCTTTCACAATTTTCTATAGCAAATCACACCTTCACAGTTGTACAATTGACTGAAAAGTTTTAAACATCTTTCAGAGCAAAAGGCAATTTGACAGATGTTCTTTCAGCCCTGTCTTTCAAGTAAATGTTAACATCACAAGATACCTTAATAGATGCACCCATAGGTATGATTCAATTCAGTCAGTCTCTGACTCTCAATATGAAATGAGGCATAAGACTAGGGGATATATATATTTATCAGCAGTGTTTGCCTATAACATGGAGGATTTCCTTAGATTCCAAATGACTGAAAGATTTTGCATAAGATTCAATTCTCCCAGATGCTCAATTCTTTCAATATTGTGCCACCAAATAAAAAACAAACAAAAAGCCCAACTTCTATAAATCAAAGATATTATTCCCAACAATCATGCTATAAGATCCAGACACTCAAGCATTCTTGCAAATGGAATGAAATAAGATGAATGATTTGTGTCTGTGCTGTGTGCAGAAGGGCCTCCCATGTGGTTGCCCGAGAAGAGCTTAAGGGGAGAGTGGAAGAACTCTACTCTCACCTGCTGCTCCCCTGACTGCCAGGAAGAGAGTGAAGCCAATTCAACTGAGTGGAAGTACTGTGCATCCTTATGTCCTTCCTACTCACTTTTGGTCTAGTCAGATCACATGCCATTATCTTTCTCATTGCTCTATGGTCTGCTTTTTAGAGCCCCTAAGGCTTAAAGTCAAATTTTATCTTATGCATTCCAAATTCTATGCAGATCTGGGGGCCATGATATATGGAGGGAGCATGAGAAAGGAGAGAAGAGGGGCTACCCTTTTTTGGAGAGAGGGCCAATCCTGAAGTCTCCTGGGGCTGGTACAACCTTCAGAGATTGGCATGCAGTTGAGGTCAGCCCCATGCCATTTGGCACAGTTAGGAATCTTAAAATAGAGACTCATCTTCTTCCTCTCCTGAGTTGCTAGTACCTCCCATCATAAAAATAATTTGCCTATGCTGCATTTTGTATGAGCTTATTTGCATCCATGTTGCTTTCCCCAATAGAATGTAAGTTCTTTGATGAGAAGGACTGTTTGATTTTTGTGTTTGTGTCTCCATCTCTTTACATAGGGCTTGGCACATAGTAGGTACTTAATAAATAAATGCTTATTGATTCGTCTAAACTAGATAATATGCCATTAAAAGTTCTCATGAAGAAAATTTAAAAGAAAGCCTAGGCACATGTCCTTTCTCATGTGGTTTCTTTAATCCAGTTGACAGTAGTTATCATAATAGCCTTCCTCAGATAAAGCCCATACTAAAGGGTTACCACATCACTTAACTCACAGATCAATAAAAAAAATGGCTGATTCTTCAGGAGACCTCATTTGTATGAATGAGACCTGGGGCCATCAGTGGAGATGGTCAGTTTAATTCTCCAAACCCTATCCATTAGGGATAAACATTTTCATGGGGGAGGGGGGGGTGGAGGGATTGGTTATTAGTCCCCTCAGAACATCTAGTGTTCTCCAGTACTAAGATTTTTAGTATTTCAAAGGCATGACCCTGCCCCAAAGTCCTCAGGCTGATTTTAGTTATACTGGGCTATTTTTAGATGACTTGGTCTCTGTGAGGTGTCATTAGCCTTCTAGAATCATCCTAGGATGCGAACCTGTGAGGGATGATCCATTACCTAGAACAGATACTTGGTGTGTTCTCATGACAAATCATGAACTTGTGGTCCAGTCTGGTATCTGTTTTTCATTTAGCTACTCTGCAGTCAAACACATTAGAAATGTCAGGTAATTTTTTTCCCTCACTAGAAATAGACATTCAGGGTGGTACTATAAAAAGTCATGGCCAGCGCCTTGTTCCAAGGGAATGAAGTCATAAAAGTTAAGAATCTCCAAGTTTTAAAGCACATCAGAGAACATCTAGTCCAATACTTGTCAGAGAAGGCATTTCCTCTATAACATTCCTGATAACTGGCCATCCAGTCTCTCCTTGAAGTCCTTGAGTAATGCACTCACTACCTTTGGCAACTTATTTTACTTTTGGACAACTCAAATTACTAAGGAGTTTTCCCATATGGCAAGGCAATACAGCAACTTCTGCTTAATTCTGCCCCCTGGGGCCAAAGAGAAGTTGGATCCTTCCACAAAAAAGTCTTTCAAATACAGGAATTAACCAATCAATCAACAAGCACTTATTACTTACTTGTATGTACCAGGCACCATTGTAGATGCTCAGTATATAAAGACAAATACAAAAATTGTTCCAGTCTTCAAGTAACTTACATTTCTGCTAGGGGTTGAGGTAAGGAGAATTTAAGAACTATGCACACACATTCACATTTTCAAATATAGACAAACTAAATACAAGGTAATTTTGGTGGAATGGGGGCCCATATATCTGGGGAGATCAGGAAAGAACATGACATTTGAGTAGAACTTTGCACTACACTTGGGATTCTAAAGACTGGGGAAGAGGAAATGCATTCTGAGCAGGAGGAACAATCTGTACAAAAGAATGGAGATGAGAGATGTCTTGTTGTGTATGAGAGACAGCATGTAAGCCAATTCAGCTGGACCTTAAAGTTCATGATGTGGAGTAGTACACAACTCTGTAAATATAGACTAGAGCCCTACAATGAAGGGATTTAAATATCACACAAAGGAATCCAGAAAGGGGATATATAGAGAATGAACTTGTAATTTCATTTGTATAGGGAATTTTGAATAAAGACATTCTCTCTACCTATGCAGGTCAGTGCCTTCTCTGTAACATATGGCCTTAGATAGTTGCATAGAGCACTGAGAAATGAAATGATTCACCCAGTCATCAGCCAGTATATGTAGGGGTAATAGGGAGACAATGAAGCATTTTTGAGCAAAGGATTAACATGATCAAATCAATGCTTTAGAAAAACCTATGTGACTAATGGATTAGAAAGGGAAGAGACATCACTTAAGGCAGGCAACAAATTAACAGGCTATTGGTGAGAAGTTATGGGGGCTTGAACTAATGTGGCAGATATTAGTGTGGAGAGAAGGAGGGTATTAGAGATATATATTGAGGAAATAGAATCTATAAGACTTGGAAACTAATTGAATATGGGAAAAGGAGAGCAGAAGTGAGAAGTTAAGGAGGATTCCAAGGTGCCAAACTTGGGTGACTAGAAATATAGTGTGGTCATTGATAGAAAAATGAATGTTTTAAAAAAAGAAGGAAAAGAGAAATGGGGATTTTAGGAATGGAGGAGAGTTTGGAGAAGAGAGAATTAGTTTTGAATATTGATTATGGGGTGCCTATAAACCATCTTCCAGTTGGAAATGTCCAATTGGTATTTAATGGTATGAGAGGGGACCTCAAGAGATGGATGATGTCTGCATACATAAATCTAAGAGTTATTTCCTCAGACATGATATTTAGATTCATGGAAGCTAATGAGATCCTGAGGGAGATGATATCTAGAGGATAAAGAGTCCAGGACAGAGCCTTAGAGTCCAGTAAAAGTAACAGAAAAGGAGCCAGAAAACAGGTAATAATAAAGATAGCTAACCTCTATATAGCAGGGGGACAGAGTCAAGATGATGGAGTAGAAACAGGACTTCCATGGGGTGCCTGCTCCCATCTCCTCCAACTTATGGAAAAAATGACTCTAAACAAACTTTGGAGCTACAAAATCCACAAAATGACAGAGAGAAGCTAACTTCCCGCTGAAGATAGCCCAGCAGACTGGAGGGAAGCAGCCAGCACAGCACTCTGGGAGCTAAGCCCAGCCCCTCGAGAGCCCAAAGTTTTAGCCTCAGGGCAGCCACAACCAGCCACTGGCTGGAGGGACCAGATCACCAGCAGCGGTAGTGGTTCCCAGAATTATCAACCCATAGATGCTAAGGACAAAATGAGAGGTCAATGCAGTGTGGACTTTGGGACCCGGGAGTTTGGGAGTGCAGTCCAGCCTTTGCCCCCAGGGCAAGAAGCAGCTGAAGCATAGCAGCTGTCCAGACACTGCCACATGGCTGCTTCAGTGCTCCGGGCCTGCAGATTGTAGGGGGACCAAATTTCCAGTCTTAGGGGTAATCACTCTTGATTTAACCTGCTTGGATCTGGATCACTGTCTGGGATGGAGATCCTGGGGTGTGTGACCAGTGTGCCAGAACCTGTGGAGGCTTTAGAGAGGGCAGCCAACAAATGGCTCCAGCACCTGAGAAAACCCCAGCAATTTGGGACAAAGCTCCCCACTCTGATAGTAGAGTTCTACTGTGGCAAAAAGCTCAAGAGTCAAGTAATTGAGTGGCAATATAAGCAAGCAAAGGAAGCACAGCAATCCAACCTTAGATTCCTTTGTGGGGTACAAAAAGGATCAAAGCATGGAAGGGGAGGAAGACAATGAAGTCAGAACTCCTGCACCAAAAGCTTCTATCAAAAGAATAAACTGCTTACAGGCCATAGAGGAGCTTAATAAGGATTTTGAAAACCAAATAAGAGTAGTGGAGGAAAAATTGGGAAGAGAAATGAGAATGATGCAAGAAAATTATGAAATGAGAGTCAAAAACTTGACTGAAGAAAATAACACCTTAAAAAACAGACTAACTCAAATGGCAAAAGAGGCTCAGAAAGGCAATGAGGAGAAGAATGCCTTAAAAAGTTGAATTTGCCAGATGGAAAAAGAATCTCAAAAGCTCACTGAAGAGAATCATTCCTTCAGAATTAGACTGGAGCAAATGGAAGCTAGTGACTTTCTGAGAAATCACGATACTATTAAACAGATCCAAACAAATGAAAAAATAGAAGGCAATGTGAAATATCTCAATGGAAAAACCACTGACCTGGAAAATAGATGCAGGAGAGATAATTTAAGAATTATTGGATTAGGGGATGGTGTCAAGATGGTGGAGTAGAAACTGCACTTCCATGGCACTCCAGCCCACACAACTTCCAAATTAATGTAAAACAGGACTCTGAACAAACTCTGGAGCTACAGAACCCAAAAAATGACACAGAGAAGCTAGCCTCCCATGGAGGACAGCCCAGCAGACCAGCAGGGAGTGGCCAGCACAGCGCTCTGGGAGCAGAGTCCAGGCCCGCATGAGTCCAAGGTTTTAGCCCCAGGGCAGCCGGCCCAGCAGCTATCTGGAGGGACTCCAGAACACCAGCCTCTGTGGCATTTCCAGAATTACCAACACATAGATGCCAAGGAAAAAGTGAGAGGTCACTGCCCTATGGACTTTGGGAGTTGTTGGGAGAATGTGTTGGCCTCTTTCCCCTGGGGGGCAAGAAGCCTCTGATTAGTCGTGGTACAGCCCACCATGTTACAGCTTCAGTTCCTGACGTGCAGACTGTAGGGGGATCCGCCGATCAGTCTTGGGAGTAATTGCTCTTGCTTTAACCTTCTTGGATCTGGATTGGGGTAAGGGGTGGAGGTCCTGGTGTGAGTGATCAGCTTGCCAGAGCATATGGTGGCTTCAGAGAGGGCACCCAACTAATACCTCCAGTAGTTGAGAAAACCCCAGAATTTGGGATGGAAGCTCCCCTGGCTGGTGGAAGAGTCCTATTCTGGCAACAAGCCCAAAAGTTAAATAATTGAGTGGCAATATGCCTAGGCAAAGGAAACAAAATAAACAGAAAAATTCAACATTAGACTCCTATTTGGGAGCAGGGGGCAAAGATGATTGAAGCATGGAACAGGAGGAGGACTGGGAGGTCAGAACTCCTACACCAAAAGCCCCAAATGAAAATACAAGCTGGTTACAGGCCATGGAGGACCTTAAGAAGCAGATAAGAGAAGTGGATGAAAAATTGGGAAGAGAAATGAGAATGATGCAAGAAAAGTATGAAATGAGAGTCAACAGCCTGACTGAGGAAATAACACCTTAAAAAATAGACTAACTCAAATGGCAAAAGAGGCTCAAAAAAGGCAATGAGGAGAAGAATGCCTTAAAAAGCCAAATTTGCCAGATGGAAAAAGAATCTCAAAAGCTCACTGAAGAGAATCATTCCTTCAGAATTAGACTGGCGCAAATGGAAGCTAGTGACTTTATGAGAAATCAAGATGCTATTAAGCAGATCCAAATAAATGAAAGAATAGAAGGCAATGTGAAATATCTCATGGGAAAAACCACTGACCTGGAAAACAGATCCAGGAGAGACAATCTAAAAATGATTGGACTACCTGAAAACCATGATCAAAGAAAGAATCTAGAAATCATCCTTCAAGAAATTCTCAAGGAAAATTGCCCAGATGTTTTAGAACCAGAGGGCAAAATAGAGGTTGAAAGAATCCACTGATCACCTCCTGAAAAAGATCCCAAAAAGAAAACTCCTAGGAATATTGTAGCCAGGTTCCAGAATTCCCAGATCAAGGAGAGTATATTACAAGCAACCAGGAAGAAAGAATTTCAATATTGTGGAAACACAATCAGGATAGCACCGGACCTGGCAGCTTCTACACTGAGGGATTGAAGGGCATAGAATATGATATTCCAGAGGGTAAAGGAGCTGGGATTAAAACCAAGAATCACCTACCCAACAAAACTGAGTATCATGTTTCAGGGGAAAATTTGGTCATTCAGTGGAATAGAGGACTTTCAAGCATTCTTGAGGAAAAAAACCAGAGTTGAATATAAAATTTGACATTCAGATATAAGAAGCAAGAGGTGCTTGAGAAGGTAAACTGGGAAAAGAAATCATTATGAACTTATCAAAGTTGAAATATTTTCATTCCTACATGGAAAAACAATAACTATAACTGATGAAACTTTTCACAGTATGAATATAGTTGAAGAAGGGTATATGGGAATATGAATACATATGTGAATGTGTGTGTGTGTATATGTATATATATATATGTATATATGTATATTTACAGGTATACATAGATAGATGGCACAGGTCGAATTTAATAGGAAGGAATGATACTTAAAAGGTGAAATTAAGAGTTGAGAGAGGAATAAAACAAGAGGAGATGGGGAGAGACAGAATGGGGTAAAATATCTCACATAGAAGAAACAAGGGAAAATCGTTACAAGGGAGGGGGAGAACAGGAAGGCAAAAAGGAAAAACCTTATTCTCATTGAATTTGGATCAGGGAGAGAATGATATGCATCCTAAATAGGATATCTCACCCTACAGGAGAGTAGGGAGGAAGGGGATGAGAGAGAGGATGATGGAAGGGAGGGTAGGAGTGAAGGGGTGGGAGGGAAGTTGGAAGCACCCACTTTTGAAAAGGGACAAGATCGGGATGGCTAGATGGCACAGTGAGTAGAGCGCCGGCCCTGGAGTCAGAAGGACCTGAGTTGTGATCTGACCTCAGACACAATGCACACACAAACAAAAACCTAGCCATGTGACCTTGGGCAAGTTACTTAACCCAATTGCCCTCCAAAAAAAAAAAGGCAAAAAAAAAAAAGAAAAGGGACAAGATCAAAGTAGGGAATAGACCAAATAGGAGGTGGGATAGGAGGGAGAGAAATATAGTCAGTCTTTTACAATATATCTACTATGGCAATATTTTGCATAGCTACACATGTACAACATATACTGAATTGCTTCTCTTCCCAGTAAGGGTGGGTGACAAGGGAGGAAGGCTATGAATCTGGAATTCAGAGTTTTAAAATCAAATGTTCAAAAATATATAAATACTATTATTAATATTATTTTACATCTAATTGGGAAATAAGATATACAGGCATTGGGACACAGAGATTCACCTTGCCCTATTGAAAAAGTTGAAGGGGGTATGGGAGAAGATATGGGAGAGAGCACATGGGATGAGGGGATGTTCTGTGGGACTGCTATTCTGGGCTAGGTGGTAGGCAAAAATGGGGGAAAAATTGTAACTCAAAATCTAGTGGAAATGAAAGATGTAAACCAGAAGTTAATAAAGCATTTGGGAAAAAATAATAAATGAATGAATGAATAAACAAACAAATAAATAAATAAGAAATTATTGGATTACCTGAAAGCCATGATCAAAAAAAGAACCTAGAAATCATCCTTCAAAAAATTCTCAAGGAAAATTTCCTGATGTTCTAGAACCAGAAGGCAAAATAGAGGTTGAAAGAATCCACTGATCACCTCCTGAAAAAAATCCCAAAAAGGAAACTCCTAGGAATATTATAGCCAGGTTCCAGAATTCCCAGATCAAGGAGAAAATATTACAAGCAGCCAGGAAGAAACAATTTGAATAGTGTAGAAACAGAATCAGGATAACACAGGATCTGGCAGCTTCTACACTGAGGGATCAAAGGGCTTGGAATATGATATTCCAGAGGTCAAAGGAGTTCAAATTAAAACCAAGAATCACCTACCCAGCAAAACTGAGTATCATGTTTCAGGGTAAAAGATGGTCATTCAATCGAATAGAGAACTTTCAAGCATTCTTGACGAAAAAAACCAGAGTTGAATAGAAAATTTGACATTCAGATACAAGAAGCAAGAGAAGCATGAGAAGGTAAACAGGGAAGATAAATCATAAGGAACTTATCAAAGTTGAACTATTTACATTCCTACATGGAAAAAATGTAACTTATGAAACTTTTCTCAGTATGAGAATAATTGAAGGGAATAGAAATTTGCATATATATATGTTATATATATGTATATATACAAATACATACATACATATGTATTATACATACTTATATATTTCTATATAGGAGGGTATATGGGCCTATGAATATATATGTGAGTGTGTGTATATATGTGTACAGGTGTACATAGAGGGCACAGGAAGGGATGATACTTAAAAGGTGAAATTATAGATGAGAGAAGAATATAATGAGAGGAGATGGGGAGAGATAGACAGGGACATAGAATTGATGACAGAATTATCTCATATAGAAGAGGCAAGGGAAAACTGTTACAATGGAGTGGAAGAACAGGAAGGTAAAAGGGAGTGAGTCAACTTTATTGAATTGGGCTTAGGGAGGGAATGACATACACTCTAAATAGGGTATCTCACCCTACAGGAGAGTAGGGGGGAAGGTGACGATAGGGGGGATGATGGAAGGGAGGGCAGGATGGCAGGGAGGGAAGTTGGAAGCACCCACTTTTGAAAAGGGACAGGATCAAAGTAGAGAATAGAACTAGTGGAGGTCTGATAGGATGGAGGGAAATATAGTCAGTCTTTTACAATATATCCACTATGGACATGTTTTACATAGCTACACATGTACAACCTATATTGAATTGCTTATCTTCCCAGTAAGGGTGGGTGATGAGGGAGGTAGGGAAAGAATTTGGAATTCAAAAGGTTTAAAATAAAATGTTTAAAACATATGTTTATTTTTATTTTACATGTAACTGGGAAATAAGAAATACAGGCACTGGGGCATAGAGATCCACCATGCCCTACTTGAAAGTCAGAGGGGGAATGGGGGAAGGTATGGGAGATAGCATATTGGGAGAGGGGATATTGAGTGGCATTGCTATTTTGGGGTGGGGGGTAGGTGAAATGGGGAGAAAATTGTAACTCAAAATCTTTTGGAAATGAATGATGTAAACCAAAAAAAAAAGAAAAGAAAAGAAAAAAATCTGTATAGCACTTTGCACTTTGCAAAGCACTTTAGAAATATTATTTCTTTTGAAACTCACAACAACCTTGCAAGATAGTTGTTATTATTATCCCCATCTTACAGATGAGAACACAGAGACAGAGAGGGTAACTTATCCATGGTTACAAAGCTAGCAAGTATCTGAGGTAGAACTTGACCCCAGCTCTTCCTTACTGTACTCTCTCTCTCTCTCTCTAATATGCCATCTAGTGGCCTCTAGAGTAGGTAGAAAGAGAACTAAGTAAGAATAGTGTTTTACATGATGTAACATGCCAACTACATCCAGAGGAAGAACTATGGAATTGGAATGCAGAACAAAGCAGACTCTTTCTTTTTTGTTTCTTTCTCATGGTTTTCCCCATTTGTTATAATTCTTCTATGCAACATGACTAATGTGAAAATGTGCTTAATAGGAATGTATGTGTAGAGCCCATATCGGATGGCAAGCTGTCTTGGGGAGGGAGGGAGAGAAAATTTAAATCTTGTGGAAGAGAATGCTGAAAACTAAAAATAAATAATTTAATTTTTTTTTTACAAAAGAGGAATAATGTCTTAAAATCCCTGGCAGGAGGAGGTAATCAATAGCTTCAAAGGATTCAAAGAGAGCACAAGGGACGGGGACTGAGGAAAGGCCGTTGGGTTTAAAGACAGTTATGTCACTCCAATGTTCTCTTCTCTGGGAGAAATATCCCCTGTTCCACAAGTAATCCTTGTACAGCACAGTCTCTAGTCCCTCATAATCATGATCTCCTTTCTCTAGATGTTTTCTAAACTTGTCAAAATCATTCTTCAAATAATCTGCCTAGAACAGAAGACTCAAACTGTGGCTTAATGAGGGTAGCATACAAAGAGATTATTACAGCTTTTGTTCTGGACACTACAAAGAAAATGATCAAATATCACATTAGTGTTTCTGACAGTGTCACACAGTTGACATATAGCCTGCAGTCTAATAAACTGTGATTTTTTTTTCCTAGTCACATGTCAGACAATCTGAGCTTGTATGGTAATTTTTTTCACCCAGATGTAGGAATTTGCATTTTTCTATTTTAAATGTCATTGCATTAACTTTGGCCTATTGTTTTAATCTAGGTCTTGGTCATTCCGATTCTGTCATTCAATATATAAGTTATCCCTCTCAAATTTGTGTCATCCATAAATTTTAAATGTATACCAGTTGTATCCTCCTTAATTATTAATAAGATACCAATAACTCCTGCTCATAGAGAGCGTATACTTTACAGATTTCTTTCCCATAACCACCCTATGAGGCAGGTAGTGCAAGTATTATTATCCCCCTTCTATAGATAGATGAGTTAATTGAGCCTCAGAAAGTTTTAATGGTTTCCCAAGTTTGCACAGCTGGTAAGCATTAGAACTAAGATTTAATTTCAGGAACCCTGAGTTCAAATCCAGGGTTCCTTCCCATTATACCAGGCTCTATTTATAATAGTTGTAGACTTGTAACTCTCATTTTTACAGTGAAACAACAAATATTTAGCCTTATAAAGATCTTTCTTTGTAATGACCTAGAGAGGTAAGCAGCACTAATATGATTTCACAGATGAGGAAATTGAGTCCCAGAGAGGTAACCTCCCAGTAAGTGGCAAAATTGTAACTCAAATCCAGTTCTTCTGATTCCAAGACTTATGACTCATTCAGTACTGGGAGATTTCCAATATTGGGGGTGGGGTGGGGATAATGCAAAATAAAAAACAGGGTCAAGAACATGGAGTGCTATGGCACTCCAATGGAGTCCCTTCTCCAGGTTGACATCTGTACATTGTATCCACACTACAGGGTTTGGTCATTTAGTCAGTTACAACTCCACCTGTGTAATGTCATACAGCTTATTTTACTGCATCTTTTCATGGAAGAATTTCTCAGAGAATTTTGTCAAATACCTTTTGGAAATGAAATACTATGTATGTGAAATTCTCCTAAATTATTGGTTTAGTAATGCTATCAAAAAGAGGAAATTATCCTAGTCTTTCATGACCTGTTTATGCTTCTTTGCTGGCTCATAATAATCTCAACTGCCCTTCTCGGGGCTCACAACTCAAATGACATACAAATCATTGTGCACAAAACCTTTTTTTTTTGGCAACAAAAGTTGTTGTCTTGCTGGATTATGGGACTGTAGATTTGGAATGGGAAGAAAAAATAGGAGTCACCTACTCCAGACCCTTTATTTTAAAGATGAAGAAACAGTCTCAAAAAAAGTTATGTGACTTACCCAGGGTTAGACAACTACTAAGTGCCAGAAGCAATATTTGAACCTGGGTATTCCATGCTTCAAGTCCATCACTCTATATGCACTACACTATGCTTTCTCTGGAGAATAAGATAGAATTGGTTTTGAAATCGTGAACAATCAGATTGAAAAGCAATGTTGCATGCTCAAGCTCTGTGTATCTCTGTCTCTCTGTGTCTCTGTCTCTGTGTCTGTCTCTCCCCTTAGATATAGAAAGAGTTATAGATGTATCGGTATGTCTTTTTTCCCCTCAAAACTTCCAGGTTCCCATTCCCAAGCCCTAATATTTATATACGAGATTGTGAGACCACCTATAAGATCCCTAAGCACACATATAAAACCCTTCAAAATGGGCAAACCATTTCCAGACATGCACTGAAATGTGGTAGTAACACAGAATTCTAAAGGTGCCAAACTTGAGGTTAGCGATTATACTCATGTCCAATAAGCATATAGATACCTGGTATGGGCTCACAATTGGGCAAAAGTTAAAATCAAATGAGAAATGCCCGTGTAATTCTAGATAAACCTTTTAAGCTTTTTAATTTCATTTTAAGATCTGGTACACTGTTGTCAAGACATAAAATTATAGAAGTTATTTTCATATATTTTTTCTATTGATAAAATATAAAAGAGCCAAATGTCCCCCAGAAATCTGCTGAAACAATGAAATAGATCTGGAGACAAGGCAGTAAAATAAATTACCCATGTTATCAAAAGGAGAAATAAAATTCGTCCTCATTTTCTGGTTTAACTACTGTATTGTGTTGCTGCAGGGCTGTAGAATTCCCCCCATATTTCATTCACTTTGAAAATCACTTGTTCAAATATCCTGCCTTGACCTTGACTATGTTTTTCACTCAGTTGCAGAAATAGAGAAAATTGATGATCCTCACCATGTACCATCCTCCAATAAAAGAGGAATCAGAAAATGCTCAGGCTGCTATATACAAATGTACCAATACCAGGTATGAAACTATGATAATATCCATCAGCTCCCTATTCCAGCCAAGCTATTTATCTGTTGGTAGGGATTTCTGGTCCCACACTGTGGCCTATTCAAATAGTAGAGCAAAAGACAACTTCTGCCATGATTGACTAATTTTGATCTGTTTTTTTTTTCTACTTGGTGTAAGACATGAGACTGAAGTAGAAGCTTCATTTGCTGTTGTTCCTCCCCTCCTCTCTTTGATGCTATAGATAGAAAGACAGATCTTAACACAAAGAGAGACAGAGACCCAAAAGAGACACAGAGACATAGAGAAATGGAAACATGCAGAGAGAAACAAAGAAAAAGAAACAGTGAGGAGAGAGAGACAGAGAGACAGAGAGAGAGACAGAGAGAGAGACAGAGAGACAGAGAGAGAGACGGAGAGAGAGACAGAGAGAGAGAGAGAGAGAGAGAGAGAGAGAGACAGAGAGAGACAGAGAGAGAGAGACAGAGAGAGAGACAGAGAGAGAGACACAGAGAGAGAGAGACAGAGAGAGACAGAGAGGAGGGATAGATGCAGGTAGAATCCAGCCTTAATGAAACTCCAGAATACTTGCTTTTAACTCTGCATCTTTTAACTGTAGCACCCCACTGCTACATTCAAATTCCTAGTTCCTGTTTAGATACATCTTTTGTTCAGCCACTGCTTATAAACCCCAGTTGTTTCATTTGAACCTTTTTCCAACCAGCCAGAATTAACCACATGTCATCGTATCAATGTAAAAGAACATTTACTTAAAATAGAATGCAATATAAGTAACATGAGATAAGAATCACACAATAAATACTCTAAGCATCCGTTTTCCAAACTATAGTCTCCCAAACTTCAAACTCTACTTTCCCACTGACTTTTATCAAGCTGACATTATAAACTAGTGGAACAGAAAAAGAAAAAAAAGGAAAAGAAAAAATACATTTGTGAGTTTATCCTCCTGGCCTTCCTTGAGTTGCTATATCAGCAAAATAGGGAAGAGTAAAGGAGTTGTAGCAATTTGCTCAGCAATTGAATTCAGCAGCCTTGGGAAATTAAAGGCCTTGATTCTCAGCAATAGATTTCTGAAGCCATGACATCTTGTAACTATGACTTGCCAGGACAGAAACTGCTACTGGGAGCGTGCCCGCCATTGGTTCTTCTAGCACAGAAGAAGAAAAACTCCCTATTTGTGGTGGCAGCTGCCAAACAGTTTCGGGGCTCCAAGTCCTTTTTTCTCCAATTTCTTCCATTGATCTTTCACCATCTCATCTCCCTTGTAACAATACATGTCCAGCCTCCCACCAGGCACACTAAAATTGCTTTCCTCTGGGCAGCTAGGTGGGGGACCTGAGTTCAAATCCAGCCTCAGACACTTGACACACTTACTAGCCATGTGACTTTGGGCAAGTCACTTAGCCCCAATTGGCCTCCAAAAAGCAAAAAAAAAAAAAAAGCTTTTCTCAACTACATTCCATTCTAGGCTAATATTATCACCATGTGCACACAAGTTGCAGGTGATATATTTCCAAAGAAAAATATGTCCTCTACAAAATATTTATAATTCCTGGAAATTATACTACTTACATATATTATAAGCATGAATCACTTGGCATATAGCACTGTCAGAGGCAATTATCCTGAATGCAGTTGCATACTTATCATTGCAAGGCATATAACAAACATTGAATGCAAGCAGAAATATAGTATATGGCACATAAAGTAATGACATATTTCCCTAACCTACCCTTCTAGTAAGCTGCCAAAATAATGTGTTCTTAATGAACCAAAGCAGGTTTTTAGTGATTATTACTCCTCTTTCCAAATGCTCACAGCCATTACTTTAATAATACTTTATAGATGTTACTGGAGGTTAGCAATTTTCCCAGCAATTATACCCAGTAGACTCCAGGTCTGAAAGATGGTATATACTGTAGCCCAAATAAATGGATCTAATTCATGGGGTTCCTAACTTGGGGTCCATTGATCGATTGCACCATGACTTGAGGCCTACAAAACAGGATGCTCAGTTAAACAATACTCTTTGCTGGTCAGTGATGCACACTTACTCATAGCTGGCTGCTACTTGTACATATTGCTGGTAGAATCCAACTGAAAGGAATATTTCCTGTACTCTATCCCTGATCACCTTAATGGGAAAAACAAATTTTTGTAATGACCCCTCATTATACATTTCATCCTTGTTTCATTTGCCCTGGTCCAGCATCCTAGATTCAGATAGGTGGCCAGAGTCCCATTCCTTGCCCATTTCCTAACCATACTGCTTTCATTCTGGTCATCCCCTTCCTTCTTTTACCATGACTGAGACTGCCTCTGGGCCACTGGACTATGTTCAAGAAGCTTTGACCTTATGTTGTTCTGAATGAGACCACCATACAAGTTGCTGCCCTAGGAAGTCCAGTAACTTTAAGTTAAGTGACTTGTCCAGGGTCAAACAGATAGCAAGTGTCTGAGACTGAATTTGAATCCAGATTTCCTGACTCCAAACCTGGAACTCTATCCACCACATCACCTAATTGCCCCAAGGGATGAAATTGTTGTTCAGTCATTTTTCAGTACTTTCTGACTCCATTTGGAGTTTTTTTTGGCAGAGAAGTAGTACTGGGAAGTCTAGTTCCTGGACTTCTATATCATGCTGCCCTTCTTTCCAACCCCAGTTCCCCTTGATGTGTTATTTTCCCTTATTAGACTCTAAGTTCCTTGAGGGAACTTTTTTTTCCTTTTGTTTGTACCCTCAGTACTTACCATAATGCCTGGGACATAGTATGTGCTTAAATAAATATTTTTTTCACTTATTCATTCCATTGAATTGCTATTTCCAGTGACTATGTTCACTGAGGCAAAGTAATAAGAGAAGTGCCTGTTTTACCTAATCTAGAAAGGGAAAGATTTGTCTACAGTTTTAGAGAATTGGAGAAAGAGATGGAAAAAAGAATTTTCTCCAATTACAAATTGAGTAATTTGGAACAAATAAGCCCATGTCTATCCTATAGTTCCCCCATTCATGAATTGGCGGGGGGGTGGGGAGGGGATTCAGTATTTGCTAAGTGGTTTATCAGACTAGGAGTACAGTTGTGATTCTATTAGCATAGCACAGAGGATTCTGGGATTCAAAAAGCCTACTGTTGCCCAAAGTATTAACATAACTCAACTATTATATAATGAATTGGGGAAGATAATGGAAGTTATTGTTGTTGTTGTTCAGTCATGTCTGACTCTACATGGCCCCATAGACTTTCTCCATGGGATTTTCTTGGCAAAAACTGGAAAGGTTTGCCATTTCTTTCTCCAGCTCATTTTACAGATGAGGAAAATGAAACAAAGAGGGTTAAATATCTTAGCCAAGGTCACACTAGGAAGTATCTGAGACTGTATCTGAACTCAGATCTCCTAACCTGGTGCTCTATCCACTGCACCATTTAGCTGTCCCAAGGGAAGTAACAAGGGGGGGGGGGGCTAATTTATGTATGTTGCTGTTGTTCAGTCATTTTCATTCTTGTCTGACTCTTTGTGACCCCATTTGGCATTTTCTTGGCAGAGTGTAGCAGCAAGCACCCTAGCATACCCAGGGTGGCTGCTAGCATGGGTTCCTAGATCTGCTTTTCTAAAGGAAAGCAACTCAAAATGAGTTAACAATCTTACTTTAATCAATCAAACATATTTCATTTACCTAGTTCAGGGGGAAAAGTCAGCCCTCTGAACTTCAGAGAATACAAACAGAAGTTACAAGAGAAAATAACATAATTCAGCAGATAGGGCTTCTAGCTGCAGCAGATATGGCTTCTAGCTGCCTGGCCATTACATCCATACCTCGTTGGTTGCCAGAGAGGGAAGCACCAACATCTGGGTTTTCAAAGCCGGGGGACTCTCAACAGCTGCCCAGAGTCTCATCTAGCCAAATCACACAACTCTTCCCAAAGTGAGCCCCACAGCAAAACCTCACATCAGGTTATATATAGTCTTCTCCTGGGTCAGAGACCATCACAACTCTTGTGACCCACCACCCAATCACAAAGGAACAAGGTGTGGGCATTCCTGAAAAACAAGCCTCCCACCACAGGCTCCATGTGAGCACATTCTGCCTATTAAGGGGCTGAGTATATTTTCAAATCAGTGAAGATTCTCAGAGTCACTTAAGCTTATCAAAGGACCTAGGGGCAGGGAAGATCTTAAGATTACCATTCCCATAACACAGAGATACTTATGGTTTGCCACTTCCTTCTCCAGCTTATTTTATAACTGAGGAAACTGAGGCAAACAGGGGTTTAAATGATATGCCAGGGGGTCACAGACTTCATAAGTGTCAGAGGCTGTATTTGAACGCAGGTCTTCCTGATTCCAGGCTATCCACTGTGCAACCTAGCTACCCATAATTCATGTATAGAAATGACAAACATAGATTATCTACTTTTGGTTCATGGACTCACCTAGACTTTCAAAAGAAAAGAAAATATAATAATTTCATAGTGAAGGCTAAAGCTTGGCTAATGTGAAGGGAATCCTTTAAAAAAAAAACTAATGGGGGGTGGAGCCAAGATGGTGGCATAGAAGCAGGAAAGCTCTGTAACCTCCTCCCATAACCACCTCAAATATCTATAAAATATGACTCTAAACAAATTTTAGAGCTACAGAACCCACAAGGTGACAGAGAGAAACAAATCTCCCGCTGAAGGCAGCCTGGCAGACAGACACGAAGGGTCTATCCCACCAAGCTGGGAGCCAAGCCCAGACCTGTGTGAGCCCATGGTTTTAGCCGAAGGGCAGCCCCAACCAGCAGTGGCTGGAGCAGACTTCAGGAGAATGGATTACCAGGAGATGTGGTGGTTTCCAGACTTCAACCCATAAATGTCAAAGGCAAAGTAAAAGGTCAGTGTGGAACGGGAGGGGAATGGAGGCATGGTCTATCCCCTGACCCCAGAGTGAGAAGCAGTGGAGGCACAGCAGCTGTGCAGACCCCTCCATGTGGCTGCTTCAGAGCTCCTGGCCTGCAGATTATAGGGGAACCAAGCAACTATTCAGAGGGTAATGGCTCTTGCTTTAACCTGTCTGGATATGGATCATGGTCTTGGGTGGTGGTCCTTGGGTGTGTGACCAGTGAGCTAAAGCTTGTGGTGTCTATAGAAGGGGTACCTAACTAATAGCTCCAGCAGCTGTGAAAACCCCAGCAATTTGGGACAAAGCTCTCCTCTCTGGAAGCAGAGTTCTACTTTGGCAAAAGGCTCAAGAGTCAAGTAATTGAGTGGCAACATGAGCAAGCAAAGGAAGCAAAGCAAGCACAGCAATTAAAACTTAGATTCCTTTTTTGGGTACAAAAAGCATGGAAGGGAGGAAGACAATGAAGTCAGAACTCCTGCACCAAAAGCTTCCAAGAAAAATATGAATTGGTTACAGGTCATGGAGGAGATCAAGAAGGATTTTGAAAATCAAGTAAGAGAAGTGGAGGAAAAATTGGGAAGAGAAATGAGAAGGATGCAAGAAATGAATGAAAAGTGAGTTAACAACCTGACTGAAGAAAATAACACCTTAAAAAATAGACTAACTCAAATGGCAAAAGAAGCTCAAAAAGCCAATGAGGAGAAGAATGCCTTAAAAAGCCGAATTTACCAGATGGAAAAAGAATTTCAAAATCTCACTGAAGAGAATAATTCTTTCAGAATTAGACTGTAGAAAATGGAAGCTGATGGCTTTATGAGAAATCAAGATACTATTATACAGATACAAACAAATGAAAAAAATAGAAGGCAATGTGAAATATCTCATTGCAAAAACCACTGACCTGGAAAACAGATCCAGGAGAGATAATTTTAAAACTATTGGGCTACCTGAAAGCTATGATCAAAAAAAGAACCTAAAAATCATCCTTTAAGAAATTTTCAAGGAAAATTACCCTGATATTTTAGAACCAGAGGGCAAAATAGAAGTTGAAAGAATTCAATCTTGAAAAGAATACCTCGGGGGCGGAGCCAAGATGGCGGAGTAGAAACAGCTCCTCCAAGCCTCTCTGCCCCCAGATTCTCCACAAACTATGTAAAAAAGGACTCTGAAAATCTTCTGGAGCCCCAGCACCCACAGAACGACACAGAGAAGCTAACCTCCCGCTGAGGACAGCCCAGCACCCTGCAGGAAGGACCAGCGCAGTGGTCTGGGAGCCGGCAGCGCGCAGAGTGCAGGAGCCGAGCTGAGCCCAGGTCCACGTGAGCTGAGGTTTTAGCCCCAGGGCGGCAGGGCCAGCAGCCGGCTGGAGGAACCCCAGAACACCAGGAACTGTGGAGACGCCAGAATTATCAACATAGACATGCCTAGGACAAAGTAAGAGGTTAGTGTCCTATGGACTTTGGGACCATTTGGGGAATGCGTCAGCTCCCTCCCCTGGGGGCTAGAAGCCACTGAGGAGACACGCCATTTTGTAGTTTTCAGAGGCAGCTCCAGCTCCTGGCCTGCGAAAATTGTAGGGAGATCCAGCGATCAGTCTTTGGGGGTAATCGCTCTTGCTTTAACCTCCCTGGATCTGGATTGTGATCTAGGGTGGAAGTCGTGGGTGAGTTTACAGCTTGCCAGAAACGGAAGTTGCCCCCCACACGTTCGGGACGAAAATTCCTCTATCTGGCCTTAAAGCCATAGTGTGGCAACAAGCCCAAAGTCAAGCAATTAAGTGGCAACATGCCAAGGCAAAGGAAACAGAAAAATGCAACCCTAGACTCCTATTTTGGGGGCATAGAGCGGGGAAAAGGACTGTGAGGTCAGAAGTCCTGCTCCAAAAGCCCCAGGGGAAAACATGAGCGGGTTGCAGGCCATAGAGGACCTTAAGAAGGACTTTAAAAATCAAATAAGAGAAGTGGAGGAAAAATTAGAAAGAGAAATGAGAAGGATGCAGGAAAAGTATGAAATGAGGTCAACAGCCTGACTGAGGAAAATAACACCTTAAAAAATAGACTAGCTCAAATGGCAAAGGAGGCCCAAAAGGGCAATGAGGAGAAGAATGCCTTAAAAAGTCGAATTTGCCAGATGGAAAAAGAATCTCAAAAGTTCACTGAGGAGATTCATTCCTTCAGAGTTAGACTGGAGCAAATGGAAGCTAGTGACCTTATGAGAAATCAAGATGCTGTTAAGCAGATCCAAACAAACGAAAGATTAGAAGGCAATGTGAAATATCTCATGGGAAAAACCACTGACCTGGAGAATAGATCCAGGAGAGACAATTTAAAAAATTATTGGACTACCTGAAAGCCATGATCAAGGAAAGAACCTAGAAATCACCCTTCAAGAAATTCTCAGGGAAAACTGCCCTGATGTTTTAGATCCAGAGGGCAAAATAGAGGTTGAAAGAATCCACCGATCACCTCCTGAAAAAGATCCCAAAAAGAAAACTTCCAGGAATATTATAGCCAGGTTCCAGAATCCCCAGATCAAGGAGAAAATACTACAAGCAGCCAGGAAGAAGCAATTTCAATATTGTGGAAACACAATCAGAATAGCCCAGGACCTGGCAGCTTCTACACTGAGGGATCGAAGGGCATGGAATATGATATTCCAGAGGGCAAAAGAACTGGGAATGAACCCAAGGGTCACCTACCCAGCAAAACTGAGTATTTTGTTTCAGGGGAAAATATGGTCATTCAGTGGAATAGAGAGGACTTTCAAGCATTCTTGAGGAAAAAACCAGAGTTGAATAGAAAATTTGACATCCAGACGCAAGAAGTAAGAGATGCCTGAGAAGGTAATCAGGGAAAAGAAATCAAAAGGAACTTATCAAAGTTGAACTATTTACATTCCTATATGGAAAAGCAATATCTGTGACTGATGATATCTTGCCCACTATGAAAATAATGGAAGAAGGGGGTATGGTCATACGAATACATATGTGAATGTGTGTGTATATGGTTACAGTTATATATGGATAGAGGGCATAGGTTGAATTTGTTGGGAAGGGAGAATACTCAAGGGATGAAATTATGAGGTGAGAGAGGAAAGTAGCAAGAGGATATGGGGAGAGATAGGGTAGGGTAAACTATCCCATGTAGAAGAAGCAAGGGGAAGTGGTTGCAAAGGAGGGGGAGAATAAGGAAGGCTAAAAAGACAAAACCACATTCCCATTGAATTTGGTTCAGGGAGAAAATGACATACATAGTAAATGGGATATCTCACCCTGCAGCAGGATAGGGGGAAGGGGGATGAGAGGAGGGATGATGGATGGGAGGGCATCCTTGGGGTGAGGGGAGGTTGGAAGTACCCACTATAGAAGAGGGACAGGATTATGTAGGGAATGGACCAGGTGGGGGGTGGGATGAGTGGGAGGAATTATAAGCAGCCTTGTACAATATATCTACTATGATAATGTTTTGCATAGCTAGACATGTACAACATATACTGAATTACTTATATACCAAGAAGGAATGGGTGACAAGGGAGGAAGGAAATGGATCTGAAATTCAAGATCGTAACATTAAATGTTTCAAATATATATATAACTACTATTATTAATACTCTTTTGCCTATAATTGGGAGATAAGATATGCAGGCATTGGGACACAAAGATTCATCTTCCTCTAATGGAAAAGTCGATGGGGGTATGGGAGAAGGTATGGGAGAGAGCAGATTGGAGGAAGTGATATCTAGTGGGACTGCTATTCTGGGAGGTTGGGTAGGGGAATAATGGGGGGAAAATGATTGTAACTCAAAATCTGGCGGAAATGAATGATGTAAAACAGAAGTTAATAAAGTATTTGTTTTAAAAAAAAAAAAAAAAAAAGAAAAGAATACCTCTTGAAAAAGATCCCAAAAAGAAAACTCCTAGGAATATTATAGCCAGAATCCAGAGTTCCCAGATCAAGGAGAAAATATTACAAGCAGCCAAGAAGAAACAATTTGAATATTGTGGAAACACAATCAGGATAACACAAGATCTAGCAGCTTCTATATTAGGGGATCAGAAAGCTTGGAATATAGTATTCCGGGGGTCAAAGGAGCTAGGATTAAAACCAAGAATCACTTATCTAGCAAAACTGAGTATAATGTTTCAGGTAAAAATATGGTCATTCAAAGAAATCATAAGGAACTTATTAAATTTGAACCATTTATATATCTTTGTAGAGAAGTGATAATTGTAATTTTTGAAACTTTCCTCAGTATGAGGATAGTTGAAGGGAACATAAATGTATATTCATGTATGTATGTATATATATGTATGCATACATATATGTCTATATAGGGGGTATATATGCATATGAATACATGTGTGAGTGTGTGTATATATGTGTATAGGTATACATAGATGGAGGGCACAGGACCAATTGAATAGGAAGGGATGATACTTAAAAGGTGAAATTGAGAGGTGAGAGAGGAATATAAGGAGAGAAAATAGGGAGAGACAGAATAGGATAAATTATCTCATATAAAAGAGGCAACAGAAAACTGTTACAATGGAGGGGAAGAACAGCAAGACAAAAGGGAATGATTAAACCTTACTCTCATTGAATTTGGCTTAAGAAGGGAATAACATATGCACTCAATCGGGTATCTTACCCTACAGGAAAGTAGGGGGGGAAGGGGATAAGAGGGGGAATGATAGAAGGGAGGGCAGATGGGGGAAGAGGATAGTTAGAAGCACACATTTTTTAAAAGGGGCAGGGTCCAAGTAGAAAATAGAACAAGTGGTGGGTGGGGAGGATGGAGGGAAATATAATCAGTCTTTCACAATATATCCACTATGGAAATGTTTTGCATAGCTACAGACATGTACAATCTTTGCTGAATTGCTTATCTTCCCAGTAAGGGTGGGTGATGAGGGAAGAAGGGAAAGAATCTGGAATTCAAAGTTTTAAAATTTATTATTATTAATTATTATTACATGCAGCTGGGCAATATGATATATAGGCACTGGGGTATGGAGCTCCATCTTGCCCTGCTGGAAAGTCTGAGGGGGAATGGGAGAGGGTATAGGAGAGAGCAGATTGGAGGAGGGGGTATTCAGTGGGATTGATGTTTTGGGGTGGTGGATAGGGGAAAGATGGGGAGAAAATTTGTAACTCAAAATCTTGTGGAAATGAATGTTCTAAACTAAAAATAAACATAAAATTAATTTTTAAAAAATTTTTAAAAAAGAAATGCAAACAAAAATAACTTCTGGAAACCTAGGTTTTCCCTACTGATTTAATATTAATCATCTCTTACTATAAATACAATTGCAGCAAATCCTTAGCAATTTTCAGTTGGATTCTAGATTTTCCTTGGCTCCTTTGATTTCAATAGCCATGAATCATTTGGAGACCAGCTACTATGACATTCATGAACTTTTCTAGGAAGTCTTCTTTTTGCAAGATGAAGGGATGCTGTCATGGAAGTAGAATTAATGTTGAGTAGAAAAAATCCTCATTGTTCAATCTTCCATTTAGTTGGAAATAACACATTTTTGTTTTGGGTCTCTGTCAAAATGTTGAACCCCAGAGAGGGAAGAAGAAGACAGTGAATAATATAAATGCTATAAACGATAAAGATGGAGAATGGAAAGAGTGGAGAAGTGTCCAGTAGAGATAATGACATGAAAGTTTCCAAGCTAAATTTAGTTCCTCTTAACAGAAGTTTAAAATTCAGTGTAGTAATAAATACTAGAGCAAAGTCAAAAGACAAAAAATTTTGGGGAGAAATGAGCTACTTGCAATCAAAACCCACCGATCTGGAAAACAGAATAATACAAAATAATTTATGCATTATTAAATTTATGAAAAGCATAATAAACAAAAAACCACCAAAAACCCTAGGTGCTATATTTCAAGAAGTCACACTGCCAAGGAACTATGAGTATATTGGAAACATACAAAACAGAAACTCCAAATTTAATATTCCCACAAGTGAGATTACCAAACTCCAGAGTTTCCAGGTAAATGAAAAGAAAAATGAGTGTCTGTTGAACATCCAGGAAGTGCCTAATAATGGACCAAGGAACCACAGTCCAAGTCACACCTTATTGCATAACAAATATGAGAAAGGAAAGACAAGAGCAGAATGCAGTGTACCAAAAGGTAAAAGAAAAAGACCTACAGACTGAATGCTTTATCCTGCAAACCTGGACTTTGTTACTAAAAAAAATTACTGGGGTGGCTAGGTGGCACAGTGAGTAAGAACACCAGCCCACAACTGGGACGATCTGGGATTGGATCCGGCCACAGGAAATGAGCACCCACACATAAATAATGACTGGCCATGTAACCTTGAGCAAGTTACTTAACCCCAATTAAAAAAAAATTACTGAGAAAAAAATGAATCTTTAATAGAACTAATGACTTCTATGCATTCCTGTTAATAGAATGAGAGGTAAGTAGAATGCTTGAAATGCAAAGTCAGGAGGTAAGTGAAACCTAGAAAGGTAACAAGCAGCTTGAAAAGGCTAAATGATAATCAATGCTCATATTCAGGGAATTCATAAATATACTATCATTTCTTCAGAAGCACACAATTTCTAAGGATCAATCAGGGAGGAAAGAGAAAGAATGTTCCTTCTTTAAAGTAATACTCAGTGTATAAAATTGGAAAGAAGAGGGGAAATTTTGCTATTCTTATAATCTGGGTGCCACAAGAGAGGAATTTACGGGCATGGAAGTTGTAGGTATGGAGAGGGGAATTTCATAAACCTTATTTTAAATGTTACTCAGGAGAGGAAAGGTTGAGGGCAGAGTGACAGGGCTATAATTGGTAGAGGGAGGAGTGGTCTTTAAGAAGGATAACAGAACTGGTAAGGAAAAAGTCACAAGCAAAACAAACTTCAACCGCAGAGGATCAATTATGGAAAGGGAGAAAAGAAATAAAGCAAGGTCAAGGTCAAGCGATTCGGTTTGGGGGAGGTAAAGATGGGGAGGAGAAACATTTGGGATTAGATAGTTCAAACTATAGATTTCAATCTCTTCCTTTCACTGTTTTTTTCCTCTTAAAGTGAGGTTGGGATGGAGGAAACATTTTAATAAATTATGATAAGGTAAAAATATATTTTACAATTATAACTGTGGGAATATGAATGGAATGAAGTTACCCACAAAACTGGGAAATATGGAGGAATCAATCAAAATGCAAAAGCCAAACAATTTGTTGTTTACAAAGAGATCCAAATTATAAAAATTCATACAGACTGAAAATAAAGGTCTGGAGTAGAATCTATTATACTTCAGATAAACCTAAAAAAAATTGGGATGTCAATTATGATCTTGGAAAAGGTAACAATAAAAATAGACATGAATAAGAATTATATTGAGGGAAACTAATGTTTTATTTAAATAAGAAAATGATAACATTAAATATATCTGCATTTAATAGTATGGATCCTATGTCCTTAAGGAAAATGCTAAATAATATACAAGGAGAATAACCAGACTCTTTGGCAACTTTAATGTAGCACTTTTAGATGTAAACAAATTTAAGCAGGACAAACAAAGCCATGGATCATAATAGAAGATTGCCAAAATTAGGAATTACCAAATTAGAATAATAAATAATTTCTAGCTTTGCATGATATCTTTACAAAAATTGACAATTTATTAGGGCATATAGAACTTAGAGAAAATGAAGAAATAATAAATACATACTTTACAGACCATATCATAATAAAAATTATAAGCAATAGGGAAAATTTAAATAAATAATTCAAATTTAAATAAATTTATAAATCCAATCCCAGAGTGGGTGAACCAAAGAACAAATAATAGAAACAACAAATTAGTTGCTCAGTCAATAAATATTTATTAAGTGCTTACTATCCCAGCTCATTGGATAGAGTACCAGGCCTGGAGTCAGAAAAACTTGTCTTGATGAGTTCAAATCTGGCCTCAGACATTTTTTTATCTATGTGACCCTGGGCAAGTCCCTTAACCCTGCTTGCCTCAGTTTCCTCATCTGTAATTAAAATGATCTGGAAAAGGAAATAGCAAACCACATCAAGAAAACTCTTTGCCAAGAAAACCCCACATGGAGCCACAAAGAGTCAGACATGACTAAAGCAACTGAACAGACACCAGGCTAAGTGATGGGGATACAAAGATAAAAGACCTCAAGAAGCTCATAATGTAAGGGGAGAAGTTGTTCTTGTTCAATCATGGTGATCTTGTAGGATGATGAGATTACGGAAATGATTATATCAAGGGGTATACAGATAATAATGATACAGAATCCCAAAACTCATAAAGTGGGGCCAAAGCAGTCCTTAAAGAAAAAAATCATATTTCTAAACAATTAAAATGACCACAGAGGAGAATAAAAGCTAAATGAACTTTTTATCCCACTTAAAAAAAAACAACCCAGAAAATTGACAAATAACTTTCAAATATATATATAAAAATAGAAACTTTAACAATGAAAAGATAAACAAAATTGGAAACAAAATTCTTGAAATTATAAATAAAGTTAAGGGCTAGGTTTTTTTTAAAAAATTCAACTATCAGTATAAATATTGAATAATAAAAATAATTAATGCTATCAATGGCCCTCAACCTCACTTTTAACTTATATCACATCTTACTAGTCTACCATATGACCAATCTTTTTTTTTTGTTTTTTGCTTTTTGGAGGGGAGAAGGAAGGGCAATTGGGGCTAAGTGACTTGCCCAAGATCACACAGCTGGTAAGTGTTAAGTGTCTGAGGCCACATTCGAACCCAAGTCCTCCTGACTCCAGGGCTAGTACTCTATTGACTGTGCCACCTAGCTAGCTGCCCCTGACCGCCCTTCTAAATGACTAAGTTCGCAGAGATAATTTATCAACTCTCATTTGATTTGAACAAAATGATATTCATTAGTTTATATTCATAGAGGATTAAGGGAGTCACATTTTTTCAGAAAGTAACCCATACTATTTATTGTTTGGTGTTATATTTCAGCCCTAGAGACAGCCCAAACCAAGCTGGTTGAATTCGAATGCTAACAGCTACATTTTGAACAGATTTCTTCTATTTTGTTTCTAAACTTATTAGTTGCATTTCTGCCTTCTTTAGGGAAAAAACAACAAAAAATGCTATTAAATAAGAATGACATTATCTGTATTTGTCCTGTATTTTACCTTTTGGAAGCATTTTCATATCTGTTATCTATAACTGGAATATAATCTCCTTGAAGGCAGGGAGTTCTGCCTTGGAATCCCCAGGACAGGGAATATCTGACACAATTATGCATCTAATTAATGCGTATTAGGTTAAATTAAATTGAATTTGAAGTGGTGACATAAGGGACACTGTAAACATGTAAATGAAACTCTTAACATTTATTTATCATGGCCAAAGGGCTGATGAAATTTTAAATTTTACATAAAGAAGTGCAGTCTGGTTCAAAGAAAAGAAATGCCTAGATTGAAACTCTACCCATGACCCTACCATAGGCTTGCATACTATTGTGCTCGTCACCATGATCTAGGGTAGCATTCAATATCTTATGCATCTGTAGCTGCCAGAACCTAGCTTAGTGATCTGCCCTCTTGGAGCTTATTAAAAACGTGTCCAATTTGTTGAATTGAATCCCCATCCCCTGATTTTCTCACCAGTTAGAAATAATGATCTGCCTTTGAAACACTTGTTGAGAATACTGAATGAATGAAGGAGAATTGCTAACATTATTCTTATTAGACCATTTTTACCCATTATACCGGGTCACCTGTTCCCGCAGTCCTCTGTGGTCTGTACTACTGACTCATCTCCACAGGACTTTGTCTATCAAGCCAGGGAAACTTCTTCACCTTGGGAGCTCCCTCTACCTCTGGACTACTTCTCACATTGGAAGTACACTCTTCCTCTCAGATCTCACCTTCTGTTTGGTTGTTTCATCCCAGAAACTTTCATTTGAGGAGGAGACAACCAGGAAAAAGATATCTTCATTCGTCTCCAGGTTGCATTGCTGACTCTTCTCTACTTCTTTTTCCCCTTCCCAGTCCCTGTCACTTTTCAGCTCTTTTATGTGCTTTTCCATTAGAATGTAAGCTTGTTAAAGGCAGGGACTATCTTTCTACTTCTATGTCCAGCATTTAATATAGTCCCTGGTAGATAGTAGGCATTTAATAAATTCTTTTTTAAAAAAAATTGTTTATTTTTAGTTTTCAACATTCATTTCCACAAGATTTTGAGTTACAATTTTTCCTCTCCCCATCTTTCCCCTACCCCCACCCCAAAATAGCAAGCCTACTGAATAACCCTTCCCCCAGTCTGTTCTCTCTTATATCTACCCCCTTCATCCCATTAACTTTCTAGTAGGGCAAGATGGGTTTCTATACCTTAGTATCTGTATATCTTATTTCCCAGTTGTGTGCAAAAAAACCAAACAAACAAATTTTAAACATTTGTTTTTAAAACTTTGAGTTCCAGATTATTTTCCCTTCTTCCCTCCTCACCCACCCCCACTGGGAAAATAAGCATTTCAATACAAGTTGTACATGTGTAGTTACCCACATCATTTCCATAGTAGTTATATTGTGAAAGACTAGCTATATTTCCCTCCATCGTATTCTGACCCCAACTTAATCTATTTTCTCCTTTGACCCTATTCCTTTTCAAAATTGTTTTCTTCTAACTACCCTCTCCCCCAATCTGCCCTCCTTTCTATCCTCCTCCCTCTTATCCCCTACCCCCTTATTTTCCTGTAGGGTAAGATACCCAATTGATTGTGTATGTTATTCCCTCCTTAGGTCAAATTCAATGAGAATAAGGTTGTCCCATTCCCTTTCACCTTCCTGCTCTTCCCCTCCATTGTAACAGTTTTCTCTTGCCTCTTTATATGAGATAATTTACCCCAATCTATCGCTCCCTTTCTTATTTTCCCAATAAATTCCTCTCTCACCTATTAATTTTATTTTTTAGATATCATTCCTTCATATTCAACTCATCCTGTGCCCTCTGTATATATATATACATGAATATACAAGGCCCACACTCACATATATATTTGTATATACATACATCCTCCTATACATACATATGTATACATATATACATACATACATATATATGTGTGTATATATATATATATATATATATATATACACACACACACTCACACACATATATGTTCCCTTCAACTATCTTTATACTAAGAAAAGTCTTATGAGTTACAATTATCATTTTTCCATGTAGGAATGGAAATAGTTCAACTTTAATAGGTTCCTTTTTATTTCTTTTTCCTGTTTACCATCTCATGGTTTGCTTGCTTCTTGTATTTGAAAGTCAAATTTTCTGTTCAGCTCTGGTTTTTTTCATCAAGAATGCTTGAAAGTCCTTTATTTCATTGAATGACCATATTTTTCCCTGTAGCATTATACTCAGTTTTGCTGGGTAGGTGATTCTTGATTTTAGTCCTAGCTCCTTTGACCTCCAGAATATCATATTCCAAGCCCTTTTATCCCTTAATGTAGAAGCTACTAGATCTTGTGTTATCCTGATTGTGTTTTCACAATACTCAAATTATTTCTTCCTGACTGCTTATAGTATTTTCTCCTTGACCTTGGAACTCTGGAATTTGGCTATAATATTCCTAGAGGTTTTCTTTTTGGGATCTTTTTCAAGAGGCAGTTGGTGAATTCTTTAAATTTCTATTTTGCCCCCTGGTTCTAGAATATCAGGGTAATTTTTTTTGATAATTTCTTAAAAGATGGTGATCATGGCTTTCAGGTAGTCCAATAATTTTAAAAATTATCTCTGCTGGATCTATTTTCTAGGTCAGTGGTTTTTCCAATGAGGTATTTCACACTGCCTTCTATTTTTTTATTTGTTGGGATCTGTTTTATAGTACCTTGATTTCTCATAAAGTCATTAGCTTCCAATTGCTCCAATCTAATTTTGAAGTTCTTATCTTCAGTGATTTTTTGAAATTCCTTTTCCATAAGGCAAATTTGGCTTTTTAAAATACTCTTCTCCTCATTCGCTTTTTGAGCCTCTTTTGCCATTTGAGTTAGTCTATTTTTTAAGGTGTTATTTTCTTCAGTGTATTTTTGGGTCTCCTTTAGCAGGCTGTTGACTGGCTTTTCATTATTTTCTTGCATCATTCTCTTTTTCCTCCACTTCTCTTACTTGAGTTTCAAAATCCTTCTTGAGCTCCTCCATAGCCCTGTGACCAATTCATATTTTTCTTGGAGGCTTTTGATGCAGGGATTCTGACTGCAATGTCTTCTTCCTGCTCTATGTCTTGATCCTTTTTGTCCCCAAAAAAGGATTCTATGGTCAGTTTTTGCTTCTGTTGCTTGCTCATATTGGCAGCCAATTACTTGACTTTTGAGCTCTTTGCCATGGTAGAACTCTGCTTCCAGAATGGCGAGAGTTATGTCCCAAATTGCTTGGTTTTTTTGCAGCTGCTGGAGCTATTAGATGGGTACTCTCTCTACAGCCCCCACACACTCTGGCTTACTGGTCACACACCCCAGGACCACCACCCAAGAACATGATCTGGATCTAAGCAGGTCAAAACAAGAATGCTTAGCCTCTGAATGGTGGCGTGGTCCCCCTACAATCTGCAGGCCAAAATCACAGAAAGCAGCCTCATGGCAGCGGCTGCAGCCACTACACTTCCTCCACTTCTAGCAGCTGGACCACTCTTCTATCCTCCCCTGGACCAACCAAGTTCCATACTGACCTTTTACTTTGTCTTTGGCATTTATGTATTGAGAAGTCTGAAAACCACTACAGCTACTGGTGATTTACTCTTGTGAAGTCTGGTCTAGCCACAGCTTTTCAGCGGCCACCCTGGGGCTAAAACCACAGCTCAGGTAATACTGCCCTAGGCTCCCAATGTGCTGTGATGGACCCTTCTTGTTCACCTGCTGGGCTGCCTTCAGTGGGAGATTTGTTTCTCTCTGTCATTTTGTGGGTTCTGTAACTCTAAAGTTTGTTTAGAGTCATTTTTTGCATGTATTGGAGGAGGTGAAAGCCAGAGCTCCTTGAAAGATCTGTTTCTACTCAGCCATCTTGGCTCTGCCACTTTAATTAATTTTCATTGGCTGATTAACTTAGCTTAGTACAACTGTTACCATAGGTACAGTGACCAAAGTACAGAACACCAGGCCCTTGTGTTAACACCAAGGCAACAAGGTCATGCTGAGACTATGAGATTAGATTTAGAAGTGAGACTCTGAATATTTTACTCACTTTCATTCATCAACACAGCTCCTTTATTTAGTGATTCTCTACCAGGACTCATTCCAGAATTGTGATCAAAGTCCTATCTCTTTTTACTCTATTAGTCCCTGGAGTCACGACATCACCCACATGATGCCATTTGTCCTTTTGGAAAGGAAGGAAGAACAACAATGATCTTGTTCCACATCACCCCTTCTCTTCACCACCATTAGGCTTTCCTCCTACAAATTTGTCATCTAATTCAGATCCTACTTGCTCTTATCTACTAATCCCCAGGACATTCTCTTTCCCTTCACAATGAGGTCACTACCTGGTTCGCAGCCTCCATCTTCTACTTTCACACTTGGGAACTTCAGAGTATGTTGTTGATGTTTTCTCTAATACTCAAACCCCCTGATCTCTCAATCTACTAAACTCCCATAATCAAATCCTCCATTCCACCTCACCTATACACAAAGATAGATATATCCTTTATTTCATCACTCACAAATATTACACTTTCATGTTCAAGGACCCCAATATTTCTATATCTGTTCATAATGTCCTATCATTCTATCTCTATTTGCACCTTGCACTTCTTAAACCTATTTGTTATGCTTGCGTGATCTCCAGTCATTTCACCCCTTAATATTGTCCCATGCCATTAGCTCTGTTCTGTCCATACTTTCCCTCCTTTTCAACTCTCAACCTATTAGTGAATCAATTCAACTCAACACTCTCTCCTATTCTGAAATCTCTCACTCCCTTGTCCAATTGCAGTTCATCCCTTGTGATACTCCAAACCCCAAGCACCACCTCCTGACTTTGTATTGCTTCTGTTTATGCCTCTGTTGATCCTGAGTAAGGATCTTCTTAATGTACAAAACTGTTTGTCCCTCCCTATTTTACCCATTCTATCACTTTTGAATAAGATGTTTATATCATTCCAGAGTCACGTTCCAACCATGGTACTCATTCCACCAGGTCTTAAGTAATACCTATGAGAATCAGTTGGGTTCTTTGAATGTGGATCTCTACCTTGCTTGCTAACCACAGACTCTATGGCCTCCCTATTACCTTTAGGCAATATAAAATTCCCACTTGTCATTAAAAGTTCTTTACAACCTGAACTCTTCCTAACTTTCTAATTTTTTGGGGGGTGGGAAATTATCACCTCTCTCTATGTACTTTATGATCCTGACGTACTAATCTGGCTGATGTTCCTCACATATGATACACTGACTCTCATCTCTTTATCTTCCCATGTCTGGAATATTCTACCTTCTCAACCTCTTCCTCTTTGGATCTGTGTTTTCCTTCAAGATTCAGTTCAAATGCCATCTTCTGCTGATGGCCCTTCCTAATCTTGTAACCATTCTATGTATCTTGTATATACCTATTTGTGTTCATAACTTCTCTCATTTTAGAGTAATTTACTTTAGGGTAGGGGCTGCTTTTCTCTTGACATCTCTAGTGCTTAGCACATTTTTATGTGAGGTAATGGAAATGCAAATTTAAAGATCTTCCCTGCCCCTAGGCCCTTTGATAAGCTTAAGAGACTCTGAGAACTTTCCTTGATTTGAAAATATATTCTGCCCCCTAATAGGTTGAATATGGTCACATGGAGCCTGTGGTAGGAGGCTTGGTTTTCAGGAATGACAACACCTTGATGCTGTATGATTGGGCAGTGGGTCAAGAAGGTTGTTACATTCTCTGAGCCAGGAGAAGGCTATATAAACCCTGATGAGAGTCTTCGCTTTGGGGCTCACTTTGAGAAGTGTGTGATTTGACCAGATCAGACTCTGGGCAGCTCTTGAGAGCCCCCTGGCTTTGAAAACCCAGATGGTGATGCTTCCCTCTCTGGTAACTGTGATTTTGGTATTGATAATGGTTGGACAGTTTGGAAGCCTGTCTGTTTGATCGGTCTGTATACTCTGAAGTTTGCGGTGCTAACTTTTTCCCCCTGAACTAGGTAATATATGTTTGATAGATTAAAGTAAGATTGTTAACCCATTTTTGAGTTGCTTTCCTTTACAAAAGCAGATCTAAGAACCTGTGTTGGCAGCCACTCTGGGGATGCTTAGGGTGCTTGCTGCAACATGTGCTTAAAACATGTTCATTTAATAGTTGATTAATTTCGTGTTCAGTACAGTGAATAGAGTTCCGGGCCTGAAGTCAGGAAGGCCCGAGTTTAAATCTGGCCTTGGACAATTACTAGCTGCCTGACCCCTGGGCAAGTCACTTAATTTACTTCCATCAGTTTCCTCATCTGCAAAATAGAATTAATAATAGTATCTATCTTCAAGTATAATGAGGATCAACTGAGATAATAATTGCAAAATGCTTAATATAGTGCCTGGCACTGGTGCTATAGAAATATATTAGACTAGTACATATTTTGTGTATGTACTGATTTCCTTTATTAGAATTTGGCTCCTGAGAATATCTGGGCAACTCTACTTCCATACTTTTGTGGAGACATTTATTTCTCTCCTTCATTTGGTAAGATTTCTGAGATCATAGAGAAACACCTTCTTGCCAGCCCTTGTTAGATGTATGCCACCCCTGACCAGGAGCCAGTGTTACTCTATTTTAAGCTGTGATATAGACATCTAAATTCTTTTCTTATAGGATGTCTTTGTCAATCATTGTCTTCCTATTTTTCTGTATTACATATGCTGGTAAACACCTTGGGTATTTTGGTCCTTACAGATAATCAATTGGTTTGTATGCAAGTTTTCAATTCAAGTTTTCAAAGCACTCATTCAGAACAAGTTTGGGGGGAAAAAGGAACTAATGTGGTTCATCTCGAATCTTTCCACCATGGGTCAAACCAGCTGTGTTCTCCTTTCCCACCATCTGCCCCTCAGAATGAGGAGAGAAAACAAACTATGAGAGATGCCATTATATGGCATAAGGATGCCATTCCTATGGATGATGAAAGGTATTCTGGAGTTAGGACAAACTTTTCTTTGTGATTCTGAATTTCATATGGGAGGCTCTTCAATTGCTAAGGTTGATACAGTCAGCATAATTTTATTCACCATCAATAGAATTGAGAACATCTTAGAATCTGTAAAGAATTTCTCTTTCATTTGTCTCTGTCATAGAAATCTTCCATGACAGTGGCATACATGACTTTTTTATACCTTTCTTGACACTAATATTCAAAGGGTAATTAAATAAACAAGAAAAACATAGTGGGTGGCACACAGTAGGTAGGTGCTTGAGTGAAGTGTCTCTTATTCTACTATCATATCCAGTTATGTGGACAACCTATAGAGATGAGATCCTTAACATGGGATCTGTAAACTTCCTTTTTTGGGTATGTCTTGATAACTATATTTCAGTAGGAATAGTTTTATTTGTAAGAATATTTATTTTATGCATTTAGAAACATCACTCTAGAAAAATTCAATAGACTTCAGCAGACAGCCAAAGTTTCTATGACACAAAAAAGGGTAAGAATTCCTACTATAGAGTTTGTCCAACAATACACATATTTTGGACAGATCCAAGAGATGAATCCTAAAATTGAATAGGAGGAAGCTGATTGAATTGCCTTTGTAAAAATGCACAGCGCTTTCAATGACCTCAAGATAATTAAAAAAGTAGAATATTGTAGCCCCCGAGAAATTAAAACTGTGGACAAACAGCAATGAAGGTATACGTGGTGGACATAATTAGGCTGCAGAATAATAGAAATGATTAATTTTTCACATAAAGTGATATTAGACATATGATGACTAGCAAAAAAAAAAAGGTAGGTCCAGCAGGTAATGTAAATATAGGATAAGAGGCTTAGGCTCAGGCCCAGCAACACTGTATGCATTCAGTGTCTCAGATTGAGAGGAAGGCCCTTGGCATGTTGGTTCAATCTCTTGTGGAGGATGGAAGGACATTGACAATGGCGGCACAGGAGAGTTGTGGATGAAGAAATACTTGAATCAGACCTCCATGGTAGTAGATCATTCTGGAGCCATGTTTATTTATCAGAACTAAAAAAGAAATGAACTTTCTAAAAAAAAAAAAGCACTCTAAGTCATTCTACTCCCATGAATAGTATAATGTTCATTCCTGGTTATAAATTAGAAGAGAATTATGTAATATCTTGTACCCAAAAAGTACTTTAAAATGTTATTTATTATTTAATACTCATTATTAAGTCCTTTCTGGGAGCAACACACTGTAGTAAAAACTAGGGATACAAAGGGAAAAATGAAAGGCAATTCACTTGAAATACTTGCAGTCTAATGGAGGGCAAATGTGCATAAAGAACTATGCTAGAAAGAGTGAAATAAGTGCAAAGAAGAGGTCCAAAGGGTTCTGGGAAACATGATGACAGAGAACATTTTAACCCCTAAGAGGTAGGAGGAACAGAGAAGAAAGGCTTTACAGGGAGTGTAGCACTTGAGTTGAACCATGAAGGAAGGAAGGGAATAAAAGGCCATGACCACTATCCCACTCTCCCATAACAAAGACACAAGTAGTTAACATAGAACAAATATTGTTTATTGCAGACTTTTAGCTGACATGTGAAGAAGGCACTATGAAAATTAATGAAACTAGATAATCTCTCTAAATGGATTTATGTTAAAATATACAACATTCTTACATAGCCTCTCTTTATATATGTGGAACAACAGAACATTTAGTGACAAAAATCATTGTTTCCAAAAATAACATTTACTGGGGACTGGGTTTTTCTTCTTCTCTCTTTTTCTAAAATTAAAGCATACATAAATTAAATATTTTCTTTCAGAAAGAAAACTTGACACAGATCAACACCTAAAATGGCCCAAATTTCATTTTTACTATTTTCTCTCAAACACAAAAACGGAGGATTTCACTTTAGGAAAAATACTGTGATAACACATCAAAAAATTTTCCGGATATGTCTTTAACAGTATAGTTTTTGTTGCATGTGTGTATTTGTGTGCTTGTGTGCATATGTGAGTGTGTATGTGTGTGTGTGTGTTTACATTTTCCCCATGTGCTTTTTTCATATAGCATGACGTATAATCAGTGAAACAAGAACTAAATAAAAAACAGGCTATACAGATTGTGTTCTCAACAGAGCCATAACAAACACAGCGCCTCACAAAACATAACTACTTGTCAGAGGCCTTGTTGCACTTTTTAGTTAGTTCAAATGTTTCATTTTTTCAGAGATTGGCATTAAGAACTTTAAATAAATCTACACATCCTGTCACTGAACATATGAGATTAGGGACCTGAGTGAGCTGAGGGTTTAAACCAAAGCAAGCAAACGCTCTGAATCACAGACACCATTGTGACAGACCAAAGTCAAACGATTTGAATTAAGAGCCACATACAAATTACTACCGCCCTGCTTTGTTCTTACAGATCCAAAGCTACGAAATATGAAAAGCTGCTTCATAGTGGAGAGGGAATGAAATAATTAATGGAACAACATGACTCTCACGTCACTGGATGAAGTACTTTTGCAGTTAAAAAAAAATCAATTTTAAGCTCTTTAGTTTTATATACGTATATATAAAACACACAGGCCCAATGGCACATCCAGCTGCTGACTCAGGTTTTCATTGTTCATCTATGGCAAAAAATGTGTACCAAAAAAAATCAACATGACATTCCCTTCATGGCTTCCTAAAACAAAGCATTTTGGAATAATGCCAAGAACACTGGAGTTACAAATGATTAGTGACTGTTTCCTTCGTCAAAAGATTCCACTCCTGAATCACTGGCAGCTGCACTAATTTTTTCTTGCCGTCTTCTCATAATTTCTTGAAGCTCAGAGCTCCCATTGTTATCCTATAAAACAAAACAAGTTCACAAACTGTGGTTACTGGATTGTGTGGGACGAAAATCTGCAGTGAAATAACTCCAATAAGCACTGTTAAGTGACTTTCATCTAATTACCAGGTATTGTGGAAGGAGAACTGGATTTTTAATCTGAAGACCTAGGTTTGAGTTTTGATTCTATTTATTATTCATGGGTTGTCACTTCTCTGTTCCTCCTCTGTAAACTGAAGGGGGAAATTGGATTAACTGATTTGTATACTGCCTTCTGACTTTCAAAATTTTATTGTCATTGCCTATTTCTTTTTGGGAATGGGTTGGCCTACCCATTAGCTCTATTACTTGGGTATAGCTATAAGAACTTTTTAACAGGTATCTGATTATTTCCTTTATCTGCAAAATATGCCATGTTCTTCACTACCTACCACAACAGAATTTACTGAAGATAAATGAGGCTCTGTGTGAATATGGAGTGCTATGAGCACCCTGTAAGAAGGAGGTGATGAAATTATGAACATCAATAACACGTAGCAGAACATCAAAAAGATCTGTTGGGATCAATGAATAGACATATTTTCATTTAAGGGAGTTTTCTGCCAGAGGCATTGATTGCTGGAAGAAAATAACTGATTGCAACCTCTTTATTCTGTGCACTTCTCCCCACTGTGGTCATTTATGCCTCTCTGAAAGGTAGGTCCACTCAGGCAACATTAGTTTATTGCTTTTTGTTTGTGAAGGGTAACGAGATAAGGAGGAAAAGGTGAAGGGGGGGGAAAGCTGAGTATACTTTAGTTGTATCAGGTTTAGGTATAGGTGTAGGTATAGGTGTAGAGGAGTGTGTAGGTGATATTTATAGATCTTACCGTGTGAATTTTGAAACTGAATACATAACTGATCTACAATAAAACCAGAATACTGCATGCCACGTTAACATTCACACAGCTTTGAAACAAAACTAATTCAGAAAGTTTCTAATAAATTTTTTGTGATCAACAAAAGGAAATTGGTCCTTATTAAACCAATAAGGTATCTGAGGATCCAAGTTAATAAACCCTAAACTGATTCTTAATTGTACTTTGGAAATTAAAAATTTTCTTGATTAAGAATGGTTGTAGAGAGGGGCGGCTAGGTGGTGCAGTGAGTAGAGTGCCGGCCCTGGAGTCAGAAGGGCCTGAGTTCAGATCTGGCCTCAGACACTTAATGCACACACAAACATAAACCTAGCTGTGTGACCTTGGGCAAGTTACTTAACCCCAATTGCCCTCCAAAAAAAAAGCAAAAAAAAAAAAAAAGAATGGTTCTAGAGTTGTATATATCAAGCTATTCTGCTTTGGACTAACTAACTTCTCAAGTTGTATAATATGCATTTAGGGATAACCTAAATCTCAAACCATTCTAAAACAATCCCAAAGCTAGTTATAGAAAATGTGCCACTTATACAGCCCATTTTGAGGATCCAGGTTGATTTAAGGCCCTGTATCCATTAAATTTGAGAAGCAGTTGGCTATAGAAGATGGAAAGCAGGCCTAAGATTCATAAAGACTCTTAACTAGCTACATGACCCAAAGCAAGTCATCTAGCCTCTAAGTACCTCAAGGACAGGGAGTCTAAG
Organism: Gymnobelideus leadbeateri; assembly: GCA_011680675.1. NCBI lineage: Eukaryota > Metazoa > Chordata > Mammalia > Diprotodontia > Petauridae > Gymnobelideus > Gymnobelideus leadbeateri. The sequence continues at coordinate 339,532 of WOXC01005023.1, forward strand.
ACCACTTTGCAGAGTATTTGGTAGGAGTTACATTGGTAGGAGTTTCCCCATCAGGAAATCATGTCTAGTACATGTTACACACACACACACACACACACACACACACACACACACACACACACACACACGCGCGCGCGCGCCTTCTTTTAGGAAAGTCTCTTATTGGGCAATCAATCATTCCAACTGTAGTACACCATAAAGACCTTCTAAGCCAATGCTTTCATTTTACAAATGTGCAATATTAGGCTCCCAAAAGTAAATTGATTTACCCAAGGGTAACACATGAAAAAGCAAGCAGAGGCTAAGTTCAAATTTGAGTTCTTTGTCTCCAAATCTAGAACTCTTCCCATTGTACCCTCCTACCTGGGGGGGGGGGGGGTAGGGGAAGCAGAGGCCTCCTGGCCTAGGAAACTTTACTCTCTGATTTACACGGTGCCATGAAAAAAGAAAACTTCAAAATCACTATACAAGGATACATATTTCCTTAGACACCCCACCCCCCCCCACCATACACACTTGATGAATCCTTCCCTGGCTTATTTTAGATCCATAAAGTAGCCTAAGATATGCTTGGTCAGAAGTGATTTAGTTTTCCTTTTTAAATGCCTCTTCTTTTAGAATTTTGCCCTTTGCAAAGGATTCTATAAAGGCTTAAAAAAAACTACCCTTGATATCAAAATATAAGGGGAGGGGAAAGGAAAGGGGAAAGAAGGGGAAGGAAGGGAAATGGAGAGGAGGAAGAAAAGGGGAAGGGAAGAGAAGGGAGGGGAGAGGAAGGAGAAAAATTCTCTTTAAGACATAAATGATGCACTCAGCAGGATGGTATTTAAAGGCTAATTGCTAAAATGTTCTAGATGACCTCTTATGGTCCTTCCAAGCTAGCCCTTTGATGTTATAGTAAAACACAGTATAATCAGGTATCTTACTTACAGTATATGACATATATTATACTTACTGTATAATCAGGTAAGTATCTTACAAGTTTCCTGATTTTTGAACAAGCAGACAGAAATGTAGGAAAGTTTTAAAGCTTAAGCGAAAGTATGGATCCCTAATCCTTGTCCCTAATGCCCTGAATATATGACTTAGGTTGCAAATACCGCCTGATGCTTAGCAAGGAGGCTTCTGCCCTTCTGAGGAGTCAGATATGGTTTCAGGCATTTAATGGAGTTCACACCTGGGAGCTATGGGAGATTACTGAAAAGCTCACCCATGGCTGTGGGGGTGCTAGCCAGGAACTGAGTATCTAAAAGACCCAATGTTTTTGCCTCTATTTTTTTCACTTGCATACAACACAGAAACCTTATTCTGTAAAACCAGTTGTCCATATACCTCAAATATATAACCTGTTAGGAACCATGGATTAAAATTCAGAGAGAATGGAAAGAAACCCAGGCAGGCAATTATCACACCTAAATCCAAGTAAGGTTATATGTAATTTAGTACTGAAGGATTTTTACTCTCTAAAGTATACATTTACATCTTGAAAACTATGACTTATGCAAAAATCATTTCACAGACTTACAGTGAGCAAAGGTCCACTAAAAGGTAGTGAGCTCACATGCTATACGGGCACTAAGATGGGAGGACTTTACTGACTGGCTACCAGCTCTGTAGCGGCCCCTTGTGAAATGCAATGGCTATCGAGGATTTAGGGTTTTAATCAAAAGCATCAATTTCACAAAAGCAGAGATACAATTAATTAAGTTGTGACAGACAAGGAAGTTATTCATGAGCATAGCAGTGATTTTCTGTCTCCAGAGCTATCAATATGAAGACAATATTATTCATTGCTACTGAAACAAGCCAGTTGATGCTGACAGAGTCTTACCTCTAATGCAGCTTTCTGTACAGTAATTTGGCTAAAGACTCTAGCTCCTTCAGGGCACACAGTCCTCAGCTCATCTTTATTAAGGGAGAAAAGTTGTGCACCAGTCAGCACTCCAAGGCTATTGACAGTCCTAAAAGAGACAAAATACAATGTTAAGATATCCATGATAAGCAAAAATCATCAAGCCCAGAAAAAGGGTGTGTGAGAAATGTATCTTTTTCAATATATGACATTTTTTTTGGGGGGGGGGTTAGGTGTGCATTTCACTAACTAGAAATCTCTGTTAACTATCAGTCCCACAGCAGTTAATAGTACAATTCAAAATGATTGTTATGAGACATTACAAAATGCTGTAGTGCCTTTGAAATCATTTCCCTTCTTGCCATCCCATTGAGCACTATTATATTCTAAATCTTTAAAATCTGGTAATCAGTGTACTGTGTATAAAGTAATGTTCTATTACCCAGAACCAGATAGCAGGAAATTTATAGTTTGTCTCAGTGACTCAGGGGATATGTTAAACCTGCTGGGATTCTGGGGTTTGCCATACAACAAGGAAATAAACCAAAAATAAATCAAAGTTTATTTAAAAAAGAAAAAAAGCTTTTAGCTTACAGATGAGATCATGGAACTACAGGGTTACTAAGGCAGAGGCAGATGTGATCTGATGTTGTGTCAAACATCCTTTGGAGACAGCTTGATTCTATCTGCCTGAGCAATGGCACCAGTCAGTGCAGGACACTCGTATGCGTGTTCTTAGAGGGCCCTTCTACTGACTCAGCTGTCTCTTTACAAGGAAAAGGAATGATGTAGGCACCCCAATGGTGCTTTCAGTTTATTCTAAGGAGCACAGAAATGAACAGATATTCCACAAATAGAATGAGCCAAGGGCAGGGGTGGGGAAACTGTGACCTCTAGGGCCTCAAGTGTGGTCCTTTGACTGAATCCAAACTTCACAGAACAAAACCCCCCTGTAAGCCCTCTGTAAAATTTGGACTCAGTCAAAAGTTTGTATCCAAGGACCTAGAAAGCCACATGTGGCCTTGAGGTCATGGAGTCCCCATCCCTAGCCAAGGGCATTGACTATTTTTGTTTCTTTCAAATATTTTCATAGTTACAAATTACTAAAAAAAAAGTATTTACTATGGGGAGAATATAATCTAGTATCTAAAACCATTATCTAGCATCATACTGGCGTTTGGGGGTAAAGAATACAGTTTACCTTCTATAACCTTCAACATCACTCATAATAACTTAATGTTTTGGGGCAGAAGGGGAGTATCCCATTTTGAGTCTTTAAAAGAGAATTTTTACAGCAGACTTACACTGGGTTGAATCCCTTTGACTGTAACCACATCTTCACATCCTCTGGTGTGGAATCATAAGTGATATTGACAACAGGCACATTTTGTCGTGGCACATGGAATTTTTTCTGGGCAGTACTCCGGCCGATTGTCAATCTATGAATAAGCTCATCTTGTACCTCTTCCATCTGAGATTTCCTTCCTACAAATTAAAATTTTGCACCTTTAATCTCTTAGATTATAGAGTTCAGAGTTTTAGAAATGGAAGTGACCATAGAGATTCTATTATAATAGGATGAGCATCCTATCATTACACACTGAGGCCTGGAAGGGACCTGAAAGGCTACATAGTCTAAACCCTTCATTTTACAGACAAGGAAATTGAAGCCCATGGAGATTGTTAAGAACATTACAATTTACCCAAGGTCACACTTGGCAAGGATCAGAGTTGAAATTTTAATCCAAGTCTACTAACCTGACATAGTGGCCTTTCCACTGAACCAGCCTGTCTACCCTTCATTTTGCAGAGGCTGTATCTTGCCCAAGATTACAGAGTCAGCAGTGATGAAGTCAGGACTGGCCTCCTGAATTCTTATTTTAGTATCCTTTCAAAGACAGCTTTGAGTAATTTATATACAGTTTTCCCTACTTTTGTTGCAAAGGGAATTGAATGAGAGCAGAGGGAGGACAAGAAAAAACAAAGTATTCACTGTCACAGTTGGATTCCTCCCCCTTTAGGCGCCCTCAAAACAACTAAAACATTTACATCTTCAGAGATGACATGTCAGGATATTTTTTATAGATCCTAAGATAAATCCACTTGAATTTCTGTACCCTCCCACATGTCTCCGTTTCATACAACCAACTCTTGTTTAAAATTTACCTGAATTTTACAAGTGATAAGGAAAGCAGCAAATTCCATTTTTTAGGCAGATCTAATCACATTGCAGCTTTTTCTTATATAAGCTGAATCTCCCACCCTAAAGCTTCCACAACTCTTGACCCTTTTTCTACACTCTGGGGACATGTTAAATACTCTTATTAATTATTGGATGATAATATTTCTTTTGACCAACTTGAGATTAGGGAAGGACATTATGGCCAGTTGCTCATTATGTCTACCTTGTTTTTGTCTATAGACATATGTATATATGATAAAGCTCATACAAAGGTTAGTAGATGCTCTCCTAATTTCTTCCTGTTATATTTTGACATAAGCAGAGAAGTACGAACAGTGGGAGACAATCAGGAGGGTCTTGACCCTGATGAGCTACCATTGAAAATACACAGTGATCTGTATCTACCTTGGGAACAAAATCTGTTTCGAAAATGTAGACAAAATAAAAATAAATGACTCAGGGAAACTATATAAAAAACATCTGAAAAGAGGAAATCATTATAAACATGCTTGGTTTACTAAAAGAAAATCATGTGCATACTTTAAGCCCATCTGCTTGTATGACCTCATCAGTGTGATAAATCTAAAGTTCTTGAAGTACTACAAAAGAAAATCATTACATAAATTTAAGATACTGTTAAATTATTTGTAAATGAAACTAAGCATATAAGTGATTTTGGCAGGTTTGTTTATATTTTATATGCCAACAAGGAAATATCATTCTTCCACTTAATGAAAAGCAGATAAACATGGTGAGTCATTTGGTGTCAGAAGGTTTCTTAACTCATTATAATATTCCAACCATGCTTTTTCCTCTTTGGATGATGCTTGATTTCTGCATAACTTGACATAGTACATAGTGTTCCAACCTACAAACTGTTCTAAATGGAGACTGGGTTCTGGTGAACTTTGATCTAAGTAGAACTAGAGTTCTACAATGTCAAAGATCACTGTGTTGAGAGAAAATAAATGAAACTCTATGGACTTAATTGGAAAAAAAATCATGGGATTGTGATTTTCTAAAGGGAATATTTTCCTCAGGGTATACTAGCAGAAATATTCTTTTGGAATTTCTAATATAAAAACATGTTGCTGGTTTTTGTTTGTTTCTTTAAATAGCAAAAATTGAAAACACATGTAGCGCGCACACAAACACACACACACACATACATACAAAAAATCCCCTTAAGTCCAGCTTTCAGGGCCTCTCTTAATTTTAGTGAATGTTAGCCCTTGTTTATGAAAAACCACTCTTCTATAAGCTTCCCACATCATACAAAATGGTAATTTACAAGAATCTGAGGTTCTTGAATAGGATAATTCCTAAGAAAGTAAACATATAAACATAGATAAACTGTTTTATGTTTTTAAATTCAAAACAAATTAAGACTGGCCTAAAGGAGGCATACAGGCACAGAGGAAAGAGCACAGGTGTTTTGAGGCAATAAACCAGAGTTCAACAGTCAGTTATGCTATTTGCTACCATATGACACCATTAAGCCTGTTTCCTCCACACCTGTAAGAAGTGTTTCCTAAACTTTGTACTATTATGTAAACATGAACTATCATTACTATTATTCTCAAAAGGCTCCCTCACCTTATGAGAGATTAAATAGAGAGGAATAGGAAAGAACTTTGGGGAACACCCACATTTAATAGGAGAGAGATGAATGACTGAAGAGTAATCAGAGAATTAGGAGAATGAGATGAGAGCAATGCTGAATCCAACGGAGGAGAGCATCATCAGGAAGAGGAGGTGATCAACAGTGTCAAAAGCTATTGGGAGATTAAGAATATTGAGGACTAAGAAAAAAGACACCACACATGGATTTATCAGTTAACAGATAATGAACTCCATCCACTATACCAACTACCTTCTTGTAATGTGGAGAAGAGGAGATGGAGAAGTTTATGATGAATACATTCAATATTTTTCAGAAAAGGAGGAAGGTGAACTAAGGTCTTAAAAGAGGAATGAATGAATGAACAAACATTTATTAGGTGTTCATTATGTGAAAAGTATTTTGTCAAGTGCTGCAGATACAAATAGAAAAGCAAGACCCTGCTCTCAAGGAGTTCACGTTATAATCCTAATACCGATGGAAGGTTTCAGGTACAAATCAGAAGAAAAAGTCCTATGAGCCTTGTTTGTGATCTTGAAGAATGAAGAGCAAGTGATGATCAACATGGCAAGTTTTTGTAGAAGGGAATGGCACAAGGGGCAGACTTAGCAATGATGGGGACAATGATGGGGGCCAAGGCTCAGGGAAGGGTCAGAGGATGAGTGAAGATGTAGAAGTTTATAGATATGGGGGTGGCTAGGTGGTGCAATGAATAGAGCACTGGCCCTGGAGTCAGGAGGACCTGAGTTCAAATCTGGCCTCAGACACTTAACACAAAAATAGCCATGTGACCTTGGGCAAGTCACTTAACCCCAATTGCCTTACCTTTCCCCCTGTAAAAAAAAAAAATGAAAAAAAGTTTATAGATATGAGGTGCATGAAGGAAAGAATAAACATTTACATAGCACCTACTACATGCCAAAGACTACACTTTAGAAATATCATCTCACAGGATCCTCACAACAGTCCTGCAGCATAGGTGTTATTATTATTATTTTGTAGTTGAAGAAACGGGTGTCTTGCCCATGACTGCACAGGTAGTAAGTGTCTGAGGCTGGATTTGAACTCAAGTCTTTCTGACTCTGGGTTCAGCACTCCAGCTACTGCACCAACTAGTTGCCTCTAATGTGGAAAAGAGGAGATGAGGAAATTTATGATGAATGTACTCATTATTTTCAATGAAGTTGGAAGGCGAACTGAGGTTTGAAAAAAGGAATTAATGAGTGAACAAAGAATTTATTAAATGCTTACTATATGCAAAGAACTTTGTTATGTGCTGTGGATAAAGCAGAGAAGCAAGACCTTGCTTTTAAGGAGCTCACATTATAATTCTAACACGAAGGTTTCAACTAAAAATCAGATAGAAAAGCCCCATGGTCTTTAAGGTAGAATGGCAAAACAGATTTTGATGCCATTTTCACTTATAAAGTCCTATCAGTTTCTGGTGTTGAACTCTGACAATGCCAAGGACTGTGGTGAGAAGAACTTTGCTTTCTCAGTCTTTAGAGAACTGTGGTTGTCTAGATACCCCACCAGAACAGTTACCATATTGCATTTCCACAGAGGTTGCTTCCCAGGATGTTGTCTGAGGAGTGCTGGGGTGGAAACAAAGCTATTTCCAAGATTCTTGGGTTCTGGGCTGTGTCCATCAGGGTCTGAGGGAAGGCGGTGGTGGTTTGACTTGCCTATTACATGCTATCTTCTGTCTTTCCTGCAAGGTACTTTGCTGCTACAGCTAGGCTGACTTGCTTACTCTCTGTGTGGCTCTTGTTTGACAGTTGGTGGGGATGGTCTTCCCTTTTTCATAGGACTTTCTTCCCTAGATGATGGCAGGATCAGTGGTCTAAGGGTGATGCCACTCCCAGGGCACCTGTGCCCACTTGCTTTTTTGTAGTACTGGGTCAGCAGTTGTTGCTCATAATAATGGGGAAGATCATCTCCACAATGATCTCTTTTCTCAATAATAGCTGTTGGGACAAAGCTGGAAATAGGTCTTGTGGTTTGTGGGGAATTGCTATTCCTAAGGCTCTTGGAAGCGTGGAGTGTGATACTGGCCAAATGAAAATGGATTAAGTAATTGCTGTGATGCATCGAGGGCTCATTTGGCATTAGGTGACTAATTTGAACTGAACCCAATTTGAATGATTTTGTTGACTTCCTCTAGTAGCATCCAGTGGTTTGAGAGAAGAACAGTGAACATGGTGGAGATGACCCAAGGTTCAGGACAAGTAGGCTGTGAACAGCAAGGGGCAAGGGATTGAACAATGGTGTTTTATGAAACTGGTTAGCTCTAGAATTAAGATGTAAAGGGAAGGAAGTGAGAGATGAACAGATGAGAAATACTAGAAGAATGAGGAAGTAGTGAGGGACCAGAGGTTACAGTGAGGGCATAAAGCAAATGGAATGTGGGAGTGGGAAAAGCTGCAGGATACAAGGTTGTATTCTAAGGGCAAAATTCCAGTTCAATTTTGAAGGTAAAAATGGTTATCGTGATAGAGGATTTAAGATGTCATTACTCTTGAGAGTGGGTAAGGCAGAAGAAAAACTATGGTCACAGGATATTAGGTTGATGAAATAGAAGGCTAAGATATCCAAAAAATTATCAACATAAATATTGTAGTCTCCAAGGATGGCAGCAGGAGTTGAGGTATAGAGCAAAATTGTGAACTCATCGTGGAATAAGGGAGCATTAACTAGGGACTGACAAATGACAGTAACTAGGATCAGGCTATAATCAAAAGGAATGAACTTCAAAAACAGGAGATGCTACTGAGTGGTGGTCTGAAATCTGACAGTGGGAAGTTCTTGAGAGAAGGTGCAGACAACAGTGGAGAGGGAAGAAAAGGTGTCTTCAAGGGAAACACTTATTTTTATAAACATGGACAAGTCATTTAATCTCTCTGAGATTCAGTTTCCTCATTTAAAATTTTAAAAGTTTAATTTTAAAAAATATACCATCACTGCCATTTCTGTATACACTTGGTCCAGTCCAGCTGGCTTTCCCTTTTTGTTCTTTTTGTCATTAACACTTCTTCTATAAGCGTAACCATGTGATGTTAGGATCCAAATATGGTAGATCTACCATCCTTGATACTGAAGAGATTGTAATGTAAATTTTTGCTGGTCCTTTCTGTCTTTCATTTGCTGGGTTTCCTTTCAATTTCATACTTAAATGATGCCATAATGTTTTTATTTAGTTGGGTTTGTCACCAATCTTTCTTTAAATTCTTTTTTGAGGGGCGGCTAGGTGGCGCAGTGAATAGAGCGCCGGCCCTGGAATCAGAAGGACCTGAGTTTGGAGCCGGCCTCCGACACTTAATCCATACAAACAAAAACCTAGCCGTGTAACCTTGGGCAAGTTACTTAACCCCAATTGCCCTAAAGGGGCCGCTAGGTGGCGCAGTGAGTAAGAGCGCCGGCCTCGGAGTTGGGATGACCCGAGATCAGATCCGGCCTCAGAAAATGAGCACCCACGCATAAATAATGACTAGCTGTGTAACCTTGAGCAAGTTACTTAACCCCAACTGCTTTAAAAAAAAAAAATCTTTTTTCTTGTCATAGCTCTCACTATTTTATGAGGCACCAATGCTTTGGCCAATATTTTCCATAAGTTAAGAAAAATGTAATTAATATCTTTTGTTTTTATATCACACTCATTTCTAAGTGGATGACTTCATCACCCTGTCCTGAGAGCTCTCTCTTTACAAAGAATAGAAAGAACTGAGGCAAAGTGAGCAGAATTAGGGGAATAATGTATATAATGATAACCTTATTGAGAAACCATTTCGAAAGACTTTAGAACACCAGTTAGTGCAAAACAGGGGTTCAAAAGGATGAACATAAAACATGCCACTTTTTTAGTGACAGGAGATGATTAATGAAAAATTTCAAAAATAGACCCATTTTGAGACATGACTAATACGGAAATTTGTTTTGCTGAATTGTGCAGTTTTATGTGTTGAGGAATTTTTTTCTTTAAAATGAAATTTGCTCAATTTTGGTGGGTAGTAGAAAAGAAAGATTAATTTTAAAAAACTTGTTAGTTGAAAATAAAAATAGTAAAATATTTTTAAATAGAAAGAGGAAAAAAAAGATGTATGTTAAAACTAATATCAAACTAGCCTGCCAGTATATGCAAATTTCCCTACGAAGGATCCCCCACTCCTCCCCCATCAGGTATTATAAATAAATTTATATTCTATATCCATATTGTCCTTAGTTTCCACAACTGTATTTAGAAAATAAGTCAATGGGGCGGCCAGATGGCGCAGTGAGTAGAGCGCCGGCCCTGGAGTCAGAAGGACCTGAGTTCGGATCCGGCCTCAGACACTTAACACACACAAAGAAAAAGCTAGCTGTGTGACCGTGGGCAAGTTACTTAACCCCAATTGCCCTACCTTCTCCCCCCAACCCTCTGCTAAAAAGCAAAAAAAAAAAAAGAGAAGAAGAAGAATCAACGAACTATTTATTTTGGGATGTTATTAGATGTTTACCATATTCAATCCTTCTAATTCTTTTTTCATAAAAAAGTATTCGTAATGTATGGGCAGGTAGGTTCCATGTAATAGGCAAACCTTTGGTCTTTCTTATTCCTTACTTCTGACTCATATTTTTCATTGCTTTCACTTATTCAAACCTTTACACTGAAGTCAGCTTATATCAAAGTATATGATCATTTAACCTAAAGGTTTTATTGAGTTCTTTGGAGAATTTCTCTACAATTGCAACAGATGTTAACATGTAAGCCTACTCCTCTTCCTCCACCCAGGATTTTTTGAAAGGGAGAAGAAATCTAAGAATAGCTTGAGGAGACGGTATGGTCAACTGAAAGTCTGTTAGGATAGGAAGATTAGGGCTACTTCTAGGCAGCAGGGAAAATTAGGGAAAGAAGAATTATTGTAGGCTCCAGCTGCTGGAGGAGATGGGAAGGGATCGAGGGTTTTAAAATCACAAATAGAAGAGTTGGTCTTGGTAAGGAGAAAGGTCACCTCTTCATCAGAGACAAAGAATAAGGGAAATAAAATTAAGAGATTTCCAGACATAGATGAAAGAAGAATAGGAAACTCCCTGTGAATTTCCTCTAGCAATCTCAAAGAGTCGCTGTGAGGACCAAATGAAATAATATTTGTTAAGTGCTTAGTACAGCATCTAACACATAGTAGGCACTTAATAAATGATTGTTCCCTCCCCCTTCCCATTCCTGCTAATTTTTTGTGTAAAATATATGGCAAGGTCTTCTTCAGAGAAGGAGATGGAGAGACTGAGGGGAGAAGAAGAGGTTTGGAAGAATGTGGAAAGTACAATAAAGTCAACTGTGGAAGATTAAAAGCATTGCTTTGCTGTATTAAGAGCTTAGTTAAAATTAGATAACAAATTTGAAGAGGATCTAGTCAATATATTTATGTAACTTCCTCCGGTATTATTCAGCAGTATATGAGTAATAGTGGAGAAGGTGGAGGATGGGGTTAATCCAGGGATTTGGGAAAGCATGACTGATGATAGCTTAGAGAATAGAGTATAGTTGACAATTTAAGTATAAGATCAAGACCAGGAAGGGAGGAAAATGAAGCCAGAGCAGGAGTGTTGGACAGATAGATACAGAAGGATAGATGGACAGGGGGCAAAGGTGAAGAGAAAGAATAACTTTAATGTAAATGAAGTCCAGGGACAAATGGAAGAATATGGAATATTCTTATTCATAGAAATATGGAAATTTCAGAGTTCTTGATCATGAATGAAGAATACAATATAGTTTATGGTTGTCACTATGTGCGTTTGAAGCAGAACAAACGTGTCAATTTTGACAGGTACAGGGTTTATGACCTGGGTTGCCAGAATGTTTGAGGGGATCTAAACATGCATTATTGAGGTCTTCAAAAATGAGGACAAAGGTTCCTTTCAACACTGAGATACTGTGATTCTTAAGTAGGTTTTTCTAGCTATTTGAAAATTACGTCAATATATGATTAACTATTATGTTCAGAAACATATTTATGTCAAAATGCTTCACTTGTAATAAAATTGGGACTGCATTTAATTCACTGAATAAGCAGTGGATATTTTCCCACCACTTTCAGAAACTTACGATCTACAGGAAGTTGTTTGTGTCTCTGGCTGTCTCGGATAATACTGCCTCCGCTGTCACTGGAGGTGCTGTTCTGGCGAGTTATATTTGCTGGTACCTTTGACACATTAATAGGAGCTGGTGCTGATGGCGGAAGAGGGACAGGGGCTGATGCTGGTACTGGAGGAGGTGGAGAAGGAGCTGAAGGAGTATCAGTGGGTCTGGGACCATAATCCATCCTTTGTTTCTAAATAGAGGCAAATAATCATTAGTTTACCAAAGATTAAAGTAAAAGCACGTTAAAAAAAAAAAAAAAGGTGGGGGCAGCTAGGTAGCGCAGCAAATAGAGCAATGGCCCTTAAGTAGGGAGGACCTGAGTTCAAATCCAGCCTCAGACACTTGACACTTGGACAAGTGTGACCTTGGACAAGTCACTTAACCCCAATTGCCTTGCCTTGCCCCCTCCAAAAAACCCCAAAAAGAATAAAAGGAAAAAAAAAACCTGTAAATCTCTAAATGGCTATATATAGCTGACATTTATACAGCACTTATTATGTGCTAGGTAACTTTACAATTACTATGTCACCTGATCCTTACAACAACCCTAGGAGGTAGATTCTACTGTTATCCCCATTTAAGGTGGAGGAAACTGAGGCAGAAGCTAAGTGACTTGCCCAGGGTCATACCGCTAGTGTTTGAAGTCAGAGCTGAACTTAGGTCATTCTGAATTCAGGTCCAGCACTCTCTCCACTGTACCAACTAGTTGCCCCATAAAATTCTTTCAATAATAAATCATTGAATACATTATTTTTAATATCTTTGCAACTACAGACACTGTGTCCAGAATGCTCCAGGTTTTATCTTGATAAATGTTCAGCCTTTAAGGACTTTATCTATAGCACAATGTTAAAGCCCAAATTAGTAATACAATATTAAGTTTCCAATAAATACAAAAATTTCAAGAATATCAAAAGGCCCTTACACCATCAGTTTACTGACACTGATCCAACCTACATCAAACACAAACTGGTCAAAATATTAGTGAACCTAATAGTCACTCAAAGTTAATACCATTGCAGCAGTAAAAAATCATTACAGTATACATTTTTCATTAAAAAAATTATGTGCTACAGATAAAGATATAAAATCAGATAAATGAATTACTTCACGCCCTCTCCCCTATTCCATGAAAGGGTGATATTGCTTTCAGAGGATCAATGGAATATTCTTTAAAAATAAAATATCATGGTGGCGCAGTAAATAGAGCATCGGCCCTGGATTCAGGAGGACCTGAGTTCAAATCCAGGCCCAAACTTACTAACTGTGTGACCTTGGGCAAGTCACTTAACCTCAATTGCCTTGCCTTCTGCCCTCCATAAAGCAAAATAAAGAAACAAATAAAATATTATAATGCTACTTGTGGCAGGCTACTATTTTTCAAGTGATATCCCTTTCTATTATTACTTTGTGTTATTATTCCAAATTAGATATTCTCCTTATTAAAAAGGTAATATTTTGGAAAGTCAAGTTAAATTTATAATAGTCTTTATCTTCATGCTTGTGATTTTAGCTTATAAATAGAAATAGAAATATTAGTGTGGAAATATGTGCATGAAAATTTAGATGGATTTGGTATAAGTGCAATGTTTAGATTAGTTTGAGTCAAAGCACCAATCTAAATCTATTACAGTGACTGGAAAAAATGTAGCCAAAATGCTGTACTTAAAAAGAAATAATTTCAGTTAATTGACAAATGTACCACGTACATTTATACACTCCAAATTTTCAAAAGCTAACTTTTTCAATATTTTAAGATACCTCATGTTACTGAAACATCAGACGTAAGTATAAGTACCATGAGATACAAAAGGAAATTCCAGTTGACACTCTTTAAAAATTTGAGAATTCTAGCAGAAGAACATTTGCTTTCAATACTGTATTCACACAAACATGAGACAAAATTGAATATTTAACAAGGGATAAGAGAAATGAGCATAAACCACTGTTTCATTTAAATTTGATCCAGAAAATTACCACATTAACCCTTAGTAACATTTTCTTCATATTGCTCTTTGGAATCCTCATTTAGGAGTCAACTTTTTAATTTTATGGTATTACTCTAAAAGTTGCGATGTGTAAGCCAATAGGTAAATAATAGGTGGGGCAGCTAGATGGTGCAGTGGATGGAGCACTAGCCCTGGAGTCAGGAGAACCTGAATTCAAACCCAGTCTCAGAATGGACACTTGATACTTACTAGCTGTGCAACCCTGGGCAAGTCACTTAACCCCAATTGCCTTGCCAAAAAAAAAAAAAAAAAGTGAGGAAGGATAGAAGACTCAGGGAGTGGAAATCAAAGTGGGAAACAATATGTCCCTGACTCATATTGACATTGTTCTTTATAAGCAAAAGCATTTAAATTACTGGGAAGTAGATGCTATTATTATACCCATTTTTCAGATAAGGAAATTGAGGCAGATAGCCATTGAGTGGCTTGCCCACAGTCATATAGCTCATAAATTATCTGATCTGAACTTCAGTCCTCTGGATTTTAGGTACTCTACTCTATCCACATGCCATCTAACTACTTTAAGAAATGTTAAAGATTAAAATTCTTTTTAGAGCTCAAACTCAGAAATGCACGTTGATATGAATGCTACAATGCAACTGAATTTTCTCCTATCACAAAAGGAAGAACCACTCGTGTTTTATAAAAAAACAAAAACAAAACCAAAAAACTATCCTTTAAGTGATTTCATTAAAAAAAACCCAACACCAAAAAACTGAACATACTGTGTGTTACTGTCACAGATAAGTATGAAAGAAGGTATTCTAAAATCTTGTGGGAGGGGGGAATTATGGGGTATGTAGGAGAAGGAGATATATGTAATCATGCATTAAACAGCACCTTCCAAATGTAAAGAAATTAGATACTTTTTTAATGGTTTATCTTATTCTAAAGGAAAACTCACATTAAAAATATTTTTTAAAATGATTACATCTACCTCATACTGTCTTTTTATATATACACCAATTTTCTATATCAAAATGGTAAGAAAAAAATCACAATAAACTGTCACCCTTCCTCATTTCCACCCAACTCATCCTCTTCTCCCACTTAGAACAATAGTCAAGGCTATTTATTATGAAAAATAAACAAAGTTTGTTTGACATTGGCTGGGAGTGTGAGTTGGGAGAGAAAGGTGAGTCAGCATTTACTTTTTTTTTCTACTCTTTACCCTTTTCTCTCTCCCTTTTTTTCTCTTTCCCTTTCCCTTTTCTCTTTTCATCTCCCTTTCTCTTATTTTCCCTTGTTATAGACGTGAAGAGCTCTTAGCTCCAATGAATTTCAGTTCTATAAAGCAGTAATGTCAACCTCAAATGGAAATGGGGCTCAGTAATCTGTACTGGGCCACATAATATCTTAGTTTTAAAATGTAATATTTTAAACATTTATATATTTTCTATTTCAAGCATAATATACTTTATTACATTTTATTTATTCTGTTCAATATTTACCAATTACAATTTAATCTGGTTCAGGTTCACTGTATAGTGCATGCTTTGACACCTCTGATGTAAATTATATCAGGTGCCTGGAACGTTTGTTTTTTTTTTTTTCCCCAAGGGTACTTAAAGCTGGGAAGAACCCAAAATCCTCCATAAGAAAATAATCTTTCCATCCTTTTTCTCCAAACATTTGTTGTTATTGTTCAATCATTTCAGTCATATCTGACTCTATGACCCCATTTGGGGTTTTCTTGGCAAAGATACTGGAGTGGTTTGACATTTCCTTCTCCAGCTCATTTTACAGATAAGGAAACTGAGGCAAACAGGGTTAAGTGACTTGCCAGGTTCATGAAGCTAGTCAGTATCTGAGGTCACATTTGAATTCAGGTCCTCTTGACTCCAGGTCTGTGCTCTCTCAGCTGTGTCACCTATCTTGCCCTCTCTCCAAACATACTGCCCACAGTTCTAGGTTGTTACAGTAATCTTTCATTTTAGGGGGCAGAATTCTTGGGAAAAAGAGGAAAATCTGATGCAATAGATTGCTCCATTTGTGGCCCATCCAACTGCTAGCAAAGTGCTCTGTGCTTAGCATTGTTTAAGAACTGAATAGAATCTAGGCTTTTATCACTGATTAAGGGGTAATTTTAGGTATCCTTTAATAAGTCAAAACAAGACTCAAATATTAATGAAGAAAATTAAGCAAAAAGAAAGAATGCAAACCAAGGCTCAGATAGATGTATACAGAACTCTGATTAGGAACTGCATGGTGAGAGTAAATTGTGTAAGCAAAAACAATGAAGACACAAACTGCTTTTTAAAATTTAAAGCTACTATAGATTACAAACTCTTGTCCTAAAAATCTGGAAGAGGTGAAGACTGCTATAAAAACTAAACACAGTTGGCATATATCAAGTGATGAAAAGCTGGAGGATGAATCCAACTACATAGCTTAAAAACAAATTATCACGAAGGCAACATGCATTACCTCAGACAGCTCTCCAAGTAATTGCTATTAGGAAAATGAAGCAAATCGTACATGTCAGATGAGAAAATTGAGACAATGGGGAAAACAAAATAATACTATCATTATGAACACAAAAAGCGTTACTCGGTGGGGTTTTGCTTGTTTGTCTGTTTGGCTAATGAAATTATATATTCCTTGTCCTATAATCAAAGGAATTAATACTGGGAGCTTTTCTGATTGGTCCCCATTACTTTTACCAACCATGGCACATCGAAACAAACATGAAGATGGGCTCTGTTTTGTTTTGTTATTAAAGCATATTAGCTTAGGTTTTAGGTTGAATAATTAAAATGGAATTCCATCTTATTCTTCATTTCCTTTTAATTTAGGAGTAAGAAAATACATACTTTGTTAGAGAAGGCCTCCTTGTTTTAGTTTTTATTTCCTTTTTTTAAGGATTAAAGTTAGTTACATTTTTCAGAACCTATAAAACTCACTGGCATGGCCAACAGCATGTACCTCCATTGTAGAAAAGCCAGGGGCAACAAGTTCCAAACAGAAAACTTTACTATATGGGATTGTAAAATGGTGATGGAATTTGGAAACAAATAACAAAAAAATTATATGGACACCATTTCCATGTCTGAAACTGAAGTGCTGTTGCAACTTAATATGTATAGTAGGAAAATGGTTCAGGAAATAGCAATTAATATTCAAAGATCTTTCCACAGATAGAATGCCATAAAATTATAGAATGGGTCAGAAAAAAAAAGAATGATTTACACTGAAAGAGAGAAAGTGGTTACCCTAGCAAGTAAAAGAGAGGCAGTTTAATGTCATAAAGTACTGTTATCACCAGGTATCTTTGACAATTAACAACTATGAATCTTGCAACTAATTATTAGTGCCTTCTCCCTCCTCAAATTATTTTGTATTTACTTATCTGTGCACAGTGGGTACTTCTCAATAGAAAAAAAAATTTGTTTGGACTAAAGGCTGTCTTGATGTTTGCCTCTTTATTCATAGTGCTTTGCACATAGTAGTCATTTATATCACTTTCAATAAATTGAACATGACTCAGTCTATATTCTATGAGTATAAGTAGGAAAGGCCATCTTTCTTCCTTTGTCCCCAACCCATCCATGCCTTCAAATATCTGTCACAATACCTAGCTGATGCTTAAAATTTCTAGGGAGAAAAACAATATAGAATCAAGCCTTTTCCCACAATTAATGAAATTGTAAATGGAAAATGGAAAAGACATGGGAAATGGCACCACAACGGCATGCCAATTCATGCTAAAATGTAACTGAAATGTGACATCAGATCATTTTCTGAGAAAAAAACTTATATGAGGCAGGAGGACAAAAGAGCCTCAGAGTAATAGCTAACATGAAGTTGTCATAGAGAAAGGCAAAGAAAAGGAACCAATACATAATTTTATCTGTAGCAAAATCTTGAGTGAGCATAAGCTTTTTCTTTCAGTAAAGTTTGCTAAAGACAAGGTATTTTTTATTTAAAAGTAATTTCTTACAGAATTGGATTTTTTCTTTATGTGAAATACATGGGGTGAATAAATGGAACTCATTTAACCCACCCATTTTCAAAGGTGAAAATCACCTTATTTAACCAATTTTATATTATACTCTAATTAAGCTATCTCTATTCCTGAAAAATTGAGACTTATATTCAAAGAATTCTAGATGTGGTCATTCAAACTCATGTAACAGGAGTTTGAAAATGAAGTTTGAAAGGAGAAATCAGAGTTTGAAAATCAATTTGCAATGAGATATCGCATCACTGAAGTGAAGTGAATTGCCCACAGTTGGAGAATCCGCTTATGGCAGAGTCACTTCTATCTCCAATTCTAATACCTTTTCCAGTGATATCATTCTCAGACAAGGCAGTGTCTTGATCACCTTTACCCCTCAAACTGTCACTGCCCTTATCTATATTACTATATGATATGGTTTTTGTTGTTTTTGTTTTGTTTTGTTTTTTACCTCTTTCTCTAAATTTTTTGGAGGTACCAGGAATAAGCTCAAGACCAGCCTTCTAACCCTACCGAGTAGGTGGACATATGATACGATTTTACAGAAACTTAGAAATGTAAAGGACTCAGAGGAACCAATACAACACTGTTGTCAAGTGGCCATTTAATTAACTTCTTAGAAGACCACCAGCAAACTTCCAAAGTAACTCATTCCAAATATGGGAGACTCAAATTGTGGTTTCTTATATCAAATCTAAATCGACTTCCCTTTTAACTTTTATCTATATTTCCGGTGTTGACTTCTGGAGCCAGGCTGAATGATATAACCCCTATTCCATATTAAATCTTCTTGAATACTTAAGCATACAAGAATTATTATTTTTGTATTTGTGTACAATATCAATATACTATAAATATAATGATAAAATATAAATATAAAATTATATAAATAAAAATAATATAATACAAATTAACACTGATCAATAGACTACCAATTATAATTTTTTTGCTTTGTTTTGTTTTTTAGCTACACATTTTTCAGTACAGGTTCCCCTAGCCTTTCTCTGGAGAGCAATTACTTTGAGGTTATGGACTCCCAGAATTTCAGAACTGAAAAGGCCCTTAGAAATGGTCTAGTCCAATCTCTTATTTTATAGAGGAGAAAACTGAGGACCAGAAAGGAAGGTGACTTGCTCAAATATATCCCCATGCTTGCTTGATAGGAATATTAGCACTTGACAGATTAGAAGGAAATGGTGGCAACCAACATGGAGGTCTACCACATTAAAGCTTCCCTTGTTGTTGTTGTTCAGTGGTTTCAGTTGAGTCAGATTCTTTGTGACCCCATTTGGGATTTTCTTGGTAAAGAAGTTTGTCATTTTCTTCTCTAGCTCATTTTTTACAGATGAGGAAACTGAGGCAAACAGGGTTAAGTAGTTTGCTCAGGGTCACATTAGTCTGAGGTCAGATTTGAATTCATGAAGATGAGTCTTTCTGGCTCTAGGCCTAGCACTCTATGCATTGTACCACCAAGCTTCCTCCAAAAGCTTCTCTGTGTACCAATCAATTCAGATCCACTGGTTGAGGAGTCTAACTTCAGTAATTTATTTATTATATGGCTGAAATCTTATAAGTGTACTACAATGAACTACACATGTTTTGTTTCATCAATTGAGACCTTTTTGTGTGTGTCAGGGATACCTCTGACTCTCTGGTGTAGCTATGGACTCCTTAGATTAATGTTTTTAAATACATAAAAACACAGGGTTACAAAGGAAAGCAGTTATATTTAAATAAATTTGCCAAAAATTTGGAAAAAACCAAGCAAACGAGTTCATGGACTCCAGATGAAGAGTCATGATTTAACCCAAAGTATATGACAGTCCTTGACAACTTCTGGATAACAAAAGATAGTACCCATAATAAACACTATTACAATGCTTCCCCAAATAATGTGCTAAAACCTTACTTTACATTTAGAATTATTCTATTCATTTTCAACTTTGATTTATGATTTAAGCTCACTGAGAGCAGTGAATCTATGTTTTGGAAAAGCCTTTGTATAATCAGTTAAAATGAATAATTTATGCTGAAGTGTGCAGAAAATGATTTTATTTAGTTTCACTACAGGGTAGTATAGAATGGGAGAAAGGATGTGAACTACATTCAGGTGGGCCTGGGTTTGTCTCTGATGCTTACTCTTGTCACCTCTGTGTGATTTTGGACAGGTCGTTTACCCTTCTCGGGTCCCAGTTTCCTCATTTGTAAAATGGTGGGGGGGAGGCGGAAGAGAGACCTGCTAGTCTCTGAGTTTCCTTTCAGTCATAGATTTATGTTATCACTTCTAAGGGAAATCAGGGTGGCAAGATGATTTATGTAACTGCTTACTACCATACATTGCTGCTTATACTATTAGAATTAAATCAGCCTGTGAAATGCACAAAATAACAATTTTAGTGCTGCCTCAGTTTCAAGAAAACCATTCCAAAACCTAGCCAAAGCAGAGCAAAACCAGCATGATCACACAAGTCTCTGACATAAATGGAGACCTCTTGAGCTCCAAAATGTACTACAGAAGAAAGTGAGAAAAACAGAGAGACAGAGACAGAGAGAATGAATGAACCTAATCTTGCAACAAAGCAATTTTTAAAAGTAAGGCCTAATCCTAAAACAAATAAAAAACAAAACTCCACCCCTCTAAACACACACACACACACACACACACACACACAGACAGAGCTTCAACACACTTTTTTATCCATCACTACATGCACAACTACAACCATAAATGTGCATAACTAAGTCAAATCCTGTTGAAAAATTTAAAAAGAAACAACTAGGAATGGGCAACTCTCAAAGGAAACACACATTTATCTCCAGAGAACAAAGACAAAGGTTTCAAATTTTAAAAATCTCTTAGCTATATCAAAATTGCTTGTGAATATGAGAAGTTATTTACAAAAACTCCAGATAAAGGTTGTAGTATGAGTTACAGTTCTCCTTAGAGGAAGGGAATGTATTTGCTGTCTAGCAAACGTCTTCCAGTCCTTTGTATGAATATTTCTGGACCAACTGTAACCAGAAATACCTTTTCAATTGAAAAATTATCTAGCTAGAACACAGAAGTGTAGGGTCAAAACAGATTGAAAAGAAAAATGAGATTTGTGGATCTTGAAAAGTAGAAATCTGGATTTAGAGGCAAAAGGGACCATAGAAAAAAAATCATCTTGTCTAATATTCAACTTAAAAAAAGCTAGGGGAAAGAAGCAGATTTGGAATATGAATTTATGATCTCTGAACAATCAGTCTATCTTATGTGTACTTGGCATATAGATGCTTACATATTTGTTGACATATTTATTGGAGGGTGTTATTTTTCCAGAGTTTGCCCACCCCTAGATGTTGTACACCAAAGAAGGAAAAAATCCTCTAATAGAGAGCTATGACTATATCTATCTAGTTATACCAGATAGATATACTTATCACTACAAATGGAAGTCCTTGGCCTGTGCATTCCTATACGCATGCCCACACACACATGCACAAAAACAAACACAGGGCCCCACTGGGAGAGTCTTTTCCATGCAGTGCTTCTTGTTATAAACCACGGGATTAAACAAATAACAAACAAGCCAACTCAGTCAAAAGTGTAGACATAAGTTCAGCTGAAGCAAAAATACTCAGCTACTGGTTAGACAATAAATAAACATCATCTTACAGATAAGCCAAGAAGCTACAGCATCCAGAAGATGGAATAAGATTTACACCACAGCAATAACATCCTAAAGGCCAACAATTGGAAACTTGTTTTGCTAATTATTGCTATCTTTTTTTTTTAAAAGAAAACTATTTCTAAATCTAAGATAGAAAGTTAAATTCAAAGTCCTATTAGAAATGAAATATTTTTAGGTAAGGTAAATAATCCCATACCTTAAATAATTCAAACTCCTTCTTTGGCATTAATAGCTAACAACAAATGATGAACATAAAATTAAATACTTAACACATCATGCACATAATTTGGACAAATATAAACACATTTCAATATCAGTTTTCCTTGGAGTCAAAGTATTTTTGACCTACCCATCAAAATATACATATTTTATATGTCAATTCAATGTTACATGGAATTCCATCTTATATATCACATATGGTCAATTCCCTGAATCATGGTGAATTCTCCAGTCACTCCAAACAAATGAAAAAATTCATCACTCTTTTAAGCTTAGTATCATCAACAAATTAACCAGAAGTATATAGATAAACTAAGATATTAAGAACTTCACCAAAATTTCTGGTTTGGAAAAATATTACCTTCAAGCCAGAAATTGTGAATAAGTCAAAACTACTTCCTGACACATCCAATATACTTTCTACACACGTTTATGCCATTATCCTTGAGTCTAATGTGAATCTGTTGCCAAGTTTCAAGGAGTTAAAAAACCAGTTCTTTCCAGGCAATTTGGCAAGAGAGTCATATTAGTGTTAAGGACCACATGTGGGGTGCCATTGTGTTCTTGGCATAACTACATCAAAGGCCCATAGTCCAAAAGTCCAGGAGTGAGGAATGTGGGCTGAAGCTACAGGGATAGTATGGAGCCCAAGGTCAGTAAGAGTCAGCAGCTGTTGCAGAGAGGACTCTGGTATGATTTGATAAGACAAATATCTATCCATATATTAATTTTATGTATCTGTTGCATTTTAATTTTCAAAACAGGAAGCAAAGAAGCTTCTCATTCAGACTGGCCACATATCTTTGGTTGTCAGTGCATATTAGAGCTAAGCAGAAGTTACAGAAAAACCAGGTGCAGGGCATATAGGATCTGAGTATTTTATTCTTGGACTCTGAATCTCTAGGCCTCAGTTTCCTTATCTGTAAAATGAAGTTTGACTAGGTGATCTTAATAAGGCTTCTCAGCTCTGAATACAGATGTTCCTATCTTCTTGTAAAGTTAAATATCCTCCTCTTAACCTACCTCCTAACCCAAACAAGAAGGAATGTGGCGAGGGCAAGCCTGAGATAAAGGGCTGGGAGCATTAATTCTCTAAAATATGTGGCATAACAGCTTCCAGGGAAACAGCTATTTATTTATTACCAAAGCATGAAGCAATTTTTTCCTTAATTAAAATGTGTAGGTGGCTGTGTGTATATTTATGTGCTATGCATAAATCTGTCGCTTCCTCTTTCTGCTATAAAAGATGTTTCAGAATTAATTCAGTGATTAAGAGTCAAAAATGTGATTGCCTTGCCTTTCTTTTTTGGATTAGATGTGTTATTTCATTGTTGTATCTTGCTCATGGCAAGGACCTTCCTCTTCCAACGCAGAATGGTACCTTCTATGCCACTTGCAGTCTTAGAGACTTGTTTGGGAAACTGAGAGAGAAAACAACTTTCCCAGAATCACACAGCCAAAAAGTGATAGAGAAGAGAATTAAATGCAGGTTTCCATAACTCTATATCTATTATTACCATATTGATCAATTTGTAGCTCACCCACATGCAAAACAGTAAAAATTAGATTTAAGAAATGAATGGTACCTGTATAGTATGAGTATAAGGTGGATCAGCACGCCCTAATCCAGGTTCTTGGGGTCTCACAATATCTAAAATGTTATTTGGCACAAATCCAGAGTCTCCACTTCCACTGCGAACTTTCCACCATTGTTTTCTATCATCGAGAATCTGTCAAAAAAATTAAGAAATCACTTTAATATTAACACTAATCTATGACTACAATTTCATTTCTTTGTAGTATTATAGAATATTAATTGAGGACTTTTCATTTCTTAAACCATGATAGAAGCCATTCCCTAACCTGCAAATTGGCAAAGATGGCAAAAATGGCAGTAGGTAGAAAAGGTGTGGAATGATAGGTTCACTAATACATACCTGATGGAGCCCTGAACTGGTACAATCATTTTGGAAAGCAATTTGAAATTATGCAAACAAAGTAACTAAAGTGTCTGCATCCTTTGAATTGGGGACTCTATTATTAGGCATAAATTCCAAGGAAACCACCAATAAGAAACCTGCCATACGCACTAAAATATTTCTAGTGGCATATTTTGTGATACCAAAGAATTAGAAACAAAGTAGATTGTCCATCAGCTGGGAAATAACTAAAACTGTGGTTGTATGTATGTAATGGAATATAACTGCTTTAAAAAATTATGTGAATACCGAGAAGGAAAAATCTACATGAACTGATACAGAGTAAAGGGAGCAGAGTCAAGAAAACAATATATAGAATGACTACACCAACAATGTAAATGGAAAGAATAACCACATGCAAAAAAATGAAGTGATTGCAACAAAATTATAAAGGTTAAGCTGGATTCAAACAAAGAGATATGAGAGGACACCCCAGCCCATTGCTTCATGGATGTGAGAGGGTCCTTAGTACTGTATATTGTAGATGTTTGGGTATTTTTTCAATGTATTTATCAGTTGTGCTGATTTTTTCCTTGTCTTTTTTTTCTTTAAAAATACTATTTGTGGGACAGCTAGGTGGTACAGTAAATAAAGCACCAGTCCCGGAGTAAGGAGGATCTGAGTTCAAATTTGGCCTCAGATACTTGACACACTTAGTAATTGTGTGACCTTGGGCAAGCCACT
Organism: Gymnobelideus leadbeateri; assembly: GCA_011680675.1. Taxonomy (NCBI): domain Eukaryota; kingdom Metazoa; phylum Chordata; class Mammalia; order Diprotodontia; family Petauridae; genus Gymnobelideus; species Gymnobelideus leadbeateri. The sequence continues at coordinate 363,831 of WOXC01005023.1, forward strand.
TAACCCCAATCGCCTTGCTTTCCCTCCCTCCAAAAAAATAAAAATACTATTTGTTAAGGGGAATGACTCATGGGGGAGACAGGGAAATATATCAGGGATAACTGTGATCACATAAAAACAGAGGGCATTAATTAAAAACTTTTTAATAAAAAGATTTGTTTTTCATTGTTTATCTTGTAGGTTCATCCTTATCTCATTCTCAGTTCAAAGTGAGAATTTCCATTACTAGTTCAGTACAAGTTAATGTTATTCAGTCAGCCTACATAACACTATTGCATCTAGAGTAAGTAAGAATAATCCATCTTCTCTTTTAGTCATATACTCTTCCAGCGACATTTATTTTACTCTTATTTTTAAAAGCTCCTCATTGGTTACACATTGCAACTGACATATTTACATTATGTTAAAAGGTTTGCAAAGCTCTTTACATATAGTATTTCTTTTAAGGGACAACTAGGTGACATAGTGGATAGAGGGCTGGGTCTGGAGTCAGAAAGACCTGAGTTCAAATACAGCCTCAGACACTTACTAGCTGTGTGACTCTGGGCAAGTCACTTAACCCTGTTTGCCTTAGTTTCCTCATTTGTAAAATGAGCTACAGAAGCAAATGGCTAACCACTCCAGTATTTTTGCCAAGAAAACCCTAGAAGGGGTCATGAAGAGTCAGATATGACTGAAAAACAACTAAACAAAAATAATAAAATCTCATTTGATCTTCAGAACCATGTAAGATAGGTACTTATGAACCCCATTTTAAATGTGTGGAAACTGGAGTTTAGAAATGTTAAGTGATTTGCCAATGGTCATACAGTTAGTAAATATACAATATGCCATTTGAACCCAGATCTTCTTGAGTCCAAATATAAAATCAGAGAGTTCTTGTACCTGAAATGTTACCAGTGGTTCAGGTAGGACACCTAATATCAAATGAAATAAACTAGGAAAAAATTCTATAAGTGACAACTAAAATTGTCAAAGGGGTAGAAGAGCTATGGCTATAATAAAAGACAGCCTAAAAGGTGAGAACTTTTTAGTCTAGAAACATAAAACTAGAGCACATATGACAAAAAAGCAAATCAAATTCTATAATATAAAAAATAAGGGGATGTGCATTCTGTCATTTTTTTGGAGGGGGGAGGGCAAGGTAATTGGGATTACCTTGAAGAATCAGGCCAGAAAATTATTCAACTAAAAATATTATTTGAAACCTGTGCAAAGAAAAGAATCTGGAAGATAGAGATTGGAAAATTTAAGAATTATCTGGCTTCCCAAAACCCTTCTTTGTGAGAAGAAAAGAACTTAATGTTTTCTAGAAAGGACTTAATGATTTCTAGAAATCACATATTTCCAAGAAGAGAGACTGATTGGGAATTGACAGATTTCACAGGCAGGAAGACAGATGAATCTGAAAATTGACTCACATATTCTAAGACTAACAAGCTTCAAGACTATGCTAATAAGATCACAGTTTACAAGCAGCTAAGAAGAAAGGATCATAGGATCATAGATAGAGAACTGATGAAAACTTGGAAGCATTTAATTTATCTTCTCCCCCATTTCAAAATAAGTGCAGCTCAAGTGAATTATTCTGGGTCATATAAATCAAACCTAGGTTGCCTGACAGTAAATCTAGTGACCTTTCCAATATATTCTCTCACAAATCAATTCAAATTAGGCAAGATTTTCCTACAAAAATGCAAAATGACAGAAGAACCTAGAAATCATTTTGAAGTTTAAGAGACAGAGGAGCACATTCCCAAATTACTTTCCTGGAAAAGAAATGATTCCTTTCTCTTTTGTTCCCTTCCCTTCTATTTACTTTCTCTTCCCTTCCTCTCTCCCCACCCCCCTCCATTTGAAAAGCTAGCAAAAAACCAGAAATTATAATTAATGAAGATATAGGTAAAACAGAAAATTCCTTTAAGAGTGCTTCTCTGGTAGAATTTCTAATAATAATTTCCATCATCTTTATTTCATTTTTATTAAGCATTCACTTTTTATTGTTCCTCATTTCAAATTGTTCAAAGGCATTAAACCCATATAAACTATTCTTTTTAGAGCTCAATAATATAACATCAATGATTATTAACTCCCAAACTATCAAATAAAGATATGCAAGAGACTAGACAACCATGCACATGTGAAATAATGTAATAAGAAGTAATATAAGAAACCTAAAATGTATTTCATATTTGAATTAAGGGTCATAGCAGATGAAATAAAGGGCTTGCAGAAGAAGTGGCATTTTAATGAGTTTATGAAAAGGAAAGCATGCACTGGATGAGGTGTTAGGGAAAGAGTACTTCACTTCAAAAACACTGCCCTGTCAGAGGATCTGATTTAGTAGATAGACAAGATGCCCTTTCATGTTCCTTTCATCAATCAATCTATGATCATATTAATCAGTCCAAGATGGTAAATAAACAAAAAATGAAAAAAAAATAAGATCCATATTGGTCAGAAATTTGAACACCAAAATATATAGCTAGTTTGAACTACGTCAAAGTCTGAATCAATATCTCTCTACTACAAAGAACATTACAGTGATTAGCTGAATGGTGTTTGTAAAGTCATGTTACTTCCTCTTTCTCTGGTTGTGCTAGTTCACCATCACAAAGAAAACAATTCACTTAATGGGAAGAGAAAGGAATAAATTTTTGCATAGTGCCTACTACTAGCCATGCACTATGCTAAGTGTCTTACAAACATCTCATTTCATTATCTCAGTTAAAATTGCTCCTTTATTAAGTTTTTTTTTTTGTCTACATGATACTAAATAAACATTTTGTACTATTTCCTCATTGAACTGATTTGGCTTAATTGACCAAGTACAGCATAGTTTTGCTATGTCTTAGATACAACCTTTGCTATTAGAAATTTAAATAATAAAACTTAAATAAATGACATTTATGTTTTAAAATAAAATTTCTACATCTTCAAAACCAGCATTAAGAAAAATGAAGCCACAGTCTTGGAGAATCAACATATAGTTGCTTAACAAAAATAGTCCCTTAGAATAAATAAAATCAGGGATGGATCTTGGTCCTATGGTGGGGGAGGGAAGGGAAAGGGTAGAATCACTTGGATTTATGTGTTAGAAAAAAATAATTTATATTCTAGAGTTTATAAAGCTTCTTCCTGTATCCATCAATTAGAAAGGAAATATGACCAAATGGGAGTGATATCAACAGAAACAAACAGGAGATATGTGCTGTCAATCAAGTTCTCAGCCTCACTCAAGGGAGCATTGTTGTAAGCTGTGTGCTTACAACACCTCTGCTGTACAATATGAATACAACGAAATAGTATTTCACTACCAGAGATGACAAAGATTAGGAATACAGAGATCGGTAGGAAGTGATATGATTTGATTAATTTGAGATACATACATATAAAAAGGGAGAGAAACACACTATTGTGAATACCTCTTCCTCCTGGATGTTCTATCCTCTTGGTATCTGTAACATAGCACTCTCCTGGTTCTCCTTCTAAGCCTCTTTTGCTGGATTACCAACTTTTTCCTATTAATTCCCTGTCATTCCCTCATTTGTGTTGGGTCATTAATCAAGGCCCATTTTTCCTCTATATACTCAGCCATCTCTTCACTTCCCATAGATACAAATATTACTTTTATGTGGCTGACTTCCAAATCTATATCTCTAGTCCTAACAACTGCCTAACTATCTCCTGGGCAGGACTGCTATTTGAATGGGTTGTGGCCACTTTAAATTCAATAAATCCAAAATAAAAGCCACTGTATTCTTCCTCAAAAATCATACTCTTCCTATCTTTTCAGGACACCACCAACCTTCCAATCGTCCACATTCATGAACTTAGAGTCTCCTTTGATTCTTCTCTCTCTCTCATCCCCCCATACTTATCCGAGTATCCAAGTCTTACAGATTTGACTTCAACAATGTCTTTGGCCTCCCTCCCCTTCTTTCAATTCAGTCAGCCTTTGTTCAAGTCATCATTAGCTCTCACCCAGACAACAGTAAAAGAATCTTGATTGGTCTCTGCTTCCTTTATCTCCTCTCTCCAATCACTCCTCCACACTGTTGCCAAATTGATATTCCTAAAATAGACCCAGGTCACTTCACTGCTCAAATACCAGAAGTTCCGTACTGCCTTCTAAAATAACACACAAAATCCTCAGTCTGGCATACAAAGACCTCTCACAATACTTTTCTAGTCTGATTTCAGAACACTCCCTTTGACAATTTCTGTTATGATCAAAATGATCTGCTATCTGTTCCCTGTCCATTTTATTCCACTATTTGTTTCTGTTTATTTCCTATAGGTGCTCCTTCATGTCTGTAATGATGGCCCTCCTCATCTTGACCTCATAAAACCACTAACTTCCTCCAAATCATACATAGCTCAGGTGCAACAACTTACAAGAGACCTTCCCAATCCCCCTATTTCCTAGTACTGGCTTGGCTTCCTCTTGAAATTACTTTATATTCAGGCTTTGTATGTACTTTGTATTTATTTATCTGTAACACATGTTTTTTATTTCTCCCAGTAGAATGTAAATTCCTTGGAGCAGAAGCTATTTTATTTTTGCCTTTTTAGCCCTAGCACCTAGCACAGTGCCTTCTAGAGAACAGGTAATTAATAAATGCTTGTTGAATTGGACAGACACAAATGGAGGGAAAAGAGAAATACCAGAGTTAACTTTTTATTAGAGTTGAATTTCAAATAGCTCATGGGAGATCTTGTCAGATCTTTTCATCCTATATACTCACACTCAGCAGCAGAACAAAGATAACTGACTCCCCAAATCAATAAAAGACTGGAGGAGGCACAACATATATCGACAGTTTTATCTACCTGGAGTTCAACAAATAAGATAAAGAGTTTAATTAACCATATACTTAGAGTGGTAAGCCAGCTTTGAACTTGCTCTTATATACTCAGTATAACAAGATAATTTTAAAAAACCAACAAACCCATAAGTACTCATCTCACAAGGTCGTTGAGAGGTTCAGACAAGTATGCAAAAATGACTTTCAAACTTCAAAGTACTATGTAAATGTCAGGTATCATTGTTATCATTATTATACAGTAGAAGGAGTTGAAGATACCATTACCTCTAATATGTCATCCTTCATTACGGAAAGCTCACTGCTATTCCTGGCCACAAAGTCATACTTGGATTTGGCATATTTCTTGGGAGGGGCTTTGAGTAGGTCATAATTCCTGAAACAAATGAAAAAAGAAATTACTGCTGGATGTTAAAATAAAAAAAGGTCCATCAAAAAGAAAAGATCTGGGGAGTTCTTGACTGAATACAAGATTTCTCAAGGCTAAATGCTACAACTAATCTAGGCTGCAACTTATTCATCTCTGTTTTCTATCTTCTTTAGCTCTGGTTCTTTAGCATATTGGTAAATGTTCATTAGCATCTTTAACAAAGAACGGATAACAGAAAAGAAACTAAAAATCAAAGAAATCAAATTTTCTGCTTAATGCTTCCTATCAATTGAAAAGTTAAAGCTGATTGTTTTAAATTATCTGTGGATTCCACTTATTCAAGCTATGCCACCAAGTTATCCACAAGGTCTGTGAAAAAAAAGTTATATATAAGGTAAACAAGAGGCCAACCCAACTTGCTGTGTCATAAAAATAACACTAAGTAGGTAAATATCTTGAAATAGGGAAAGTACTGATTTTTTTTAATGGGGACTTCCAGCACTCAACTTAGTTGAGTGAGATCTTGTAATAAGATTGCCTTTCATCACTTCAAAGCATCTTAGAAATGTGCCAAATATCCCTTCCCCCCTCCTATTCCCACAGGGACTAAAAGAGGGAAAAGGAAAGAAACTGCATTATGAATGGGGAAGAAAAAGCTGAGCTACTAGAGGAAATAGAAAGCAAGGTGTCTAATATAATGAAGAAAATACTGTGATGGTAAGTTGTTGTCAGAAGAAAACTCCAAAAGAAAAAGAAACTACAGCTAGAACTCAAGAAAAGAGAACAGAATACCCACAAAACAAATCCTTAAAATTGTTTGGAAAGTCTAAAAAAATGAGGATGAGATAAAGAGAAAACATATAGTTCCCAAAGAAAAAAATTAAAGAAAATATTCTATGGTGTAATGGTCGTGGGAATTTGAAGATCTTCATTGACCCTTAAGAAGCCTATGGGAACTTGAAGACTTTCCCTGCTTTGAAAATATACTCTGCCCCCAATAGGTTGAAAGTAATCACAGGGAGCCTATAGTAGGAGGAGTTTGCTGAAGAGTGGAGCAGAGTTCACAGGAAGCTGAGAGTGAGAGCAAGCTAGACAGTTTGGAGGAGAGGACACTTCCAAAGTGAGTAAATATTGGTCTCCTGTTGGTTTGTGGGAGGGCTAGAGGATGCTGTGGCAATCTGTGCTTTACTAACTTGTGGTTTACTAACTTCTTTGCTGCTATGATGGAATGGGATTTTGGGATTCAGTTTTCTGGTGTCTGAATAAATGCTTTACTTCTGTCTTCTATATCAAGAGTCTGTTATATTTTGTGATTTAGAACCATGCAGGCATATTTACAGTGACCGAGAGCACTGTGACTATTGCATTGGTGTTACTTATGGCAGAACAGAATTTGGACATAATAAAAAAAAAAGCCTGGAGGAAAATCTAAAATAATCCCACAATATAGGAAATATTAAAGTAAAACTAAAAGATGATAAGATGTAACAAACATATGAGAGATCTAGAATTAAAAATAGTAGATTTGGAATTTGAGCTTCAGAGGAATAATCTAAGAAATCAGCCTACTTTCTAAAATTATAAATTATAGAGATGGAACTAATATACCTTGGTTGAAGTAATTTCCTGATTGGCAAGTTCCCTATCTTCATGAAATCACAGACCTATTCCCCATCCATTCAATTACCAATGTGACAATTTAAATGAATTTTAAATTTTAAGTGATTTTCAAAAAATAACAACCAAATTTAATTTAATTCAACAAAAAGATCAAAGTAATAAAAACATTTTGTCAGATAAGGATTATTATTACTAACAGCTGACATTTAGCTACATTTAGTTTTTTATTGACTGCTCAGAATGCTGTATAGTTTTCTAAGATTCCAGCAAAGCATTTGACAAAGTTTCTCAGGCCATTATATTGCAAAGATAGTTAGAAATAGAGTAAATGATAACAGAAGCAGGATGAGTTAAAGTGGGTTGAATGGATGGAATTTTTTTAGTTTTATGTTAAGTTGCAGAGAGGTTTATGATGGAGTATCCCAGAGGTGTGTTCTGGGTCATTTGCTGTTTAATATCATTATGAATGACAGAGATAAATGCAGAGAATGTCAGAGATGGAATGCTTATCAAACATATAGGCAGCACAAAACTAAAATGATGGATGACAAAGTCAAGATTCAAAAAGTTCTTGATAGACAAGGACACTGGGCCAAACTCAGAAAGATGGCATGTAACAGGGTAAATAAAGAGTCTTATACTTGTGGGTCTTTTTAGAGAAAGTCTACTTCAAAAGTGCAAGCTAGAGCAGATATGGACAAATAGTAGCTTATCTGAAAAAGATCTGGGGATTTTAGTGGTCTACCAGTTCCAAACAGGTTAACAGCAAGATGGCACAATATACAGAGCATTAAGTCAGAAAGATCTGGGTTCATAACTTGCCTCAGACATTAGTTGTATGATCCTGGGCAAGTCATTTAACCTCTCTCTGTCTCAGTTTCCTCATCTGTAAAAATTGAATTAATAAGAGTATCTATCTCTCAGGGTTGTGAGGATCAAATGAGATCATGTTACTAAAGCATTTTGCAATCTTAAAGTGTTATGTAAGTGCTAGCTATTACTTTTATCCGTCCCATGGAAATTATGTGACATACTTAAGGTTACACAGTATATAGTCGACCACTTTGATGAAAGTTAGGCAGAGAAAATGGGTTAAATAAAATAGCATTATTACCCATATTTCATTATACATGCTTCCTTCTCTAGTCCCTCCATTGCTCATCTCTCCTCCTTTTTAGCACCTTTCTCCTACCCTGGAATCTAATTATTTTAGTTAACTAGCTATGGATCACATTGTAAAGGGTGAAATAAATGCTAGACATTCTCTGGGAAGTTTTCTGACTGTGACTGGAAAACAAAAACTTCTGTAGCAGCATTCTTCAAGGCCAGGTTAAGCCTTCAACCTGCCTCAGAGAAATAAAGTGTTCTGTAGGGCCATATCACCAGCTGTATTAACACTGGCCTTATTTGTCAACTAGAAAATAACAATTAGAAATTTGTTTAGTTCTATCCTGAACTTCATATAAAAATCTATAATGCATTAGAACATGTAATTTCAATTTCTCATTTGGAAGAAGAATAATGAGCTTGGTATTTATGCTCAATGTGAAAGTCAAGGAAATTGAATCAGCAGTTTAAAAACAACTCCAAAATTATTCCCCAGATTCTAAATAATTATTCAAATGTCAAGGTGCAAACTGCGACAAAGTAAATTCACTGGGCCGTGAGGAGATTTTGGATGGTATCTGCACTTCACTCTTAGCACATAATTAAAATTCTATGGCATTACAATAATTGTTATCAAGATGCTAAATGTCTCTTTGAACTTTAAACAAGAGAAGATCTTTCAGAGATCTTTGAATTTCTATAACATTAATGCTGGGGGATGGCTATGGAAGTTCCTTGATCAATTCAATGGGGTATATATCTGGAGCTTTGAGAGAATTTCCCCAATAAAGGGTGAGATTATACAAGGACCTGTTGAGAAGACTAAAAACAACTGGGAGGGTGTGGGGTTGATCAAGAAGGTTCCTTAAAGTAATAAGACTTTGGTACTTCTGATTCCATCTTCCTATGGAAGGTATAAATATGCTCTCAGCACTTCCTGGAGGACAGCATTCTCAAGGATAATGAATGAAATGACTGACTTGGACTCCAAGAACAGATCATTGTGGATGGGGCCAATTCTTCCTCTTGGACTAAAAATGACTACTTCATTACCTGCTTGGGACTTTTTTGTCCTTTGGGGATATTTTTTTCTTTTCTGAAGTACAGGCCAAGAGTAAAATAGAGCTGGGAATGATTTTGGAGTTTAGGGGTTGGGAGTCTGTTCTTCCCATGAGCTGCTGCTACTGGCTGCCTTGGCACAGATGCAAATGTCAGCAGTATGTGCTCTTGGCCACCTGGGCCAAGACGAGAATGCCTAGAACCTGTTTCTGGCTGTCTAACTTCAGAGTGGCAATGGTGTATTCCCTCTGCCAAGAGAGAGCAGCTGTAGGAAAGGGAACCCTCTGGTATAAATAGTTCCTGAAACCCAGATTTCTGGAAGTGTCTAATGTTCCTGAAACCTAGCTTTCTGGAGAGAGGAGGGTTTCTGGGCAATTTAATTCCCCAAATTCAATCTTCTAGTAAGAAAAGGTCTATTTCCTAGGTGGCAGAGGTAGATAAGGAGAAATCACCTCTTTGTCAAGCCTGGGTTAAAAAATTAGGGGTTCCAGGTTTTCACTGAGAGAAGAGGGGTTCTTGAGCAATGACAGACTCTTAGAGAAGACTGGCACATGGTCCCTAGATTTAGAAGAACTGAAAGGAGTTTTAAGCAATCATATGGGGTTTGGAGGGGGAAGATTTGAATTTTATCATCCATCATTACCATAATTTATTTGAACAGTATAGACCACATGGTTGAGGGGTTACCTCTCTAGCCACATTTAAGTTCATTTTCTTCATGATGAGGACATCTTTTAGGATAGTACCTAAAATGCATATAGGCTGCCTTCCTGTATGGGTTCCTGGAGGAGAAGGTGGGAGTTTCAAAAATTGCTTGTCTAGAAGTCCAAAGTCTGTATCCCTTCTGAGGGGTAGGGCCATAAGACCATATGCCTATTTAGGCTTTCTTTTTCTTTTTTTTTTTGGTGGGGGGGAGAGGAGGACCAAATGGAACTTACCAAACTGTTAAAAATTACTCCTATAGCAAGCTAAAGTTTGTTTCCTTTAGCAACAGAATCTATACTTCCAGGGGGGTATTATAAGGATGGATGACACGTCCGGGAAGGTAGAACTCATAAGAAACAGAAAAGTGTAGCAATATTTATGGACTATTTTGAGTCCTTTATATATTATCTACATCTTTCATGGGATTCAATAGAAGTAGCCCTGCACCTTAGAAATTGTATTGTCATACTGAGTGGTTGTATTGGATCTGGGAACCCATTAACTGATCTCTGCTTTTGTGGGACCAGTCCTTCTTGTCTCTAATGTGCTCCTTTCCTACCTCTGCTTCTTAGAAGGCCCTGTTTATGTCAAGACTTATGTAATACTTATACCTGAATCCTTCTCTAACCACCCCATGCCTCCAGCTCCTATTGCCCAACATCCCTAAACTATCTTGTTTTATTTTGCACATAGACCGTATATGCTTACTGATGTTCACATTGTCTCTTCTCATAGAATGAAAGCTCCCTGAGGGCAAGGGCTGTTTCATTTTCATCTTTGAATTCCTAGAGCCTTGCAAGGTGCCTGTTACCTGGCAGATAAACTTACTTAATGAATGCTTTTTGATTGACTGATCTAATGAGACCTACATGTGTAAGCTACACTTGAGCTATAAATTCTATGAGACCTCCCAGAAGCAAGTCTGAAGGAGACAAGGAAAAAAGGAATAAATTTTGGGGGCCATCCCTGAGTTGGAGCCCATGTCACAGGAGCCAGAGCCTATGATGCTGGCCTATAGGCTAAATTCACAATTTTCTCTGTCATCATATAAACATCACAGAAAACCTTTCCAAAAGGACCTTCTACTGAGCTACCAAATACAAATGCTAGGAAGGTAATTAATCACTAATGTTGCATTTTTTAAAATCTATGAAAAATTGTCATGGAAACGACAACTCTGAAATGCTGACCATAGTTAAGAGTAATGGAGAGATTCCAAGGAGCTGAACTGCATCACTGAACTTTAGCACTCGCAAAGTGTATTTAGCCTAGCTAGCTATCTAGCTATCGGCTAGTAGAAAACAGTGTAGCATAGAAAATGGACTTGGAGTCCACAAAACAAATCCAAATGCTTCCTCCATTGCTTATTAGCTGCATGACAATGGGCAAATAACTTCTCTGAGCATTTCCACATTTATAAAATGGGAATAAACGCTTGTAATACTGAGGCTCAAATAAGATAATATAAGGAAAATGCTTTATAAACTTTAAAGTGCTACATGAATCAGCTATCATTGTTATCACATTTGGATAACTGTTTAACTTTACTAAAGAAACAGAAAAAAAGATTGCTTAAACTGAAGTACTTAATGATTTTTAAAAACGTCAAAATACAGAGACATACACAGATCATATCAAAAATGTGTTTTCTTGAAGTCACATATGTATGTACATATATGTACATCATACAAAAATACTTCATGCTATCCCACAGTGAGTTACTATATTTGTCTCTTGATTATAGGCTATTGATGTGCTTATATTTTAGTGACTCATTTATTTAATGCCTATTATGTTCTAGGCACTGGGAATACAAAGAGAAAAATTAAAGTTTCTACCCCTAAGGAGCTTATCCAGGGAAGTCAACATGCTCATATAAAGGAAAATACAAAAATAAAAGGGAAAGGAACCAGATCAGGAAAGGTTTCATGTAGAAGATGGCACTTGAGTTGAGCCTGGAAAGCTAGGGACTCCAAGAGGCAGATATGAAGATGAGCATATTCCAGTCTTAGAGAAAAGCCAGTACAAAGGCAGAGAGATGGGAGACAGGTTCTGTGTGTGAGAAACAGTGAGAAAGTCATTTAGGTTAGACTAGGGTGTACATAAAAGAGACTAAAATTTAATAAGATTGGAAAGTCAAATTGGCGCCAATTGATGAAGGGTTTTAAATGCCAAATAAAGGGGTTAAGACTTTATACTAGAGGTTTTGTTTTGGACATGTTTATTTTGATATGCATATAGGGAATGCAGTTTGAGAGGTTCAATAGGTATTTGGAGATATGAGATGAATGCTCAGAAGACAGACTAGAGAAGGACATAGAGATCTAGAAGTCACCTGCATAACAATGATAATTTACTTCATGATATGGTCACCAAGAGAATATATAAAAAAGAAGACAATTCAGGACCAAGACTTTGTGTATAGGCATGGTTAACAGAACATGATATGGATGATGAGCAGCTACTACTATTATCTCCACTTTATAGTTGATAAAACTAAAGCCGACAGTGATTTTCATAGCATTACACAGCTAGATGGTGTCTGAGGCTGGATTTGAATTCATGATTTCCTGATCCCAGGTCCAAGGCTCTTATCTAATGAGGCACCTAGTTGCCTAGCAAGTTCCCAGAGCACTGAGAGGTCATGTGATTTGCCCAGGATCACAAAGCCAGTATATATCTTAATAGATTAACATTTATAGAAGCAGAGATTATATCACCTCAGTTGGCAAAAAAAAAAAATGGAGACAGGCACAAATTTTCAGTGGTGGTCACTGAACGTTACCTATCTACATGGTGGCTATAAGTCTGCTTAAAAGCAAGGGCAGCTTCCCCTTGATCCGGCAGAGGCCCTCTTTTGTAAGCTGTATTATTGAATGCGTACCCATCAGGTGGAGGATGCTCTGGAACATGAGAATGCTGAAAGATAAAAAGATAGAAAAATGAGAAATGATTCCAAAATTATTCTTTCATATAAATGCAATGACAATATAAAAAGTACCCACAAGCAGGGGGTATGCGTAAACATTTAACAACCAGCTCTCCAGGGGGAGGAAACATATGCACAAAACATTTTAAAGTTTAATCTGCATTATTAATTATTAACTAATAATTAAATTTAATTTAATCTGCATCATTTTCTTAAGACTAGGCAATAAGCAAAATAATAAATCAATTCTTGATCTATATAGCATTTCTTAATGCTTAAGGTATAAATGCTCATGCTGAACATCTAACAATTGGCTGGTACTGGTTTAATTTGACTCTAACACACCCTGTCCAGAAAGGTATTCATTTAATTATGGTACCATTTTCACTTTTCAGGTCACTGATGGTTATTTTAACTAATTATGAAACATTGAGACTGCATTTTTATCAAAGGTGTGGCTTCAAATATGTAATCAATATAAATGTAAAATCTTTATTCTAACCTGGGGATTCTTAACTTTTTTTATGTAACAGACCTCTTTGACAGTCTGGTGGAGCCTATGGATTACTGCTGTCTGTTGCCTATATTTAGGATTGAAGGAAATGCTCAATTTTAGCCGGATGTTAGTGAAAATAGAGATATAATTTTTTTTTTCTCATCCAAGCTCATGGACCCCCTCAAATGGCCTGGGACTACAGGTTAAGAAAGTCTGCTCTACGTGATGAAGAACAAATTTTCCCATCAGGGTTTCAGAATAGTATACGAGTTTAGTATTATATAGACTATTTTTATAGAATAAGGTGAGTTAACCAAATCATAAACTTCTTCTTTGAATTCCCACAGTTATAAAAAGAGCAAACCCAGGCAAAGACATTTAAACTAAATGAAAGTTATGACGTATAAGCCATTTTTTTTTCATGATCAAAGCCAGTTCAATGGTGGAATTAGTTCTACTGTCCCTAGTTAAACTAGACACAATAGGAGCAGGGAGGGGGACTGTGCTTGGGATCAAGGCTGGCTTTGCTTTATGGGAAGATGAAAGATGCTAAGTATTTAGTGAAATTTCAAGAGCTTATGAAAAGACCTCTCACATAGCAATCAAAGATATCTAACATAAAGATGTTCCGGCCTTGATGCTGGAAGATCTCAAACTACTCATTCTTGTGGACAATTCAGATAGAAAGATAGGTAGATAGATAGATAGATAGATAGATAGATAGATAGATAGATAGAGTTATATTTATATATTTTTATATATAATGAAACTATTATTCACAATATGAACAACCTAATTCAAATTAATTCACTCATTCCATATAAGAAAAGAGGGCGCATGCTGACAATAGGGAATGCTTTACAGTTAAAATTTTATTGTGTAAGACCAGGGAGAGATACTGCCATGTAACATGTAATGAGGGACCTCCTTTTGAAGCCTTGAAAACTTGATGGGGCTACCACAAAAGCAATGGAAATAACAGGTGAGTGGGAAGTGTCAGGAGGAAGAAAGGGAATAGAGAGATAATAAGGATAAACTTTAATGATAAAAATTATGCAATCCCTGGCCAAAAAGAGTTGTGCAAGCGACCTAGCACGCCCAGGATAGCCTGCTAACACAGGTTATTTGATCTGCTTTTCTAAAGGAAAGACAACTTCAAAGAGGTCCACAATCTGATTTTAATTAAACATATGTCATTCACTAGCTTAGGGGAAGAGACAGCACCCAGAATGTGGAGAAAATATAAGCAGAGAAACACAAAGTGTAGAGGGATCCAACAGACACGGTTCCAACTGTCTGAACAAAGTAATACAACCACCTTCATGCACCACCAGACCGGAAGAGCACCGACATCTGAGTAATTAGGGGGCTCTTAACAAATGGCTACTCAGAGTCCCATTCAGGGAATCAAAAGGCCCTTCTCATGAGCGAGCACCCAAAGCAAAATCTCACCTCAGAACATATATACACTTTGGGCTAATAGGTTCAGAGTCAGAAGGCATCACAACCCTCATGACACAATGCCAAATAAGCTTAGTACCAAAAAGTGTGAAAGCCCCCCTACAAGCAAGCCTTCCCCTAAGCAAACTCTTCCTTAGGTAAGCTCCTCCCCCATTGGGCTCTATGTGACTCAGGATGTATCACAGCTGTGACTGAAATACCTGTGTACCTTTAGACCTGGGAACACGGCTCCTGTTCCAAGGGGAAAGGGGACACAGGTGGTCACATAGGCGTATAAATAAACATGGAAGATCTTCAAATTCCATTAACATTACAAGAGTAGTAGCAGTAATGTGCAAATCTGTCACTCTCCTCTGCTCATTACTTACAATGCTAAAATACAAAGTCACAGGGATGCCTTAGAACCCACATTAAAAAAAAGTGGTCCTGTATCCAGTTACTACAGCAAAAGGCTGAGAGGTTTTGTCATGGAATTAACACATCCATTAAATATCTGAAATCACTTTTACTTGGCCTACTTTTCTAACAAAATTTCAAGGCATGGAATCTCCTAAAAATGTGATTAGCAGTGTTTTCTTTTTTCATTATTTTTCAACCAATTATAATTTTGAAGAAGCACTTGTTACCATAGTAACACTAGTGGATGCTGGTGTCCTTCCTGAGGGTGCAAGTGACTGCTATAGACAATCATAACTGCCCTCTCTTCCCCACTCCTTTTGTTTCTGGAGATGTAATAAACCACACCCTGCCACAGATAATTAGCTCATTGTTTTAGTCTAGGAGCAATTTAACGGCTTCTCAGGTCCATGTCTGCCTTCTCTCCCACTTTATAGAGTTTATATTAAATTAGGATCACAACTACAGTAATTATTGGGGTAGAAGTAATCTTTTTTATACATGACATGGAAAATAGTTTACATGATCAAAATATTTTCAGAGAAGCCATTATAGTATGAATTTTCCTATGTGAGGAAACATGCTTTTGAAATCACAAGACCTAGAATTTGTTTGTATGACCTTAGGAAAGTTATTACCTGTCTGGATCTCAGTTTCTTCATCTGTGAAATGAAGGAGTTAAATTAGATAATGTTTTTTTCTAACTTCTAAATCTGTGACTCTACGATAATTCCTCATTTAAAATTATGATCATTCAGTGGGAACACTTAATTTATTCACTGGAATCATCAAATATGATACTGTTTTTAAATTTAGGGTTTAAAAAATCTTACACAAAAACTAAATTTTAAAGACTTATAAAGCAAGAAAATGTTTGATTGCTGAAAGCAGTAATCAATGAACAAGTTTTTATAAAGATTTTCTATGTACCAAGTACTGTACTAGGTACAAGGTACTGTACCAGGTACAAGAGAATGAACAATAACAGAAAAAAAAAACAGTCCTGTCCTCAAGGAGCTTACTTTCTAAGTATTCAAAATGGATATAAATAAAAATGTACGAGATGCACAAAGAGTAGATGGATCTTAACCCTGGAAATGAGGGCACTAGTAAATAGGAAGATTGGACAAGGTCTCCTAAGGAAGGAAGCACTGCAGCTGAATACTGAAGGAAGCCAGGGATCCCAGGAGGAGATGGAGAAGAAGGAGAATACTTCAGGAATGGCTGAAACTAGTACAAAGGCATGAAGACAGAAGATGAGGTGTTGTGTGTAATAAACAGTAAGTGAGTCAGCATGGAGAGACTGTAAGATACATGGAAGGATGCAGGGAAGGGAACAAGCATTCATTAAATGCCTACTATGTTCCAGGCACTGTATTAAGCACTCTACAAATATCATCTGATCCTCAACATAATCCTGTGAGGTTGATACTCTGGGCCTCATTTAACAGATGAGAAAACTAAGGCAGTCAGAAGTTAAGTGACTTACCTAGGGTCACATAGTGAGGGTAATATGTGTAAGAAGATTAGCATGGTTAGAAGGGGCTAAATCATAGAAGGCTTTAATTGCCAAACCTATTGTAAAGGTAATTGGGAGTCATTGGAGTTTATTGAATAGAGATGGTAATGTGGTCAAAACTGTACTTTGGAACAAAGTGAACCCAATCGGGGAGGCTAGGTGGCGCAGTGAATAGAGCGCCGGCCCTGGAATCAGAAGGACCTGAGTTCGGAGCCAGCCTCCGACACTTAATCCAGACAAAAACAAAACAAAACAAAAAACCTAGCCCTGTAACCTTGGGCAAGTTACTTAACCCCAATTGCCCTAAAGGGGCGGCTAGGTGGCGCAGTGAGTAAGAGCGTTGGCCTCAGAGTTGGGATGACCCGAGATCAGATCCAGCCTCAGAAAATGAGCACCCACGCATAAATAATGACTAGCCGTGTAACCTTGAGCAAGTTACTTAACCCCAATTGCTTTATTAAAAAAAAAAAAAGTGAACCCAATGAAAAAGTTACTGTGTGAGTTCAGATGAGATGATGAGAGTCCTGAAATAGGGCAATAGCTGTGTGCAAGGAGACAAGGGGATGTATGCAACAGATGTGGTGATATTATGACTTATTGTGACCTAGGCATGGATGGCCTTTGTATTTTCCCCTACTCCTTAAGAATGTTTGCCTGGGGAAGCTAGGTGGTGCAGTGAATATAGCACCAGCCCTGGAGTCAGGAGGAACTGAGTTCAAATTCAGCCCCAGACACTTAACATTTACTGGCCGTGTGACCTTGGGCAAGTCACTGAACCCCAATTGCCCTACCTTCCCCCCTCCAAAAAGGAAAAAAGAAAAAGAAAAATTGTTTTCCAAGAGAAAGGAATTTCATAGGAATGGTATTTAAGCCATAGCATAGAAATAAGAAAGAATATATATGTTTCCTAACTGATCCCCTACTACTGTAATCTTACTATTACTTAATATAGGGGGAAAAAGACATCTGATTAGATCCACCTCTTCACTACCCATCACTAGCCACCTATGGCTATGTTGTATACCTGGACAGTCTACCAGCGCCATGCTAGGAAACTGAATCGATGCCATCTGAATTGTCTTAGGAAGATTCTGAAGATCTCCTAGCAGGATAAGGTACCAGATATTGAAGTCCCTTCTCAAACTAAACTGCCAAGCATTTAAACTCTGCTTCAGATCGCACAACTCTGATAAGCTGGCCACATTATTCGATGTAAAATATATGCTTGTCAAAACGACAATTTTATGGAGAACTCACACAGGGCAAGCGTGCACGTGGTGATCAGAAGAAGCGATACAAGGACACTCTCAAGGTCTCCACTGAGAACTTTGGAATTTATTGTGTGACAGGGGAGACACTGGCACAGAACTGTTCAGCATGGTGTGCCCACATCAGAGAAGGTGCTCAATGAGCAAAGCAGAATTGAAACTGCTCAATGCAAATGCAGGATACTCAAATTTAGAGAATCCACTCCAAATGGTCGAATGGATTATTTGTGCCTGGCCTGTGGAGGAACATTCTGAGCTTGTATTGGTCTGATCAGTCACAGTTGGATACACTGAAACTTGACTCTATCATAGTGATGTCATTTTGGTCCTCTTCAGGAAGGAAGGACAACAACCAACCAACCAATGGCTGGAATTTAGAAATTTGTGTCTTTTAAGTGTCAAAAGAAATGAAAAGAATGGAACAGATATACTACTGAAAGTCACATTTCTAATTTGTTTTCTTCTAAAGTAGGATAGGTTTACTTTTTAAAGCCATTTGAATTCGCTGCAATCTATTCCATTTTGTTGATGGCTTAAGAATTTATCTATAAGACAACAGATAAGAGAAACTTAATTTAGACATGTGTTCCTATTTAAAGATAATGCAACCAGATGTGAATTACTATCTACTCCTAACTCATTCATCTGGGTATTTTAGAGTACATTCTGACTATTCATAGGACTAAAAACAATTATATTTTGACATTTATTGAAAGAATTAAGTAGTACTCAAATTGACTACTAATCATCTACTTTTTGTTCTTCAGGTAATAGGGAAATCAAAGGAAGGAATGTGAGGCATGCTTTTGTTCCAGTTTGACCTCTTTCATCTTATCTAGATCTTCAGGCTTGTCACTCAACAAAATGGCAGTGATTCAGTTCAAACCAGTGGTCACTTTGTTATTCTAACAAGTCAGAGGAGGTCATGGAAAAACAATCTTTACAGAAAATACAGGAACAAGGGGAAACATCATACTACCCATGCCATCTCTTTGAACCATTCCTGAAACAAGTACTATTATTAGTGTTACTATTAGTGTTGGTAGTGAGCACATATCAGACCTGAGGGAAGGTTTAATGCCTCATGGTGGTACAAGGGCTCTAGAGTCAACAAATATAAAATATTAACACAAAATGTATTTAAAATGATGGAACTTTATGTGCTTTGTAAAAGACACCAAATAATTTCATCTCCCAAAGTAAATATTTCTGAATAAAATGATAGTACCAAATTTTACTAATATCAATTAAAAGCCACTGAAACAAATTAAATGCTATAGGCACCATATTTAGGAATTTCTGTGTAGCTTATAAACTTAAAACCATGGCTAACTAAAGTTCCTCTCCCTGCCCCCACCCCACTACTGGCCATACAATAAGCTTCTACATTCTTTATCCCAACACTCTTGCTTTTTCTCTTTTTCCTTACATTCCCTCAGTCACATATCTCATCTTTTAACTTAGACTTCTTCTAGACCAGAGTTTTAACCTAGGGTCCAGGAAATTGTTTGTGGTTATTTTTACGTTTTTAAAACAATTTTTAAAATTCTAGTGTTTTAATACTTGTTCAATAATTGTTTTCTTTTGTAATATATATTCCAAAATACATCCTATATATTTATTTTTACACATTTAAAAACATTATTCTGAGAAGGGGTTGACAGGCTTCATCAGACTACCATGACACAAAAGATATTAAAAACCCCCATTCTAGACATTACAGAATCTCTACAGGACTTGGGCAAGCCATATATGTGCTTGAAAAACTGCAAGATTCACTGTCCCTTAGTTTTTCTACACTTATGTGCATGCTTCTACACATTTATGTAATTCCCTCTTGCTGCCCAGCCATACTTTCTCTCTATTCCTCTCTAAGTGTCTGAGGCCAGATTTGAACTCAGGTCCTCCTGACTCCAGGGTTGATGCTCTATTCATTGCACCACCTAGCTGTCCCTTCTCCACATTTCTAAACTCCTTGCCATCATCATTCATTCCTCCTTTATTCCAGGCTCTAATCAAGAGGTAACCCTTCTCTTTACCAGGGGCAACTCTTTTAAGTGAAACCTTGTTCCTATTCCCTCCCATTTTCTACTCCCATGGTCACCTCTTCACGTTCTTTAAGCTCTACCTATATACTCACTTATTCCCTGATGCCTACAAATACTCTTGATTCTCTCCTATCCTTGAATAACCTTTTTGTTGTTTCTATTCAGTTGTTCAGTTGATGCCAACTTAATATGACCTCATGAACTTCATCCATGGGATTTTCTTGGCAAAGAGACTAGAGTGGTTTGCCATTTCCTTCTCCAATGTGTTCCCATTTTATAGATGAGTAACTGAGGCAAATAGGGGTTAAGTGACTTGTCCAGCTAGCAAGCGACTGAGGTCACATTTGAACTTAGATATTCCAGATTCAAGAACTGGTGTTCCATCCACTGCACAATCTACCTGCCCTAAATAATCTTCACTGTACCCTAACAACTCCTCAAGCTATCATGCTATATCTAGCTACCCTTTCATAGACAAAAACCAGAAAAGAGTTACATATGTTAACTGCCTGTTCAGTGCTTTCTACCTCTCTCCCTTCTTCAACTCTTTGTAATCTGGCTTCTCACCTTATCACTTTACTGAAACTATTCTGAGGTTTTTAGGTTATTAGGGTTCTCTTAACTATAAAATATGATGGCCTTTTCTCAAGGCCTTGAAAATTTAGACCTGTTTGCAACACATGAAACTGTCAATTAACTTCTTTTTCTGAATAATCTCCCCTTTCTGGGTTTTTGTTAACACTGACCTCTCTCTATTTTCCTCCTCCCTATCTGAGTGTTTCTTCCCAGTCTACTTAATTGGTTTGTCATCCATGTCATGCCTTCTTAACCTTGGGTGTAACCAAAGGCTCTGTCAACAGCCCTTCTGGCCCTCTCTTTCTCTTTCAATTCAATATATGTAAAATAACTAATTTTCTTCCCTCAAAAACGCACCCTGTGTCTGGCTTTCCCAGTTCTGTGTTATTATTGCCTATTTCCATCCTTTCCCGTCATCCAAGTTCATATCCTCAGGATTATTCCTGACTCTTCACTCTTTCTCACCACACACACCCAATCAGTTGCCAAATCTTGTTTCTATCTCCACAACATCCCTCATGAGTGTCTCCTCTCTACTCACCCACCCACCACCTTCCTTCAGGCTCTTAACAGTTTTTCTTTGGATTATGACAACAGCATCCAAATTGGTCTCCCTGCTTCATGTTTCTTTCCTTAAATTCATTCTCTACACAACTGCTCAAATGATTTTCCTAAAGCACAGGTATGACTAAGTAATTTCCCTTCTCAACAAACTTGGTCGCCCCAGATTGCTTCTAGGATCAAACAGAAACTCTTGTGTTTAATTTGTAAAGCCCTTCACAACCTAGTGCTGACTCACATGGAGAACTCTCACCTCTGTAGACAATCTTTTCATTTCTTGTTTACGCTGATGTTCTGCAACATTTGCCACGGATTCAGCCAACTGATAAAGGTCTTGGTCCATTGGTGCTCCCATGAAGTTCAGCATAGGAGGCTCCCAACCATTTCGGAACCGTGGCACATAGGGTGGAATAAACTGTTCTTTGGGCCACTCTGCCCTAAATGACAGATAGAAAACATGCAAACAGTTACATTGAACATAATTTTATCATACGTATACAAACTATCTCTAGTACACAATATTTTCCCTTATCCCTCCTCCCAAAATTAATGCCATAAAAATGTTGATAGAATATTAAATAACTATACAATGATGTACCTGGGAATAAACACAAGTAAATGGCATAATGATATAAAGAGTTTTCTATTACATTGCCTTAAAATAACGAATTTCATTTTGTTATTAACTCTAGTTTCTGATGAAAACTTCAGGCTTTTATTTGAAAAATCGATATTAAGGATTACAATTTGATATATTTTTAGAGTACTACCCAAAATTTCAATATCTGATATAGTTTCATGATAATATAAAGGGTAATCATATTCTAACATTTGAATTACCTTAGATGAAAGGACACATATCCCAAAATACTCGTAAGGTTTATATCTTTTAAATGATGCAGGCTGATAAAATGAATCAAGATGATTATATGTCAACATATAAACTAGAAAAATTTTAATCAGGAAAAACTCACAGAATGTATTTGCAATTATAATCTGTACCTATTTATTCCCAAGCATTTCAGAAAAAGAATGACCATTCTTTAACCATAAGGGAATTTTTCACTCATGAATCATAGAAATAAACATGACAGTAGCAATATTTCTATTTTTCTACTGTCATTTTTTCTCTCTCAAATATGATTTAAACTTTTACCTTGGATTGCCATTTTAAATTATGTTCTATTTACTCTAATATTTCTGTGAGTTTCTTTATGATTCATAAATATTCGAATAGTTTCCTCCTCCATTGCTTAAGGCAGTCTGGGGGTAGGGGTTTAGTCTGCATAGGCCAATGTGATTTGCTTGTGACTCAGTTTTGAGGTTTTGAAGTGTTTGTATATCTTGTGCTGCTTTGACTTCTCCTGTGTTTACAAAATCCAGATGCTATGCTACTTGATTTTCCTGTCCAGTTTGGTTAAGCCTTAATATTTACCTAGCTATAGGGCTTAATTCTTATTGCACAATGCCCCGGTGCCATAAACCTATTGATGTATTTATATTGACTCATGTTACTTATCTAAAAGTCTTCTGCCTAGAATTCATTTGTTGGTCACTTCAGTCAAGGGCTATTAGTCTTAAAAGGTATGTAGGCATCTCTGGGTTGGTTAAAGTTCTGATAACATCTATCAACTGCATATCTTAGAATCTGAGAATTCTGAGCCCCAGGGGTGACTACATGGGAGAGGTAGCATTTTATAGGATTTATCATCTGCCCAACAAATATTATCTGTTGATCACCAGTGTAGCAATACATTCCTTGGCTCAGTACTGAGACCTGAGATGTGTATCTTCCACTTCCCAAAATATTTTATACAATTATGATCTGAAATAATCAAACTGCTTTTTTTAGGCATATATAATACATATATATCCTTTTGGTGTGACTGAAGTCATGGAATTTCTCATTTCCTCTGGAACTTAAAGCAAAGAATGATACGGACTAAACTAGTTTTGTTAACTTTAGGTCTAATACATTTAATAAGGTTAATTTAGGGAAAAAAAGATTTGTTAAGCATTGCTCCTAGGACTATTAAATCTATCATAACTCAGTTATCTAAGAAACATTTAAATTTGCTGTCCCTTACAGCTGGAACTCTCAACATCATTGCCTCCTAGCTTCTCTGGATTCCTTCAAGTCTCAACTAAAGTCCTGACTTTTTTAAGAAGCCTTTCTCAATCCCCCACAGTGACAGTGCCAACTCTCTGTTGATTATCTGTATATAACGTGTTCATCTGAAGTTGTTTGCACATTCTCTCCCCACTAAACTGTCAGCTCTTTAAGAATAGGGACTGCCTCTTATTACTTTTCTTTTTATTTCTAGCACCAAGTCCAGCACATAGTAAATGCTAGTTCACTGACATAATAATCTTCTTGTAAAAGAGATCTGCATGATGCAATATATAAAGAGACTAGATCTATGATTTCATAAGCATAGGGAACTCCTGAGAGAAGGAAATCCCTCTATCAATGCTAGTTGGCACCTTTCCTGTAACTTAGAGCTTTAGAGAGTTGTCTAAAACTGTGAAAGTGACTTTCCTGGGGTCACGCAACCAGTATATATCAGAGGCAGGACCTGAATCCAGATCTTTCTGACTCTGAGGCTGGTCCTTTAACCACTATATCATGTTGCCTCTCTATCCATAATTCCAGGTGCATTTCTAAAATCTCTGAATAGATCTGCTAATCTAGAAAGCTAAAAGCTATGGACTCCGTGATGGACTGAGTCTGCTCTTAGTCTGGCTAAGATGTAACATGGCATAGAGAAAAAAATGCTGCACTGGGAGTATGAACCTGGGTACGAACTGCTGATGCTTACTGGCTGTGTGATGGCAAGAACTCAAAGTCTCACTTTCTTCATAAAAAATAATGATAATAATACCTATAGCACTTAACTCAGGGTTTTTACAATCAAATGAGAATAATTTTCAAAAATACATTTAAAATCATTTATTTTTTCCAAATAAAGTTTGGGAACCTTAAAGTGTCCATATAAATGCCAAATATGATCATTAAGTTAAGAGATGTATCCTTAATAGTTGGCCAATAAATGATGGATTCTTTGACATAGCTTTAAACAAAGAAATCTACAACAACCGAGTCCTGTGTGGTCTTTGACTTCACCATGGTGACAAGGGCAGAAAAAGGAAAACCTGTATTTTCTCCTTCTTACTCGCAAGAACATCTTCTGTGAAAATCTAGGAAAATTAGATCTTTTCAACATTCCCTTGATCTATCAATCAAGTAGCCTTTTCCAAAGAGGAAATGTGGTTAGTCTTGTACACTCTGTTTTTGATAAATCCTGCAGGCTTTTTGGGATCACCAATACTTTTGCTAAAGGTTCACTAATAATTTCTATAGTTTTGTCAGGAATCAAACTCAAATTTATTGATCTATAGATTGCCAATTCCATTCACTTTCCTTTTTCAAAAAGGACTTTTACCCATCTCCAGTGCTGTAAGAACTCTTTCATTCTTCTTCAAACCTGAAATACTCTCCATTAATCCTTCAAAGACTCCTGACAGCAATCACTTTTGCCACTTTGTTCAGTACTCTGGGAAGTAGTTTGTCTGAGGCTGGTGACTTGAACTCATCAAAGACAGCTAGGGTTCTTGTATTATCTCTCCCTGCGTAGCTTAGGTGTCAACTCCCTCTTCATCATTTTTGATCAGCCCCTTGTCAGTCTAAAGGTCATTTTTCTTGATAAAAAAAGCAGAAGTAAAAAATGAGGTAAGCAGCTCTGCTTTCTCCCTCCCTTCAATTGTTACCACTGCATCCACCCCAAGCTATGTTCCAATCCCTTCTTTGACCCTTTCTTCCTCCACTTAGTCAAAAGTAACCATTAACAACAATGATTAACTTTTTATTATCCTAGGAAATTCCGGCCAATTCACTTAACTATATTAATTAGATCTATAGATATCACCTTGCTTTACTTTGGTATTTGTCCTCTGCTGTTCACCTTTGCTTCATTCTTCTGTACACGTCTTTTAAAATAAAGTTTGACTGGGGCAGCTAGGTGGCGCAGTGAATAGAGCACCGGCCCTGGAGTCAGAAGGACCTGAGTTCGGATCCGGCCCCTCAGACACTTAACGCACACACAAACAAAAAAACTTAGCCGTGTGACCTTGGGCAAGTTACTTAACCCCAAAAGCCCTACAAAAAGCAAAAAAAAAAAAAATCAAGTTTGATTGATGAAAATCTGTGTACATATCTGTCTCTTAAGGAAACCATCCCCTTTTCTTCCTCATTAGAATTGTTTCTCTTAGTAGCATTGTAATTTCATTCTTGTGAACATCTCATAGCTCTTAGGCTGACTTCTCCTAAGAATTTTAGGTCATGTCCTTTGTCTCAGCATCTAGCACATATGTCAGACCCTTCCTGGTTTTTCTCTCCTTTTCAGTCACAAATTCTAAGAGGAAATGATTTCTTCTTCCCAAACTTCTCATCATTCCTACTTCAGCAAACTACACCTAATTTTTGGTGGCAATCAGATTAAGATGTTAGCTTCCCCATCTTTTGAACAATGAAGCTGTTACTAAGATAAATAAAAAAATTTCTATATACTCTTTTCTGTGCATAGAACTCTAGCAGACATCCAAATAATTGAATATTCCCATGACTATTATATTAGGTCATGATGTTGAGCTATTGATCTGTTTCTTGAAATACTCATCTACTTCCATTTTTTCTGTCCAGTATCGATAGTAAACTCTGAAGACAATATTATGTTTCTGTCTCCTTTGATTCTCACCAAAAGTGCATTCCCCTATGATTCTTCCTCCAGCTCCTTTATTTCTATAAAATGAGGTTAGCTAGATGGCCTCTAAGGTCCTTTCTATTACTACTACTAGGTTCTGTGATCCTGTCACTTACTGTTCTATGCCTTGCTTTTACTCTTTGAGTCTCAGTTTCCTTACCTGTAAAATGAAGGCTGGACTAGAAAGCCTCTACCAGTTCTAGATGCATCAGTCAATTAATCAATAATGATCTGTTAAGAGTCTATTATGTGCAGGTGCTGGTATCCTATATACATATATATGTATAAATATATACATACACACACATACACGTGTGTATATATGTATAAAGAACGTATATGTACATATATATGAAAATTATTTTTCTACTATATAATGCTACTCATTAACCTAAATCCCCCAATATACATACACATACTCCATATATCCTATTCCTTTTGAGCAAAGTAAACCCTTCAAAGTTATATTCCAGTCAGGGGTTTTGTCAAAGTCCAGTGTTACATTTAAAGTCAAAATTCCCTCTTTGCATCTTTACTTCATTTTGCTTGTCACCTCTATAATGTGCACTTTTGTACAAACATTTGAGGTCTTTTCTTAAATTGCTGATGCCTTTCTTGGATTTTCACTTTTATCTCTTAATTTCCTAGTGTCTGTACTGCTATTATTCTCCTTATATTATCGCTGCTCTCTATGTCTCTATGGCAGGTATCTTGTCAGATACACATATGGTTTTCCCCTATTCCATTTTTAGCCTAAAGTGCTTGTGATTAGATTACGAAGACTTTGGACAAAGGTATTATTAACAGCCCATGTTTGGTACATTCCATGCCTGGATAAGAGTTCCTTATTCATAAATTTTAAGCCCTGGTCCAGAATCCATTTATTTTCAGGCACCATTTTCATTCTTCAGCTAATCAGTCCTCAATTCTGCTTTACTCTTCCATAGCTCATGCCCCAACCACCACTTGTGCCCCTAAGACATTCACGTTTACAGAATCATGGAATTTCATGGAAGATATTTAAGTAGCTACTCTGTCCACCCAATATTTGAAAAGGAATCCTCCATTCCATGTGTCTACAAAGTGGTCCTACAGTCTTTATTAGGAGTGGGGGAGAACCTGTGAGACAGTCTATCCCAATTTTGGATATCTTTCATTGTTAAGCAGTTTTTCCTTACATGAAGTATAGGTTTACCTCTTTGAAATGTTCATCCTCTGCTCCTACTTCTGTCTTCTGAACTAAATAAAATAAATCTAATCCATTTTTTACTCAGGGGCAGCTAGGTGGTGTAATGGATAGAGTGTTGGCCCTAGAGTCAGGAAGACCTGAGTTCAAATTCAAGCTCAGGCACTTACTAGCTGTGTGGCCTGGGCAAATCACTTGACTGTGTTTGCCTCAGTTCCTCACCTGTAAAATGAGCAGAAGAAGCAAATGGTAAACCACTCCAGTATCTTTGCCAAGCAAATCCCAAATGGGTTCAGGGAGAATCTGGCATAACTAATTAACTAAACAGCAAATAACAAATTTCCATCTCAGAATAATCTTCATCAAATATCTGCTCTATCTTTTGATCCACATTCATAAATTGCCAAGTCTTATCTATTTTATCTCTACAGCATGTCTCCTGTTCATCTATTTCTCTCAACTCAAAAGGCTACCACCCCAAATCAGGCATCTATATCTTGACTAGATTTCTACAGAATGCAGTGGGACCCTCACCTTTCTTTTCCTGGATACAATGTCTCTTTTAAAGAAGTCTAAGATCATACTGATTTTGTTGTTGTTTCTAATTGCATATTGTGGGTTTCAATAACTTCCTAAAATTCCCAGTTCTTCTCAAGTGAGGTAAGATCTGTGGGCTATAGTGAACTATAAACATAAAAGAATATCACAAAAATGAAAATGATTCTACCTTAAAAGATGGGAAATGACTGGCTACTATCGTAAGAGTAATTTTTGAAACAGCCTCTAGACTGATTAGTTACAGCAAAGGTTAAAATCAACAGTAAACCAGAAGTAAGGAAAATTACTACAAGACAATGCAGTAAGCAAATATACTCGTTCTGCTTTATCTCTTCAAAAAAGCAATTGACATTAAAAAGAAGAAATGGATAAAAACCTTAAGTATGATTGTCTTCATTTCCTACAGAAGTTTACCTAATGTCATAAACAGACTTAGGGAAGCCAGAAGAGTCTGGAAAGCACTTCAAGCCAAAAATATTTGATTTCTTTGCCAGATGAAAAGAAATGGCAGCCAAAGCTGACACTTGTTTAGAATAAAACTCATCTCTAAAACTTTATGGAGGAGGATAATGGAAAATAACAAGCAGTATTACTCAGAATACTACAAACAGGAGTGGCAAAGAAAGGAAGGAAAGAAGAAAGTCCATTAAGAGATCCAAGTATTCCAGTATCTCAAGTGGGTAAATAGATAAAACAGGAAGGTTTGTCTACAAGATGGATGACAAATGGAAAGGACCTGTCAGTATTTCTATGAATCCATTTTAATCCTCTCAGGCAATGGAACTACCATATTTGAATGTAAAATGCCAATGGAAGGGATCTGTCAGTATTTCTATGAAATCTATTTTAATCCTCTCAGACAGTGGAACTACCACATTTGAACTGCAAAAATGTCACTTATTGGATTTTTGAGGAAATAAACATGATACTTAAGTAAATTAAGTTGTTAAGAACAATTGGATGAGACCAAATACATCCAGGAGAAAATATTTTGGGTAATCTTAAGATATTTTAAAGGGGAGACTGTACTGGATATGTAGAAAGAAAGTAAGTAGTATTGCTTCTAGAAGGTTTTATCAACAACTACCTATATAAGAGTATTTTCTCATCTCTGTGGAGTCTTTATGAACATGAGCATTGAGGGAATCCTAGAGAAAAAAAAAACAAAAGAATGGAATAGATAATTTTTGAGAAATAAATATAATTGATGTCTTTTTGTTTTTACATCTTAAGTCATTTTTTTAGAAATACTTACCTTCCTCTTACCCTAAACCCCTTCCTGTTAACTAAGAAAAAAAAAACAAAGTATAAACACCTCATACAAAAACTACATCTGACACGATACACAAAACTCTGACTACAAAATGAGTCCCTTATTTTTACAGCCTAAAGAAGAAGCTACGTTTCAGTATCTGGTCCTTAGGATCACCACTTTTTTTTCTTTTTTTTTTGGAGAGCAATTGGGGTTAAGTAACTTGCCCAAGGCCACACAGCTAGGTTTTTGTTTGTGTGTGCATTAAGTGTCTGAGGCCGAATCTGAACTCAGGTCCTTCTGACTCCAGGGCCAGCGCTCTACTCACTGTGCCACCTAGCCACCCCTCACCACTTTTTTTTTTGCACAGCTGCTTAGAGGTCAGCTTTCCTTTAGCCATCCGTTTGCTCACATTCTTGTGGTCATTGTGTGTATCTTTCTTTTGGTTCTGCTTATTTCATTCACTCTGCATTATAAGTCTTCCCACGTTTCACTGAATTCTTTATATTGATTATTTCTTTCTGCATGATAATATTTCATTACATCCATAAACCACAATTCGTTTTATGTTCATCTATTCCCCAACCAATGAGTTTCTGCTTTTGTTACCAGTTCTTGGCTATCATAAAGTTCTGTCATGAATATTTTGAAATATGTTGGATTCTGCTGGGTCTAGAACTGATTGATTAGTAAGAAGAGAAAAGCTGTGTTTTTGTGGTTGTTGTAAAATTGCAGAGTTTTCAATAATTCCAAACTGATTCCTGACACAAAAATTCATCACTTAAATAGTAATATTCTTTCCATGAGCCTATATGGCTGTAATTCATGAACTTCCAAAGAATATGAATTATTCCTGACAGAAAGGGAAGTGGAGTGATGCATAGTGGACATGAGGGGGCTGTAGCATATTACTAATGATAACTGATGGACAAAAAGCAGCAGAAAAGATTATCAACCAGGAAATGTATGATGGGAAATGGAGCTCAGTCATCTATTAATGACTAATCATCTATTAAAAGAAAAAAAAAGGAAAACAGATGCACAATCTGAGGGCTACAATTGCACCTGTGAAATGTGAAAAATAACCTAGAGGGCTGCCATAATATTGGAAAGAATTTCTGTGAAGGATTTTTAGGATCACAGAGTTCCACATGGATGAGAGCACAGATCCACTGAAGTGTAATATAATTAATTATCTTGTTGACTTGGCTCCATGATAATGTTATTTTGAAACCTTAGTTATTTAAAATGCTAAATTTACATAGTTCTTTACCTGGGTTTCAACCATGTTTCTCCCAATGACACCCACAGTTGCCTTTCCTCAACATGGACAGTCTGATTTAGGAAATCGATTGCATCCTTGGTCAACAGAGGGCTGAGTACTGTACTAGCAAGTTCAGGACCCCCAGTTGCCTGTACCACCTAAAAGAATGAGAATTTTTTTCAGGTTAAAAGTATTTCTTGTAGAGCCACAGAAAAATCCACATAAAAATCAATGCATTTTTCATACTCTAATATTCTCCAGTCTGATCTTGTTTAGAGGTAGCACTGAAACAATTACCACATGTCCTAATCTAGTTCACCTTGTCCTAAGAAAATAAAATG
Source organism: Gymnobelideus leadbeateri (assembly GCA_011680675.1). Lineage (NCBI taxonomy): Eukaryota > Metazoa > Chordata > Mammalia > Diprotodontia > Petauridae > Gymnobelideus > Gymnobelideus leadbeateri. Next base: position 394,133 of record WOXC01005023.1, read on the forward strand.
AAAGATTAATTTTCTTTAAAAGCATTGGTGGAATCTGCCTATTGATTTTTATATAACTGCTTCCTTTGAGAACTATATTTCTATTGTCTGATGGTTCTAAGCTATAATAATTTTACCACAGAGATCTCAACTGACAAACCCAATTAAGTCAGACTTAAAAAATACAGTCTTGAAATTAATGCTAGAGAGAGAAATAAAGGTCATGGTTAGAGTAGCTGGATATGTCTCTTTGTAACAAAAAAAAAATAAACAAGGTAGAAAGTGCAAAATCACATAAGAAGGTGTGCTTATATTTTAACAGTCTGAATCTGGAACATTCTTGAACCCTCCTTGTACCCTCCACTCCCCATCTTCCCTGCCATTCCTGACTTATTATGGGCAACAGTATAAGAGATGAGGGAAAATCTCTATAGGTTGATTTCTCTGATAAACATCATGATAATAATTCCTAAAAAAACTGTTTATCACTTTCTCTTAAGATAGAAATAAGAATACTTTTTGACAATTATTTCTAAAGAATTCAGGGACTTTTATCATGTATTAGACCATGAATTAGAAAGGAAAGATGCACTCTGGAAAGCCTCCAGATAGAAAATAAACTTTAGGGGGTGGCTAGGTGGTGTAGTGAATAGAGCACAGCCCTGGAGTTAGGAAGGTCTGAGTTCAAATCTGGCCTCAGACATTTAACACAAAAACTAGCCGTGTGACCTTGGGCAAGTCACTTAACCCCAACTGCCCTACCTTCTCCCCTCAAAAAAAAGAAAAAAGAAAAGAAACTTTAGTGGTAGTAAAGCACATGCAAATTATTCAGGACAAGCATACATCTTTGGTCATGTGTGTGCTTCTACTGACTCAGAATCTGACCTTAACTTGATAAAGCCAGATTGATCTGATCTCCCCAACTTCAGTTAATTTTCACAGTTTAACATTGAATTTCAAGCCACACACATGCATTTTATTGCTTTCTTTTGTTTTTTAAAGTTTTGTAATTTTAAAACATGGTTATTGTTATGAACAAAAGGAGGCTCTTAAAGAGCATGCTTCCAGGGGGTGGAGCCAAGATGGCAGGGTAAAAGCAAGAACTTGATTGAGCTAAGCCCCAATCACCACTAAGTACCTGCAAAAAATGACTAAACAAATTTTAGAGTAGAACCCACAAAACGAGAGAGAGAAACACACCTCCAGCTGAAGACAGCCTGGCAGGCCGACAGGAAAGGTCTATGGCACCAGGCTGGGAGAAGAGCGCAGTCCTTCGTGGGCTGGCCCAGACCTGGCTGGCACAAGCCTCAAGGGACTGAATCACTGGCATTTTTTACAGTAAGGGATGATAGAAGGGAGGGCAGACTGGGGAAGGGGGTAGTCAAAAGCAAACACTTTTGAAAAGGGACAGGGTCAAAGGAGAAAATAGAATAAATGGGGGGGGTGGGATAGGATGGAGGGAAATATAGTTAGTCTTTCACAATATAGTTACTATGGAAATGTTTTTTGTAACTATGCATGTATAACCTAAATTTAATTGCTTGTCTTCCCAGTGGGGGTGGGTGAGGAGGAAAGAAGGGAGAGAACCTATAACTCAAAGTTTTAAAACCAAATGTTAAAAATTGCTTTTACATGCAACCAGGAAATAAGATATGCAAGTAATAGGGTATAAAAATCCATCTTGTCCTATAAGAAAGTAAAGGGAAAGGGGATAATGGGAAGGATACGGGGGAATATATGAGAGGATATACTGGGGGGAGGGGTATTCCATATGCTTGCCATCTTGGGGTGGGGTTAGGGGAGAGATAGGGAGAACATTTGGAACTCAAAATCTTGTGGAAATGAATGTTGAAAACTAAAAAGAAATAAATAAATGGGGGGAGGCACACTTCCATTACTGTTAGAAATATTTCAGCATCTCTATGGAAAAGTCAGGTATTTCAAGTACACAATGAAATAGAATGAGTAACTTGAAAATGCAAAGGGAAGTTTGGGTCAAAAATGAAAAATGATGTCAAGAACTGAGAAACTATTAACACAGACTATACTAATTAATACTAAAAAAATCAAGTAAAGATCTTCAGAGTGACCTGAAAGCTGTCAGGATTGTAACTGATTTCTTTACAATGCATTGTAGGCTTCCTGAAGTTGAAGGAACAGTGAGAAGACTAGTAAAAAATGCAATTTAAAAGCAGTTCTGACATTATGAAAAAAATGTTTATCATGGGTAAGGCAAAAAATATAATGCTGACATTGGGAAAAGGTCATTTTTACTGACATTTCTCTATTTTATTCAAGGCTATATCAAAACCATTGTCAAAAGAAGTTTGGGTGAGTCTGTCAGATCTGGGCATTTTCATTGGACTGCAAAATATCCACTCCCAAAAATATTCTGTGGAAGTTTTCTACTGGGCTTAGAATTCTTGTCCCCATTAAGAAAATGATAAACTCTGATAGACTAATATAAGGAGAATCAGAATTCCTCTAGAATTATAGAAATGTCCAAATGGAAAAAGACTATTACAGCAAGGCTTGCATTATGTCACCCATCATAAAATATGACAATATTTAGCCAAGATCTATAGATTAACATGCTTCAGTGACCTGGGAACTTGCCTGGTTAAAACCCCATTCAAAAATGGGCTATAATTAATGCTAGACTTGAAAGGATAGATTAGTCATCAAAGATATACAACTTAAATGTGATAATTGTGCTTTGATGGTAAAGATTTAAAGAATATGTGTCAAAACCTCATGAATTCCATGGTAAAACTGGTAAAAACTAAGCTTTTTTTAAGATGTAAAAAAGTTGTGAGGTTTATATTTATTATTTAATTATTTATTGTGCTGATTTATTATATTTTATTTATTTTCTTTGTTCCACTTATTTGGCACACCACTATAACTCACTGTATTTTGGACTTAAACCTGTTCTGCTGACTAAATAAGGTCACCCAGGGCTTCAGTGGTAACCAGGACAAGAAATAGTATCAAGGACTTACAAAAGCAAATTAAAATGTGCAAATTGCTTTATATGTTATTTCATTTGATCCTCACAAATAACCTTGTGATAGATGTTATTATTATCCATCTTTTACAGATGAGAGAGGTTCAGAGGTTAAGTGATTTGTCCATGACTAAGACAGCTAATAAGTGTATTAGTCAGTTCTTCCTGAATCCAAGTCTCCCCACTCTATTCCCTGCACTATCTTGGGGCTTATGAGAGCTGGGGGAAAGCTAAAATCTTAGTTTTGACAAAAGGAGCTGAAGCTGGAGGGAAAAAGAGAGAGACAATACCCATATTCCTAGCACATGTGGGATGGGAAGCACATTTTCTCTCACAGATTTCATTAGCGCACACAGAGAGATGAAGATAAAGGGGGATGGAAAAACTGTTGAGTCCCAGAAGCTTATGTCTCATATGCTTCTCAGACTCAACAGGTCTAAGACAGTATTCATTATATCTCCTCCCAAAACCTCCCCCTCTTCCCACCTTCCCTACCACTGCTTAGGACACTACCATCCAACCATCCAGACTCATAATTTCAGTGTCACCCTTGACTATTCTCTTACAGTCATTTTACATGCCCAATCTGTTGCTAAATCTTATCATTTCAACCTTCAACAACATCTTTTGTATATTTGTCCTCCTCTCCATCCATACAGCCACCACCCTAGCTCAGATGCTCATTATCTCATGTCTGAGGGTAGGTCCTGATTAGTGCAAATGATGAATTGTGGTCATATTCCACCCCCCCACCCCTGTTCAGTCTCACACTACATATTTATACTGGACTGGAACCAATTACTATATTTTACATATTTATAACTTCAAATACTGCAAATCAGAATATATAAGACTACTTCATAGAACTTATTATTTGCACTAATTAGGTCCTTGCTTTATTGTAATAACTTTATTGTAATAGCTTCCTGATTTTCCCTTTGCCTCAATTCTTTCTCCTCTCTAGTCCATCTCCCACTTAATTCCCAACATGGTCTGTGCTTTAAGTATAGGTCCCTGCTCCACCCCCCCACACACACTCTTCAGTAAACTCCAGTGGGTTTAAAATTCCTCTGCCAGCTGTTAAAGCCTTTCACAACCCATATCTTTCGTACTTTTCCAGTTGTCTTACAACTTCATTCCTTCCCATATACTTTATGATCTAGCAACTCTGTCCTTGAAATTCTTGGCTCCATCTCATCTCCTTGTTTGCTCTGCTACTCAAAATCAGGACTTCATCATCATTTCTTGAATAGCTACCTCCCCCTTCTCCCTCCCCAGCCCTGTCCCATTTTTCAGCTCCCTTTTGTTTGTTGTCTTTCTCCCTTAGAATGTAAGCCCCTTGAAGGCAAGGACCGTCTTTCTTTTGCCTGTATTTGTATCTCCAGCATTTAGCATGGTGCCTGATACCGAGTAAGTACTTAAAAAATGCATGTTCATTTGTCTTGTCTCCTGCCAATGTGCTTTTTCACTAGTTATGCCCCATTCCTAGAATGATTTACCTCCTCTTCCTCCACCTTCTGGCTTGATTTCAGTCCAAATCTTACTTTCTGCAAGAGGCTTTTCCTAATCTCCTTCTATAGCAGTAATATTTCCTTCTGAGATTACAAGATTATATATCCTGAATGTATATTGTTATTTGCATGATTCCTTCCCCATGAGCTCCTTGAGAATAGGGACTTTGTTTCTGTGTTTCTTGGTATTCCCAGCACTTGATATATATGTTGATTAACTGGCTACCAAAAATTCACAGTAGCATTGGTAGCAATGGAAAACCAAAACCAAAGAAGGAGCCCATTAGTGAGGAAATCATTCAACAAACTGCTTTATATGGAATACTATAGTACTATGTGAACTATAAAGCATTAGAAATTCATAGAAACATGTAGAAATTGATGCCTAGTGATATAAAGATGAGCAGGAAAATACCACATACAAATGATTACAATAATGTAAATGAAAACAACATGAAAAGGCACCCAAATTTATTTGTTAAGTATAATGACCAACCTTGGTCCCAGAGGAAAGATAACAAAATATACTTCCCTTGTAATATCCCTATGGGGCTAGAACACTGAACATACTATTAAATACAAGAACTCTGTCAACTGGTTATTTCTAATTATTTTTCCTTATTACAAGGGAGGTTTCAAGAGGGTAGAATTAGAGGGTATACTAGGAAACTGTTGTGGTGCAAAATACAAAATGGATTAGCAATTAAAAGAACATAAAATAACAATATGTTGTAAATATAGTATAAAAAGTTAAGATAGCACAATCAGTAGTTAATTAAACTACTTATAGCATATGCATTTTTAAAAGAAGCTATTAAGGAGTCATTTTCTTGAGAAAGAGCAAAGATGAAAATGTTTTGCATTTGTTTTAGTACATGAGCTTTGGCTAGAAGGTAATATGGTTAAGGTTTTTACACGTAATTTATAAAGTGGTATCATTCTATATACATATGAATAAATCCATATTTCAGTTCTTTGTAGAGGGTGTAGAAAAAACATTGGGAAAATACATAATAAATGTCTCATAGTAAAATAGTATTCCATATTCCATAATTTTTTACAAATTCCATGCGACAGAGCAGAGATAATGAAGGAAGACCATAATACTTTGAAATGTATAAAAATAACTATTTTAAACATTTATTTGAATAATAACTCTTTCTTACTATGTGATAGAACATTTTATTCTACTCTGACAGTAGTACTTAAAATAGTAAGAATTATTTTGAACAGTAAAAATGATCACTGCAATTTTGAGGCTGGAGTCACTTATAAACTAATGTAATAAAGAGTGTTTTCCTTGTCTAACCTGACATTGCCTAGCTTTTATCATTAACTGATTGGGTTAATGAGTTTCCTGCATGTGGAAACTAATAAAATATATTACATGTTTTTTCACAGCTTGTCTTGTTCCACTTGGGAAAGTAGATGAAATTTTATCTGTTGATTCTTTTTATTATTCAAGTAAAATGATTAGAAACTGTAAAAAAATAATATTGAACTTAATTTAATTCTGAGAAATTCTTTACATTATCTCTCAGATCTATTCTCCTCTCACTGTAACCATGACTGATGTTAAGGTTCTCATTTCCTCTCACTTAGACTAATATTAATATCCTATCAGTTTTCCTTTCTCTTGTCTATCCTCTTTGCTCTCTGTCTTCTATATAGATGCTCAAATAATCCTCCTTTGTCTATCACTCTTCTACTCAACAAACTTTGGTGGCTTCCTATATTAAAGCTATTAAAATACAAATTCCTGATCTTTATATGCTTTATTGGCTATATTTTCCACATTCTAGTTCTCAAATTTTTAAAAGTTTTATCTCATATATAAAGAGGCAACTCACTCTCTGAGACCATAACTTGCATGGTTAAGTGCCAGTCCACCTAGGCAGAAGGAGGTTCCTTACCAAGTGTCCACTATATTCATTAAATCAGAGGTTTAATTAAAAACAAACAAACAAAAAACTCATATTTCACATGCTCAACTTTTTATTTTCCATTCTCATTCTGCTTCTGTGCCATTGCTCATGCTCTCTGCTATGTCCCCAGTGCATAAAGTCAAAGTCCCTCCCTTCTTTCTAGATCCACCTTAGGTGCTACATCCTCCATTAAGTCTTTTCCTGACAATCCAATGTCTGCCTTCCCTCCCATTTTTTCAGTTCCCATTGAAAATGATCTAGGTAACAGGATTTGGTCTCTGTGCCTCACATCTAGCAGGCATCTATAAATGCTTGTTGAATGTATCAAATTTTAGGATTCCAGAGCTAGAAAGGTTGCTAGCAATCAGTACGTCTTAATGGGCCAAAATGGATTGTTCTTATTTTTGCTCTCTTTAAATATTCATTAAAGTACATTTAACAATAGTTAGAATACATTTTTCCTTTCTTAACATAAATAAACTCATTTAATTCTCATTGTGAAATAGCACAGCAGGTATAAGCCTCCTTGTTTAAATTATTTGATTACACATCTTAATACATCAGCTGACACATAGAATCTTCAAACCTCTCTCCTCTAAGGAAAATTCCCAACACACTACTCCATATTAGCTTGTAAAGAAAAAAATATTAAATTTAAATTAGGTCCTACAAACGTTTTAGGGTATGGGACAAAGTGGTGGGAAGTAGACTAGGTATCAAGATTCTAAAATTATTTGGGTGATTTGGGATAAGTCACTTACCATGTTCAATGGTGTATATAGAAAATGAACCAGATCTGCAGCACTAGGATTCTGGATGTGAGACTTCAGTTTTGCCTAAAACAATAAAAAAAAAAATTTTTTTAAATATTCATGCCATAGAGCAGAGGAGAGATACTCAATACAGAAAGAGTAGGTCAGCATTAAGGAGAGTATATTGCATTGTTAAATTGAAAGAGCAAACTTTACTCTGAAGGGCAGATCAATCACCACGTTGGTTAACATCACAATAACCAGTTTTGCCTTCTTCAATGACCAACATAAGCAGATGCTGCAGGCTTGGCCCTGTTCAGTGACTGGGTCTTCTACCTATATGACTGCCACTGGAGTCTACTGCTACTCTGCTTTGACTATAGCCTCCCATGACCATGAGGCTGGCATGGAGGAAGAACTACCAATGTTGAACACTACCCAAGACAAGAGGCTTGGGCACCAGGCTCTAGTGCTCAAGGTAAGGGCCTGTCCTAGAATGGAAGAAGGGTCAGAGGACAGAAGGGGCCATATCTGATGGAAGCTGCAAAGCTGAAATCAGTGGGCCTTGGTAATAGATTGGATTTTGAGGGGCAAGGGTGGGAAAGAGGTGCAGTGGTGAGAAATAGTGAGGAGTCATGGATGATGCCTCCATTGTGAGCCTTTAGGTTTGTGGGGATAGTGTTCCCCTGTACGGTAATGGGGAATGTAGGAGTTGAGGGGGCCTTAGGTGGAAAGACAATGAATTCTGATTTGGACCTGTTTAGTTTTGCAGAGAAAATCCAACCCATCTCTTGTGAGTTTCCTCTTCTCCCTATCCCACACCTCAAAACCTCTCAATACCATCTCCCATTCCCATTGTCTTCTTTGCTGTAACTTCTGATGAAGAGCTGGCACTCTCAAGGCTAACCCTTTAATATTTATGCCTTCTACCAATGGGAACTAATCCTCTTCAATTGTGTCTGTCTGTCTGTCTGTCTCTCTCTCCCCTCCCATGTCTATAATCCTAATAATCTCCCTTTCACAAAGTCCTAAAGAAAATTCATTGTTTTTTTCATTGCTTCCATTTCCTATCCTGTTATTAACTTCTCAACCAAGCTCTTGTAATTTGGCTTCTGACCTCATTACTCAACTAAAATATTTTCTCCAAGGTTACTTTCAAAAGCATTTAACTTTCTCATAATATGGCTCCATATGAATTTTCAGGCTTATATTATATTATTCAACTTCATGTATTCTATGTTCCAGCCAAACTGGGCTACTTGCTCTCCAAATTCAAAATCCAGTCCCCTACTTCTGTGTCTTTAAAGGTCATGCCAATACCTCTCCTCATCCCTACCTTCTAGAAGCTGCAATTTCCTTTACAACTCAGCTCATGTGCCAGTCTCTTAAAAGTGCTCTTGCCCTCATTGAATAATTCTGTATAAGTTTGTTTGCATGTTTTATTCCCCTTGTAGGATGTAAGCTCCTTGAGGACAGGAAATTATTTTGTGTTCTGTCTTTGAATCCCAAGTACCTATTATAGTCCCCAGTACCTAATAAATATTTGTTAGACTGGATCTAATTGAGTTGGGAGAAATAGTTCTTGATAGCTAATTCCATTTCTTAAATTGAGTATAATTTTACATAAGAAGGTTGGCAAAATAAAAAAATAACATTGTTACATTTTTAACCAATCTGTATAACCAAGTTATACAGATCAGGCTTCATCTCTATGTTTTGATCAAATATGAAAAATAAGACTATTAATACACACAAGTTTCTTAGAACCTTTTTTAAAATTTCTTCACCAAGTTAATGAATGTACTATGTTCCTTCTTTTTCTTACACATAAATGTCTTTCCACTTACCAGGAGGTTAAATCCATGTTTAAATTTTTGGAAGCAGTCAAAAAATTCATCAGGAGGTGGTGGTTTTGCTCGGAGTGTTAACACACCCTCTAGAGAAATAAATATGGAGACAAATTTCAGAAATTAACTGAAAATACAACCCAGAAAGGCTTTTTGCTACACATATTTAATCTAAAACCTAGTTGCTATACCTTCTCTCATGATGTAACCAAGTGCAAGTTTATCAAAAGTTCATGAAACAGAAGTTTTCATATCTGCAACATAATATAATAGATGCAATGCTATCGTTGTGCAAAAGATGTTTATTTTATGTAAATAATTTGTTTCTTTTCCATAGTTGCACCATCAAGGAATTTTGTTCTTTTATTTATTATGAATAATTGCTTTAATTATGTATTTATATACTTCATACTGTAATGTTCAATATAATTTTTATTATTTTAATAATTTGGTATTTGACTGAAGCATATTTGTCCATTTACTTTTTGCTCTCCAATTAGGCTTTTGTCTGTTTATCATATTTACCCTTATTAGGGACTATTTTCATTCATTTATTCATTCATTTTTAACAAGAAATGTCAAATTTTCTTCATATCATGCAGTTTACGTAGCAGGAAGAAATGAACATATTAAACCACACTGTCTCATCTATTGGGTCTGAGTTTTTCACTGTCTATGGGTTGACAGAAATCTGGCATTCCACTTATACCATCATTATACTCTGAATGTGATCAGACTGAATTCTGAGACCTTTAATAAACAGTCATTTAATGGAAGAGGTTATGTGGTGCAAGAAAAAGAGCACTGGGCTAGAAATCAGGAGAGATCCAGGCTTGTATCCTAACCTCAACAACAACTACTTTCACAACAATGGGAAAATAGGTTCTTTCTGAACCTCAGTTTTCTCATCTATAAAACAGAAGCAATGCCTACAGCATTATGGCAAAGGGTTGTGGGAAAAGCTTTGTAAATCTTAAAGGGCTATAGAAATAAATTGTCACTGTCATTACTAGTAACACGACAGGCAATGATACAGAATTCTGACAATGTCAATGAATAGGTAATGAGAGAGAGTGGATCATTATGAATCAGAAAACCTATAGACAATTCCAGCCTTAGGATTAATAAATATAAGCATAACAGGATTTCATCTTTTCCCTCCATTTAACCTAATACCCTTTGGTTAAAATGAATAAAAGGACATAATAGCCAATGTAAAATTGGTGACTAGGTGGGGGTAGTAGATAGAGTAATTGACTTAGAAACAGGGAGACTTGAATTCAAATCCTCCCTCAGACACTTATTAGTCCTGTGACCCTGAGCAAGTCACTTACTTTCTTTCAGGAAAAATGTGGATGACAATAGTATCTTTCTTCAGGGTTGTTATTAGGATCAAATCAAATGAGATATTCAATACTACATAAAATCCTCTGTAGTCCTTAATGCTCTACACACATGTGAGCTATTAGCTATTTAATGTCCCTTGATAATTAAAATAATTGAAATGCAAGTAAGATCCACTATCCCAGTGAACATATTTCCTTCCTAGAATGGAGAAGTCCTATTACAAAGCTTTACTACAGATTCCTTTTTTCTTCCTCTGGATCTTGGAGAGAAAATCTCTAGCTCAGAAGTAGAATTTTCTTTTCTGGATTTTCAAAGGGAAAGAATCTCTCCTTTTATTTTTAGATTAAAACATTAGTAAATATTAGGGTATTTCTGGTGATGAAAGGTTTGCCCCTATCTTTATTCTTCAAGACATGAGTGGCAGTATGGACCCAGGATGAACGAGTATTCATCAAATAAACAATAGAGAAAGAAGCTGGAAAAGTAACAGAGAGCGTAAGATAATTTTACCAAGTTCCTTAATCCTTAAATATATATTTAATGATGACACAGGCTGCTCTCAAAAATTTCAGGAAGTTTTCAAAGAACATATCATGGCTCACCACTTCAGCTCTGGTATTTCTTTGTTTATCTGCACAGAAACTTTCTGTAAGATTCCTGTGTACTTTTTTCTTTCTCTCTGTTTCAGCTCAGCTCGGTTTTGATTTTCTTTTTATATTTTATATTTCCTCTTTATTTTCCTTTCTTATTTCCTTTTTCAGTCCTTCCAGGTCTTACATATAGTGTAAGTGTTTCAGTTTGCTCCTGAATCTTTTTGGCCTATTGATAGATAAGGTTTATGTACCAAGAGTCCCTATTCTTCTGCACCAATTGCTCAACTAAGATCAGAAGCTGTTCGCTGAGGTCCCTGCTCACTTTCATTTGCCCAGCAGTTGAATCCACTGTACCTTCTGCCGAACCATACTATCAGTCTTTCAAGGCTTCATCCCTAGTTTCACTTAAAATTGGTTCAAATCAATACCTTCCAAATGATCCTTCTAGGTGAATAAAAGAATCATGTACTTCATGGCTTTGGATCCCAAAACTCCCAGGATTTTCTTTACTGCATCTTGCTCCTCATTGGCATAACAATGAAGAGGGTAACTGATAGCCTTAAACCCATTGGTGACTTAGGGAGATGTCTACCCCAAGCATGTGAAGATATCACCTTATCGAATGGGGTGGCTGAGAACAATTTGTTCTAACGGCCACGAAGGCAGCTGAAGTAGGTACTGTGGAACACTTAGAGCTTGGACAAACATCAAAGATGCCATGGTTATCCACTGCATCTGGGTTATCACCAGTCATCTTGACTTTTGTCTTGCCATTGGACATCAATGATTCTAGAGGAAAGAGTGAGGCTGACAACTTTGTGCAATTCTGTCTCACAAATTCCACTCTCTGTGACACTGGGATGTCATTGGCTCTCTTCAAAAACAAAGGAGGAACACAACAAGTGGGATCAAGATAATGGCATGAGGCCAGAGGAGGATATGATAAGGCAGGGGCTGACCTCCTTCAAAGTGTCCACAGCAGGCACAAAATTCCCAGGAAGATCCACAACTGCAATTGCTTTCTCTTTCTACAACCTGCCTTTTTCAAACAAGTCTTGATGATCCCCTTTGCTGCTTAGTCCTGACTCAAATAATTCGTTTTCCAGAGAAGCTGTTCCCTGATGCATTTTTCCCAGCTCCTGTTTTAGCCACCAAGACAAGTCTCAGTTGTTTTTTCCTGGAGTGCTTGTTTCATGACTATGGCTTCTCCCTTGTTCATGTTGTTAGGAATCTCTCAATTGTAAATAAATGATATAACAGGAAAATTAATAATTACAAGTTTTATAACTTGAATATAAATAGATAGATTCCTTTTTTTTGGAGGGGGAAAGAGAAGGCAATTGAGGTTAAGTGACTTGCCCAAGGCCACCCAGCTAGTGTCTGAAGTCACATTAGAACTTTGGTCCTCCTGACTCCAGGGCTGGTCCTTTATTCATTGCACCACCTAGCTGCCTCTCTCAATATATTTCTGCCATTATCTGGTGCAATTTCTGGTCAATTTGAGCACTTTGGCTTTGCCAGAACGAATAGCCTTCTCCCTCCTCATCACAGAGCTGAGCTTTGGTATCATTGTTGGAGCAGAGTATGACTGAAACCTGGGTGTGTGAGGATTCTTTAGTACATTAAAACCTGTAAAAATACTGTTTACATTTTTTTTGCCATTCTAAGTTTACTTTAAACTTTTTTATCTAGGGTGTGGTTGCTATTTGTAAAAGTTCTGTGTTTATTACAAAAAGAAAATTCTCAATAATTCATGAAGACACTGTCAATATGAGTATTGAATCCAATTTTTTCTATATTTAATCCAAGTCTGAAACTTTGTTTCATTTGTCATAAGTAAGTGATAGGGTGTAGACATCTCCCAGATAGTGTTTTTCTGCAAATCCCTTTGCAATTCAGTTGGTTTTTCCTTTAAATAATCAGTTGCTATACCATTGGTTATGTCTAACATAAAATCACAGGTTGAGGGTGAGTAAACCCAATATTTCTTCATTTCTGATGGTGTGTTTAAGTATGAGATATCTCCTTTTTTGTCACTGTCATGTAACTTTAATTTATCCCTGTCAATTATCGTGATCCTAACTCCTAATATTCTGGGGTAGGCTGAAGCATACTAAATTTTATACAAACTTATCATTTCAAAACTGTAGTTGTCTTTCTATCTAACGTATTTTCTTTAGGCAACATACTACTAGATGGTGTTTTCAAATCTGGTTTTTCTTTTTATATGGGAATCAGTCTATTTGTACTCAAATTATAAAATTTGTAATTATCAGTTTTCCTCTGTTATATTATTTATTTAATATATATTTGATCTTATTTTATTACAATCCAATCCTAATTTTAACATGTACACAAGTATATATGTGCCACAGTGCTTACATTTCAAACAAAAAGTCCTGATGCTAATTTGGACATGACACCCTTAGCTACTTTCCTAATTAGAGGCAAGGGCAAACATGTACTCTGCGCAGCAACCATCACAATCCATTCCTATTCTATTTAAGAGTCCAAAGAAATCAAAAAACATTTACCTCAATGACTTTTTCTAAGCTATAATAGAACCTCAGAACTTTTTCCAATCTAGAACTGTTAATGAATTTTAAAAACTAAGTAAAATCCAACTTACCTCCTGGGCCTTTCTTTTTACTTTTCTTAGTCTTTTTCCTTTTAGAAAGTTCAGTAAATGCTTCAGCTGCTTTTTGAAGTTTGGTGATAAAAAATTCAATGTCATCCAAAATATGATTTAAGATTTGCTAAAAAATGAGAAGTAAATTTAAAAATAATTGATTACCATACATATTATTAACTGTTAAAGAAAATTAAGAAGCTTATTAAAATTTTAGTTGTAGAAATTCAAGATTATCCTGGATTCTAGGAAAGAGAACTTAATAAATATGCCAGTGTTTGAAATTTGATGCTATAATATTTCTAAAGTTTTCTTTTTTGTTTCCAAATGCCATCATGAAAAGTTTTTACAATAATTACTCAAATTATTAGACTTCCATCCAACTAACTCTAATTTATCTAACATATTCTACATATATACAAGATGAAATCACTTGTTTTAACCCTGACCTGTTTTCCCAGTAAGTATTACTATGAAAAGTATGTATAGTTACTATTTCTTAGAATGAAATGTGCAATATTATGACAACCTGACAAATATGCCACTTGAGCATAATAATCATCATTACAGAGTTTCTGTATGGCAAAAATGATTTAATGACACACCAATATTTCAATGGTTTGAGGGATATCATAAATTGATTTGGATGTCAGAGAAAGTCCACAATTTTGTTTTTTCCCCCCTTGCATATACAGTAGGATATAACGTTTAATTAGAAGATTACAAAGTTTCTCTCTTTTTAACTAAGTTTGAGGATGTATTCTACACACGTGAAACACAAAGAATGTACTGTGTTAATATTACACAGTGTTGCAACTTCACATACTTGGATTGTGGTAAAAGACCTTCTAATACCAAACTGTACTAGAATGCACAATTAGAAATTATGCTTTCATTTCTCAGGCATTCTAAAATTCCTTTTCTATAAGGAGTCATATTAAAGGTCATACTAAAAGCAATTCCAAACTAATTTTGATACTTGATTCTAAACAAAATTACAATCTACAAAGGTAGGGGATAAGAGAAGCCAGATACTAACACTATCCATCTAAAATTTCTCACAAATTCCTACCATATGAACTAATTAATATTTAATGCTAATTCAATGTATCAAGATCTGGTCATGAAGATAAAGGAGAAATAGTATAGTATAATGGATAGGAAGCTGGCTTTCGAGTCAGTAAGCCTTGGCTATAAGATTTGACTCTAAAATGTATTGGATTGGTGTCCATGGGTAATAAGTCCATTAACCTCTCAATGCCCCCCACATCTTGAAGACTAACAGTTACAGTTGAATTGCTAATCTATATTGGTGAAGGAAGTTTCCACACAAGGAACTATCTATACCAATGAAATCACAGGGCCAGAACAACATGGATAAAGAACAACAGTCAACACAGATAACTGCCTATAAAAGGAATCCACTCCTATTTATGAAATTATTCTTTAAAAAGATATTTTTTCTTTTAAATCATCTCCAAAATCAGTGTCCCAAAGTTTGCTGTTACTACTTACAACGTCCCTGTCAATCCTGGCTGCCATCATTTCAGCTGTTTCTTCGTGTTCATGATAATGCCTGGGTTTTTCAACTATTAGAGGAAAAAAAAAGGTAAAAAGCCTGAGTCAAGAGTCTTAGGAGGTACCAATCTATGTAAATAAAAATGAAAAGATGAGAGGAAGGAGACATTTGGAAATTGCAAAATTGCCATTAGACATATATAGTTATCAGTCACTAAATATGTTCCAATTTGAGGATCAGCACCCATTCTTTGTCTCCCCACCCACCCATCTCTCCTTTCTTTCCCCTCTTAATCTGCAGCTAGACAAGTAGGCATCAGAGTTGGTAGAGCTCTAGATTTGGAACCAGGAAGACCTGAGTTTAATTCCTGCTTCAGACATTCACTAGCTGTGTAATTTTGGTGAGTCACTTAATCTTAGCCTTAGTTTCTTCATATACAAAAAAGAAATAAAAATTTACCTACTTTACAAGGTTGCTGTGAGGATCAAATGAAACAACACACGTAAAATGTTTATACTTATTGACTAGATGGGAACTGCCAAACACTAACACCAAAGGGAAAGAGTTCATGAGAGACTTCTCTAGAAGGGTATATGTGAGCTGAACCTTGAAAGAAATCTGGAATTCTGAGAAGGCTGAAAAGGGAGTGCATTGTAGGCATGGTGGTGATAGCCTAGGCAAAGGTAGGAAGGATAGATAGGATTGTTTGGGGAATTTTCATATGACTTTCAGCCATTTTGGCTGAAATGTGGTTATGAGAAGCAGAATTATGTGAAAAAAATTTGGAAAGGGAACAGACTGTGAAGCCATATCATAAAGGGCTTTCAATGTCAACTAAAAAGTTTCTAGGGGTGGCTAGGTGGTGCAGTGAATAGAGCACTGGCCCTGGAGTCAAGAGGACCTGAATTGAAATCTGGCCTCAGACACTCAACACAAAAACTAGCTGTGTGACCTTGGGCAAGTCACTTAACCTCAACTGCCTTACCTTCCCCCTCCAAAAAGCAAAAAAAAAAAAAGTTTCTAGTTCACCAACAAGCAATAGGGTACTTCTGAATTTCTTGAAAAGAAGAGTGACCTGGTCAGAATTGTGCTTTAGTAAGATCATTTTGGTATCTATGTGGAGAATGAATTAGAGAGGGGAGGGAATAGAAATAGGGATTCCAAGTAGGAACTGGTTATAATGAAAAAAAATAAAAGAGAGAATGGTTACAATGGTCCAGGTGAAAGGGGATGAGGGAGTGAACAAGGATGGTGACAGAGTGGAGAGAAGAAAGTAGATACAAGTTATGTTGTGGGTGTAGAATCAATGAAATCTGGAAACTGATTGAGGATGACACCAAAATTGTGAATCTGTTTGACATGAAGGATTATGGTGCTCTTCAAAATAGAGAAATTTGAAGGAGTGTTGGAGTTAAGGGGAATGTGAATTTCATTCTTAAAAGTTTAGTTTGAGAAATCAATGGGGCTCCCTCTTGGAGATATCCAATAGACAGCTGGCAATTTTAAAAAATGGAGTTTAGGAGCGAGCTGAAGACTGGATATCTAGATCTGAGGATCATCTACCCACAGACAATAACTGAACCTTTATAAACTGATGACATCACTGAGAGAGGATATATACCTTCTAAGATGGCTTGAAAATTGTAATGGTTGAGCATTCCTTGGATATTAATTTATCTGTCCTTTATTATATGCAT
The DNA here is from genome assembly GCA_011680675.1 of Gymnobelideus leadbeateri. NCBI lineage: Eukaryota > Metazoa > Chordata > Mammalia > Diprotodontia > Petauridae > Gymnobelideus > Gymnobelideus leadbeateri. The sequence continues at coordinate 410,939 of WOXC01005023.1, forward strand.
TTACATGAATTTTTCATGTATCCTTAAAAGTTTATTTTAAATTTCTAAAAAATGTAAAATGGCTACTTTTTCTTTAAGAGAAACAAAACCACAAAACCCCTCCAGAAAACACACACACACGCGCGCGCGCGCGCGCACACACACACACACACACACACAGATAAAATATTCCAAGCAATTATTTAAGCAGTTTTTTTTAATTGCCAAGTTTAAGGGAACATCAAGCATGCTTGCCAGAAATGTTCATAACTGCTGAAAATAGAAACTGTCAAAAAATTAAGAAGAGTAATTTTCATGTCTTATTTTATTTTTAAAAGCAGTTACACTAAAGAGCTACTATTTTCATCTATTTAGTTGTAGGGTTTAAATAAGCAACCTCTTAAAATATTTAGGTATCAGAAGGAAAACCCCCAAAAGTGAAACACAAATCAGCATAAACTTTAATTTTATAATACACAACACATTAAACCACCCTACACAGCATTGTTACTCAATTTGACAAACATGTCATGTTGTTTTATTTTATGTTGCATATTCTACTGGATAATAATCAGATAATATAATTAATAAGCAACATGGCACATAAGGGAATAAACTGGGAGTCAGAAAACCTCAATTTAGTCCCAAAGCTACCATTTGCTAGCTTTGGCAAGCCCCTCAATCCCTTTGGAACTTAACTGCCTCATCTGTCTTTCTAAGGTCCTTTCCAGCTCTAATGAATTCTAGAGATTCCAAATGCTCTAGTAAGTATTGAATACATTAATTTCCTTTTAACAACTAATCAAAGGTACTAAAATGATAAGATATGTAGAGACCTAACATAAACTAGTGGGACCAAATGGTTAGTTACCCACCCCTAATTCTACTATCATCCCTACCTCTTTCATAGAATCATGGTATCATAGATTTAGAACTGGAAGGAAATTGGAAGTAATCTAGTCCAAAACCCTAATTTGCCATCAAAGGAAATTTTCAGTGTCGTCAGAACTGTTTTGTTTATTCTGAAGTTAGCACAGAAGCTATTGAAAGATAAATGGAATACAGTGTGAAGCAATTTCTCTCGAGATACTTTGGCATTCTAAACTTTGCCTGTGGATAGCTCTCTAATGGTATTTTTTTCAGTAAAGTCAAAATCTTTCTTTTTATTGCACCATCAAATTTATCATTTGGTATAATGTAATTGATAAATATAAAATGCTGCTTGTATGAAAATTTAATAGAGAACAATTTATAGAAAATAAGTCACAATGGATAGAATGTTGGGCCTGGAATCAGGAAGACTCCTCTTCCCAAATTCAAATCTGGCCTCAGACACTTACTAATTGTATGACCCTGGGCAAGTCACTAAATCTTGCTTGCCTCCATTTCTTTATCTGTAAAATGAGTTGGAAAAGGAAATGCAAACCACTCCAGTATATTTGCCAAGAAAACCCCAAAATGGAACCAGTCTCAGCATTTGAAAGTTGAGGACTATTAGCTAGAACATTACCAGAATTCTATTAGCTAAGCACCAACCATTTGCACATCTAGATTTGGAATTCAGTAAAAGCAGTTCACAGAAATACTTACAGTCTCCTTGATCAGCTGCCCACGCTGACCAGGCAGCCACACGGCTTCTAACATCCACCTGTGTAATGGTCCCTGGAGGAACAGGGGCAGGAGCTCTTGGTGGAGGAGGAATACTGTTGTCAGATTTTGCAATCATCCTAAAAAGGAGAACAAATAAACCCTTTATCATCTGTTTAGAGGACACAGCGATTCTCTGAACACAGTATCATTTCCTCAACTTGAAAGTTACTTTTGTCAGGCAGCTGCAGTTTTGCTTAACTATTTCTCTTTGTTACAAGGAAGGATTGAGGGGAGGGAGGGTAGCAGGATTTAAGCATATCAGGAAATGACTACGATATAAAAAACAAAATGTGTCAATAAAGCTAAAAAAAAAAGAAGAAAGCAGAAAATTAACTTCACCAAGGTCAAAAAAGATCCACTTTTGTTTCAACTTATTGCAAGTATTCTTAATCTTGGGTCCATGAACTTTTAAAAATATGTTGATAACTATTTGAATATAATTGGTTTCCTTTGTAATCCTCCATATGTTATTTTATGCATTTAAAAATATTATTCTGAGAAGATATCCATAGGCTTCACCAGACTGACCAAGGGGTCCATGACACAAAGGTTAAGTATCCTTGACATATTTGATACAACCATAGGCAGCACCAAAACATCTTAATTCAGGCCAGGAACAAGTTAATTCTTTACTTGATAATAATAAGTATGTATGTATGTATACATACACACACATATATATGTTGGTTTATAAAACACCATATGTCCATTTCTCTTGCCTCAGTACTCAAATGCATGTATAGTCATGCAATCTTACCTGTTTACCATGCCTTCCTTTCAAGATCCTCTATACATATGAGCTAGAGAGTTCCCTAGTATTAGAAGTTTTTAAGTAGCGAACAGAAGGACTGCCAGGGATACGATAGGAAAGATTATGAATTGGGTCAGGAGTTTTCAAGTCTCTTTTAATTCTAAGACTTTATGACTATGATCTACAATACTCCAGATGACATCTGGAATATCATATACAATTATGGATAGAACCTTGCCTAGAAAAAACCAACTCTATGGTAAAAGTACTGAAACTATGTCACATAAGAAAATTGAATGATGCGTGGAAGAAAAACTTGATGGAGGGGAGGAGGCATGGTCTTCTCAGTCAACAAGCATTAATTAAGCATTTATTATGTGGCTAGCTGTCTTTGATTATTTGAAGAGATATCACTTGGAAGAGGAACTAGATTTACTGGGAAGAATTATCAAATAAGCCACCTTGTGTTGTGTTGGAACCTTGAGTTCCCTGTCATTGATAATATTCAAATAGAGGTAGAAGATCATCTGCCATGAATGCTAAAGGTACTCATAAAAGAATTCCTACAAAGGATGGGAAGTTGTATTCAACAATTTTAAAGGTCCTTTCCAACTCTTAGATTCTATATTATAAACAAAAACTATATTAACAAATTTGGGGGAATAGTCTATAATTTGTTAAATCATAGCGTGCTTTAATATGGAAATTTTCAAATTTGAAAATTTTTTTAAATTAAATTTTAGCTTCAACTTCTCTTTCTCTCCCAACCAATTAGAATGCAAGAAAAATAAAACTGATTACAAATACGTATAGAAATGCAAAATAAATGTCCAGATTAGGCATGTTCCAAGACACTTCCATCTGTACTCTGGGTTCACCTCTCTTTTTTTGCATGTTCCATTGTAAGTCTTTTGAAGTTACTAAATAAAGTTTATAATATTGCAGCTATTATAAAAATTGTTCTCATTTTACTCTTCACCTGTTCATACAAGTCTTCCCAGATTTTTCTAAAACCACTTTATTCATCATTAGCATAATGGTATTCCATCCCATTCACATGAACTCTAACTTTTTTTTAGCCATTCCCCATTGATGGAAATCCCCCCAGTTTCCAATTCTTTGTTACCACAAAAATATCTGTTATGAATATTTTTGTATGTATTGGCTCTTTTCTCCTTTCTTTGATCTCCTTGGGGTATACACCTAGCAGCAGTATTGCTGGGGCAAAGGATTTTTACAGTTTAAGAGGAATTTGGGGGCATAGTTTCAAAATGCTTTCCAGAATGGTTGACTACTTCACAGTTCCATCAACAATATGTATTAATATACCTATTTTCTTACAACAAACTCTTAGCCAATCTGATAAGTATGAGATAATACTTCAAAGTTGTTTTAATTTATATATTTCTAATTATTAGTGATTTAAGGCATTTTTTTCATATGGCTATTGATAGCTTTCTCTGAAAAGCACCTATTCATATCCTTTGACCATTTATCAATTGGGGGATAGCTCTTATTCTAGTAAATGTATCTCAGTTCCCTTGCTACAAAGATTTTCCCCAATTTCTTCCTTATCTTCTAATTTTATCTAAGTCTAAAAGTTTTAAGGAGATATGTTTTAATCTCTACTAATACTTAATATTGCTTTATATATTTACCTTAGTGCCTCGGGCCGCCTCTTCTGTTTTCCTCCTTTACTGTCACTAATTGCACTTTCAATGTCTTCTCCAATTAGATTAGCCTAAAATGGTAAAAGCAAAAATTACCTGGAAGACTTTTTGCTGTTGTTATGAATGATATTAACTGACTGTTTTAAGGCTTAGAATGAGGTAGTGCTGGACTAGGTCAGAAAATCCTGGGTTCAAATCAGGTACTTAATAGTTCTGTGCACAAAGAATCATCACATTACTACTAAGTTACAAAATAGTCTCTTTCAGTACGAAATGTCCCTTCCACAAACACGAACTATATTCTGGTACCACATCAAAACTACTGTGCTCAGATATTTGAATAACAATGATCTTTCTTCCAAATGATGACCTTTCTAAATATACATTTTTGTTATTGTTTCAATGTATTGTTCTTGTGGTAAATCGCTATTAAAATGTTTCTCTCTCACTTGTATAATGACAACTTGTTTTTTGGCCAGTTTCCATGATCAAAATCCCACTGGAGGAGAGAATGCGTTCTTTTACAATATTTAGTCCATATAACTACATTTAGAAATAAATTACAGTGAAATTCTGGAATCATAGAATATCAGAGTCAGAGGTATAATAGCCCATCTTGTCCATCCCCCTCCATATAATATGATTCTCAGGCAAAGATCATATAATAATTAATAACAATGATAGCAATAGCAGTAATAGTAACTAGCACTTATATAGTTTGTTAAGTTTGCAAAGTACTTTACAAATATCATCTCATTTTAGCCTTATTTAGGAAATTCCTACAAAGAATAGGAGGTTAGATTCAATGATTTTAAAGGTCCCTTCCATCTCTAAGATTCCCTGATTCTATAAACAAAATCCATTATCAAAAAATTTGAGGGAAGCGAAGAGCCTGTAATTTGTGAACTTGGAGAGAAAGGCAATTTGCCTAGAACCACAGAGAGAGTAAGTATTTGAGGATGGGTATGAATCAGGTATTCCTAATTCTAGGTGTAAACATTTTATCCACTGGCCAGGTTATCTCTACTAGAACTATCTAGAAACCCTGACCATCTGACAGGTTTCTGCAGATATAACAGAAGCCACAACAGTGGAGTTTTCTATGTGTTTTGGACCTGATAGGGGACTCCAGTTAAATTCTAAAAGTGACAAAGCATGTTAAAACTCCACTTACCACATGATTCCCTAGAATTAGGAGGGGGCAATAAGAACTTACTGCTGTGTTATATATACCTAACAGAAGTCCTGCTACTGAGACTTTTTAGAATTCCATGTGAGATCTAATATAATTCCTTCCTTCCTATGATCTTTGGAAGCTTTAAGATTCATAATGACATAATGACAATTAGATTTATAAACTAATAATTTTGGCACCTGAGGCAAGCACCATAAAATGTACTCAGGACAAGCAGTATGACAACTGAGTTGGGTGGAGGGAGACCTTATGACAGACTTCCTGTAGGCAAAAGGCAGAAACCAAGGGAGGCAACAATTAGAGACCAGGTACAGTCTGAGGAAAGGAGGTATTACCTTTATAATTCAGCTGTTATGGTTAATTAGGTGCTAAATTCATTTCTTTCTACCTGCTAATGGAGTTCAAATTGTATCAGGGCCCTCTCAATCTTGTCATCTCCAAGTTCTCCCAGTCTATTTATGGTTCAGGTTGCTAAATATATACAGTGGAATGAGGATGTAGAACATTGCATGATTAATATGATGGCCCAACCAACTGGTCACGGCAGGTCAATATGTGTTGAATCAACTAGTTTGAATATTACAAACCACATCATATCCTTTATCACCAGTACTAAAGTCTAGCAATCCTACTCAACAACCTTTAGTATCCAGCTAACTGGATCTTTCACCTACATCTGATTTGACCTATGGTGCCATTTCATCTCCTATGAAGCAGCTATAGTTTAATATAATCATTGTAATTTTTATTGCTTTAACATATTCAATCATTGCAGAACTTAAATGTGTACTACCAGTCTCAAAAGGTATTAACTACCTCCCAGTCAACAAACAACAACAAAAATATGTGCAAATTAGCTGAATGCTATAGGTCTCTTCAAATTGACTTTGTAATAAACTATGACTTCATTCATTTGAATGTCTAAAGAAAATTATACTCATATGGTCAAATTGAAGCTGTGGGGTCTCTAACTTTAGAGAATTTCAGTAGGAGAAAAGATAAATGAATTTCTAGAAGACTGTGAAAAATAAATTAGTGTTTTAACCAAGAAGCAATCAGTACAAAATGGAACAATAAAGGTATCAGAAAGAATGTTATTGAGGGAACTCTACTCACAAGACAAGATCCTCAAGGTGAAAGACACCCTTTAACTTTCTAAGATAAATTTTTATCGTCATTTGGAAATTATAAGAAAATGATCCCTTTGACAGTAGTCTATTAGAGCAGGTAACTATGCTCATATATAACTCGAGGATTACAAATTCTAAGCAATTTAGTCATGTCATATAATTAACCAGTCAACTCTTCATTGATAACCTGGGAAACATTCCAAGCATTTCATTGCAATAGACTATGCTATTTGATTAGTGCTTAACAGGACTGAACTTCATGACTAATTTATAAAGCAGGACTGAAAAAAAAGAACCTATTTATTAAAATTTTGGGATACTTGGAAAAATATTTAATATCCTGTCACCTAATATATTCTAATGGATCTATATCCCATACATTTATTTTTCCCCTGCAAATACATTCTGTTTTCTTAAATACAATAAGCCTAACTCTCTCCCCACCCCCATTCATATTCATATGCTGACATTTCTCTTCATGAACATGCTGGGGATGTTTATTTTCTTAGAAAGTTCTCAATTCAGTTTGGGTTAAGAATATGAAAAAAAGGATTATTTTTTCCTATAGAAACAGGAGAAAAAACTCATCAATTCTTCAATATTTTTTTACCTTAATCTCATCACACTGGAAAAGATGAAGATCTGGTTTGCTCTGAGCTGGTTCCTTGCATATTAAAGCAAGAATTGAATCGTAGTTGCATGCATTCATCATGGCCTGGCAGTGCTGAATTGTGTTTAAGGGGAAATTCTCCAATTCATTCTATAGATTAGAGGAAGACATAAATTAACTTGTTACAAGGCATAATATTTCTATAATCAATGAATTAAGCATTTATTAAGCACCTGGGAAGTACTAGGCACTGTTCTAATTGCTGGTGATACAAATACAAAAGTAACACATTCCTTGTCCCCAAGAAAGCAAAAGATAAGATAACTAGAATTTAAAAGTAACCCAATGGCCGAATGCAATCCCCTCATTTCACAGATGATCTAACAGAGGCCTTGAGAATTTAAGTGACTGGACAAGGTCACACAGATTATAAGTGGCAGAGCCAGGATCCAAATCTAGTCCTATGACTCACAAGTCTATCAATCTTTCAACTCTTTCCATCCAAAATGGCTTTCTAAGCTTCCTATAGCTCTCTGGAATATGTCTACTCTAGAAATACACAGCTCCGTTGTTATTTTTTAGTGCTTTCGGTTGTCTGTGACTGAGGTTTTCTTAGTAAAGATGCTAGAGTGGTTTGCCATTTCCTTCTCAAGCTCATTTTTATAGATGAGGAAACTGAGGCAAACAGCATTAAGTGACTTGCCCTGGGTCACACAGTTAATTAGTGTGATTGATTAGTGTAATTAATTAGTTAACTAAAAAGCTGATTTGAACTCAGGAAGATGAATCTTCCTGACTTCAGGCCCAGAATTCTATCCACTGCACTACCTAGCTGCCCCATAACAACTTCATTAGCCATTTTAAATTGTGTAAATCATTTTTACTATGAACCCTGGCAAATAATGCTAAAATTTTGCTGGAACTATAGAAACAACCTAGAAAGAAAAGAGGTAGAGGGATGCAGGGAAATGAAGAGACAGAGAAAGGAATGTACATAGAAGCAATAGATTATAGTTTTAATTAACTGAGAGAATAATGAATTTGGGAAAGCCTATGTCCTGAGGATATGGAACGGCTGATAATAGAAAGGCCAGTTACAACAGAATCTTCCCCAGGTTGCACTGTTTCTCCTGGACTGTATAATGTTCTCCCTCTCCCTCTTCTATCCTCTTTCCCTTTCCTCTTTTCTTCTTTCTCTCTCTTGCCCACCCTCCCCCTCTTTTTCTGTTTCTATCTATTCTCTTTCTCTCTCTCCCTCTCCCACTTCCTTTCTCTCCCTCTCCCACTTCCTATCTCTCCCCACCCTTTCCATCTTTCTGTAGATCATTCTCTTTTTAATGAACATATACCAAATGTGACATCTTGTTCTCAGAATACTCAATCATTTGTACTATTTTGAGATTGAAGATGGAACTGTGCCAATTTGGGGAAGAACTATAAATACACATTCCCACAATGTTAGTCTACTCAATGAAATCAAATGATACTGTCATTAAGACAAATCTATACTTTGCAAGAAATACACTGAGAATGAATTCCTCTTTAAAGACAAGGTTAAAAAACTCGAGATTATATGAGCTCTTGATAATAGTGGGAAACATACAAAAACTTTAAAAAACTGAAAAAATAAGGCAGCTATTTCTTAAGGCTTTCTATCATTTTGTTAACAAGTAGAATATTGCGTTCACTAAGAAACAATTAAGATGTTTTATCCAATGCATGTTGGCATCTATTACAGATATATGCAATTATATATAAAAGAGCCACATGGGAGCTTAAGATTTTATTTAAATATATGAAAAATCATTTTCAAATTGAGATTTTATTTAATTGCTGGTGATTAGAATATAAATTAAAAAGATACCAAATACAAGCTAGAGATTTTATTTAAATATATGAAAACTCATTTTCAAATTACTTGAAGATTTAATAATAAGCAATACTGACAATTATAACAATATAGTTATAAGGTACAATATATAAAATTAATTCAACTCATAAATTTTTCTGATTCATATACTGGGACATAATTTTACCCATTATGAAATATAAAGTATGACAGTAAGAATATTCCCATTAAAGAAAAACAAAAGGAAAAAAAGAATACCAATGGACAATTTAAAAAATCAACAGAAGATAGCAGAAAGAACATTAAAAAGGACACCAGACATTCAGGATAGTGATGAAACTACCATGTTAATATACAAAAAAAAGACCCAATATTTTCATAGTGGAGCCAAAACCCAATTTATAGAGAGAAGTTCAGTTTCATACACCATCCCTTTTTTGGTTTTTCTTTGTAAGTTAAAATGTTTACATTTATGATATTTTTAAAGTTTATGATAAAAAATAGTTAAAGCCAAACAAAAAATTCCAGTATTAGAGTATACTAGTTTCAGCACACAAGGTTTCTTCATTTCTAATTTCAAAGAACAGGCAAAAAAAGCTCTACCCCTATGTTAGCCAGTCAGTCAATAAATGTTTAAATAAACCCACAAAATGCTAGGCACTGTACTAGGTGCTAGAGATAAAAAAAGAAAAGAAAAAGAAAAAGACAGTTAATGCTCCCAAAGAATTCACAATCTAATGGGAAATAGAAGATGCAAGCAATGACCTACAATCAAGGTATACCCAGGGCAAATAGGACATAAAAAACAGAGTTTAAGTACTAGAAATAAGAGGGATTAGGAAAGGCTTCTAGGAGAAGGTGGGCTCTTAGGTGGAACTTGAATGAAGCTAGAGCAGTTAAGAGGCAGAGATGAGGAAGGAAGGCAATCTAGGTATGAGGGACAAATTTATTACTCTACTCTCAGTAATAATTTACTTTAAAAACAAAAGAGATTTTAAATAATTTCATTTGGCTAAAAACATTCCATTTTTATGAGTTCTCTTCCATTGTTGGAATGATTAAATCTTTCATTTACTGAAGTATCTTACATTCCATGATAAATTTGACCTGATTGAATTTCCAGAGGATTTAGGATAGTGATGAGGGTGTGATTTACAAAACTTACCTTTGTCTCCACATCAATCAGACTCACAGCTCTGTCATCAACTTGGAGAATCATATCCTGAGTCCATACTTTGCCCTTGGCATCAAGCAATTTCAACTTTCTTATTCCATCTTCTACTGTTATCATAGCATCTTTCCGATCCAGAACAAAAGTAGTCAGGTGCTGGTGATTAGAATATAAATTAAAAAGATATCAAATACTACATATCATTTTCTAAAAGAAATTGATAAGTTAACTACAGTAGAGAAATATATAAAAATAATAGTATAATTTTGGCTCCCTAATATTTCAATTCTTTTTTTTCTTTTTGGAGGGGGGAAGGAAGGACAATTGGGGGTAAGAGACTTGCCCAAGGTCACATGGCTAGTAAGTGTTAAGTATCTGAGGCCAAATTTGAACTCAGGTCCTCCTGACTCCAGCACCAGTGCGCTATTCACTGTGGCACTTAGCTGTCCCTAATATGTTAATTCTTATTAATCTAGAATCTTTTATAATGCTGTTTATCAAAGGGTAAACAATATTACCTATTTGTTGGGATAAGTATGTTATATTAGTGTTTTAATTAAGGGTAAATGATTTACCCATTATATTTCTAATGCTATACAATAATATACCACACCTTAAAGAGGATTTACCATATCAGTATAACGTTTGAACAAAACAAAGTTCCAATTTCCTTTTTTGAAGAATTGATACCTTGTCTTCTTTCAAACACACATTTTTGGAGGTCTAGACTTATGATTGCATTGGTTTGGGCAACCTTCCTACAATAATACAGATCAGCAACTTTTCTTAACTTACAGTTTTAAAGAGTTGTCATGGGGCACAGTCACTTACCCATACTTATACAGCCATTAGGTGTTAAGATCAGTACTTGAACTCCCATCTTTTTCTATTATGCCAGAGCTGCCTCTCTACAATTATTTAAATACCTTCACTACAGTTCAATTCCATTCAATGACAATAAAAGTTCTATTTGATAGCTTTGACATTATGGATTACTATCATCTGGGATATATGAGAAGAAAAGGATCAGCTCCAGTCAATATCTGTGATAAAAGCACACTTCTAGTTTTTGAACAATCATCAGAAGTTACTTGCTGGAAAAGGAAATTCTTCTAGTATTTAAGTTAAGAGTGAGAACCTAAAGATGGTAATATTTGAGGTTTTGTAGAAAAGAAATAAGTAAGCCATATCTCCCTTTTAAGCATTTTCTATTCTAAACAAAGTGAACCTGAATAGGACTTAATTAGTGGTCCCTACCCTCCTCAAAAAAAGTTTGAGACAGACCAGTTAATCACCAAATTACAAAGTAAAAGTTTTTGACTAAATAGAACAAGCAAAGATGGCTTGGGAGTACATCTAAAAATAAAACAACTACACCTGAAGAAATGACTATTGATTCAAGTTCAAAAACTATTCTGTAATGCAGAAATATAAAGAAGGTTATATTATGTGATATACAGAATGAGGTTCATGGTGATAGTAGATCTATGATATGCATTCATTCTTCACTGAAATACATTGGACTAACCAATTATTTTCCTATGTCAAGAAAAGGGATAATATAGATTGAAGGAAGGAAAACAGCTTACTTCAACACGATATTGAGTTGTATCTGACATGCTGTTGATGCTATCTCTGGCATAATTCTTCCGTTGTTCTGAAAGAAATGAAAAAGACATTATTTATTCACTCCCAGTCTATGGTTCATATCACAAGATCATCTCTAAAACAAGTCTGCTTCACATATAAATACAATAGATGACAAGTCACCACTGTATTTGTGTAGCTGAAGACACGTGTTATTTACATAAAATCTTAGAGCCACAAAAAGAGTAATTAATTGTACAGAATAAGACTAAGGGACGCATCAAAACTGTTCAGAATTCAACAGGTTAATGATATTTTAAATACCAAAATACCAAAAATAATTTAATCTAAATAGACAGCTATAATTTCATAAAGGGATACAGGCTGGTTTGACATATCTTCTATATGTTAAAATCATCAGTGAGCTAGAAAAAAACTGAAAAAATGTGTCAGATGTATTATGTTAAGTAAACTAAGCAAAATTATTGTTATTTTAAAAATCACTATAAAACCTCACTTCCTAAGATCCAAAATATGGCTAGGGTTAGAGAGGTTTAAAATGTGATTAAATTGCTAAATTTCATTAAATATTCAATATACACACAGATTATTCAAAAGTAAACTATTTAAGGGTAGTAAAAATAAGCTCAGGTAAGAAAATCCAGAAAACAAGAGAAGTGAAATTGTTCTAAGCTACTTAAAAAGCAAATAGGCATCTCTCGTTCTTTGTTACATAATGCTGCAAAATCAAAAATGTCATTAAATAAATATAAAAGTACTGTGGGGATATTTAGTACTAGTTACTTGTAAAGAACAAGTGTTCTAAGAGTCAGTAAATATATTCAATGGCCATATTACTCATGTTTAAATTGATTAATTTTTCAGATTCTCCCTAAATCTTCAAGACTTTTTTCCAAATATAAACTACAACATGATAATAGACTAGAATATAGGAAGAGTATCGCATGCTTTTATCCATTGATGATAATGATAGGTGATGATAATGATGATGGCTAACATTTATATAGCACCTCCTTAGTGCCAAGTACTGTACTAAATGCTTTACAAATTTTATCTCATTTGATCCTCACAACAACCCTGTGAGGTAGGAAGTTATTAACCCCATTTTACAGATGAGAAAACTGAGGCAAAGTTAAATAACTTGCCCAGGGTCACACAGCTAAGTGCCTAATACAGCATTTGAACTCAGGTCTTCCTGACTTTAGGCCCTGGTGCTCTGTGTACCATGCACCCACCTAACTGCCTCTAAGATAAGAGACAAGAGACCTTCTTTCTACCTTTTCTTTTTTAGGTAAAATGAGATATTTGCAAAGCATCTTTTAAACCCCAAAGTGCTATATAAATGCTAGCTATGATAATTAGTGATAATAGTAGTAAAAGAAGTTGAAAAAGTATGTTGAAAATAAAAGTAAACAAGGATAAAATGATAAAAAATATTCAGAGTAGTAATATTTAGAATGAAAAATAAACCTAAGATGTTATTTCATTATTAAGAGCAGAAGAAAGAATCAGATGTAGAATGGTTAGGCATCTCAGAGGTCATTGCGGTCAATTTTCTTTTTCTACTGATGAGGAACTGAGGCCTAGGGCAATGAAAGTCCAAATTTGCCCACGGTCACAGTTTAAGAGTGGTAGGGGCTGGATTTGAATTCCAATCTTTTGACTCCAACTCCAGCTCCAAATAACTATTAGCAATTGATTTAGGCTTTGTAACTGCTTTTCCAAAAACAGAGAAAAAAAAAATTCCTGCAATCTTTGCAAACTATAATGTGCATTTAGGATGAAACAATGCTTGTTATTTAAATTCCACAAATCTGAGGTTTTGTACACAGACATACTAATGTTTGCCTTGAAAATGGATTATTTATTCTATTTTTGCTTTTGCAGCATATCAAATGCTTTTAAGATCAGACACACCACAAAGTTCAGTGTTTGCTACCTTTCTTTTTTTGTTTGGATGATGATCTGAAGAAGTATAATCCATCTTGCCCTGATGAAACAAGGTAATTAAAAAGAATGCCTGTTCAACTTCTAAAATGTATTATTTTCATTCTAAAATGTCACAGTACATTGTACAGTTAGGTTCCACATACTGAATAAACTTAGATTTGTTCTGATTTTAACTTTGATTCCATTATGAAGAACATTTCGTAATAAAATTGCATTTTAAGGGAGAAATGTTATAATCTTCTCTTTGAAATACTGTCTCATTATCCAGGAATTCTTCTGACAAAACAAGTACCGCAGGACCAAGTGGGCAGTTTGTCCCAAAATAAGTCCCACATCTTGGACTAGCACTCTTATGATGTATAAATCCACTCTAGCTAGTACCCTCAGCAATGTCACCCCAGAATATTCAACCATGATGTTGTCAGGACATGCAAGCCTCAGGGTGTTAAGCTCATTAGATATGTCTTCTACACATGTGATCACCAAATACAATAAACAGAAGGTAAAGGATAGGAACATATTTTGTTTTCATGGTTCCCATCATATTGTAACAATAATTCTGAACAAGAAAAAATTTAGTTCTTTCTAATTGATTCTACATGAAAATGAAGCTATACTAATATTCATATGTTTCATAATTTAGCAAAATATATACTTCATAGAAAAATGAAAGATTAACTAATTGAAAATAATCATATAATGATATTGATTCACTGCCTAATATCCCAAATGAAAATTGAATTGGGCTTTTCCTAGATTTAACTTTCTTATTCTAGATAAAATGCTAGATTTAAGTCAGGGAGTCCTGAGGTTGAATCCTGCCTCCAATACTTAACTACAACAACATGGGTGAACATGGACAAATCACCTAATCCCACATCTGTAAAATAAAGATAAAAATACCTATAGTCCCTATAGCAAGGTTGTCATCAGCCTCAAATGAGAAAAAAATGGAAAAATGAAAAGATGAAAGGTAATTTTCAAATTTTAAAATGCTATAGAAATGTCACTTATTTTTATCATCATTGAAGCCCTTGTTGTTGTTATTGTTACTATTTCTGTGAGTTATCCACATGTGAAATAGGAAAGCCTAGGAAGGCAGGATATGATGACAAAAGTTTATAAAAATGTGCCAAAAAATTTTTACCCTATCACATTAATAACCTTTAGAAACAGGTGCTATTTTTCCATTTATTCTGATTCTAGAAACAGATGCAACTTAATCTTAATACACAAAGCAACATTTAAGGAGGTAATCTGAACTCCTTACAGGCTATTACAAAAAGAAAAAAAAGGGAAGGGGGTATTTCAAAGGCTATTACAAAAAGAAAAAAAGGGAAGGGGGCATTTCTCTTTCAGAAGAACTATGCAAACACACATGGGTAAAGTTATAAATATCAATGATGCACCTGTTCTGAGAATCTCCATAAAAGAATCAGAACAATAGTAAAGTCTCAACAAAACCTCTTGACACAAAACTCCAGTTCTTGAAGACCACTTTTACTCTCTCTTATATCTATTAGTCTTCATTGATTCACAAAACACTTGTTTCAGCTGATATGTCTCTTTCAAACTTTAAGAGTGAAGAGATCAGGGTTAAATGGTTTACTAAAAGACAATTGACTCAACAGAATCTAAAATTTCCAGATTCCTTGACTTAATACAATCAGGTTAGCACTGGATGAAATGGCATGTCTGTAAAATTTCTGGAGCAGAATTAGGAAATCTCATAGGGCCCTACAGGCTCAGACTGTGGCCTCTATCTTACTCTTTTACTTTACATTGCACAGTATATGTTGGATACATTTACCCAACATTAGTTTCTGAGCCCATGTAAATTCCGTGAAATGTAGCAGGATTTGAGAACATTAAGAATAAAAGACACTGAATGAATCTAAGGAGGAAAATTAGTGATGAAAAATTACCAATGTACATGTAAAATGCTTTTGAAATGTAAATGAGCTAATTTACAAAGCTGGAAAAGGAAATTCACAGAAATTTGGAGTTACTTTCAAACACACCATTCAAAAACAAAAAAACTTCAAGTGTTTTTTTTAAACTAATTCACAGTATTGGTTGATGTTCATTTGCTTTTCCAAATATCAACTACATTAATCCCCAAACACTCCAAAGTTGATAGTAATGGAATTGATAGTAATTTTATTCATCACCAACTGCCTAGTAGATATTTCAGATTGGATTTCTAGAGACATCAACTCCACCTGTCCAAAACTGAAACCCATTACTTCCTCCCTCCAAAAAAACCCCATTTCTCTTCCAAATTTCACTATGACTATCAATGGTACCTATTCTTCCAGTTATTCTAGTTTAAAACTTTGGGTGGTAAACATTTGACTGCTTTGTAATACTAAAATCATGCATCATTATTTCTCAAGTATTACACAGGAAATACATATACATATGTATGTTTGTATGTATATAGATAGATCTATCTATATAGATATTTAAGCATTCGACAATCAAACATACAAAATGTGTCTCTAATGACGTTTTGCGAAAAGAGTGGAGGATGTGGTCTTGGTTTTTAAAATATAAAGAAGTCTTGCACATATGAAATGTTAGACACTGTTACAATTAAATATTGAGGGGGGGCTAGACCTTACTGTGTGATAAGTATAGGTACCTGCTATAGTAATAGTAGAAAGCCAAAACTAAGAATAAGATATAGTGAGGTAGAAGAAAAGCAATAGAAGAAGGTGGAAACTTAAGACTTTTATTTGGAAGAAGTTATCTCTTAGGGAAAGCCATTTATTTAAGGAGGTACACATAAGAAAAGTGTAATTAATGGTTAGTATTACATATAATGCATATACATTTTAAATACATGAACACTATATATTTACAGTATATACTATGTACATATAGAATATACATAGTAATGCATGTATAGATGTGAAATGGTGAAGATGCCTATCAAATTTCAATTTGGTAGTCTGGTGCACATTAGTCATGCCTTCTTTCTGTCCTCATTTCAGTTACTGACCATTTTATATATTCCTGGTATCTTCATCAGAGGGAAAAGAAAAGAAAAAGGTCAGACTCTATATTGTTTAATTAGTGCTAGGGCTTTTTTTTTAAACCATTTCCCCATTAAACTCCTTATAGAAACTCTATTGCAACTTAAAAGAAGAGTTAAAATTGTTAAGGAAAATGATGTATCCAAAAGGTCTGTAGGCCCTTTCCATGTTCAGGAGCCACCATGGGTGCAGCCTCTGTTGCCATGTTGGCAAATCTGTAGTGTATGATCCTACATAATTGTTCCAGCTTCCTCATCAAGCATGACAAGCAGATTTATAGTACTGACCCCAATACCTTCAAGATGGGCAATTCATTTCATTAAAAATGGGGGAATCCACGAGAATATGGTAGGAATTGAGCCCACAGCAAGGGTATCACAGTGGTTTTGAAATGAAGGGAAAGGTGGAGGAAACATGCCATCTCCTATAAGAGAACCATTATTAACAAAAATGCTTGAGCCACACTCAACCTATCTGGCACATCATCTGCAAGAACAAGCCCAGCCCACACTGGGATGGGTCTAAAGTGCTAATGTCATGGAGGTGATGGTACTTCCCCCCAAAAAACTGTCAACACAAGAAAAACCAAAGACGATGCTATAGATTGGCACAATTTATTATCAAAATGGAAGACCCTTAACAATATGGAGTTTTCTATTTCAAACCCTAAAATCAGTTCACTGACTGAAGATGAAGTAGAATTAAAATGTAACAGCATTACTTTAATTCTCAAAAAGTACATCTAAAATATAATCAGGAGCTTGAGATGTTGCACAAGAAGTTTCATGACACTTTGGAAAACCTGAGTGACGAAAAGGTGAAAATGGAAAAGCTAACACCAACCACCAAGGAAATTCATAACCTTGAAAATTATAATGATGGAAATGGAAATGATCAAACACTCCTTTTCCATACATGGCCTACAATCTACTTGAACCTGAATCTCATCCTAAGCCACTTACTTGTGGGGTTGTACTCTATTTTTTTATGAGACATTTAGATACATTTATGGAATAAAAAATATTTCCATAACATAGTTCAATAAAAATATGATTACATATGAACCTAAAAATCTACTATGTAAAATTTGCTATCCTCTCAAATATACAACAAAATTATCACATAAATTTCTTTCTTTTTTCTTCCCTCCCTCCTACCCCTTGCCCTACTGTATACAATGGTCTCCTTGTTCTGCTCACTCTGCTTTTCATTATTTCGTGCAAGTCTTTCCATGTTTTTATAAAACCATTCAGTTCATCATTTCTTATAGCACAGAAGTATTCCAACACAATCATACATTACAACCTATTCAGCCATTCCCCAAATAATGGGCATCCCTCCCTACAACTTCTAGTCCTTTGCCACCACAAAGACAGCTGCCCTCAAAATTTTAGAATGCATGAGTTCTTTTCCTTTTCCCCTAATTATCTTTGGCAATAAACCTGCTGGATCAACAGGCATTGGTAGTTTAATATCTCTTTGAGCATAAATTCAGATTGCTCCCCAAAATGGATCAGTTCAAAACCAACAATGACGTGTTCCAATTTTTCTGCATCCCATTCAGTATTTGTCACTTTCCTATTCTATCATTTTACCCAATCTGATAGGTATAAAATGATTTCTCAAGGTTGTTTTAATTTGCATTAAATCAATAATGATTTATAGTCGTATGAAAGTACTACCCCTACTGGGGTGGCTAAGTGGTGCAGTGAGTAGCGCATTGGCCCTGGAGTCAGAAGGACCTGAGTTCGGATCCGACATCAGACACTTAAGGCACACACAAACAAAAACCTAGCCATGTGACATTGGGCAAGTTACTTAACCCCAATTGCCTTCCAAAAAAAAAAAGAAGGAAAGAAAGTACTACCCCTATGCTGAGAATAGCAAGCTTGACATAGAAAACATGCTACTTGAAACTGGATACTGAACATTATAGTTTTTCCAAAACCATTTCATTTTTAAGACCAAACTTCTTATAGCAGAATGAACCTTTCTCTCCTCATAAAAACATGCCAGCTCCAGCTAATATATGCCATTGCTGACTCAAACATTTCCCTCCAGGGTCACAGCTCTGCTTCTTTCCTCACTTGAAGAATGAGTTGCTTCAATTCTACCTTCTGAATCTCTTAATACCACTCTGTTATTGACTTTTTACAAGGCAGGTAGGCAGTATAGTGAATAGAGTATAGAGGCAAGAAGACTTCTCTTCCTAAGTTCAAATCCTGCCTCAGGTATTTACTAGCTGTGACAGCAGGGAAGTCAATTAACCCTGTTTGCCTCAGTTTCTTCATATATACAAAGAGCTAGAGAAGGAAATATCAAAACATTTCAATAATTTTTGCCAGGAAAACTCCAAATGAGGCCATAAAGAGTTGGGCAGGACTGAAAAATGACTCAGCAACAAAAAACGATTAACTTTTTGAAGTTGATGTTAGGCAACCATTTAGTACCTATTATAAAACTATGACCATCTTTGTTTGACAAAAAACTATTAGGAAAACTGGTCATGTATTTGGTAGAAAAGGTCTGGATCAACACTTACACATTTCCATAAAGTTCCAAATGGATACTCAACTAAATATAAAAGTAACATTGTTTTAAAAGAAAAATAACACAGGCAATCAGGAGAATGTAAGGGGATACCTTTTACATTTATAGCTAGGAGTATTCTAAACTAAATGATAGAGGTGTTCATAAAATAAAAAATAGATTGTTTGAATTACATAAAATCAAAAAGCATTTGCACAAACAAAACCAAGAAAAACTGGATTGGGAAGTTCAATCAAATAACTGAGAATAAAATTTGCTATGGGAAACTGATGTAAAAATATGAGACTAAAAACCATTTCCTAAAAGCTATGTGATCCAAAGATATGAACAAATAACCTTCAGAATTGAGAAATGCAATTAACAAATAAAAATTATAGCATATGACAAGGAGAAATAAAAATGATGACAACACTGGTTTCATTTCACATTAAATTGGCAAATATCAAACAAAAACCAGCAACAGTGAATGAGCCAAGAACACTAATATACTGGCTAGTGGAGCTTTGTACTGGCCCAACCAGTAATTTTCAAGAAAAGTTACTAAATTATTTGAACCCTTGAACCCAGCCATCCATCAACTATCAGGCATATAACAAAACAAGGTCAAAAATGGTTTGAGGAGAAAATTCCATTTTACTAATATAGCATGTACTGTGGTGGAAACAACAATTTTGAGAAATTCAAAGAAACCAGAGAAAATTTGTATGAAGTTATTGTGGTTGTGGTTTGTCCTTCCTTCTCAAAGAGGTCTATGACATCAGGAAGATGATGCAATGACTTGCAAATGAAATGGATTTAAGTGAGGGAGGGATGGGAAAAGTCATCAGCCTCACTTTCTCTTCCAGAGTCATCTGGGTCTAGTGGCCAGATATAGATCAGGGCAACTGGAGATTGTTGGGAGACCTAGGCCTTTTTAAGGTACGGTCTGTCCAAGTTCTCTTTCTTAAAGACCATGCCTTAAACCCAATTCACTCTGGCTCTCATGGATTGGTTATCAATAGGTTCCTATGCAAGAACCATTTAATGGTTATTTAGGCCCAGATGGATCAGAATGGCTGTAAATAGTAATTATTTCTCTTTTGGCCAGAAACACTAAGGGTTTTCCCCTCCCAGGTTTTGTGTTTTGTTTGTTTGTTTGTTGATTAAAGGGATCATCCCTTGGCTTACTTCTTAACTCTAATCACTGAATGGGCACTGCTTTAGTCAAAGTGAGAACTTGAAAAGACCTGTATGAAGTTATATAAGGTAAAAAAAAAGCAGAATTAAGAAACATGCTTCAGAAAGAATATACTGTATTTCACTGCCTAATTTGTCACACCCTGTGGTCCAAATAGTCCCTGTGTTTGACTGTTCCAGTTCAAAAATTGGTTTGTACTCTTTCTTCGCATAATCATCACATGGTATAATTCAGTTCATCACGATCCTTAAAAGGTAAACAGAGCAGTAATGTATTCACTAGTGGCATATGGATAGGCATTTATCTCTCGCACACAGTGAGCCAGGAGGCTAGAATTCTTAGAGCATAGTCATTGTCAGTATATTTCCAAAAGTTGACTCACATGATTTGTTTAGAGTACTACAGTACTAACAGTATTGTCATTCAACCCAATGAAGAGCTGTAGGCACAAGGGGAGCAGGTGGACAGGCCAAGCTTCCGTGAGTAAGTTATATGAGATGGTAAGACTTGTATTTCCCCAATTTTAACATATATTCATAAGTATCCCATGCATCCTAATATTGTACCAATGACAGTTTAGTAAAAAATTATTTTTAAGTAATACCAGCAAAATTTCTTTAAAAAGAAGCACTATATTTTTTGCAAAACAAAAAAGGTCATAAAACCTGCAATGATTATGTGGTGAAATATGGTATTAAAGGAAATAAAAGTTCATATTTTCAGCTTTGGTGAATTCTACATGTTCATTATATCATACAGTACAATGGCATTTTAGTACACAAATATTGCATACTTTGCTCAGCTGTTCCCTAATCAATGGTAACCAAATTTGCTTCCAGCTTCTCACTGCTACAAAAAGCATTGCTATTTTGGTATATGTGGGACCTTTCCATCTATCTTTGGACTCCTTCAGTTATATATCATATATTGGGTCAATCTATATGCTGGGCATATTTTCTATCATAATTCTAAACTATTTTCCAAATTGAATGGATCAGTTTACAGTTTAATCAGTAGTGTTTTAATGTGGCTATCTTCCTATAGTCCCCCTAATATTTACTATTTTCATCCTTAATCATCTTCCCTAATTTATGGACATAAGGTAGAATCTCAGAGTTGTTTAAATGTTCATTTGTATAAAAATTATTTTAAGGATTTTTCGCATGTGATTATCAATAGTTTACATGTTTTCTTTAGAAAATTATCCACTGATATCCTATGGGTAATATATATTTTTAAATGGCTGTTTATCAGTTCCCAATACATAATGGATGGAACAGCTAGGTGGCACAGTGGATAAAGCAATGGACTTGGAATCAGAAAGACTCATCCTTCTGAGTTCAAATCTGGCCTCAGACGCTTACTAGTTATGTGACCCTGAACGAGTAAATTAATCCTGTTTGCCTCAGTTTCCTCATCTATAAAATGGAGAAGGAAATGGCAAACCACTACACTATTTTTGCCAAGGAAGCACTAAATAGAGTCACAGAGTTAGACATGACTGAAACGACTCAACAACATATATAGCGAATATTAGACTTTTATTAGAGATATTTCATGCAAATATTTTT
The DNA here is from genome assembly GCA_011680675.1 of Gymnobelideus leadbeateri. NCBI lineage: Eukaryota > Metazoa > Chordata > Mammalia > Diprotodontia > Petauridae > Gymnobelideus > Gymnobelideus leadbeateri. The sequence continues at coordinate 432,838 of WOXC01005023.1, forward strand.
CTATTTAGGAGTGTCTCTTCTTAGAAGACAAGTCCTAACTGCATGTGTTTAACTTGTGCAAAATCCTTTAAATTTTATGTAGCCAAAATCATCTATATTTGATTTGTACAATTATTTATATCTCTTGTTTGGTTAAGAATTCTCAACTTATTGAGAGTTGTGAACAGTCTTTTCTCCCATCCTCCTTTAATTTTTTCAGTAATGTGATGACCATTTACATTTAGGATAAATATCCATTTTGGTTTTAGAGTAATTTATGCTGCAAGTTCCTGGTCCAAACCTATTTTCTGCCAAAGTTCTTTGCATTTTTCCCAACAGAATTTCTCACATATAGAGTGTTTTCTGCAGCAGAACTTATAAAATAGGGATTACTGTCCCTAATATTTGACTTCTTAGAATAACTGAACATGGGGCTACTCTGAGCAGTTATTTTTCTGGATATTGCTTTTCTAATATGTTTCACATTTTAAATTTCTTTTTAAAAAATGCCATGGTCTCATACATCCCCTATGAAGGTTGCTCTGATGTACAGTCTCTGGCTGTATATGTTCCTTCCACATGTACCTACCATGTGTGGGTCCTAGGCACATATTTTCCTAACTTTAAAATGGTCACAAAAACGATTTATGAAGAGGATAGAACAATGGCTAAAATGATAGCTGGGGAATCTATGGATCTCATTTTTATGTTTTCAGTTCTAACAATATAGATTATTCAAAGCAATAAAACTTGGTAATAAAAACAATAATAATGATTGCTAAAGAGGAATTTTTTATAATTTGGATTTTCTGGATATAGTTACTGACTTCAAAATTCCTAATTATAAATGATCATGTTGTAAATGCTAACTATAACATCATTTTTCTGAAACTCACTTCTCTAGCAACTTCAGCTGTGTACTGGGAGTCTAAAAAGAACAAAAAATTAAGACATGTAATTAAAATAGATGCCACAAAGCTCATGCGCTTCAATCAAAGGATTGAATCACTAACTCAGAGAAAATATTTGCTTTTGGTTTTTTATACAATTGTATGCAAATTTCATTATTTGGTTTCTTGACAACAGCAGAGCAATTTTAAAAACTAGGGAATATGGGAAATGGTGCTGCTAAAAGCAGACACACATATTTTAAGGAAAAGGGAGTTGACTTTGAAGGAAGAAGGCACAATGACTATAATAATAAACAGACAAAATAAAAAAATGATAGCACTTAGGGGCCATTGAGTTTGAGGGTCAGCAGTCCCATAAACTTCAGTAGCTCTTGAGCCATCACAGTTTTACTGGGACTGTATCCTAGGAAGGTACATTCAAGTATCTTCATAATACTTTGTACCTTTTTTTGAGATGTATCACATCCTATCTTATATTAATCATATGAGTACTCATCATTTCCTCTATTAAACTAAAAATTCTCTTAGGACAGGAGCTGTGACTGTCTGCATCTTTATATACTCTGGGGCACCTACAAAAAAGTACATTTTGTTTAATATGAATATATGCTTAACGTATATTTAATTAAATTTCTATTCATCAAGATAGCCTTAAGTCATCAAGAAAAGGTTATGTTTAGTATGTTCTATCTAAGACGGTAGAGGACTATTTAAAAATTTTAGAAGTATTTCTACTAGAGTTGATTAATATTTTAAAAGTTTTAGTTTTTCAGTTATACTAAAAGTTCATTTATGTGACAACTGCTCAATGGTGCTAGATAAATGAGGTATTACTACATTAAGACATGTTATATCAAACAAATAAATTATACTTAGGCTAGATATGAAACACTCTGGTCTATAAAACTGCCTATTTCAGACTCAGATGCTATTTGACTAGAGAGCACCATTGGGAAAGAGGAATTAATGTAACATCTATTGGAATAGTCTCGTTCTTTGAAGGTTCAGCTCTAATGACCAAAAAAGTGGTAAGAAAAAGAGGTAAAAATTTATGGAAAATGCATGTATAACAAATATATAAGTTAAATTACAACTTCACTTTACTACAGTTATGTTCACAAGGAAAAGGTATGGTAGGTGTGGGAAATACAATGATAAGTAATATGAAAAACAGGATTCACAGCTTTACTAAGAATTAGTTTTTAATTTTAATCTGGTTGTAAATTTGCAGAATATTCTACCACTCTGAAAGAAAAAAATGAATTTTTTTGAATAGAAGCAATACTAGAACTCAGACACAAGCCTTCAGCTAAAGACCTAAATGAGAATCATCTAAAGAGAATGATATGGAATTGCTCCATATGTTCTCTTTTATTATGATTTTGGTTACTGCCTTAGCTGAAACCCATATCAACTGTCACTGACATTAATATATCCTAACTGATCCACCTGTCCCCCATTCCAATCTTTCCTGACACAGCCGCCAATCTGATTTTTCCTTAGGTATATATCTGACCACATCACTCCCCTACTCAATCAACTCTACTGGCTCCCTATTGCATCTAGGATAAACAGCTCTCTTTGGCTTTTAAAATGTTATCAGTTGAGATAACATATAGAAAGTGTTTCAAAAACTTTAAAGCAGTATTATTATTTGACACCCTTTACAACCTGACTCCAACCTATCTTTCTAGATTCATTGGACATTACTCTCCCCCCTAAACTCTATGACCCAGTCAAATGGTTTCTCTCCTTCCTCACACACAACACTCTCCAATATCTTGCATATCTATGCCTTTGCATTGGTTTTTCCATGAGCCTAGAATGTACTCACTCCTCACCTCAATTTCACTGTTATTATTTCAAGAATAAGAGTGTCTAACACACAGTAGGCACTTAATAAATATTTTTTGATTGACTCTCTAGTCATTAGGGACAATAAGATGTTAACCTCCCAAATAAAAAAAAGAAACAAAACACTCCCACTCCCACTCCCTACCCCCACCTTTGAAATGAGCTGAAGTGCGAAAATAAAGGGGGAAAGCATTCAAAGAGGAAAAAGAGCATCTTTAATAGTGAGTAGACTTGAGGTGAAAGAACCTCACACTGAAGAGAAGGAAAATGATTGACACTTTATTAAGGAGGCTCTTTCTGAAGAGGAGTATTTTACTCCCCAAGAGGGAATAGCTGCCCATACCACTAGGGAATGCTGATGTGAATTCAAAGGTACAGAAAGATGAGATATCATCTGGCAAAGGTCAAAAGGAGAAAAGGAAGTGGTGGTTGGTCGTGAGATCCCTCTTCATTACCCCAATAACAACAAAGGAGAGATCTGCTGCTTTACTGGAACATGTACCCAAGACAAGACAGAAAACCTCTCAAGATTTGTCAAAAAGGTATGACTTACTCACTTCTTGTGATCTTTGTGAGAACAAATTATATTCAATCAGAAGAAAACCAGAATGTGTCCTGCTGAAGATAAGGAAGTCTAGTGGAAGAAACTAAAGATATCAGAGAAAAGGTCATTATTTTCATGCTTGCTACTAACTGAAGTAAATGAAAGGTTTCAACAATGAAAGACAGATTTGAGAAATGAATAGTCATTTAATAAAACAGAATGAGATGTGTATTTCAGGACCACTGCTTAAAAACTCGAATTGCAAGCTTCCAACAAGAAATGGAATATATGTAAGGGGAGCTAGTAAGAATGCACTTGGTCAAGATGGCAGAGTAGAAACAGGACTTCTGCTGGTCTCCAGCTCCCACCTCCTCCAATTCATGTAAAAGGTGACTCTGAACAAATTTTGGAGCTACAGAACCAAAAAATGACACAAAGAAGCTAATCTCCAGTTAAGGGCAGCCCAGCAGGAAATGGCCAGCACAGTGCTCTGGGAGCCAACCCCAACCACGTGTGAGTTGGAGGTCTTATCCCAGAGCGGCTTGACCAGCCACCAGTTGGAGGGACTTCAGATCACCAGAAGCTATGGTGGTTTCCAAAATTATCAACCCATAGATGCTAAGGACAAAGTGAGAGGGTGGAGATCCTGGGGTATGTGACCAGTGTGCCAGAGGCTTAAGAGAGGGCACTCAACTAATACCTGCAGCAGCTGAGAAAACCCCAGCAATTTGGGACAAAGCTCCCCTGTCTGGTAGAAAAGTCCTACTGTGGCAAAAAGTCCAATAGTCAAGTAATTGACTGGCAATATGAGCAAATGAGGGGACCAAAGCAAAAAAAAAAAACAACCCAACTTTACATCGCTATTTTGGGGACAAAAAGGATCAAAGCATGGAATGGGAGGAAGATAACAAAGTCAGAACTCCTACACCAAAAGCTTCCAATTAAAATATGAGCTGGTTACAGGCCACAGAGAACCTTAAGAATGATTTGGGGGCTAATTAGATGGCTCAGTGAGAAAAAGTGCTGGCCCTGGAGTCAGGAGGACCCGGGATCGGTTTCTGCCTCAGAAAATTAACACCCATACATAAATAACTAGCCATGTAACCTTGAGCAAGTTACTTAACCACAATTGTTTAAAAAAAGGATTTTGAAAACCAAATGAGAGAACTGGGGGAAAAATTAGGAAGAGAAATAATAATGATGCAAGAAAATTATGAAATGAGAGTCAACAACCTGACTGAAGAAAATAACACCTTAAAAATAGACTAACTAAAATGGCAAAAGAGGCTCAAAAAGCCAATGAGGAGAAGAATGCCTTAAAAAGCTGAATTTGCCAGATGGAAGAAGAATCTCAAAAGCTCACTGAAGAGAATCATTCCTTCAGAATTAGACTGGATCAAATGGAAGCTAGTGACTTTATGAGTAATCAAGATGCTGTTAAACAGATCCAAGCAATTGAAAGAATAGAAGGCAATGTGAAATATCTCATGGGAAAAACCACTGACCTGGAAAATAGACCCAGCAGAGATAATTTAAAAATTATTGGACTACCTGAAAGCCATGATCAAAGAAAGAACCTAGAAATCATCCTTCAAGAAATTCTCAAGGAAAATTGCCCCAATGTTTTAGAACCAGAGGGCAAAATAGAGGTTGAAAGAATCCACCAATCACATCCTGAAAAAGATCACAAAAAGAAAACTCCTATGGGGCGGCTAGGTGGCTCAGTGAGTAGAGCATCGGCCTTGGAGTCAGAAGGACCTGAGTTCAGATCCGGCCTCAGACACTTAACACACACACAAACAAAAACCTAGCCGTGTGACCTTGGGCAAGTTACTTAACCCCAATTGCCCTCCAAAAAAAAAAAGAAAGAAAGAAAGAAAGAAAACTCCTAGGAATATTATAGCCAGGTTCCAGAGTTCCCAGATCAAGGAGAAAATATTGCAAGCACCCAGGAAGAATAAATTTGAATATTGTGGAAACAAAATCAGGATAACACAGGATCTGGCAGCTTCTACACTGAGGGATCAAAGGGCTTGGAATATGATATTCCAGAGGTCAAAGGAGCTGGGATTAAAAACAAGAATCACCTACCCAGCAAAACTGGGTATCATGTTTCAGGGGAAAATATGGTCATTCAGTGGAATAGAGGACTTTCAAACATTCTTAATGATAAAACCAGAGTTGCATAGAAAATTTGACATTCAGATACAAGAAGCAAGAGAAACATGAGAAGGTAAATGGAAAAGAAATCATAAGGAACTTACCAAAGTTGAACTATTTATCTCCCTAGATGGAAAAACGATAATTATAACTTATGGAACTTTTCTCAGTATGAGAATAGTTGAAGGGAATATAAATATATATATATATACATATCTACATACATATATATGTCTATCTAGGAGGGTATGTTGGCATATAAATAAATATGTGGATGTGTATATATGTGTGTGCAGGTATACATAGATAGAAGGCACAGGACCAACTTAATAAGAAGGGATGATACTTAAAGGGTGAAGTTAAGAGATGAGAGAGGAATATAATGAGAGGAGATGGGGAGAGACAGAATGGGGTAAACTATTTCATATAGAAGAGGCAAGGGAAAATGGTTACAATAAACAGGAAGGCAAAAGGGAATGGGTCAACCTTATTCTCATTGAATTAGGCTTAGGGAGGGAATGACATACACACTGAATAGGGTATCTCACCCTACAGGAAAGTAGGGGGAAGGGGATGAGAGGGAAGATGATGGAAGGGAAGGCAGGCTGGTGGGGAGGGAAGTTGGAAGCACCAACTTTTGAAAAGGGACAGGATCAAAGTAGAGAATGGAACAAGTGGGATGTGGGATGGGAGGGAGGGAAATATAGTCAGTCTTTTACAACATATCCACTATGCAATGTTTTGCATAGCTACACATCTACAACCTATATTCAATTGCTTATCTTCCCAGTAAGAGTGGGTAACAAGGGAGGAAGGGAATGAAGCTGGAATTCAAAGCTTTAAAATCAAATGTTTAAATATATATTATATATACTATTATTAATATTATTTTACATGTAACTGGGAAATAAGATATACAGACAATGGGGCATAGAGATCCACCATGCCCTACTGGAAAGTTAGAGGGGGTATGGGAGAAGACATGGGAGAGAACAGATTAGAGAAGGGGATATCCAGTGGGATCGCTATTTTGGGGTGGTGGATAGGGGAAAAAACGGAGAGAAAATTTGTACCTCAAAATCTTGAGGAAATGAATGATGTAAACTAGAAGTTAATAAAGCATATAATAAAAAAGAATGCACTTGCTTTGAGTCTTACAAATCAAATCAAAAGAGCTTTAAAATGAAAAGGTAAGAGGAAAGGAGAAAACTGTGTCTATATCTATCCACACTGTCAGATTCCATACACAGCAGATGCACTGGAAAAGGAAACACAACAGAGAAGCAAAGAAGTTCACAAAATTTAAGAAAATACCCTGCATTAAACCCATTGTGTCATAAGTCTTTATCCAAATATGCAAAGCATACTTAAAAAGCAAGATGAACTAGAGATTTTAACAAAAGAGAAATCTGGTTTTATTGGTATGACTGATATTTGGTAAGGAGACCCATGACTAGAAAACAACCCTGCTAGGATATATCTTAATGAAAACATGCAAAATAACTGAAAGAATATATGCTTTTGAGTAAACCCAGGCACCAGATGAGAAAGTATATAGTGGAAAACATTCACCTGAAGATCAATGGAAGTAGAACAAAATAGTTATTGTCCGCTGAGTATATTATAGAACACCTCTAGCTTCCTAACATAGTGTGGGTAATTTCAGTTTTCCATATATCTGCTGGTGTTCTCTCAGCAGCTAATAATTTCCTTACTTGCCTTGACAAAAATGTCATACTTCATTCAAAAGGTGAAGGAACCAAAAAGGCAAAATGTTGTTCTGGATCTGACATTCACTAACAAAGAGGATTTTGTTGCTGGCGTAGAAAATGAAGGGAACCTTAGATGAAGGTTCATCACTTGATCTTAGAGTTTGTGACAGAGAAAGAAGAAAGCTAGGAATACCTTGCCAGTTACATTCCAAAGAATTTGGAGAAAGGCTATCGTAGACTAAAATCCTACTGTGGAAGTCAGTCCAAGAGGTATAAGAAACTTTTAACAATGAAATTAATGAAGAATACAAAATAAACAAACAATAAAAATGGAAGGGGAACAACAAGAATGAAGGTTTAAAGAATATTAAGCTATATTGGGGAAAAGAAGAGGATCAACAAAAGAAGACCAAAGCTCAAGATGGATAGGATAATAACTACCAGTGACAGAGAGAAAAGACAAATCCCTTCAATTATTATTTTACTCTGTTTTCTCTGCCAAAGAGAATACTCTTTGTATTTGAAAGGTTGGAACAAAAAAATCTAAGAGGGAAATGATGCCCCCAACAAGTAAGCAGACTAAAAGAGAGTACCTAGTTCCCTTTGATGAATGAATTAATGAAAAAGCATCTATTAAGAGCTTACATCCTTTTCAAATGACTTAGTACCTAGATACATTTTACACCATTTGTTTTGTTTTGGCAAGAAAGTCAATATTGTTATTATGTTGAGGCTCACTTTGAGTAGGTGCCTAACGTCTTTTGGAATTCAGTTCGAATTTGGGCGTGGTGAAAGTGAGTAAGTTGGGGGTGTTTTGCACAAGTATGTAAACAGAAAAAGATATCGCACTGAAGAGAAAGCCTGGCACAGGGCAAAGTGGTAGGAATACAAATAGAAAAGTAAGATAACTTTTACACTCAAAGAACTCACACCCTAACTAAAAAAATAAACTCAAATGATCAAATGATTCAGCTCCAGAATAAGAAGAAAGCCTGGTGGTCCTCATGGTGCAAGGACACAGTAGATGCCCAAGGATCTCTAGGATGTGTTGGCAGGTCAGATGATCCAGATGAAAAAAAATGTCCTAAGGCAGCGATGTCTAATTCAAAAGAAGCAGGGGACACTAAACTATACATAAGAATTCCTATGAGTCACATATTGACTTAAAAAACTACTGTCAAAAAACAAAACAAAACAAAACAAAAAACCTACTGTCTGTGTTTTATTGTATTTTTTTTAAAATTTGTTAAATATTTCCAATTAGGGATGGGGGCCAAGATGGCAGCATAGAAGCAGGAAAACTCTGTGAGCTCCTCCCATAACCACCTCAAATACTTATAAAATATGACTCTAAATAAATTTTATAGCTCCAGAACCCACAAAGTGACAGAGAAAAACAAATCTCCTGCTGAAGGCAGCCCAGCAGGCCTACAGGAAGGGTCCATTGCAGAGTGCTGGGAACCCAGCCTGGCCCCACATGAGCCTGCAGTTTTAGCCCCAGGCTGGCCTGACCAACAGCGGTTATAGTGTACTTTGGGAGGGTGAATCACCAGCAGCTGTGGTGGTTTCCAGAATTATCAACCCATAAATACCAAAGACAAAGTAAAAGGTCAGTGTGGAACTCTATTGGAACTGAGGGGGACAGAGTGCATTCTGGCCCCTGCCCCCAGGACGAGAAGTGCTTGGATATGGATCACTCTCTTGGGTGGAGGTCCTGGGTGTGTGACCAGTGAGCCAGAGCTTGTGGGGGCTGCAGAAAGGGCACCCAACTAATAGGTCCAGTAGCTGAGAAAACCCCAGCAAATTGGGACAAAGCTCTTTTCTCTGAAAGCAGAGTTCTACTGTGGCAAAGAGCTCAAAAGTCAAGTAATTGAGTGGGAACATGAACAAGCAAAGGAAGAAAAGCAAGAACAGCAATCAAACCTTAGATTCCTTTTTTGGGGACAAAAAGGATCAAAGCATGGAACAGGAGGAAACAATGAAGTCAGAGCTCCTGCACCAAAAGCTTCCAAGAAAAATATGAATTGGTTACAGGACATGGAGGAGCTCAAGAAGGATTTTGAAAATCAAGTAAGAGCAGTGGAGGAAAAATTGGGAAGAGAAATGAGAATGATGCAAGAAAATAAAGAAAAGTGAGTCAACAACCTGATTGAAGAAAATAACACTTTAAAAAATAGACTAACTCAAATGGCAAAAGAGGCCCAAAAAGCCAATGAGGGGAAGAATGCCTTAAAAAGCAGAATTTACTAGATGGAAAAAGAATCTCAAAAGCTCACTAAAGAGAATAATTACTTCAGAATTATATTATAACAAATGGAAGCTAGTGACTTTATGAGAAATCAAGATATTACCAAACAGATCCAAATAAATGAAAAAAATAGAAGGCATTGTGAAATATCTCATTTGAAAAACCACTGACCTGGAAAATAGATCCAGGAGAGATAATTTAAAAATTATTGGACTACCTCAAAGCCATGATCAAATAAAAGAACCTAGAAATCATCCTTCAAGAAATTCTCAAGGAAAATTGCCCTGATATTTTAGAACCAGAGGGCAAAATAGAAATTGAAAGAATTCACTGAATCACCCCTTGAAAAAGATGCCAAAAAGAAAACTCCTAGGAATATCATAGCCAGGTTCCAGAGTTCCCAGATCAAGGAGAAAATATTACAAGCAGCTAAGAAGAAACAATTTGAATATTGTAGAAATGCAATCAGGATAACACAAGATCCAGCAGCTTGTACATTATGGGATTGAAGGGCTTGGAATATGATATTCCAGAGGTCAAAAGAGCTTGCATTAAAACGCGGTATCACCTAGCCAGCAAAACTAAGTATAATGTTTCAGGGGAAAATATGGTCATTCAATGAAATGGAAGATTTTTAAGCATTCTTGATGAAAAAAAAGACAGAGTTGAATAGAAAATTTGACATTCTAATACAAGAAGCAAGAGAAGCATGAGAAGGTAAACAGGGAAAAGAAATCATAAGGAACTTATTAAAATTGAACTATTTATATTCCTACATGGAAAAACGATAATTGTAACTTATGAAACTTTTCTCAGTATGAGGATAGTGAGGGTAATATAAACCTGTGTGTATGTATGTATGTATGTATGTATGTATACATATGTTTATATAGGAGGGTATATGTACATATAAATACATATGTGAGTGTGTATATATGTGTACATGAATATATATATACAGAGAGCACAGGATCAGTTGAATAGGAAGGGATGATATCTAAAAATAAAATTAAGAGGTAAGAGGAATATAATGAGAGGAGATAGGGAGAGATAGAATAGGTTAAATTATCTCATATAAAAGAGGCAAGAGAAAACTATTACAATGGAGGGAAAGAACAGCAAGGCCAAAGGGAATGGGTTAACCTTACTCTCTTTGAATTTGGCTTAAGGAGGGAATAACATACACAGTAAATTGGGTATCTTACCCTACAGGAAAGTAGGGGGGAAGGGGATAAGTGGGGGGAAGATAGATGGGAGGGCATATTGTGGGGGGAGACTATTTAGAAGTACACATTTTTTAAAAGGGACTGGGTCAAAGTAGAAAATGGAACAAATGGAGGGTGGGGTAGGATGGAGGGAAATATAGTCAGTCTTTCACAATATATCCACTATGGAAATGTTTTGTGTAACTACACATGTACAACCTATATTGAATTGCTTATCTTCCCAGTAAGAGTGGGTGACAAGGGAAGAAAGGAAAGAATCTGGAATTCAAAGTTTTAAAATCAAATGTTTAAAATAATAATTGTTGTTATTATTATTATTTTACATGCAACTTGGAAATAAATTATACAGGCACTTATGGAAATCCATCTTGCCCTACCAGAAAGTTGGAGGGGGGATGGGGTAGGATATAGGAGAGTACAGATTGGGGGAGGGGGTATTCAGTGGGATTGCTGTTTTGGGGTGGTGGGTAGAGGAAAGATAGGGAGAAAATTTGTAACTCAAAATTTTGTGGAAATGAATGCTGTAAACTAAAAATAAACATAAAATTTATAAAAAAATAAAAAAATAAGTATTTCCAAATTATACTTTAATCTGCTTCTAGCCCACTTGAGAGTGTTGTGGGCTGAATGTGGCCTGTAGGCTTCATGTTTGACACTTCTGTCAGTGGGTATTAAAGTAAAAACCAGATGTGACTGCTGAGCTATGGTCAGAAATCTCTTGAAAGCTTGTAGAAAATGGATGTACTGAAAAATTGGAAAAGGATAAATACTGTCTCTTTTGTCAAAAAAAGGGAAGAAAACTAAACCTGTAAACTGCAGACTTATTAGTTTGACTTTGATTCCTAGAAACATTTTGGAATAAAATAAATAATAAAATAAAATAATAGTTAATGAATGTCTAGAAAAAGAGGCAATTTTTACTGATAAACTCTTTCTTTTACACCTCTGAGCCCAATGCAGATAGTATGGTTTGAAATCACCCTTTCTTTCCCAATCCTATCTATGCATTTGTTTGATCTTCACCTGTTGTCCCAGTTAATTAAATAATAATTTACTTATCAGTCCTTTCCTTCTTCCAGATATTCTACTTCAGTTAGTTGTCTTTTATGAGCTTCTGCCTCCGCATTATGGCCTTCATTCTTTCAATAATTCTTACAAAGTGAGACTTTAAGATAAGATAACAATGGCAACTAGGTGTGGTGCAGTGCATAGAGTACCAGGCCTGGAGTCAGAAATACCTGAGTTCAAATCTGACCTCAGGCACTTACCAGCTGTGTGCCCCTGGGCAAGTCATTTAACCCTGTTTGCCTCAGTTTCCTCATCTGTAAAATGAGCTGGAGAAGGAAATGGCAAACCACTCTAGCATTTTTGCCAAAAAAAACCGAACAAACCCAAAAAGGGGTCACAAAGGGTCAGGCAGACTGAAAATAACTAAACAATTACCCTTTACAGCATGTAAACATTAGATCATCCTTTCTTTGACTCATTCTGTACCTTAACCTCCATCTTTTTAATTTTTTAACATCTGTCTGTTCACTTTGTTAATGATCAACAAGAGGACAATCTGCTAGTCAAAAAACATTTCCCAGCTCTTTAGCCTTATAAGCCCATGCAATAAAAATGAAAGTCTGATATTACCTCAGAGTCATATTTTCTCATGAAGAAATATACTCAATTTTACAGGATAGAAAATGGAGAGGAATATGCCAATTTCCCTTGATTTTCATTATCATATATTCCAGCAATTTTCTTTCATTTCTCATCCTCATTTATTAATATTATGTGATTCAAATCAGTATTTTGATATTTGAATTGCATTGTGTAAGAGTTTCTCTTTGATGACAAAGCTCTGGAATTTGGCAACCCTATTTCTGGTTGAGTGAAACATATAGTTACTCTCTGTTGGAGTCATATGTTAATCTGAATTTTGGCCTTTATTTCTAATATTTCAAAGCAATTTTTCACATGAATTCCTAGATCAATATTCAAATTCTTTTTTTCCCTTTTTTTTCTTCTAGGAGATAAAAAATTGTCAAATTGTCTTGTCACACTCTGTTTTCTAGATTAATTGCATTGGTTTATAGAAAGCAAGTCTTTTTCCAGGTCTGCTTTTTAAAAATTTTATTCTGTTCCTTGCTCTCCCATTTCAAAATTTGTGTATTCCATTTGGGTCATTCTATTCTACATAGAATATCCAGTTTTATTAGGCATTTTAGCCCACTATTCCAAGCTTTGGAGTTTCTTCTTTTTTAACTTTCGGTACATTTAGGTTCATGTTTATATATGTCACAACTAACTTTCTAATTCATAATATGTTTTTCAACCATGATGAGGTTCTTTTGACAAGTTCATTCTCTATTCTGGACATATAGTTAATTTTGTTATTTTTGAGTTTTGTACTTTCCTTCCCAAAACTTTTAATCATTTTATTTTACTCTTGGATTTATTTATTGTTACCAGGGTCTCTTTTTTTTTCTTAACCATTTCATCAGTTTCTATGGCAGTTTTCCTGGCAAATTTCCCTTCTCCTGTTTATTGTTCTTTTACTCACTATGGCACATCTGTTACTGTTTTGAAGAGACGATGTGGAGATGAGCAAATGAGCTTAGTCATAATCACTGAGCCATCTTGCCAGAATGTGCTATTATGGCATCCCCACCCTGGTCTAAAATCTACAAGGCGAATGCTACCTCCTCCAGCATTCACTAGTTCTTCCTCACAAAAATTATAATCTTAAATAAACAAATTGTTTGTACTTCTCCAATAAACTTCCTTTAATAGATTTGTGGTCTCATATTTGTTTTATTTAAGCTAATGTCAAAATAGTTCATATTAATTCCACATATATACATGCATATTTATATACATAGAATGTCAGTGGTGTTGAAAGAGGTTCATGGGTAATGTGAGTGGTAATTATGGGGTATAAATATGGGATATGGGATAAAAAATTAGCCATGGATATCCCACATAGACATAATTAATATGTGTGTTTTCAATTAAGAAAAGTTTCCTTAGTTTCAAATATGTAAAATAAAGTCTCAGAGGAATCTATGATTGAAGCATAGAATTTTAAAGGGATAAAGCATTTCCCTATTTTTATCTGACTAATAACCTATTCTATTAGAAAATAGGTAAAAACTACAAAGCAACCTTTAAATAGAATTATTCAGAAAATAGTATTTGAATTTTCTCCTTAAAACAAAATAATTTTACAGAATAATTAGTCAATCAAAGGCCACTTGTGGAAAATTTCCCATTATACCACATCCAGCAAATGAATGTTCAGCCTCTTCTTAAAGGAGGGGGAACCAACCACTTTTCATCACAACCAGTTTCACTTTTGGAAGCCCTAATTTTACAACATCCAATTTAAATGTGCATTTTTATAACTTTATCCCATTATTCCAGGCCCTGCCTTCTGGGTCCAAACAGAACACATCTGATCTTTCTTTTTTACATGACAGCCTTTCAATTCCTACAAAAAGCTAAAATGACCCTCCATCCAACCTACTCCTCTTCCTCTCCAGGGAAAACTACCAATTTTTCAACCGATCCTCATATGATGTGAATTGAAGTCCCTTCAACACCCTGGTTTCTCTGCTCTGGATACTTTCCAGCTTATTAAACATCTTTCTTATATTATGGTACCATGAACTAAACAGTGTTCCCCAAAGGATATCTATCCAGGGTAGAGTACAGTATACTTAGTATGTTTTTTTTTTTTTTGGTAGTATCTCATTAAGACAGTTGGGGGCTACATCAATATACTTTTAATTTTTTAAAGTTACTCATTCCATTATATTGTTGAGAGAACCTAGCTTGAAGACAGATGGATAAAATGTAAAACCAAAGCTTCCATCAATGTCTGCCTTTTAAAAGCGTAGACATCAAATGCTAAATTAGGAGAAGTCAATGTTAAATTTGTTCATGAGAGATATTATATCCAGTTTATTGAAACATATGATGAATCATAGAGGCCATAAAGTAACTACACAATAGGAGTAAAGGCCAAGAGTTTTAATGTAATTATTACCAGAACATTAGGCTAGGAATTTTAAAACTATTGCTTTACTATAAGACAATAAAATAACAAAGGCAATTTGAAGCCTAGAAATCTTGATCCCTTTTGACACATGACACTTTTCAGAGATGTTTAAGATTGCTCTGCAAATGATCCCATGAAATTTGTTTGAATACAAGGCTATACCTTAAAAAACGTGAGTGCAGCTTACAAGCCATGTTATCTTTCAAATCTGTAATATTATATGTACTTTTTCAAAGATATCTTACTTCAAAGTCAGAGTCTGTTTTTGGACCAGTGTGTTATTCCTCAATTCTCAAAAGCACCACCAACAACAAAAAAGACCTGGCAGAAGGGAAGCATTGACTGTGTATGATGCCAAGAAGGAAGCATGTTTCAAAATACCACAGGGAAGGACCTTGCCATTTTTTGTGGCTGCTGTCCAGAACCATCCACATTAAAAATACTCAGGAGTCATGACAAAGAGACCTTGTTAACTGCCAAATTGCAATCAACTTGATTGGATCTCAGCCTGCAAGGCAGTCCCACAGAAGCAAAACCCAGGGGTGGTGTCACAGGAAGTATCCTCTATACTTCATAATGTATGCCAGTAACAAAGAAACTGTTGCTTAGTTTTCTTAAAGAAAAGTATTTAATATAGCCTTTAAAATATATATAGCACTATTAAAAATTCAGATCAAATAGCATAAGATTGAGTTCCAAAAGATATTGAAGAAAATAAATGTCTAAACAAGAATTAAAAATTCATGTCTAAAATCATCCACGAATAGAAGTACTATATCAAATAAATGAGTCATACCATATAGAGCCTTTGCACTTGTTTTGGAGTTATGATCTCTGTCTGTCTGGGGAAACGTGGGTGACCCATAACCACTGTAATAAAACAAACACACTATGTTAGGTTAAAGTCCAGAGCTACTAATAAAATTCTAGAATCCTCCAAAATAGAATTCCAAAATTATTTTGTATTTTCAATAGAAAACAGAAGTCTTGTGCTAGGCTAAGTACAATGAGCAATATATTATTTTTCTTCTCCTAACTTTGAACATTTACATAGTCAAAGAAACAACATACATCAAAACTGATCTTAATTATAACTAAATACAATTTCCAAGTTCCAGTCAAAAGAGTGGAAAATTTTTTATATAATTTTAGTTAAAGAGAAGTTTTTCATAGTCAGTGATATAAACTTTTGATCCAGTTACAAGCTGTCAATTATATATGTTTTACTGACTGAATGTTTTCAGATATGTGAAAAGAGTTAAAAGATAATTTTATTCACTAATTTCAAACCCTTTTTCCTGCAATCATCTTTCTACTATAACATCAAACAACAAAATTTGACTTATTTGAATTTCACTTTCATTCATTGTATTACTTCTTTTCTTGTAGATGTTAATGAGATTTTTCCAGCTATAGAGAAGAGGAGTGAAGTATGACTTAAATACAGTATGAGTAACTTGAAAGTAGAGACTAATGAAGACACAGTACCAAATATTGGCTAATACAAAATGTTTCACAGAAAAGAACTGTGACATAATAAAAAGTGATTCAGGCCTAGATGAAATTAATGAAAGGACTGAGCATCAGCCCTGGAGTCAGAAGGACCCGAGTTCGAATCCAGCCTCAAACTTAACACACACACAAAAACCTAGCCGTGTGACCTTAACCCCAATTGCCTTCCAAAAAAGCAAAAAAAAAAAAAAATGAAAGGACTGAACAAACTGGAATATCAACTGGTGGTAGTCTGAAAAATCACATCAACAGGAGAAAAGCTATCAGATTCTGATTTACAAAAGTGGGTATATATGTGTATCATAATATGATGCAGTGAGCTTGTATTAATAAAAAGATAGATTTTTAAGCACTTAGAAAGTACCAAAATGATTGCTATGAGATCTAATGGGTTTCTCAAGAAGTCATGCCAAACTAAATAAAAGTATATTGAAATAAAAATAAAATATATTTAATTTTATTTTTTCATTGTGATTTGTTTAGAAACTTAACCTAACATGCAGTTTTAAATAAAGTTTAGACTTGTCTGTAAAAAACAACAAACAAGTTTCTGGTAGATCTTGAGAATGTTATAGAAATAGCAAAAATGGGATTAAACAAGACATCTGATGTGTTTTCTTATAAAATGCTTGTGGACTGGATGGAGAATTATGGGCTGAAAATACATTTATATGTGTGTATATGTATATAGGTATAGACATTATATCTATATATGCATATAGATATATATTTACTAGTTCAGTTAGCAGTTATAGTTTACTAGTATAGTTACAGGGATTTGTAATTGGTTAATTGTTAGGAGCTGGAGCCGCCTCTGAAAACTACCAAGTGGTGTGTCTTCTCAGTGGCTTCTACTCCCCAGGGGAGGGAGCCGACGCATTCCCCCAAATACAGGTCCCAAAGTCCATAGGACACTAACCTCTTACTTTGTCCTAGGCATGTCTATGTTGATAATTCTGGAGTCACCATGGCTGCTGGTGTTCTGGGGTTCCTGCTGGCCCTGCCGCCCTGGGGCTAAAACCTCGGCTCACGCAGACCTGGGCTCTGCTTCCGGCTGCCGGCTCCCAGACTGCTGCGCTGGTCCTTCATGCAGGGCTGCTGGGCTGTCCTCAGGGGGAGGTTAGCTTCTCTGTGTCGCTCTGTGGGTGTTGGGGCTCCAAACGTTGTTCAGAGTCCCCTTTTACATAGTTTGGGGGGAATCTGGGGGCAGAGTGGCTTGGATGAGCTGTTTCTACTCCGCCATCTTGGCTCCGCTGCCCGAAATTTAGTATTTTTAAAACCTTAGTGTAGGGGTTTTAAAAATCTACTTCATGAGTATCAAATGCGGAAGATGCAAAAAAATTTTTTTTAAATCAGTTCATATGAAAAAGGTTTACATTGGACCACAGACCCAAATTTTTCAAGTGATTGTCATGGAGGTTAAAAAAAATGCTACTGAGCTCTTAGGCTACATTAAAACAAGCACAGTATCTAGAATAGGAAAGCTCTACAGTCTCACTATACTCTGTACTGCTGACACCATATCTAAATTTATTTTACCAAAGCTACTGATGTGTATGCCCAGAGGTGGCTGCTCAGAATAGCATGGGGATTCTAATGTGAAGATCAGTCAAAATAAACAGGGATGTCTAAGCCTTGAGGAAAGAAGATTTACTGGGTATAAGCCTATATTCTTCAAGAATTAGAAGAATCGGGGGCGGAGCTAAGATGGCGGAGTAGAAACAGCACTTCCAAGGTTCTGTGCCCCACACAACTTCCCAACTATGTAAAAGGGGACTCTGAACAACTCCTGGAGCCCCAGCACCCACAGAACTACACAGAGAAACTAACCTCCTGCTGAGGAGAACCCAGCAGCTCTTCAGGGAGCGGCGAGCGCAGTGCTCTGAGAGCAGGCAGCACAGCATGCTCAGCACGGTGCCATGGGAGCTGAGCCCAGGCCCGCATGAGCCTCAGTTTTAGCCCTAGGGCGGCTGGGTCAGCAGCTGGCTGGAGGGACCCTAACACACCAGCAGCTGTGACGATTCCAGAATTATTAGCACAGATATGCCTAGGACAAAGTGAGAGGTTAGTGCCCTATGGACTTTGGGACCAGTATTTGGGGAACTCATCAGCTTCCTCCCCTGGGGGCAAAAAGCTGCTGAAGAAACACAGCACAGAAACCATTTTGCAGTGTCAGTGGCGGCTCTAGCTCCTGGTCTGAGAACTGTAGGGAGATCCAGCAATCAGTCTGGGGGTTAATCGCTCTTGCTTTAAACTGCCCGGATCTAGATTGTGGTCTGGGCGGAAGTTTGGGGTGGGTATCCAATTTGCCAGAGCGGGTGGAGGCTTTACAGAGGCTACCCAACCTCCGGAAGTTGTGAAGATCCCACGTTTGGGACAGAAGCTCTCCTGTCTGGTGGCAGAGTCCTACTGTGGCAACAAGCCCAAAAATCAAGTAATTAAGTGGCAATATGCCTAGGCAAAAGAAGCAAAATAAACAGAAAAATTCAACATTGGACTCATTTTAGGGGCAAAGAGGATCAAAGCATGGAGGAGAACTGTGAGGTCAGAACTCCTGCACCAAAAGCCCCAAACGAAAATACAAGCTGGCTACAGGCCATAGAGGACCTTAAGAAACAGATAAGAGAAGTGGGGGAAAATTTGGGAAGAGAAATGAAAAAGATGCAAGAAAAGTATAAAATGACAGTCAATAGCTTGACTGAGGAAAATAACTCCTTAAAAAACAGACTAACTCAAATGGCAAAAGAGGCTCAGAAAGCCAATGAGGAGAAGAATGCCTTAAAAAGCCAAATTTGCCAGATGGAAAAAGAATCTCAAAAGCTCAATGAGGATATTCATTCCCTCAGAGTTAGACTGGAACAAACGGAAGCTACTGACTTTATGAGAAATCAAGATGCTGTTAAACAGATCCAAACAAATGAAAGAATAGAAGGCAGTGTGAAATATCTCACAGGAAAAATCACTGACCTGGAAAATAGATCCAGGAGAGATAATTTAAAAATTATTGGACTACCTGAAAGCCATGATCAAAGAAAGAACCTAGAAATCACCCTTCAAGAAATTCTCAAGGAAAATTACCCTGATGTTTTAGATCCAGAGGGCAAAATAGAGGTTGAAAGAATCCACTGATCACCTCCTGAAAAAGATCCCAAAAAGAAAACTCCCAGGAATATTATAGCCAGGTTCCAGAATCCCCAGATCAAGGAGAAAATACTACAAGCAGCCAGGAAGAAACAATTTCAATATTGTGGAAACACAATCAGAATAGCCCAGGACCTGGCAGCTTCTACACTGAGGGATCGAAGGGCATGGACTATGATATTCCAGAGGGCAAAAGAACTGGGAATGAACCCAAGGGTCACCTACCCAGCAAAACTGAGTATTTTGTTTCAGGGGAAAATATGGTCATTCAGTGGAATAGAGGACTTTCAAGAATTCTTGAGGAAAAAACCAGAGTTGAATAGAAAATTTGACATCCAGACGCAAAAAGTAAGAGATGCCTGAGAAGGTAATCAGGGAAAAGAAATCAAAAGGAACTTATCAAAGTTGAACTATTTACATTCCTATATGGAAAAGCAATATCTGTGACTGATGATATCTTTCTCACTATGAAAATAATGGAAGAAGGGGGTGTGGTCACATGAATACATATGTGAATGTGTGTATATATGGTTACAGTTATATATGGATAGAGGGCATAGGTTGAATTTGTTGGGAAGGGAGAATACTCAAGGAATGAAATTATGAGGTGAGAGAGGAAAGTGGCAAGAGGAGATGGGGAGAGACAGGGTAGGGTCAACTATCCCATGTAGAAGAAGCAAGGGGAAGTGGTTGCAAAGGAGGGGGAGAATAAGGAAGGCTAAAAAGGCAAAACCACATTCACATTGAATTTGGTTCAGGGAGAAAATGACATACATACTAAATGGGATATCTCAACCTGCAGCAGGATAGGTGGAAGGGGGATGAGAGGAGAGATGATGGA
Source organism: Gymnobelideus leadbeateri (assembly GCA_011680675.1). NCBI lineage: Eukaryota > Metazoa > Chordata > Mammalia > Diprotodontia > Petauridae > Gymnobelideus > Gymnobelideus leadbeateri. The sequence continues at coordinate 453,014 of WOXC01005023.1, forward strand.
TGGGAGGGCATCCTTGGGGGGAGGGGAGGTTGGAAGTACCCACTATAGAAGAGGGACAGGATCAAGTAGGGAATGGACCAGGTGGGGGGTGGGATGAGTGGGAGGGAATTATAAGCAGCCTTGTACAATATATCTACTATGGTAATGTTTTGCATAGTTATACATGTACAACACATACTGAATTGCTTATCTTCTCAGAGGGAGTGGGTGACAAGGGAGGAAGGGAATGGATCTGAAAATCGAAGTTTTAAAATTAAATGTTTCATAAGATGTCCAGGCATTGGGGATCAGAGATTCACCTTGCCCTAATGGCAAAGTCAAAGGGGGTATGGGAGAAGATATGGGAGAGAGCAGATTGGATGAGGGGATATCTAGTGGGACTGCTATTCTGGGGTGGTGGGTAGGGAAAAATGGGGGGAAAATTGTAACTCAAAATTTGGTGGAAATAAATTATGTAAACCAGAAGTTAATAAAGCATTTGTTTAATTAAAAAAAACAATTAGAAGAATCATCACATGGAAGACAGACAATCTCTCTGGTCCCCAAGAAATGGAGCACTGCCGAAGACACCAGAGTGAGATTTTAGTTTGATAGGAAGAAAAACCTTCTAAAGGGTTAAATTCTATAGACATATAACAGACTGACTTGGGAAACAGTGAGCTCCCTACTAGAGTATCAAGCATGTATTAAGCACCTGTTAACTTGCCAAGCACACTGCTATGGGTGCAAATATAAAGAATGAAATAATTTCTGTCCTCAAAGAGCTTACATTCTAACTGAAAGTCAAGTATACATAAACGTACATTCAGAATATAGAATATTTATATAGAATGCATGTAAACAATACACAAAATATACAGAACATAAACATTTAAATATAATATATAGAATATAAATAGAAAGACAATACACTATGTATAGCATATGTAGGATAAAAAGACAATATTATATATAAAGACTATATAGCATGTGTGTGCATGTATACATACACATATATACATGTTGTTGCTGTTTAGTTGTTTCAGTTGTATCTGATTCTTCATGATCCTATTTGGGGTTTTCTTGGTAGCTGTTCAATTTGCCATTTTATTTTCCAGATCATTTTACAGATGCAGAAACTGAGGCAAACAGGGTTAAGTGACTTGCCCAGGGTCACATAGTTAGTAAGTGTCTGAGGTCAGATTTGAACTCAGGAAGTCAAGTTTTCTTGGCACTGCACCACTGCACCACTTATTACTTTCTCTCTGTCTCTCTCTCTCTCTGTCTCTCTGTCTCTCTCTCTCTCTCTCACACACACACACACACACACACACACACACACACCCCTCTCACTCCCACAGTCTGTGGTCTAGCCAAAATGACCTTTTTTCTGTCCCTCCTACCTGGCATTTTATCTCCTGTCTCTCTTTCTTTGCACTAGCTGTACCCCATGCCTGGAACGGTTTTCACTTCATCCCTGTTTCATAGAATCCCACATTCTTTCAAGATGTGATTCCAATATCTCCTTTCATTATTCTCATAACTGCAGTGCCCTCACTCCCAAGCTTATGTTTATTGTCTTTAAACTTATTCTGTATATACCTATATATGTACTTAATACCTACCCTGTTGGAATATGAATGTCTTGCAAGCAAGGGTTTTATTTATACCTCCAATGGCTAGAAGTAAAAGGTCTTTAATAAATACATATTGATTAACTGTTATTCACTGATTAACTTGGGCATCTTACCCCGACTAGATGCTGTAAAGTTTAAAGATAATATATACTAAAAGTGAACAGAAATGTATATTGCTGAGATACTTGACAAGGAAAATAAATTAACTTTGCATCTGAAAATATGAAATGATATGCGTGACAAACTCTTTTCCCAAAGATTAATTTATCTTTGCAACTTACTTCACTTGAGAAGGGTAACTTCCAAAGCCACTGGGATGGTTGGAAATATGTCCATTCATCCTGACCTTCACTCCCTCACAATTATCTTCTGTTAAAAAAAAGAAAGATACGAATTCAATATATTTAACAGAGGTAGACAAAGACAAAAAGAGAGATCTGCACACTTTAATTCAAAGCAAATTGACATAACCATGCTGAAAATTTGAAAAGGTATTGTATAAAATATCAAAATCCATTGAACCAATAAGAAACAAACTAGTCTTGAATCTCAATATACATAAGCATACTTTATCCTGGACAGAATGTTATTTTTATGGTCTCAAAAAACATTCATTTTAAAAATCAAAAGAAGCTACTTAATTTCTGAAGTTACTTTTAGCTCTTTTTATTTTCTTAATTATCTAGCATTTTTTCACACACCTCCAAAATAAAACTGCCCCCTGTCACTACATGAAAAAATTCCTTATAACAATATCCATAGTAAAATAAAACAAAGGTCTATATTGGTCGTGTCCAAAAATGTGTATCTCACTCTGTATATTTAATCCATTGTCTCTCTATCAGGAGGTGGGTAGTATTCCTCATCATCACTCCTTTGTGGAATCATGATTAATCTTTATATAGATCAGAGTTTTTAAGTCTTTCACAATTGCTCATTTTAACAGCATTGGTGTTAATACTAAAAATTATTCTCCTGATTCTGCTCATTTCACTTATCATCAGTTCATATAAGTTTTCCTAGGTTTCTCTAAAAGTATCTCTTCATTTCATCCAGTACAATAGCATCCTTATATTCAACTGCCACAATCTGTTCAGCCATTTGCCAACTGACAAGCAACTTCAGTTTTTTTTTTTGTTTGTTTGTTTTTTTTAAAGCAATTGGGGTTAAGTAACTTGCTCAAGGTTACACGGCTAGTCATTTGATTTATGCGTGGGTGCTCATTTTCTGAGGCCGGATCTGATCTCGGGTCATCCAAACTCCGAGGCCGGCGCTCTTACTCACTGCGCCACCTAGCCGCCCCTTTAGGGCAATTGGGGTTAAGTAACTTGCCCAAGGTTACACGGCTAGGTTTTTGTTTGTGTGGATTAAGTGTCAGAGGCCGGCTCTGAACTCAGGTCCTTCTGATTCCAGGGCCGGCGCTCTATTCACTGCGCCACCTAGCCGCCCCTGCAACTTCAGTTTTGAGCTCTTTGTCACTATAAAAAGTGATGCTACAAATGTTTTGTACATGTAGGACATGTTCCTTCTTTTAAAAAAAAAATCTCTTTAGTGAATAGGCATAATAATAACACTGCTGGCATGTAATTTAATAACTTTTGGGGTATAGATCCAAACTGATTTCCAGAATGACTGGAACAATTCATAACCCCAGCAATGGTTCCTCAAAGTTAGTTTTCTCATAGACCATCCAAAATTTGTCATTTTCCTTATTGACTTTGTCAGTGTAATGGGTATGAGTTAGACCCACAAGGTTGCTTTGGTTTCTATAATTTGCATATTAGTGATTTGAAACTTTTTAAAGTATGGCTATAGATAGCTTGGCTTTCTTCCCTTCAATACTGCCTTTGACTATCAATTAGGGAATAGTTCTTATTATAAGATACTTCCTCATGAACATGCCGCTATAATTATTCATCATTGCTTCATGTCTGGGTTACTCTAAGGTTCCCCAGTTGACCTTCCTTCTTCCATGTCTAGTCTGCCCTTCAAATTGCTGTAAAACTACCTTTCCTCCTCCTAAAAACTTTAACTACTATCTCTCTCCTGATGATTCTCAAATCTACCTATCCTTCCCCAAACTCTCCCTTGAACTCCAATCTTGCACCTCCAACTTCTTTCAGATATTTCAATTTGGATGTCCAGTAGTCATCGTAAAATTCAATATGTCAAAAACAGAACTTATCTTTCCCTCTAAACCCCCCTCCCCTCCTCCTACCTTCCCAATTACTATAGAGGGCAACACAATTCCTCCCAGTCCTTCAGGCTCACAATCTAGGAATCATCCTGGACTCCTCCTTATCTTTCACCTCTCATATCCAATCTGTCCACAAGGTCTGTTGATTTCAGCTTTACAAAATCTTTAGCATAAGCCTCCTGTCCTCTGACACTGCCACCACTCTAGTGCAAGCCTCAGCACCTCACTCCTAGATTACTGCAATAGGCTGCTGGTGGGTCTGCCTTGCCTTAAGGTTTTCCCTACTGCAACCCAGCTTCCATTCACAGTCATTAAGGTGATTTTCCTAAAGCGCAGGTTCAACCATATCACTCCCCTCCAGAGGCTCCTATTATCTCTAGAATCAAATAGAAAAAAATGCCGTTTGTTATTCAAAGTACTTCATAACATAGCCCCCTCCTACCTTTCTAGTCATTTTATACCTTAGTCCCCAACACATACTCTTCCATCCAGAGACACTGAGCTTTTGGCTATTCCATGAAAAACAAACTTCGCCTCTCAGCTCTGGGAATTTTCTCTAGCTATCCCCAATGTCTGGAATGCTCTTCCTCCTCTGCTCTGACCACTGACCAGCCGGACTTCCTTCAAGTCAAAATTAAAATCCTACTTTCTACAGGAAGTCTTCTCCAACCCCTCCTAATTCTAATGTCTTCTCTCCTAATTATTTCCTGTTTATCCTACATTAGATTGTAAATTCCCTGAGGGCAGTGACTGTCTTTTGTGTCTTTTTGTATCCCCAGCACTTAGCACACTGATTGGCATATGGTAGGTACTTAATAAATGTTTTTAATTGACTGAAAAATCTTCAATGGCTCCACAGCACCAAATTTATACTCCCATGTCTGACTGAGTACCACACCCTCTATACAACAATGGTCCTACCATAGCTAATAAATAACACAATAACCCCAGTGCTGTGGTTATGCTTAATTGTCTAGCTCAGGACTTTTGTCCATGGGGTTTCCTTTGCCTAAAATGCTCCTTTTCCTTCTAAAATTGTTATTTATCCTCTGAGGTCAAGCTTGAGTCTTAACTCTTCCAAAAAAGTTTTTCTAATACTGACGTGTCATGGGATGACTGGCATTGGAGTGAAAAGGCCTCAGTTATGGGTCCCTGCTTTGTTATTTAGTATTTGCATTGATACTGGTCAAATTACAGTTTCCTCATTTATGCCAGGTAACCACAGAGATTCCCTTATACTTCTAAAATCCTATAATCAATATCCCTCTTGAATTCCAGAATCTAACTGGGTATAGGAGTTATACAGTTATATATTCCACATTATGAGGATTAGGGATGTGCTCCCCCTGTCTGGAAAATCTGCATAAAATATTTTGGCCCTCCCTTCACACCACAGAAATCTGAATTATTATGGTATTAAAATACGGTGATATTATACAATACTCTGTATATATTTAATGAATTTCTGAGTTTCTAAAATTTTCCATGTCATCTGCTGGCCTCTGAGTGTCATACGCAACTCACAAGACTCGCAAATAATTCCCACTTAATTTCTTATACCAACCTATCAGAACTGCTATGGGGAAAGTTGTTATGTGGAAGGGATAACTGTACTTGCAATTTAGCTCCAAATTAATACTGATTTTAAAACCACTTCTTTTCATCCTATACAATACTCCCTCATCAGGAAGTTTTAGGTCAGACAACATCTGCAGAGCACTCTGTTCTTTACTTTTCCTCACAAGACCCCCTCGTTATTACAAGATATCCCATATGGGTGCCACATTTCAGAAAGGACACTGACAAGCTAGAATGCTTCTGGAAGAAAGTTACCAGAATGTTGAGGGAACTCAAAACTATGTTCTATCAGAATAAATTAGGAGAAATGCATGGATATCCAGCAGAAATCTGAATAATTGGCCACATCTAAGCTGAACTCTCCTTCATCCGCTCAAAACAAAAAGAAATAAAGCAAAAACAAGAGTGGAAGGGAATCACGTCCACATGAGAAAAACTAGTAGAGAAAACAAAGGAATGAATAAGAAATATTATGGGGTCAAATTTCAAAGAATCGTGAAGAAAGGAAAGGACATTCTTGGCTTCATCATGATGATTTAATCCTTCTAAATGATCTTGTCCATATTTTTAAAATAAATGTAAAAATGCAAAATCACACTATGCTTAGTAAGTTAACAAATGGAATTGGCCTATGTTCTAGATGAGTATTTATGAATATTAGATTTTGCTTTATTTCTTCCATCCTTTTCCTTGAAGCATACTTAAGCATTGGCGTCATTTATTTCTAGTTGCTAGGAAAAGTGGTAGCACACAAAGAGATGGGGTTTAAAAGTCAGAAGAATGCTATTATATTTGTCTTTGCCATTAATAAATCGTGTAACCCTGAGCAAATCACTTAATCTCCATCCATCAATTTCCTAATCTGTAAAATGATGATGTTAATAATGCTGATGAAGAAAGCTCATATTTAAAAGTCTTTAAAGCTTATAAAGCACTTTGCATATTCTTTTGAGACTGACATGGAATAATAGGCAAATGTCTTAAAATTTAACGTGTTATGTAAGTCTGCCTTACAGGTATCACTGAATCAGAGAATTAGATGGGGTATAAGCTCTGTGCATCAGCACCTGTAGTAAGCAGAACCAGTACCTTTTAAGACACTCCAGCCTACTTTGTGAAATCTCTCATTTTTAGGAGGTGTTTCCATTTTTGTTGCTATTCATTTGTTTCAGTCATGTCCAACTCTTCATGACCCCATTTTGGATTTTCTTGGCAAAGATATTGGAGTGGTTTACCATTTCCTTTTCCAGCTCATTTTACAGATAAAGAAACAGAGACAAACATGGTGAAGTGGCTTGCCCAGGGTCACACAGCTAGTCAGTATCTGAGACCATATTTGAACTCAGGTCTTCTTTGACTCTAGACCTGGTTTTCTATCCATGGAGTCTATATCAACCCCTTCCTTTCTGTATCTTCTACTTTAGTCTCTCTATAAAGCTAAGAAGAATAAACCCAATCTTCTTTTATTCATACTAAACATTCCTAGGTCCTTCCACCAATCGCCCTTTGGGAGGCTTGCAAGGTCCTTGACTTCTCCTTTGTACACAACCTAGTTTATCTATATCATTTCTAAAACTTGGTACACAATACTGACTCCGGTATTCAAATGTCATCTAGCCAACACCATCCTGTTTTGAATGTTGCTTAGAATACGATTTGCTTTTTTGTTGTTGTTATAAAGTTATTCTGTTGATATAGTGACTCTATAATCTACTAAAGAACTCAGGCTTTTATCACAACAAACATTTACTCTATACTTGTGATTTCCTGAATTTGGTGGACCGAAATATAGAATTTTAACACCTATTAAACTTATCTCTGGCTTGACCTGTGAAGATCTTTTTGGATGTCAACTCTTCTATCTCACATGCTAACTATGACCCTCAGCTTTAGGATCAAAGACTAAGAACTGAAAGAACAGTAGAGGCTGAATCTAACCCCCTTATTTTACCCATGAGGAAACTATCTAAGAGAGGTTGTTATATGACTTGATCAGCATCAAATTGGTAATGTCCATGTCAATATTTAACCTAAATCCCCCTGACTCCACATCTAGCACATTACCTATTATATGCTACACTTAATCATTGATATCAACAAGTTTGACAAATAGGCTTTCTATGGTTTCACACAAATAACTGATTAAAAAAAAAAGTGGAGGGGCGGCTAGGTGGCGCAGTGAATAGAGCGCCGGCCCTGGAGTCAGAAGGACCTGAGTTCAGAGCCGGCCTCAGACACTTAATCCACACAAAAACCTAGCCGTGTAACCTTGGGCAAGTTACTTAACCCCAATTGCCCCAAAGGGGCAGCTAGGTGGCGCAGTGAGTAAGAGCGCCCTAGGAGTTGGGATGACCCCAGATCAGATCCGGCCTCAGAAAATGAGCACCCACGCATAAATAATGACTAGCCGTGTAACCTTGAGCAAGTTACTTAACCCCAATTGCTTTAAAAAAAAAAAGTGGAGCAGCCCAAATTGTTAGTACTACTACTCCTTCTGCTACTGTTAGTGTGATACTGGATGATGAAACTAACGACTACAGTGATGTACAAGTTTTGGAGCACAAGCCTCGTAATCAGGCTATATCTGTTTCCCAAAAATAGCCTAGCCAAATTCAGAGATGTTCATGATCAAAAAGCTGGCCACCAGCTAATGAGTTCCCTGGTCACACTAATGCATGAAACCATCTACTAAGGGATGGGAGGTTATGATCTTAGCTCAATTCAACATGCATTTATAAAATATTTACTTAGAGAAAAGCCCTATGTTGGGAACCAAGGATTTAAGGATGAAAATGAAACAATTCTTGCCCTCATGGAGATTACATTCTACTGGAAAGATATGACATATACCTACATAAGTAAATATAGAATAATTTGAGAAAGAATAGTGCATAAAGAACTAGAGATATGATATATGAATGTAATGGAATATGATTGTGCTATAAGAAATGATGAACAGGCGAACTTCAGAGAAACCTGGAAAGACTTATTTGAACTGATGCTGAGTGAGGGGAGAAGAACCAGGAGAACACTATACACAGTAAGAGCCATAGTATGCAAAGACTGATTCTGAAAGATTTAGTCCTTCTCAGCAATGCAAGGACCTAAAACAACTCCAAAGGACAAATGATAGAAAATGCCATCCACATCCAGAAAAAGAACTATAGAGTCGAAATGCAGAGTGAAGCAGACTATTTTCTTTTTTGTTTTTTTTCTTTCTCATGTTTTTTTTTTCCATTCATTATAGTTCTTTGATGCAACATGACTAATAGGAAAATGTGTTTAATAGGAATGTATGTGTAGAGCCCATATCAGATTGCAACCCATCTTGGGGAGGGAGGGGAAGGAAATTTAAGACTTATAGAAGTGAAATATATATAAAATATATAAATATATATTTATAAATATATATAAAATATAAAATATATACAATAAAAATATATATTTAATTTTAAAAAGAAAAAAAAAGAACTGGGGAGATCAGTAAAGGTTTCTCAAGGAAAGTAAAAACTAAGCTCAGTCTTAAAAGAACTTAAGGATTATGAAAGATGCAAGTAATAAGACATGGACGAAAGCTTGTGCAGAACGACTGGTAAATAGTCCAGTTTGGCCAGAATGTATGTAGAGCAGTGGGATCAAACTCAAATAGAAATGAGAGCCACTGATTCACATGTAAGGGCCTATGGGCCACATGTAGACTTAGAAAACCACATGGTAATATTATCTGTTATTGCATTTTTATTTTATTTTGTGAAATACAAGTTACATTTTAATCTGGTTCTACAATACTCAGGCGTATTGCAGGCTGCAGGTTGGACACCTCTAATGTATGTAAATAAATGAGAAATATACAGTAGGAAAAGGTAAATTGCGACCAGATCATAAAGGGTTCTAAATGCCAAAGGCATTTCTCATTTATCCTGGATCAGGGGTCCTTAACCTGGGGCCCATAAACATAAATTTAGTTGTTGGGTTTTTTTTTTCAATTTTGATAGTATTTCAATGTAAATGGTTTCCTTTGCAAAACTATGTATTTTATTTTATGCACAAAAATTATTTTTCTGAGATGTCCTCAGGCTTCAGACAATGAAAGGCATCCATGAAACAAAACAAAACAAAAATTTAAACTCCTGTCTTAGCTATTTTAGGGAACCACTTTTTTAAACAGTAAAGTAAAATGGTTGGACCTGCCTTCTAAGAAAGAATACTTTAGCAGCTGAACCCAGCATAAATAACGAAGGCCAAGAATTTCAAGTGTTTTACTCAAATAACCCTGTTAGGATAATATCAGGCAAGAGTATGAACTACACTTGAATGAAAAGAAATGAATGAACAACAATGAAAAGAAGTCATTATGATGATGTCAGGAGCCAGATTTCAGCGAAAGAAGAAAGTGAGAGGAGAGGTAATGGAAGCACCAAATATAGACAGCTTTTCAAGAAGTTTAGTTGGAAAGGGAAGTAGAGATAGAGAATATTAGTTAGTGCTATTGTTAAGATCATGTAAAGGGGTTTTTTTAGTTTTTAATTTTTCAAAATTTATTTTTAGTTTTCAACATTCACTTTTATAAGATTTTGAGTTCCAAACTTTTCCCCCTCCCCAAGACAGCATGCAATCTGATATAGGCTCTACATGTACAATCATGTTAAACATATTTCCACATTAGTTATGTGGTGAAAGAAGAATCTGAACAGAATTGGTTGAATCAGTTCACAACTCTACTAAAAATGCATTCGTGTTCCAATTTTCCCTCATCTCCAAAATTTATAATTTTCCCGTTTTGTCATGTTAGCCAATCTGACAGATGTGAAGGGGTACCTTAGAATTGTCTTAATTTGCATTTCTCTAATCAACAGTGATTTAGAGCCATGTAAAGGTTTTTAAGGAGGGAGTGAATTTGGTGATGTTTGTAGGCAGCAGAGAAGGACCCAGTACATAGAGACTGAAAATTATCAGAAAAGTGGCAAAAAAAAGTTTGGATAACACATTGGAAAAGGACATTGGGAATGGATACATTAAGAGTATATGAAGAGAGGTTGGCCTTGGGATAGAAAAGGGCTGTGTCTTCTGCTCAGACAGAAGTGAAAGAGAAGACAGTGGTGGGAAGATATCTGACTGATGTGAGATGAGAACAAGAAAAAGAACTCTTTGTGAATGGTCTCAATTTTTCCAGTTAAGGTAAAGTCCTCAGCTGAGAGGGTAGAGGAAAGAGTTCTTGTGTTAGGCTTAAGGAAAGACAAGAAGGTTGTAGAGATTGGGACAGCAAACTTCAAAGGTGGGTTAGAAGGATTTTCTTGTCATAGTGAAGGCAAATTTGAGATTAAATTATATAAATATGTATTGGACTCAATGAGCATGGTTTCATGACTTTTTCTAGCTCTATTCAGCAGTATATGAATAGAAACAAAGGAGGGCGATGGTGGAAATAATCTAGGTTAGGGGGTTAGCAAGGTGTGATAAAATATGGGACAAAGGTTTGTGGGATTTGAGAGTAGAACACAGCGAACTGATTCAATGAGGGGTTAAAACTAAGAAGGGAAGAAAGTGTAGTTAGTTCTGGGAAAGAACTGAGTGTTAGAGGGCAAGGAAATCATGAAGATAACAAACAACAGAGTCAGGGGTTCTAAAACATAGGGAAAGATTATAATCAAGACAGAGAAATTTTAGAGTTAATGAATATGGAAATGGATAAACTGTTGATCATAAAACTGAGAGCATAACTATGTATAGTTGAGATAGAGAAATGAGTCAGGAGGTATTAGTAGAATGAAGAACTAGAAAGTTAGGATATTTGAAAGAGTATCAATGTGTATGTTGAAGTTTGAAGACAGGAACTGAGGTAGAGGGAAAGACACTGGGCAGGGGGTCCAGAGTTATTATCCACCAAGATTTGGGTTGGGCAACGAATTTGGACATCATACATCTCAAAAGAGACGATATTGGTGAGTGAAGCTGGTACAGGAAGAGAGTCTAGAAGTGGCAATGTTACACAAGGTGTGTTCCAACTCCCTCACTGTAAACAGAAAGTCAGGAGGCATGAAAGGAAACATAAGCAATACTTGTAAACAGTATCATCAGGAGGGAACCAGACCTCAACGGATGACAGAAGATGAAAAGAGTGAAAAAAGAACAGGTTTAAGATAGGAGGAATTTTGCTAATTATGGTAGAGAGATTTCAGGGATGCAGATGAAAGGACAGGAAAATCTGTGGTGGTACACTGGTCACAATCCAGAGGACGAGGGCAAGCAGACATGTAAAATGGGCGTATAAAGCTTGGACACTGACCTCTAGGAAGTCTGAATCACTGAGTTAGGGAGCGTACACAAGACGCAGTGGCATCCTAACCATGGAGAAATATGTCCAAGTAGCATATCAGTGGGTGGAGAAAAGTCTAGTGAGGAAATAAAGTGAAAAGATAGTTGGACATCTTCCCCCAAGGTCCAATACCTGACAACTGTTGATGTCTTCTCCTTTGAAGCCACAGGATTAATGGGGCAGGGGTACAGCCCCAGAAATCAGAGAGCTTACTGTTCACTACTTGAGGCAACCAGGTGAGGCAGTGCAAAAAGTGCAGGAAATAGAGTCAAGACTCCATGAGCTGGAGTTCTACCTCAGATATTTATGTCACTCGACCATGTTGTGCCTCAGTTTTCTGAACTATAAAATGAAGGTAATAATAATAGCTCCTACCTCCCAGGGTTGTTATGAGATTCGAATAAGAAGAGGAGTAGAGAGCTTTGCAAACCTGAAGTGTTCTACCAATGCTAGCCAGCTACTACTTGATGCTGATTCCCATCTTATGAGACTCTGAAATAGCCATCTGCTCTTGGTTTTGTTCCAACTATATTTAAGGGTTTTCAAATAAGTATTCCTCTTACCAGGGGACATGGTCCTTCCTAGATTACACCTTGGGCGTCTCACTAGGTGATGTAGAACAGCTACCTGGGGATGGGGGTGAGGGGGAAAATCAGACATTTTCTTCAATTAGACTTTATATGTTTTGAAGAGCTGGTTGCTTATCCCCACTCTGCACTGTGTGACTTTGGGCAAGTCATTTTTCTTGGCCATGTTTTCTGTCTCTATTATAAGAGAGTTGGATCAGATTATTTCTGAGGGATTCGATGATTTCTGAGGTCTTCTCCCAATTCCAACATTCTATGTTAGATGGTCTTTTGCCATTTTAAGATTATGTGCTATATTTTTGAACTCACTCTATCCACTCTGCCGAACTTCCTCTCAAGTAAAGTGCAAGTACACTGGTTTTAAAATCTAGTCTGGTGGGAAACATTCGGATAGGTCCTAAAGCCACCTTAAATGTGGATGAAATTATTTCTGAATTTGAATTTCAGTGATAAGTGAAACTGGTTCTAAAAATAGCAATTATAAAAACTCTGAAGAAGAAGAGAATGATTCCTAACAAAGAAATTACCTGTTTCTTGTTTAAATATTAAACCTACCCTGTTATTCAGAATTGGCCCCCAGCATCACCTAGAGCAAAGGGCAGAAATAAGTAAACAAAGCCCTTCAGCTCATTCACTCCTCAGCTGGAAAAAAAAAAGAGGCATTTAAGAGGGTCAGTTAATTTACAAAGAACACAGGATTTTATTATGAATAAAAGAATCAACAAAGATTATTTTTCTTTCTTCCTCTTTGTCTAAAAATGGGTTTTAATTAGTGTAAGGAAAGATATGACAACTGGTCTTTCTGACTGGCTAATATTTATCTCTGTACTTAAAAAAAATTATAATGTGCTTATCACTACTTAAAATCTCTTGTAAAGTCCTATTCTGATGCGAAGGCTATGCCTCTGTGACAGTCTACCAAACTGGAAAGGCTTCAAATGGAATACCAGTAGCAAACTGACCGATAATATTATATGGAGAGGCCCATCATCACAAAGCTAGCCACTAGGCATTGAACATTGAGGTTGGGGAGACTTTGGAACCAAAGGAAGAGAAAAAGCAATGGTGATCTGTCAACCTCTTAAAACCTACAATGCAAAATTAGCACATATAGTCTCTAAGATACACTACATCAGTGGTTCTTAATACTTTTTTGTCATGGATTCCTTTGGCAATGAAGCTTTTGGACTCCTCAGAATGCTTTTAAGTGCACAAAAATAAAATATACAGGATTACAAAGAAAATAAAATATATCGTTATCAAAATATTTTTTTTAGAAAGTTCACAGACCCCAGGTTAAATATCCTTGCCCTGCACTGTTACTTTGAAAAGGTTAGGTAATGTCCTGGAGGAAACTGCCACCCATGCATGAAGCTAAAATTGTTCATCTACTGGGCCCTCAATAGGGTATGGGCAGTCCTATTAATTGATAACTAATTTCTCATCTCAGATCCCATAACCACTAATCCTAACCACCTCTCTCAGGGGCCCCAGTAGGATCCCAATCTACTACCCCACCCTCCTCTCTTTGCACATGACTTTGCCTCCTACTTTTGCCTCCTACTGAGGCTCTCCATAATAAAATTCTCTACATTCCTTACTTGAACTTCACTCATCTTCCACCTCCTTCACTTCCTTACCTCTTCTCAGAGGATATGGTGGCACTCCTTACTGCCAAAGCTTGACTTTCGCCCTTGATGTCAGCTTCTCAGTCATTGTTCATTATTTCATTTTTAAACTTTCCCTCTTGTGGCAGCTAGGTGTTGTAGTGAATAGAGCACCAGTTCTGGAGTCAAGAGGACCTGAGTTCAAATGTGACCTCAGATACTTAACACTTACTAGTGGTGTGACCTTAGGCAAGTCACTTAACCCCAATTACCCTGCCTTCCTCCTTCCAAAAAATAAAAAAATAAAAATAAAAAACTTTCCCTCTCTACTGGTTCCTTTCTTTTTGCCTACAAATTTGCTCAGATTCCATTATCCAAAACATAACTTTACATTGATTTCATTTCCTTCTTGAGTTACTGACTTATATCTCTCTAACAATTTCTAGAAAGAGCTATTACCCACTTCCCTTCTCTTCTTTACCATGCACTGACTTGTTAACTTTTGGCAACCTGGCTTAAAATACTGACATTTTACTGAAACTACTCCCTCCAGGGTTACCAAGGATATTAATTACTAAGTCACTAACATTGGCTGTGTGAGCCTGGACAAGTCACTTAACTCTTGGCAACTGAGACTTTAAATGGTGAAGTAGTTGCTGATCTATTTTGGGAAAGGGAATTTTCCCAGTGGGAGTTCCCCACACAGAGTAAATTATAGGTGCAGAATAACAAAATAAATAAGAGGGAGAAAAGGAAAAATATTATATGTACTAGACTCAAAGAAACCATTTCCCAAACATTCTTTGTATTCAATTCATTGGAACTGGATCAGCAAAGTTCTCTGAGCCATCTGGCAGGATAAATAATTCTGTAATATCCAACTCTGTAATACTATCATTTGAATGGAATTTCACCTAGGCTATATCAAGCATTGGGGAATTTCAAGATAATAACACTAATAAAATAGCTCCCATTTCTTTATGGTTTCAAGATGCTTTCTATGCATGACCTCATTGGATTCTCATATGACATCTATAAAGTAGTATCTTATTACTCCCATTTTACAGATGAGGCAAATGAGATTTAGTGAGTTTAAGTAGTTTGTCCAAGATTTTAAAAATACCGCATGTGACAGAGCCAGGTCCTTATCACATGTAACTTGTAAAATTCTACAACATAAAAACTTAGTTTTAGCTGTTTGCTGATATAAATGCAAAAGCAGCACAGGATATAAAACTAGTTGAAATTTCAAAACAAGTATTACTAATAAATCCAATTCTTTCTTGGTTCTATTTAACTAAAAGTAGAATAAAAAAATCAGCCCACTCAAGAGTGAGCAAACTAACTTCTACCCTCCTTTTATCAAAGAGGATGTCTGCTGGCAGCTGGCACTGGAAACAATTGCAGGTCTAGTGGAAAGTGAACAAAGTGAAAGAACTTATAGAGCTATAGGCTAAGTAACTCATTTTAAAGCCTGTATCAATCAATGAAGAAGCATTTTCAAGAATCCTCAGGGCCCTCTTTGACACCTCAGGTCTAATTGTTGGGGAACCCCAAGTCCCTGAGACACTGGCCATCCTGGTTTGAGTTCTTTGATCTGAGTCCTGCAGCAGCATAGTGGTCTGCTTGCCAAGACCTCTGCTGCCTTTGGAGCTTCTAGGTCTCATTCCTGGGGCTTTCTGACCACATGTAGGGGCTTTTGCAGGGGAACCCCCTCCTTCTGCAACCTCTGTCTCCAGGCACTTGCTCTTTTGGAGGAGACACTTTTACTATTGTCCGTGGATTCCTGGATGACTTTTTGTGCAAGCCTGGTATGGAAGAAATCACTGTTGTTTCTCTTTGGACTTCTTGATCATTATTTGGACTGGTGCTAAGCAAAGGTTTTTGCTGGAGTAGGTATATGGGAGTCAGACACTCTTTCCCTGTTCAGAGAGCCATCTTGGCAGAAGTGTGTTATAAGTCATATATGTCTTCCATTCAGTAGGCATTTAATAAGTGCCTGTTAATTGATTTTTTAAAATGCTACTCATTTTTTTTCCTCCTACATAAGTCTCATGATTGATTTATCTTCTGGTGAGCTAGGCTATACTCAAACTTTTTCTCTTAGACATTTTTCTCTTTCCTTCTTGTTTTCTTAATGGCTTATCTCTTGCTTTTCTGGTTACCCTCTAGCCCCTCCCCTTTCCACAACTTTAACAAGAACCCAGTCACTAATACAAATCCCAGAGGCAGGGTGACTACAAACTCCAGGGAGGATTTCAGTTAAGTTTCCATAAGAAGCCCCTTGCCTTCTAACAAGCTCTGCATTCCTGTCTCTCTACCCCCTCCCTTTCCCTTACCCACACAGTTACACTTCCTTTATTTCACATGACTTGGCAGAATCAATATTTTCTGCCTCTTGTACCAGGAGTTGGGAGGCATAGGGCTCAAACTAAGTCACTGACATGGAAAGGGATGGCATGGGGAGAGAAAAAATTAGAAGAGCCTACCTTAATCTTATTCTGAAACAGGAGCCACTAAACTTGCCTGTGCTGGCTGTGCCCAGTATTCATGGTGGGCTGGGGTTAAGCAGGATGAGTGGGAGCTATAGGTATTTAAAATCTTCATGTTATTTCATGAGACCTTTACTCTGTGCATTGTATCTCTCTAAATATCCTATAATTTCAGCTTTAATCGATTATGTTGGCTCACATTTCTTTCCTTTGATATTGTTAGATTGGAGAAGTATATGGAAAACCCAAAGTTTACTTTATATGGCTGGGTATCATATGCCTTTAAAACTTAATTTGAATTATAAAATTCAATTTATCTGAAAATTATAATATCTCTTTTTAAAAAAAAGTAAAACAGGATATACTTTGATCTATCCTCATGATAACTAATGCTTGGGGTGAATAGTGCTCTTTCTTTTTTTTTATTTTCTCTTGAAAATATGGTTAGTTGTTATACTAAACAGCAGTCAGAAATAAGCTTCCAAAACATCACCAATATCACCTGACTACATCTATAGTAAATTTCCTTATTTTTCAGACGCAGCTTAGCATAGTGTACTCTGTTTGAGGTAAAAACAGATGCTAATATTATATTTCAAGGTTTGGGCCTTGAAGCTGTCAAGTACATAATAGAGGTGAGTCTCAATGTTTTTTAGTTTAGTTTAGTTTTTTAAAGAATGCTTGTAGAAGGACAAATGGGGAAAAGGTGTTGCAATATTATAAAATAGGATATTTTGAACTTGAACAATCTGAGGTACTCTTTTGAAGTCTAGCTATAGTTATGTTTTAGTTTTAGGACAGATCACCCAAGAGTGAAGAATTTTCCAACTTTTAAGTAATAATAAAATTATTTTTAAACTAGGAAAGCCTGAGGGCCAGGAATGGTCTGGGAAAGTTTCATCAAGAAGATGGCACCTGAGTGTGTCCTTGAAGAAAGAGGTGAGTATCAGCAGATGGGGCAAGGGAAGCCTATTGAAGGTATGGGGAAGTGACATAAGCAAAGAAGGCAAGATGAGGAAGGGGAATAGAAAGTGATAAAGTTTGATGAGAATGCAGGGTATGAAAAGGAATAATATGCAACAGTATGCAGTAAGTCTGCCTAACTATGGGCCACAAAATACTGGATCTTGCATTCCAGGATTATTTTGTTCCCTAGGCAAGCTGATGAAAGATTCCAGTAAAGGAGTCACCTGTGCATACTGGTATATTGGGAAGATGATTTAGCAATCAGTGAAAAGAAAAGTTTGGAGGAGCACTTGAACTGAGGTAAGAAGACCAATCAGGTGGACATTGCAATATTCTAGTTGAATAGGCATGAGGACCTGACTCCTAGTAGTTGCAATGGGAATGGAGTAGAGGGGATGAACATGAGAGAGATGACAGAGGACTGAAAACTAATTATTTTTATATACATGTATAATATATATATATATATATATATATTTAGAGAGAGAGAGAAAAGAAGAAAAAGGAGGAGGAGAAGGAAAAGGAGAAGGAGAAGAAGGAGGAAAAAGAAGAAGAAGGAGGAAAAAGAAGAAGAAGAAGAAGAAGAAGAAGAAGAAGAAGAAGAAGAAGAAGAAGAAGAAGAAGAAGAAGAAGAAGAAGAAGAAGAAGAAGAAGAAGAAAGAGAGACATAAGGGAGAAGGAAGAGTCAAAGAAGATTCTAAAGTTAAGAGCCTGAGTGAACAGAATATTGGCAGTTTCTTTGACAGAAATGGAATCTAATTATAATAATGTTAATAAGAAATGTCATTTATTTAATATTCACAAAGCGCTTTGCATAAAATTTTCTTGTTCAAGCCTCATTGCAGGTATTTTACAGATGAGAACACCGATGCTGAGAAGTTAAAGGATTTGCCTACTGTTACATAATTAATGAGTTGAAGGCAGGATTTGGATGAAAGTCTTTCCAACTCTATACTCCACATGGAACTTAGAGGGAAGATGATAAGTTCACTTTGAGACATACTGAGTTTGATATGTCAGTGGAACAAATAGGTAGAGATAAGTATTTAACAGGTAGTTGAAAAATCCAGAGAGTTCTAGGAAGAGCTGGAGGGATATAGGTCAGACTGCATAGTCTCCAGAGAGTTGATAAATTAGGCAATGAGAATGGTATGATATCATCAAAGTAGAAAGTATAGAGTGTATGAGTATGTAGTTTCATATAAAGAAAAACCACAAATGAGCTTCTTTCATAAGAAACTGCCCACCTCTGATATTATCTATGGCATAATACAAATGGGCATGGCTAGGCCTACTCACATAAACACTCATATATTTTTTTCTTCTCTTTCTTCTGGCTTTTAATTGGGGGAGGAGGAGGTTGGAGAAAGAATGGCTAGCAAAAGTGATGCAAAAAGAGGTCATTTTAACTTTATTTCATATTCAGAAGAGAACATTAGAGATGATTTAACCTAATTTCCTCATTTTTAATTGATGAGGAAACTAATACCCAGAAGATTTAAGTGATTTGCCTAAGATCATCAAATCAGTTAAGTGGCAAAGTCAGGATTCAAACCCAGCCCTGTGATTTCAAATACAGTGTAATTTCTATTCCACTCTGCTATACCTGGATTTATTAACATATTTCAAGCCCAAAGTCTTCTCTGGCTGATCTTTACATGGCTGCTTCCTATGCTGGAGAAGAAAGATGTAAGCCAGTGGCTAATTCAGTGGCAGCAGCTTTTTGTGTCCTTCCCCTTCATTGCACTCCACCTTGACAAACATACACATACTTTAAAGACAGAAAACACTTCCAGCTGATCCCCCACAAACTGTTTTAGGCTCTTTGCATTGCTTCAACTGAAGCTTCCCTAACCTGAGCCATCCCCTTACATACTCTGATCTGTCTTATTTCCAGTTTTTGTACCTTTGACCCTTGTTTAAATCTCTTTCTGCCCTTGGATCCCACTTGTCAGATGACTGCTTCAGCACATTATGAACCTACCCTTGGACTTTATTTTCTACTCTGTTTTGACCAACGAGGTACAGTTGTTTTGTACAGAGGAGTACTTTGCTCTGGGCCCTTCCAGGCTTTGTTTTGACTGACTCATTGCCAACCTCTTCATTAGAAATGTCTCAGTTACAGTCATTACCCCAGCCCATCACTGTTTGTTCAATCCTGAATCCAGTGTAAGATGGGTCAGTAACAACCTGAGATGACTTGGTTTTTCATACTGTAAGGCTCTCATTCCCCTCTTATGAACCTTCCTCACCTTAATTATGAACTGAGCCATAATGGAAATATTAGTGTTCAAATTAGCTTAGAGAATGCTGCCCAATAAAAAACCCTATACTCTAGTCAAAATGGCCTAATATAATAATTTGTTGAAGTACATATGGCAAGAAGAAGAGCTGGTTTAGGAAAAGAAGATAATGAACATAGGGATGACCATTAAACAGCAGGAAATGTGGATCTAAATCTTGAGAGAAACTTTGGCTAGAAATACAGATGAGTGAGTCATCTCCATTTAGTAATAGCTGAAGCTGAGAAAATGAATCACCAAGGGAAAGTATTTAGGGAGGGAAGAACAGAACTTGGAAAAATACCTACATTTAAGTAGTGGGAAGAAGAGTGAGTGAAAGAGAAGGAATAGTCATCAGGTATGTAAGAGAACCAGGAAAGTACGTTCAACTCTTTAAATGTTTCTGCCTTTACTGGGAAGATGACTGGCTTATAAATGATCACTTCTAATGTTGTGAATATCACTCTCTAACAAATGCTTTAAATTTTTATATACATAAGGGCATACACATAGGATGAGATTAACTTGAGATTTGCTTAAATCCTAAAGAATAAAATTAAGATTTGCAGATTACACTCATACTTGAACATGAATTCCTCCTATAATATACTTAAGAGGTCATTTGGATTCTGCTTGAAGATTTCAGTGGAGAGGGAAACCTCCCAAAGCAGCCAAGTCCACTTTTATATAGATCTAATCATTAGGAAGCTTTTTTTCTTTATTTTGCCTGAACCTTTTTCTCAGGCTTGTTGCAAAACACACAAGAACCCTCTGAAGTGTTCAGTTTTCTTCTGTACCTAGCACAAGTGTTCCTAACTTTATGTATGACCCTTTTGCCAAAGAAGATATAAAAAGTCTATCAATGGGGCATGAGAAATACTTGGCAAATAGCTATACTATCCTACTGAAATTACTTATCTCTATTTTTTTATGTGCATATGCCTGAAAAATTCTAGAATTTATTTCCTGACATACTGAATAGTGGACAAAAGGCAGTTTACTGTAAGTCAGCAGTACTAGGAAAAATATTTGGGGATCCCTGCTCTAGCCAGCACTAGGCCAACAGTTTTACTTGTCCTTCAGTCTTCAGGTCTGAGAAAGTCCTGCTCAACTTCTATGATAAGGCAACTAGCAAGGAATTATTTAAACTCAAAGATCTGGAGTGGAGAGAATTATTAGCCTGGAGGTGCCTGAATAGGAATTTAAGAAATTCCAGCTATGTAAAGCTTCTAAAACCCTGAAGGTAGTAACTGTTAGACTACTATCTTAATTTCAAGTCAGCAGTGACAGAGACAGAGGCAGGAAGTTGTAAGTCTTATGTAAAAAAAAAAAAAAAGCAGAGGAATCAGAAAGTATCAAACAGAAAATATAGAATGGGGAGAAAATAATAAATTGGGGAATAAGAAAATAAGATATAAAATAACAGATGAAATCATTATATAGCATTTTATAGTTTACAAAGTACTTCATATAAATTATAATATTATTTCCATATAAGCTAATGAATGAAGTAAAACAGACTTTTTTATTATGTTTTTTTATTATGTTATTTTTTTATTACTCTCATTTCACAGATCACAGAATCTCAGCCCTGGAATGATTCTCAGAAGTCACCTATTCCAACTCATACTTGAACATGAATTCCTCCTACAATATACTTAAGAGGTCATTTGGATTCTGCTTGAAGACTTCAGTGGAGAGGGAAACCTCCCAAAGCAGCCCAGTCCACTTTTGCATAGATCTAATCATTAGGAAGCTTTTTTTTCTTTATTTTGCCTGAACCTGTTTCTCAGGCAATTTCTTCCCCCAACCAACCATGCCAAAAAAAAAAAAAAAAAAAAATCTAATCTTTGAACCAGATTGCCTTTTGAAAAACTTGAGGACAATTCGTTTGTTCCTTTAAATTCTCTACTTTTGGCTTTCTGGAGAAAAACTGGTGAAAGGACTTGACCAAGAAAGTCAATAGACATTTAAGTGTTTACTATGTGCCAGGGACTACACCAAGTACAAATACAAAGGAATACAAAGCAGGGTGAAAACATGATCCATGCCTTCACAGAGCTCACATTCTAATGGGAGATACAACATAAACACACACACGCACACACACACACACACACACACACACACACACACACACACACACACACACGATATTTGCAGAAGAGAGGGAAGGGAATCTTAAAGAAGACACCAGAAGTAGGAGGAGGCTTTTTGCAAGAAGGAAAGATTGGAAGGAGCTTTGAAGGATTCCAAAGAGGCAGAAAAGGAGAACCTGACAGATTTAGGGACAGTAGGTGAAAAGGCATGGAGGAAGAGGATGTAGTGCCATGTGTGAGGAAGAGCAAAAAGGCCAGTGTCACAAAACATAAAGTTCATGAAAGAGGAGTAAAGTGTAAGATTGGAAAGACAGGAAGGCAGTAGGCTGTGAATGGCTTTAAAACTCAACAAAAATTTTATAATTCAACCCTAAATTTTTCCAGGAGACTCTGGAGTTGAATAAGGAAGTTAGATAGTTAGATTTATGCTTTGGAAAGATCATTTTGGCAGTTCAGAAAAAGATGAATTGGAATGAGATGAGACTTGGGACAGGGAGACTGACCAGCATGTTATTGCAATGATCTAGTCTTGAAATGATAAAGGTCTGTACCAGGATGATAAGAGGAGAAAAAGAGAGAGGTGCTGTGAAGGTAGAGCCTTCAGATATGTTGCGTATATAGGAGAGTGCTCTATCATGCTATTACACTACACTCATGAGAAGAGAGACAATAATCAGCCAAATTGTGAAAACAAAGCTTGATTTTAGTTTTCTCCTTTTTCTCAGAGCTGAAGCCCATGCACAGTGCTTTAAAGCTGTTTTCTTTCTTTCTTTCTTTCTTTCTTTCTTTTTTGCTATTTTTGGAGGGAAGGGGAGGGCAATTGGGGTAAAATGACTTGCCCAAGGCCGCACAGCTAGTAAATGTTATATGTCGGACTTGAGATTTGAACTGAGGCCCTCCTGACTCCAGGGCTGATGCTCTATTCACTGCACCACCTAGCCACCCCTATCTATTTTCTTTTGATCTCATTTTTAAAACTCACCTTCAGGTAAAAGTTAGTTAACATCTTAGTATGAACCAATTTATTGCTGATAAGACAATGTATTTTCATGTGTAAGTGATATTATATCTATTGCCTTTTCAATGGGTGGAAGAGTGGTGGGGGGAGGGTGAGAATTTAGAACTCAAAATTTTAAGACATGAATGTTAAAAACCGTAAAGAGGAAATATTTAACAAAATAAATGAATATATATACATATATATATTTTTTTTTAAAGACTTAAAGTGTTTTGCCTGTTGATAAGAACTGCGTTTAAGCAGAGGAAATCATAATGCCAAAGGACTGAAAGTCCATAATCTCACAAATAACACATCTATCAACACAACTACTATGGATGGCCCTGCTAGTAATATAATACAATTCTTAGATTAGTAAACCAAATGAAACACTAACAAAACAATCTGTGAAACACTGCCATATATCTCAATACGGCAGTTGTAATGGAGAGGATCAATCTTAATAGTTGTCATCTCCAAATGAACAGCTGGATTATTGGGAGATCAGCTGTCAAGTGATAAATGTAATCTGTTTTTCTTTGTCTAACTTTATAGCTTTTATTTTAAGAATTTAATGAGAATTATCTACTTTTTCCTTTGTTATTTTTGGCTATGTATATTTTAACAAGTAGTCATCGATTTTTTTAAATTTAGTAGCATATAGTGTGTAATATGTACTGATGATATGGAAGGCAGCATGGTATAATGGGAAAAGCAGTGGACTTGGAATCAGAATACAGAGGTTGAAGCTCTGATTCTAATATTTACTAGTTGTGTAGGTGATTGGCAAATCCATGAACTACTCTGGAACTTAGTTTTTTTCATCTATAAAATGGTGAGGGTGGGGTGAGAGGGGTGACACATGATGGCCTCTCAGATCCTATCCCACTCCAAATCCGTGATCAGATGCACTGCTGCTCTCCTGGTTCTTCGGTCCTTCTCATCTAGATTAACTTGAACTCTCCCTAATATGTGGCACTGTTGTGAGAAAAAGTACTTAAAGTAAGTCCTACAGAAAGGCCGTCAGGACATAAACCTTCACTATAGCTGAAGTGGTCCATTTACCATTCTATTCACACATTTTGCACTTTTCCACCTCCATGCTTTGGCACACATTGGTGCCCCTCTTTAGAAATTCTCTTCCTCCATATCTAACCACATTCCATTTACTTTTTTAGTTCCAGATCACATTCCAGCCTTTGAGGAAACTGTTCCCTGCCCATCCCGTCTGAATATGTTGTCTCTTTCCTCTGATCCCTGAAAATACTTGTTTATATATATATCACCCACTTGGTACTTACCATTTATTAACCTGTACTATTCATTTTTTTCATGTACCCATGTCTTTTCTCAACTAAATTATGATTTCTTAGGGCACCAACCCTCTCATAATCGACAATTTTATTCAACAATTGTTGTTCAATTAAACAGAGACAAATTCAGAGACAATTATGCACAAGGCTTATTCTCACTGGAAGCATTTAGTACACCACCTTGCACATAGGCCCTTGAAAATATAAGATTGATTATTTCTGGAACTGTCAAGATTGTCACAACATTTTCAGAATTTATATGAAGTTCCCCTATGCAATATCCACAACTAAAACTGTCACTGAAAACACAAAGCAAGCCAGAATGGTCTGCAGTGGGGAAAGAAAAAAACCCAAATTGGATCTTTCACTGATTAGTTATGGTATGAAACAAATCATCTCTGGCACATAGGCTTCCTATTTTGTAAACAAACAATAACAATTTTCCCTTGTATTAAATCAGTACTCTGGAGGTATTTTTATATATGTTTTCGGAATAAAATAAGACATTTTAATGACAAAATTGACCGTTCTTGGCTACTTATTGAGAAAGAAAAAAAAAGTCAATTTTTCCACCAACTCCCTTCATCTCTTCCCTCCTATCCCAAACATGGGACTATTTAGCAACCACAAGGCTCCACCCTTTTTTGAAGTGAAACCCAATAATTCAAGCAAAAAATAATTCTGAAGCATTCAATTTAATTTAAATGGTAAAAATTATTTTTTGGGCAGAAAGAAATAACCTGGCAATGGACAAGACTTATTTACTGGTAATGATAGTATATTTACTTTTGTTGGTGTTGCCATATACATATCAATTTTAACATATTATATAAAAAATACAACTTATCGTAGGATTACACTATTTATATCAGAGTTTCAGAACTGACTCAGAGGAAAGAGTATTCTCCTCTGACTCATTAAGGCCACTTCCTGCAACACCCTATATTTTTCTTGGAAGGAAGACCACATAGTTCTTATGATTACTGTTTTATGATGTTACGTGACATCTAGTAGTGCTAGATCCCCTTTGTTCCTATTTTTTTATTAATTCCCTTTAGATTCTAGATCTTTTTACTCCTTAAGTGAATTTTGTAGTTATTCTGTCTAGTTCTATAAAGAATGTTAATTTGATTTAGTAGCACTAAATCTGTAAATTAATTTAGGGAATATACTATATCTTCCCAAATATTTGTCTTCCTTTATTTTTAGAAAGTGTTTTATAATTTTATGTGGCCCGTATGTGTCCTGATAGCTTAACCTCCCATAGTTTATTCATTTTGTACTTTCTTTGAATGGAATTTCTCTATCTCTTTTTCCTTAGTTTTTTTTTTTTAATGATGGCCAATAAAGATGGTGATTTTGGTCGGTTTATTTTTTAAATCTTTCTATTTTACTAAAGCCATTGTTTCTATTATTTTTTATTGAATCCCTGGGGTTCTCTAAATAAATCATCATAATATCTACAAATAGATAAATTTTTGCTCTTTTTGTTTATGATTATTCCTTTTTATTTCTCTTTCTTGTCTAATTGCATTTCCAGCACTAAATCAGACAATAATAGAGATAAACTGTATACCCCTTGCTTTACCCTTGATCTTGTTGGAAAAGCTTTCAGTATTTCTCCAATTCAAATAATTCTATCTTTCTGCTTTAATCTTTTTATTCCTATGTTTTTAGTGTTTTTTTCCAAACAAAACAGGGTTATATTTTGTGAAATGTACAAATTCATAAATAAGAGAGATGCAAACTAAAGTAACCCTAAGTTTTCATCAAACATTTATCAAATCAGCAAATGCAGTTAACCAGTTAAACAGTGAACTTATTAGATTATGAATTCTCATTTCATGACTAAAAAGTATCCCTTTATTTTAAAACTCTTCCAAAGGGATGTTCTTTTTTTTTTTTGAATATTCAGAGACCTGAATTCCCCAAGCTGACCCATCAGGATGCACCTTCTTTCACAATGCTCTCATCTCCTAGAGATGGAGTCAATAAAACATTGCTACCTATTACCATTTACAGGCTCTTTTACCCAGATTTGCAACTCTAGTGGCTCTATCTTCAAATACAAACTCCTCTCTTTTGTTTTTGAAGACATTCATAACCTGACTCCAACCTAACTTTCCAGCCTCAATATACATTATTGATCTTCCCAGGCTAAACTAGCATTCTTACTGTTCCTTGACACCTCATCTCTGATCTCTATGCCTTTGCATCAGCTCTTTCCTCAACCTGAAATTCACTGTCTCTTCACCTCTCTCACAGAAACTCTTACTTCTTTCTTCAAGACTCAGTTCAAGCACATTCCTACATGATACTTTTCTTGATATCCTTAACTGCTAGTGCCCCCTCTTCTTGACCTACCTTGTATTTATTCTGTATATTTTAAATATATACACTTGCCTCTATGAACAGAAAAGTAACCTCATAGAGAGTAGGAATTGTTTCATTGCTGTCTTTTTATCTCCTATGCCTAGCACCACGTCTGGGGCAAAGTAAGTGCTTAATGTGTTTAATGTTTGATTAGAAATATAGACACACATTTCTACCATTGGTAGGACTGTGAACTGGTCTAACTATTCCAGAAAACAACTTGGAATTATGCTAGAAAAGTAACATAATTTTTGACCAGTTATTGGTCATATATTCCATGGGTGTCAAAAACAGAGGGAAAAGTCCAATACAGCCAAAATATCTATCCACTTTTTACAGTAACAAAATAGATACTCATCAATTGAGAAATAGCTGAACTAATTATAGTGTATGAACATAAAGGAATATTATTACCTAGCCAAAAAACAAAAACAACAACACTATGAGAAATTCAAAGAAATCTGGGGAGACTGATACAAATCAAGAAATTGAAGAAAATAGAATTAAAAGAACAACATATTCAATTATCACAGTAATGTAAAGGAAAACAACACCAAAAGACATCAAAATTCAGTTCAATGTACTGACCAATCCTGATTCCAGAAGATAACATGTTGAAACATATTTCTACTTTTCTGGATAGAAAGGCATTAATAACCAAAGTACAGTACGGTGCAATGTTATCTACATAGACAATATTTTGTTTTGTTATGTCTAACCTGTTCTCTTAATTACAAAGCATAGACTCACAGAGTAAGTTCTTGGAAAGTGACAAAGATGAAAAAAAAATATCACACAAGTGTCATTATATTAGAATACTGATCAAAGCAGGCTAATGTCTATTCTAGGATGGTCTATAGTCATATATATTTCTGAAGTTTCCAGAGCTTTAAAAAAATAGAGAAAGGGATTTCTTACTACACTAAATCAAAAGATTAGAAGATCAATAAAATCTACTAAAAATTATGCTATTCACATGAAGCACTATTAAAATTCTTTCAAAAAGTCAACTTTTGGATATTACTATATACTTGCTTTGTATATAATTTATATTTACTGATATTTGTGCAAGTTGTTTATTCCTAATAGAATGTAAACTCTTGGAGGACAGAAACTTTCATTTTTGTTTCTGTATTTGTAGTATCTAACAGTGATTGGAACATAATAGACTCGACGTTTGTGAATGAATGAAAGATATATAATTTTAAAAGTATACGTGTATGTGAGAGACCTCAATCTCATGACAATAAATTAAAAAAAAAAAACTAGTCGCTAAAAGAGGTCCCACAGACTTAGTATACAGTACTATTATTCTAAGTTTTTTTTCATTTTCATGTTCTCTAAATAATCTCTTACTTCTCTCAAAATTAAATTTTGTGAAGTAGGCAAAAATGGAATACAATCAGAAGCACTCAGTAAAATACAAAGATATTCACCCTATTTATTGTTCACCTTGGTCCTATTGACTATGGCAAAGACATGACTGGGTAGTGGTTATGGTATCCTACCTCTGAGAAAATAATTCAGTTTTTGATAATCAAGATTTTATTTCATTGACATTTAATAAGATATTTTAAGTAGTGTTGTTAAAATAACATCCATTCAAATATAATTTATTTTTTATATTCTGTTGATCATTCCTTATTGAAGAGGAATATGTTAGATAAAAATGGTAGTGGAGTAGAAGCATTGTAGAAGAGTAGAAAAAGTGTTAGATTTGGATTCAGATGCTCTGGGTTCCAAGTTTGGCTTTGTCAAAAGAAGGTCTTATATTGTAAAAGCAATAGGGATCCATTGAAATCTCTTGACCATAGTGAGATCTGAGATTTAAGAATTTCTATCTGGCATTCTGCCATTGATGAAATGGAGAAGGGATTGACTACAGCCAAGAAGACCAACCAGGAAGCCATTACAGTAATCCTAGTGGGAGGTGATAAAGGTCTGAATTGAAGTCATTTCTGTATTTGTAGAGAAAAGGGTATGGATGTCATGGTATCAAACTCAAATAGTAATGGGGACTGCTAACCCGAACCTAACGATCCCTGCGGGTTGCCTATTTGACATGTCTGCTGTAGAAATAAGAAGACACAGCAAGTAATCATGGAGAATGAGGAAGAGCTCTTGGAGATTAAGTAATTATATTCATTTTACAGTAAATAATTTACCATAGAGGTCAACATGAGGAATAACTGCTATATGCATTCTTGATTTTTTAAATCTACACAACTGACAGTTTAGGTAGGGGCAAACAAACTGTTAGGTCGATTATTCAAATAAAAACTGCTTCTTTCAGTTTAACCTGGTCCTGACTAGCCAAACCCAGCTGTCCCTATCATCCTTAAAAGATTAAATACTTGCTGATACACAACCTCCCTGTGTCCCATTGTCCCTACCTCCCCACCCAGCCAAAGTTAAAACTACTCTGGACATGTCTCATATCTAAAGGTCCTGATAATGTAAATTGCATATAAGATATGGTATGACTAGAAGGGCACTAGGAAAATTTTACCTTCCCCAAGATATTTTCTTTACCTATGCACTCCCCAGTAATGAACTGCAGTTCAGAATTAAAGATGTAATCCTTTGATTTAAGCATTGAAATCTCTAAGAATTTAGCTGTAAATACTCGAATTAATATTAATATATACCCCTGGGAAAGAGAAAGAAATTAAATCATTACAACCGTCCTGTAATCCAAGTTTCCTCCAGTTAAAGATGAGGAGAATTAAGCCTAGCAAGATGACGTGAATGCACCAGGAACACACAAGTAATAAGGGCCAGAACCAGGGGTGGAACCCAAGTCATCTCACTACAACACCCAGTCCTACACCACCCAATCTTTTTTACAACATAGTGTTTCAATTCAAAATTCCTTAGTAAAAAGCTTCTGAAATTGTGAGAGGAATTCCAAGTCAAACTCAGAATGAAAGCAGCTTTATCCCTCTTTAGAGGTAAAAGCTTCCCCTGTCTACCAAACACATCTAGCTCAGTTGCTACAGCCTGACAGGAATTTCAATCAGCAAATTCCATCAGGGAAAATGATCAAAGAATATGATTGAAACCAAAGAAAGTAAGAAGGAAAAAAGTAAGGACCTCAGGTAAAATAATCACCTTATAATGATTAAATGTTATATCTTTCCACATCTAAACAAAATTTTATTGGGATACGCTGAAATGTGATAAGTGTTTTATAATGCCTAAAGTACTATGTGTCAGAATTACCACCTTTATTATTACTGCAAAAAACATCATGTGAAACATAATTTATTGCTTTATTGTGTCATGCCTTATGCCACAATAAAATGAAAATTATGTAAGTAAAGTCATGCCATTAAAAAATTTGGAAAATAAAGGTTATGTTTCACAACTAAGGATCAGAGAGAAATTCATTTCCAGGCACTATATGATAGGTACAAAGGAAGACATACAAAGAATTTAAAAGTTTTGCACCAATAAAATTAATGCAGTCAGACTTACAAGAAAAGATATGCATTTATAACATCTCTGAAAAAACATGAGCCTATAAGTTATAGAAACAAAAATGTGTATAATTTTTTAAATTCCTTAACAGATTGATCAAAGGATATAAATGCCTTTTAGAAAAGAAATGTGAACTTTAGTTTAAATACGAATTTAGAATTTTGAAATTTTGAAAAAAAAACATCAAAAATCACACTGCTGGTATATTATTCTGTAGCAATCAAATTGAGGGAGATGTTGACATAGAAGAAAAATTCCATGTCAGGGGCTATAAAAGACAGATATGGAACTTTGCTATTGTTGGAGCTGCAAGAGTACAAACATTCTGGAAAACAATTTGAAATTATGTCAGAACATATGCGAAATTGCTCATACCCTTAGACACAGAGATAGCAATTATAATTAGTACTTATAAAACTACGAGATTTGTAAAGAACTTTTCATATATCTCATTTTTTTCTTATAACAGCCATATGAAGTAGATGCTATTATTATCCCCATTTTATAGATCAGGAAACTGAGGCTAAGAGAAAGTAATTGCTTTGCCCAGGATTAAGAAGCTAGTAAGTTATTGAGGTAGGTTTCAAACTCAACTCTTCCTGGCTCCTAATCCAGTATTCTATCCACTGTTAGCATAGATTCTGTTAATAGGACTGTGTCCCAATAAAGTTATTAAAAGTTTCAAAAGACCCTACTTTTCCCCACACCCTCTTCCCTTTACCTCTCCCCTGACCCAGGACACATAAACTCAAGCTGGGGTCCAGGTGGAAAAATCTGTGTCTATTCATATCACTTGGATAAACTAGGAGTCATCAAGTATGAGCCTTCCAATGAAATGGTGAACCAGCAGGCTTTACCATCTGCTCTGCCACTATCCCCTTCAAAACTTCCATCTGACCTGCTGGTACCTCTAAGGACCCTTGGATTTTGCCATCTGCCCAGCATCTGAACTCTTTTATATGTGTTGTTTCCCCAATTAAGTGTGAGTTTCTGAAGATCAGGGATGATCTAATCTTGGAATGTAATAAGTGTTTAATAAATACTTTTTTCACACATTCATTTAGTCGTTCAAGAAAAGATCTATGCATACAAAAAATTTTAATGTGTGATAACAAAAATTTGTGAACAAAATACACGTCCTAAACTGGGAAATAGATAAACAATTTGTAGTAGGCTAATGTAATGAAATATTATTGTGCCATTAGGAATAACAAATATAAATATTTCACTGAAACAACATAAACAAAATTCAGATCACAATAACTCCAACCAATTAAAGTAAAAGCATGCATCCCTGGTTTCTGTTAATGACTACTAGAGTGGAAAATTATATTTACCATCAGAAAAAATAATATTACATGGTTTAACAACTTTTTTTTCAGCAGTGTTACTTGGTAGGACATTTACTTGGGTGTTTGTTGCATATTATCTTTTGTGTCAAAACAAAGTGCATCCCAACTATTCTGGAAAGCAATTTGAATACTAAAGGAAATAAAAAGCTACTAAACTGTCTGTAACCTTTGATTTGGAGATTCAACTGAGAGCCACATTCACCAAAGTGAAAGAAGGTCCCATATACAATAAAACATTCACTGAAATACTTTTTTGTGGCAGCAAAGAATTGAAAACAAAGGTGCTCATCAATTGGGGAATGGCCAAATGAACTGTGGTATAGGAGTTTAATGGAATATTTCTGCACCATAAAAAATGATAAATATGAAGAATCCAGAGAAATACAGGAAAAACAAATATGGGCTCATGAAGAGCAAAGTCAAATACACTCAGGAAAACATCATAAACAAAGACTATAACAATGGGCACGAAGAGAAAAAGAAATCAATCACTATGTAATTATAATGACCAAGATTGTTCCCAAAGAAATAACGATCAATTAAAAAGTTATTGAGAGTAGTGATGGAAAGAGAAACTCCTTGACTTAAAATGCTAATTGTTATGAGTTGAGTCCTTCAACATTTTCAAAGCTTCTTCAATGCCCTAGTCTCATTTGATCTCAAAACCCAAGAGACAGCAGGAACACTGTTTTGTTTTGTTTTTTCTTTTCAGATGAGGAAACTAAGTTTCCAAGACGTTAAGTGGTGTGGCTGAGATTACAAAACGAGTAAGTGTCAACCTGGCTGTTTCATGAACCAGGCCCTCCATCTCAGCTCAGGCATTTTCTCTGGCTTACCCCATTTCTAGAATGCTCTCCTAAAAGGACTACTGACCTCCTTGGCTTTCTTCAAATCCCAACTAAAATCTACTCTTTTACTGGAAGTCTTCCCAACCTCTTTAATATTCTAGTGCCTTCCCTCTTAATTAGTTCCTTTTTACCTAACTATACATGTTTGTATATATTTGTTTGTACATGGGCTCCCCCAGCAGACTTTAAGCTCCTTGAGGTTAGGGACTATCTTTTGCCTCCTTCTGTACCCCCAGCCCTGAGCACAGTGCCAGACACACACCAGGCATTGAATAAATGTTAACTGATTGACTGACTGAATCCAAAACTCTTGAGTCATAGCTCAATACTCATTCTGCCATACCATGTCATCTGACATTAAAACCTATACATACAGAAATGATCAAACCATGCCTTTCTGGAGTAGTATTTTTATAATAATGCCTGTGAAGGAGATATCACATTTGAGAACTGCTTATTAATTAATTAATATTACAACTGCATAAAAGTTCATCAACTTTATGCTGTTTCACACTCCCCTTGAGATTTTTCTTTGTTACTGTAATTCTTAATTACCTGAAGCACCTAGTTGCAAGAGTGGATAGGGTGCTGGGGCTGGAGTCAGGTTTCAGACACTTAACAGTTCTGTGATCGTGGACAAGTCACTTACCTTCTTTTGGTCTGTTTCCACAACTGTAAAATGGGCATAATAACAGCACTTACATCTCAGGGTTGCTGTAAGGATCAAATTAAGTATTTGTAAAGGGCTCAGCACAGTGCCTGGCACATAGTAGGGATCATATAAATGCTTATTGCTTTTCCTCCTCTCTCATTTGACAGAAAGACTGATTTGATTATGAGACTCCCACAATTTCTTCAGTCTTTTCAATCTCAAAAAAGAATACAGGTATTGCAATCCTTTTGGCAAATATAAACAGTCCTTATTTGACTTACAAGGTGTAAGCAGTAGGTCATAAAGGACTGAGAACTGACCTTTATGGTTTGTAAAGTGCTGTGTTCTCATATAATGCCAAAAACAGCTCTGAGAGGTAGGTGCTATTACTAATGCCTTTTTTTTTTAAACAAATGATGAAAATGAGACAAACAGGATAAGTGATTTGCCCACAAATCACAAGTGCAGCTTTTATCCCTCAGCATAGGTAGCAAGGACAAATAGATTTCCCATAGAAATCTATTTTAATTACGTTAAAATCTAACTGTACTCCAAAAAAAAATTTTCTGTGTAATTTAGTTTTATGTTACATAACTCCCCCTTTAAGTAAATATTTCATCCTAAAGGAGTAATGGGAAGAAGAATTATTTTTTTAAGTCTTATTAAAACATAGGGAGACCAGAGACTTTGGTGCCAATAGTAATGTAGGAAAAAGTTTAGCAGTTCCACCCTATATATGGTCTTACGGGAGGCTCCAGGGTAATTAGTAGAGTTTCAAGCTAACAGCCAGGTACAATAAGGGAGCTGAAAGACCTTTCCTTACCCCAACTCTAAGAGCAGGCACATCTTAGGGAGATACAGTTGAAAACAAAGCAAAGCAGTTTGGAAAATAGATTTGGCCTAAGGGTTTTTTCCTAGTTGAATGGGTGAGACTAAGATATGACTCACAAGAGAACAGGAATAGTCCTGAGGTTATGGGCTAGTCCTACAAAGCAAACACAAACAACTATGCCCCTACCACTGCAGAGAAGACTCCACGTGAGCTAAAACTCAGTGGACAGCCAAGAGATGCCTGTAGAAGAAGACAATCAGCGACTGAAAACCAAGAGCTAGCAGAGGAAAGGGGAGAAAAGTCATCAGACCATATAATAGTTCCTACCTCATAGCCTACAAAAGAAAGCAGTCCAGGAAATGGCACCATGAGAGCAGATGACATCATAATAATGCCTAATGTGTCAATAGTGCTTTTAGGTTTGTAAAGTCATTATCTCAGCTGATGTTTACAACAGCCCTTTGAAGTAAGTGGTATCATTAGCCCCAGTTTAGAGAAGAGGAAAGAGAAGCTCAGAAAGACTAAATGACTTGCCCAAAGTCACACAAATAGTAAATTTCTTTTGCTTTTTTATTTTGGAGGGGAGAATGCAGGGCAATTGGGGTTAAGTGATTTGGCCAAGGTCACATGGCTAGTAAGTGTTAAGTGTCTGAGGCCAGATTTGAATTCAGGTCCTCCTGACTCAAGGGCCAGTCCTCTGTTCACTGCACCACCTACTCACCCCAAATAGTAAATTTCTAAGACAGGATTCAGACCTTGGTCTTCCTGACTCCCACTTAAGGACTTCCTCCATGTACCACATAGTATACTTTAGGGGCAGCTTTGGAAGTAGAGACGGAATCCAGGTAGCACAGAGTCCTATGTCCATGAGATATTCTGGCCACATGTGTTCCCTCCCTCACAAGTGTTAACCTAACTATTCATAATCCCTATTAGGTTTCTTCTATTGTCATACAAACGTGTTAGTAGGAAAACTCAAAATCAGCTATCAAGCATGGTTTTACAAAACATGTTTCAAGTGATAGATTACTATTTCTGAGAATGTCTAAAAGGTCTGGATATAACATGGAAGACATCTTAAAGTTCTTCTACTGGATACTGTTATGAGCTTAATCCTCCTAAACTGGAAAAGCTTAAAACAAACAACAAAAAAAGAATATCCACTTCAACAATATTTGACTAGGTGGCTCAGTGAACAGAACATCATATCTGGAGTCAGGTACACAAGTTCTAATCCAGCCTCAGACACTTAAACTTGTTTTGTGATGCTGGACAAGTCACTTAAGCTGTCTGCCTCAGTTTCCTCATTGCACCTGTTCCCCAGAATTCTTCAAAGAAGAAAATGAGATATTTGTAAAGTACTTTGCAAACTTTAAAGCATCATATAAATGCCAGGTATTATAACTGGTTTGCTATAAATGCCAGTTATTATAACTGGTTTTGATGCTAGATTTCCAATCTTTCATAATAATAAATTTATAGGATGGCTAGGTGGCACAGTGAATAGAGCACCAGCCCTTGAGTCAGGAGTA
The DNA here is from genome assembly GCA_011680675.1 of Gymnobelideus leadbeateri. Lineage (NCBI taxonomy): Eukaryota > Metazoa > Chordata > Mammalia > Diprotodontia > Petauridae > Gymnobelideus > Gymnobelideus leadbeateri. The sequence continues at coordinate 488,133 of WOXC01005023.1, forward strand.
CCTGAGTTCAAATCCAGCCTCAGACACTTAACACTTACTAGCTGTGTGACCTCAGGCAAGTCACTTAACCCCAATTGTCCTTCCTTCCTCCCTCCAAAAAAAAAAGCAAAAACAAAAATTATATTTGCACATTTAATTTACAGATTTCCAAAGGTATTTTTTAAATTTTTCACGCAAATAGTAGATTTACCCTCTCCTTTTCTTGTTTTTTTTTATTTCAAGTTTGTTTATTTGTAGGCTTTTTACTTTTTTTAATTTTTATTTATTTTTTTTATATTGTAAAAGACTGGTTATATTTCCCTTCCACCCATCCCACCCCCCCGCCTGGTCCATTCCCTACTTTGATCCTGTCCCTCTTCAAAAGTGGGTACTTCCAACCTCCCCTCCCCTTAGAATGTCCTCCCCTCCATCATCCCCCTTCTCATCCCCCTTCCCCCTAATCTCCTGCAGGAGGAGATATCCCATTTAGTATGCTTGTGATTCTCTCCCTGAGCCAAATTCAATGAGAATAAGGTTTTGCCTTTTTGCCTTCCTGTTCTTCCCCTCCCCTGCAACTACTTCCCCTTGCCTCTTCTACATGAGATAGTTTACCCTACCCTGTCTCTCCCCATCTCCTCTTGTCACTTTCCTCTATCTCCTCTTAACTTCACCTCTTAAGTATCATCCCTTCCCAACTAATTCAACCTGTGCCCTCTATCCATGTATACCTGTAAACATATATACACACATTCACATATGTATTCATACGCCCATATGCCCTTCTTCAGTTATTTTCATAATGAGAAAGGTTTCATCAGACATAGCTATTGTTTCTCCATGTAGGAATGTAAATAATCCAACTTTGATAAGTTCCTTTTGATTTCTTTTCCTTGATTACCTTCTCAGACATCTCTTGCTTCTTGTGTCTGGATGTCAAATTTTCTATTCAACTCTGGTTTTTTCATCAAGAATGCTTGAAAGTCCTCTATTCCACTGAATGACCATATTTTCCCCTGAAACAAGATACTCAGTTTTGCTGGGTAGGTGACCCTTGGCTTCAATCCCAGCTCTTTTGCCCTTTGGAATATCATATTCCATGCCCTTCGATCCCTCAGTGTAGAAGCTGCCAGGTCCTGTGCTATTTTGATTGTGTTTCCACAACATTGAAATTGTTTCTTCCTGGCTGCTTGTAGTATTTTCTCCTTGATCTGGGATTCTGGGACCTGGCTATAATATTCCTAGGATTTTTCTTTTCTTAAGACAAAATCTCTTAACTTCTTTAAGGGAAAAGTAGTTACATGGAAAGTCAATTTTTAACAGAAAAAATTTAACTAGGTAATTTTTAACTTGAAAATCACACACCTCTAATGCACTCAGGAACTGTTTCAGGGAATGACTGCTGATACTCAGAGGGTAACCACACAAAAACATGTGCACACACATTTGGTATGTTTATTAAATATACATTTATACTATGAGGGCAGTTTGTGGCACATTGGGCCCGAAGTCAGGAAGATTCATCTTCCTGATTTCAAATTTGACCTCAGACACTTATTATCTGTGTGACCCTTGGCAAGTCACTTAACCCTATTTGCTTCATTTTCCTCATCAGTAAAATAAACTGGAGAAGGAAACAGCAAACCACTCCAGTATCTTTACAAAAAAAAAAATGGAGGGGGAACCCCAGAACACCAGCAATTGTGGTGATTCCAGAATTATCAGCACAGATATGCCTAGGACAAAATGAGAGGTTAGTGCCCTATGGACTTTGGGACCAGTATTTGGGGAACACGTGGCTTCCTCCCCTGGGGGCAAAAAGCTGCTGAAGAAACAGATGCACAGAAACCATTTTGCAGCGTCAGTAGTGGCTCTAGCTCCTGGTCTGCGAACTGTAGGAAGATCCAGCAACCAGTCTGGGGGTTAATCACTCTTGCTTTAAACTGCCTGGATCTGGATTGTGGTCTGGAGGGGGAAGTTTGGGGTGGGTATCCAACTTGCCAGAGTGGATGGAGGCTTTACAGAGGCCACCCAACTGGCGGAAGTTGTGAAGACCCCACGTTTGGGTGGAAGCTCCCCTGTCTGGTGGCAGAGTCCTACTGTGGCAACAAGCCCCAAAATCAAGTAATTAAGTGGCAATATGCCTAGGCAAACAAAACAAAATAAACAGAAAAGTTCAACACTGGACTCCTATTTTAGGGGCAAAGAGGCTCAAAGCATGGAGGAGGACTGTGAGATCAGAACTCCTGCACCAAAAGCCCCAAATAAAAATACAAGCTGGCTACAGGCCATAGAGGACCTTAAGAAGCAGATAAGAGAAGTGGGAGAAAATTTGGGAAGAGAAATGAAAAAGATGCAAGAAAAGTATGAAATGACAGTCAACAGCCTGACTGAGGAAAATAACACCTTAAAAAATAGACTAACTCAAATGGCAAAAGAGGCTCAGAAAGGCAATGAGGAGAAGAATGCCTTAAAAAGTCGAATTTGCCAGATGGAAAAAGAATCTCAAAAGCTCACTGAGGAGATTCATTCCTTCAGAGTTAGACTGGGGCAAATGGAAGCTAGTGACTTTATGAGAAATCAAGATACTATTAAACAGATCCAAAAAAATGAAATAATAGAAGGCAATGTGAAATATCTCATGGGAAAAACCACTGACCTGGAAAATAGATCCAGGAGAGATAATTTAAAAATTATTGGACTACCTGAAAGCCATGATCAAAGAAAGAACCTAGAAATCATCCTTAAAGAAATTCTCAAGGAAAATTGCCCTGATGTTTTAGACCCAGAGGGCAAAATAGAGGCTGAAAGAATCCACAGATCACCTCCTGAAAAAGATCCCCAAAAGAAAACTCCCAGGAATATTATAGCCAGGTTCCAGAATCCCCAGATCAAGGAGAAAATACTCCAAGCAGCCAGGAAGAAACAATTTCAATATTGTGGAAACACAAACAGAATAGCCCAGGACCTGGCAGCTTCTACACTGAGGGAAAGAAGGGCATGGAATATGATATTCCAAAGGGCAAAAGAGCTGGGATTGAAGCCAAGGGTCACCTACCCAGCAAAACTGAGTATCTTGTTTCAGGGGAAAATATGGTCATTCAATGGAGCAGAGGACTTTTAAGCATTCTTGATGAAAAAACCAGAGTTGAATAGAAAATTTGACATTCAGACACAAGAAGCAAGAGATGCTTGAGAAGGTAATCAAGGAAAAGAAATCAAAAGGAACTTATCAAAGTTGGACTATTTACAGTCCTACATGGAAAAACAATAACTATGTTTGATGAAACCTTTCTCATTATGAAAATAATTGAAGAAGGGTACATGGCATATGTTCACAGGTATACATGGATAGAGGGCACAGGTTGAATTTGATGGGAAGGGATGATTATTATTATTTTTTTTTTGGAGGGCAATTGGGGTTGGGTGACTTGCCCAGGTTCACATGGCTGGGTTTTTGTTTGTGTGTTGGGTGTCTGGGGCCAGATCCGAGCTCGGGTCCTTCTGGCTCCGGGGCTGGCTCTCTGCTCACTGCGCCACCTAGCCGCCCCAAGGAAGGGATGATTCTTAAGGGGTGAAGTCAAGAGGTGAGAGAGGAAAGTGGCAAGAGGAGATGGAGAGAGACAGGGTAGGGCAAACTATCTCATGTAGAAGAGGCAAGGGGAAGTAGTTGCAGGGGAGGGGAAGAACAGGAAGGCAAAAAGGCAAAAGCATATTCTCATTGAAGTTGGTTCAAGGAGAGAATCACATACATACTAAATGGAATATCTTACCCTCACTCACTCTCCTGAGTAGAGGAAAGGGGGATGAGAGGGGGAAGGATGGAGGGGAGGGCATTCTGGGGGGAGGGGAGATTAGAAGTACCCACTATCAAAGAGGGACAGGATCAAAGTAGGGAACGGACCAGGTGGGAGGTGAGACGGGTGGGAGGGAAATATAAGCAGTCTTCTACAATATATCTACTATGGTAATGTTTTGCATAGCTATACATGTACAACACATACTGAATTTCTTATCTTCTCAGAGGGAGTGGGTGACAAGGGAGGAAGGGAATGGATCTGAAAATCAAAGTTTTAAAATTAAATGTTTCATAAGATGTCCAGGCAGTGGGGCTCAGAGATTCACCTTGCCCTAATGGCAAAGTCGAAGGGGGTATGGGAGAAGATATGGGAGAGAGCAGATTGGATGAGGGGATATCTAGTGGGACTGCTATTCTGGGGTGGTGGGTAGGGAAAAAATGGGGGGAAAATGTAACTCATAATCTGGTGGAAATGAATGATGTAAACCAGAAGTTAATAAAGCATTTGTTTAATTTAAAAAAAAATGGAACTCGAAATATTTAACAAAATTATAATAGAATATAGATAATGTTAATATGTGGCTTTTCTTAGAACTCAATTTTTTTTAAAGAATGAATGTTAAAATTGGATTTTAGGTGTAATTGGAAAAAATAAAATATACAATGTTTTTAAAAAAAAAGAAAAGAAAATAGGATTGAACCCTAAGTTATAATGCTAACTCATATCTCCTTCAAAACCTAGCATAGCACCTAAAAAATCACTAAACACTTAATGAAAATTTTTAATTAAAATCAAATAATTTCTCTGAAAAAAAATGGAGGGGAGGGAGGAGAGTGACAAAGAACTGAACACAACTGAAAGATAACTAATGACAACAACATCATGTTTATAAATGAGAAAGAGAGAGAGAAAGAGAGACAGACAGACAGACAGACAGACAAAGAGAGACAGGGAAATGGCAAATGACTCCTGTATCTTTGCCAAGAAAACCCCAAATGGAGGGTCACAAAGAATTAGACATGACTGAAATAACTGAACAACAAGTACAACTGACTGGATATTTTGGAGCCTGGAAGTAGAAAACGGGGTTTGTAAAATGTGGTAAATCACAGATACCTAGAGTCTGCTACCTCAGAAGTTAAGACAGATGGTTTGCTTGACCTCAGGAGTTCTGAGTTACAGGGTACTAAGTCAGTCAGTCAGTCGGGTGTCCACACCAATTTTGGCATCAAAATGGTAAGCCACCAAAAGCAGGCAGCTTCTAGGCTGCATAAAGAGGAGCAAATTTTACCTAGTTACCAATGGAACAGTGCAAAGTTTTCATGTCGAACAATAGGGTTATCAGGCTGAGGAGTAGCTTCTGTACTTTTAGCATGGGTAAAAAAGGAAGACCCAGGCTATTTCTGCCTGCCCACTCCCGCAAAGGCATAGATAACTCATATTTTTAATCTGGGTGACTTGAAAGATGGCAATATTCTCATGAGAAATAGGGGAATTCAAAAGAGAAGCAAGTTTAAGGGGAATTCAATTCAATAACACTCTATTGTATTCCTATTTTATGGCACTTGGAGTTTTATTTAAAGTGTGAGGTATTCATAAGCAATCCAGGTAGAGAGAGCAAGAAAACAACTGGAGAAGCAGGACTGAAGTACAAGAGAGATATTTGCGGGGGGTTATCTACCTAAAGATGATTCATGAACCCAGAGGATCTGCTGAGATCAACAAAACAGAAAGAAGATGCAAGAGACCCTGGGGAGACACTCATGCCCCCGAGGCGTAAGATAATGATCAAGAAAGGTAAACTGAGGGGCGGGTAGGTGGCTAGAGCGCCCGGCCCTGGAATCAGAAGGACCTGAGTTCGGAGCCGGCCGACACTTAATCCATACAAACAGAAACCTAGCCGTGTAACCTTGGGCAAGTCACTTAACCCCAATTGCCCTAAAGGGGCGGCTAGGTGGCACAGTGAGTAAGAGCGACGGCCTCGGAGTTTGGATGACCCGAGATCAGATCCGGCCTCAGAAAATGAGCACCCACGCATAAATAATGACTAGCCGTGTAACCTTGAGCAAGTTACTTAACCCCAATTGCTTTAAAAAAAAAAAAAAAAAAGAAAGGTAAACTGAGGAAGAACACTTAGAGAAGTATGTAAATGAAGTAACACCATCAAGGTGAAGAGATAACAGGATATCCAAGAGAGGAAAGAGGTCAGAGGTAGCAAATGCTGCCAGGAAGAACTATGAGAAAAGGCCGGTAGTTAAAGGGATCAACTGTAATGTTGAAAAGTGCTTCAGTGGAGTGGAGATACAAGATGGATTACAAAAGTTTTATTTTTTTTTAATTAATGGGGAGAAAGTGGGGGTGGAGATTTTACACATGTCTTCCTAGGAGATTACAGCTATGAAAAGGAGACATACAGCAACAGATTGAAAGAAATATCAGGGTGAAGTGAAGGACTTTTTTTAAAGGATAGGTGAGATATGAGCCCATTAGAGAGATGGAGTTAGTATACAGGAGATGGAAGGAAGAGAACTTGTCTGTATTTGGTAGGTGGGCTTGGAGAATCTGTATAACCAAAAAGTCCATAACCCAACACACAATCTGATGATAAGTCTTTATGAGTTAGCTCTACAGTCCCTGGATGACAGCAATATTGTCCATCACTGAGCCTTTATTTGAAGTCTTTTCCGCTGAGTGGGAAATGCCAGCATGAGTCTAATAATTAGAGTCTACCTTGGAGTCTGGAAGATTTAGGTAGAAGTTCCATCTCTGAGGTAGATTAGTTGTATAACCCTGGACAAATCACTTAATCTCTCAGAGATCTGGATAGCTCTAAAGTATGTAAGTTATAGAGTTATGCTGATGCATATGAAGTCGAGGGAGTTGTTTACTCAGGGCTCTCTACAGCATTGAAATCACAGCTCTGGATGGGTTGAAGGATGTAGAGGATAGAGAAACTGACAAAGCTAAGATTGACCTCTGAGATCCCTGGGCCACTTTCACTTCATAATATAGCATAATAACAAGGCTATAGTGAAGGTGCAAATTATAACATTTTATATAAATATAGGATATTCTCCCATGCCCCCCATATAGAAACTGAGGACAGCTGAGGTTAAGTGATTTGCTCAGGGTCACACAGCTAGCAAGTGTCTAAGGCTGCCTTCGAACTCAGGTCTTCCTCACTTCAAGCCTGGCACTGTATTTCCTGCACTGGGTTACCTCACTGCACTGTCATTCTTTGGGCCTCCATATTTGAAAGTTTGTTTCCCCCCCACCCCCTTTTGGAATGAGTCCCATTTATTCCCTTGATCTTCCCAAACTATGAATACACTGCTGCAGGTTGGGACATTGCAGCAGTTATTAAAGGAAACAATCCTTATGGGGAAGGGGCCTCCACCATCCAGCCAATACCAATGACTAACCAACTGCCAAATATAAGCTAAAGGACCCTTAAAACGCCACTACCACCAGCACTCTGCACTTGTCCCAGACTTGTCCCTGCTTCTAGTCTGGGCTCTGCATCCACAGTCCAAGGAAGCAATTCTTAGGGAGATAAACCAAGCAACTTTCTCTGCAAGCACTGCAGACCCTTCTTCCTCAGCAGCAAAATCCTCAGCACTGTCAGATGGTTCCACACCAGAAGCTGATATGGTTTAATCACTGCGTTACTGTTTGCTTTGCCAGACACCCAAAGGAGCAAAGGGCCTCTCCATAAGACCTGAAGCTAAAATTTCCTTTGTGTTGTCTCCCCCTCTTAGCTCCTTGAGAGCAGGGGATGTCTTCCTTTTCTACTTGTATCGTATCTCCAACACTGTCTTGGCACAGCACTGTGCAGACAGGGCTGAGTAAATGCCTCCTCTTCATTCATTCATAATATCTCACTTGCTATTTGTGGAGCTTGCCGCTCTGTAAAGCATTGTCTGCTGAAAGACAGTGATCAAAAAGAGCTGCCCTTTTTCTAACTCCTGATTTCCACTGTTGACTTTCCCTCAGTCTACCTCTTTGTGACAAATACTGCCTGAAACTGTTCTCTGACCTATCCTTGGCTCTTCTGTTCTCACGACTTTATCTACAGCCATCCCTTCCATATCACAACTTTCCCCGTCATGGTTTCAACATATCACAGGTCAGCAAAAGAAGTTAAATGGGGAAACCTTTGCAGAAGCTGCAGATGACATGTGAAGGCCAGGAGATGACACAGAAAAAGTGTGGAAACTCAGAAATGCATGAAACATATATATAGTATTTTTACTCGACACTGACCTACATATAGTCTATGACCAAATATTTCACTCAAATTTTATAGTAAATAGGCACTTATTGTAGCACTGTAAATAAAAGAAAAAAAATTCAAGCCTCTCCGCTATGAAAGGAGGGTCAAAATATTTTATAGAAATTTTCCTGATCGAGTGGGAGCCATGCTCCTAACCCCCACAATGTGGACAGAATAACTGTACTACATTCTAGCTTGCCAAGTTGTAGTTTTCTATAGATCTGACTGACTCAATTCTTCATACATGTCTAAATTAGCATAACTATATCTCAGTGGACTCCCTTCAATCCTGATGATTTGGCTCTTGTCCAAGACCCTAGAGGCCTTCTATCCAATGTAGATTATGATGATGGAACTGTACAAGAATATAAGAGAAATTTAAGTCTTAAAGACAGAGTCAGCTAAGTGATGCAGTGGATAGAGTATTGACCCTGGAGTGAGGAATATTCATCTTCCTGAGTTTAAAACTGGCCTCAGACATTTACTAGCTGTGTGATCCTGTCATTTAACCCTGTTTGCTTCAGTTTCTCAACTGTAAAATGAGCTGGAGAAAGAAATGGCAAAATACTCCAGTCTCTTTGCCAACCCCCCCTCCCCAAAGGTGTCCTGACAATTCAGCCATGACTGAAAAACAACTGAACTGAACTGAAGTCTTAAAGTCATGTAGAAGAGCACATTCCAACTATTTTACAAAAGGTTTTATGGTTCTTCTTCTTGGTTCTATGACTTGTTGCATACTCACACAAGAGCAATCCTCATAAAATATTCCCTAAAGTCACGACAAATGCCTTCTGATATTCAATTCCATTCGACAACCACTGTGCCAGACACCATTCCCATGTAAATGTTTATATACCTGAGTAGTGCCTTAGCACACACACTGCCTTCCACATTATAAGCACTCAAATATTTGTTGAGTCAAAAAGATTCCTGGAAAATGGTTTTATTTCCTCCTTCCTGGCCACCATTCTCCCTTACAATTACATTTCTCTAGTTGACTGACTGACTCATGTCTCAAATCTTCCCTGTATTTTTTACATAGTTAACATAAAATGCAATGTCTCTTTATAATGATGTCACTTCTGATTTCAGACTTTGACCCCACCCCACTCAGCAGTTCTGCTGGTTACTACAGCAGCTAGACTGATGGCAACATAACCACTAAATAAACAGCTCCATGCTGAAAATAGGAAACAGCTCCTCTAAGGTGTCTGCACTTAATCTTCAAGTTGAATAATCAGAAATTAACATAAGTTTTTGCCAATAGCAATCCAGGCCAATCCAATAGCAATCCAGGCCAATCCAACAAGCAAATATTTCAAGAATAACAACTCTTATTTATAGAGTGTTTTTACCAAATGCTTTCCTCAAGGTCCTTAACCCACAAGTTTAATCCATAAGTAGGAAATGTATTATTATTTAACATAGTAATATGTTATTCTCATTTTTACAAATAATAAAACTAAGTTTTAAAGATGTTCGATGTTAGAAAATTATCAAAGGTCAAGTAGCCAATAAATATCAGAACAAGGTTCCAAAGTCAGTTATCTCCCAATGCCAAGTTGAAAACTCTTTCTATGATACCAAGTACAATGAAGGTTGCAGAGTATTCAGCAGTGAGATTTCCAACCACTTGTTTTGTTTGTATCTGCTAAAACATATTTGCTGACGTGACAAAATGGTCTTGGGCAAATGACTGCTACAATGAAGTATTTTCATAGTCTACTAGTTTTACATGAATCTAGTTAATTACAAAAAACATATATTCTTGTCCTCCATATAACTAAGAAATATTTTGTCCCTGTTATTCTTGCATACCATAGATAAGCTACTAATTGCCTAGGGTAATAACTACAGTTATGATTTTTTAAATGTTTTTATTTGCTACAAAGTGCTTTTTATTCTGAACAAAATGTTAGTCTGATTCCCAGACTTCCTGGCTTTGCAAAAGAAAGACAGAAAAAGGGGAGGACTCAACTCTTATATTGCTTAATTATGCCTTTAGATCTGGAACCATACAAACCAGAAGACTGAATGAAGTGCTGCCATTCACTTGGTCTCTGAGACAGAGGGCTAGGGTTAGAGTAGGTCTCATATATTCTACATTCATCCCTTTATACCCAAAGATACAATCTGATGGGAGTGAGTAAAAGCCTTAGAGTTGCTCTAATTTGTAAAAACAAAAGCAAAAAAACAATATATGCCAAAAGAGATGTCCCCCCTTTAGAAAAGGCAATTGTGTTACTATAATTAACTTTAAAATATATTTTAAATGAATACATAAAGGTAACTAGTTTCTTATATAATACTTTTTGTAAAGTTTACTTTTTGTTTGCTTATAATTATTTTCTGAAGATTATAATGAAAGAGAAAAAATTAAATTCTTATCTATCCTTTCTTCTTTATTCCCATTGTTACCATTTTAATAAAGGTTTTCAATATGACCCTCCTGGGCTACAGTAATAGTGCCCTAAAAGGTCTTCCTGCTTCTACACTTTCCCCATCTCCAATTCACATTTGTAAAGAACTTTCAGATTTTATCATGTTTTTTCTCCTAACAGCCCTCTGAGGCTGGTAATATAAGTATTATTGTCCCCATTTGTTTTTCTTTTTGGAGAGGGGAAGGCAGGGCAATTGGGGTTAAGTGACTTACCCAAGGTCACACGACTAGTTTTTGTGTTAAGGTCAGATTTGAACTCAGGTCCTCCTGACTCCAGGGCTGGTGCTCAAGATACTCCTAAACCTGGCATCAGCCCACCTGCCCAGCATTACCCCATACTTCCTTGCATACTTTGCTTCTGCTTTCCCTGAAGACATGCTACCCCTGGGATGTGCCCTGAATTTGTATCTTGGTTCATTTTTGTTGGGTTTCCTTCATCTGCATTAAGAATTAAAACATGTATGTGAAAAAGGTGTATGAGAGCTCAAAAAATTGTAAGAACTTTTCCACTTCAGTCCTACTCAGAGTCACTAACAAAAGTTCAAACTCTTTAGCTTCTCAATCAGGAGCCTCTCTAATTTGACACAACTTTACTTTTCTAGCCTATCTCAGTCCCCTATGCCATGGTTACACTGAACTCTTCTCCATATCCCATCCTGTGATTTTCCACCTCCTTTCCTTATGAGTTTGCTATGCTTGGAATGCTATCCATCTTCCCCGGCCCTCTTCTGCTGAAATCCTACCAATCTTTTAAAGACCAGTAAAAGTTCTACCTCTTCTTTGAAGCTTTCTCTGATTCAGCATGGCATAGTCATAGTACTTAACCTTTTTTGTGCCATCAATCTCCTTGGGAATTTGATGAAGCCTATGAGCCCTTTCTCAGAATGTTTTTAGATAATTGAAGGAAATACATTTCTGTTAGAGGTAAGTGAAAAGATATATACACACACACACACACACACACACACACACACACACATTTCCATTTGGGTGGGTGCTGGGGGAAAGATTATGAATTCAGTTCTAGATGATCTGAATTGAGATTATTATGAGATAATCAATACTGAATGTCAAATAGGCTGTTGGTGACATGGGTTCATAACTGAGGAGTAAGACTAGGAATAGATATATAAATGTGTCAGTCATCTGCATGAATATGATCATTAAATCCATGGAAGGGATAAAATCACCAAGTGAAAGAATGTATAGAAAGAAGAGGATCCAGTACAGAGACTTGAGGTCTACCTACAGTTAGGATCATTGATGATGATCCAGAGAAGGAGACTGAGAAGGTGTTGTCAGACAAGTAGGAAGAAAACCAGGAAAGCAATCACAAAACCCCAGAGAGGACAGAGTATTGGAAATGAAGAAGAGTGATAAGCAGTGTTGGAGGATGTAGTGAAATCAAGATCAAATGAGAAAAGGTCATCAGACCTGGTGATTAGGAGATCATTGGAAACTTTGGAGAAAACTATTTTAGTCAAGTCAACAAGCATTTATTAAATAGTTTGTTATGTGCTAGGCACTATAATAAGCATTAAGAATACAAAATAAAGCAAATACAATCCCTGGCCTCAAGGAGTTTACATTTTGATTGGGGATAGGAGACAACCTACAAACAATTAGACACACATGAAATATATCCAGTGTAAATGAGAGGTAATTTCAGAGGAAAGATACTAACAGTAGCAAAGGTGCGATTTGAACTGGGTTACTGAAAGAAAGCAGAGCATTGATATGAGGAGAAAGAGCACTCAAGGCATGGAGAATAACAAGTGAAGAAAAGATATAATCTAGAGAAATTTTTTCAAGTGTCATATGGTAGGAATAGTAAGAAGGCTAGTGTCATTGGATCTTAGAGTACATGGAGGGGAGTAAAGTATAAGAAGACTGAAGGGATAGGAAGGGGCTAGGCTGTAAAGGGATTTTAAAAGCTAATCAAAGGAACTTATAAATAGAATTTTTATTTTATTATTTATTATTCTAATGTTATCACTTATTTATTATATAAATATAATTTATAAATATAATGTAATCTTGGGGTAATATGGAGCCACTAGAGTTTATTGAGTAGGGGGTGAGGTTGAAGCTGAACTGTAATAATTCAACCTTTTCCTTCTATCATTAATTATCAGAATTGAAAATCTTGGATTTCATTCAAGATATGAGATTGTAAGCCATACTGAAAAAAGATGAGACATAATTGAGAACAAAAGTTGTGACGATGCATATAGATTTTTCCTAGACATTTGGTTGAGAGAAAGGGATAAATAATTTTTGTTTAAGGAAGAGGGAGACTCGGATATGTTTGGAGGCATCAGGGAAGGAACCAGGAGATAGGAAGAAATTAAAGATCAGAGAGAAGAGAGGGCATGATGTGAGGGTCAGTTTGCTAAAGAATATTGGAGGGGATGAAAAGGGCCACTTTGTCATCAAAAAACAGTATAAAAGAATAGAACTGAAAGAGAGATGATGTTCAGGGTTATAAGATATAGTTAGGGGAAAGGGAAAGATTATGGAGAATGGATTCTACTTCCCTTATAAAGTATGAAATAAAGTCCTCCCTCAACTGAAGGGGGTAAAGACAGGTGTAATATGAGATGTTTAAGGAGAGAAGAGAATGCTTCAAACAGCTTTTGTAGGGAGTAGGACAAAAAATAAGTTCCAAAGGAATGAATGGACTGCCTTGCTGAAGTGACGGCTCAATTGAAATTAGATATCATAAATTTGTTTTGAGTCATGTCACTTTCTTCAGTTCCATTCAATAAAACTCAAGGAGAAAGAAAGGAAGTGAATAATGGAAATAATCTGAGACTGGGGGCTTGGGAAGGCAGGGAAAGAAAAAAGATTGAGCACAGGGGACGGGATTAATAATAGAAGACATGGGCAGCTAGGTGGCACAGTGAGTAGAGCGTCGGCCCTGGAGTCAGAAGGACCTGAGTTCGGATCTGGCCTCAGACACTTAACGCACACACAAACAAAAACCTAGCCATGTGACCTTGGGCAAGTTACTTAACCCCAATTGCCCTCCAAAAAGCAAAAAAAAAAAAAAATAATAATAATAATAGAAGACATGATAGAACTGAGCTCAGTAACTACAGGTTTGAGAATGGGAAGGAAGGCACATGAAAGCAGTGAAAGAACATGGTCTGGGAAAGTACTAAAGGATTTAGATAAATATGGGAAGACTTGCAGAAATTGATGAAGAAACAAAATAATCATATGAGAAATTATGTAAATTAAAATTATACTAAAAGATGACAGAATTCAAATTACACAAGATGTATTATGGGATATAGAGAAACAATGGCATAGCACATTTTCTTCCTCCATGTAGGAAAGTGTTGATTTAGGGTATGGATTATTGCCTATGCTGTCAGATTCAGTTCCTATATCCCTTTATTTCACTTAAATAGTTTCCTTGGCTATAAGAGAGGGTTCCACAGGAGGACAGAGAAGGCAGAGCAGGTAAGTATTGGAAAATGGTATAAAAACAGAAAGCAATAATAAGATTTTTTAATGTTCAGGATCCAGGGGGCACAAAAAGCCCAAGCTTTATCAATTTTGCCTTTGTCAATGATTTTCAGTATAGAAAACCAAGGTTTCCTATATTTATATATTCATTAAAAACTGATGTTACAAAAAACATGAAATCAGTTTCTACGAAAATTGTTAATTTACTCATAAATCTGAAAAATATAAATTTTATTTATTTGGGTTTTTTTTTTACAGATTTCTACCATTTTCAGTGGTTGTATGTTTCCCCTCCCTTCCAAAATCATACTACTTTGTGAAATACAACTTTCTTCAGAGGAACTCAAAGTATTAAACAAGTGAACTTTTTTCTCCAATAGTGTTTCTATTTTCTTTATTTGGTGTATAGAATAATATCTTTGTCTTAATATTTCTGCCACTTCTCTTCCCAAGATACTGTGGACCTCAGAAATAGAATAGACCTGACACCATACAGAACAAGAAAATGTAACATAGTATGGCACCCAATGTTATAAAGATAAGCATTCAATTCAACAGACATTTATTAAAGCCTACCATGTGCAGAGCATACAGGTTCATGGAAAACAAAGCCTGTTTTAGATAGACTGACAGACAGATAAATATATACATACACATACACAATTCAGTAATGATTGAGGATAAAAAATGCTGGATTTAGAGTCAGAAAAGATGTAGATTTGAATCCTACATCTGACACTAATAATACTACCATGTGCAGGTCATTTAATCTTTCTACAATTTGAATTCCTCATTGAGGAATATGATAACAATACTCACTGGAGGGCCTGGAATTAATTAGATAACGTATGTGGTATCCTTTGATATGTTATCAGAAAATGCATTAGTGATAAGGATAATGTAATAGAGAAGTTATTTGGTTGGCAATTGATTACATTTTTAATATACATAATTTTCACTCACAATAATTCAGTCCAAATCAAATTTATTTTTGAATGATATCTGAGCTCCTAAAAACAAAATTCACTTAAAACATTTAGAAAAATTTATGTGAGCAGAAATGAAACCAGTAAAACACAATTGTCTTTTAATTCAGTAGCAACTGAAGTCAAAAGACATACATTTTCAATAGGTTTTGTATACTATTATCAAGATGATATAATTTCATCAGACAACCTAGTGTATTATCTCTATAAAAATTACGTAGTGTTTCCAATACCAAACGGCTATGAAAAAATAAACTGACTCTAGAATAAAATGGACCTTTTATTAATATTCTTAAATGCCTCAGACAAATATCAACATACCATAAAATAAATCATTTCAAAATATAAAGTGGTATATATTTTATATAGCCTTTTCTCTGGAACTTCAAACATTTCAATCACTCTCATTTAATATCCAAATGTCTGGTCTTTCTAGCCCTTTAAAATCTAAGACAGATTCAGGATTTACATTTTATACTTACCTTGGTGGATTAGCAATGACACGCAATGCCACTAAAAAGGAAGGAGAACAAGCTTCTCTTCAGAATTTACTTCAGAACTCTTTACACAGAAAATGAGACTAAACAGCTTATCCTCCCCACAGTCATTTCCTCTCCTATGCAATTTACTTACACGATACTGAAGAGGCCCTTTCCAAGTTTAACTGAGTGAAGAAAGGAAGCTCTGTCTTAAAATCTCAGCTCCAGGAGACCTTCCCTGACTATCAATAGAGGAGAACTGGTGGACCAAAGTGCTAAATATTTTACATACCGTCCTGAAAGTATGTGTTAAATTTAGTTTCAATATGATTATAGTTTACCTTGGAATTTGACCTGTTCCTTGACAATATTTTATTGCAGGGTGTGAACAAACCAACCCATAAACACTTACACCTCCTTTTAATTCAGAGTATCTAATGTTACATTTGTTTGGGAATGTTCTAAATACTGCATCTACACTGTATAAATTGGCACTGCTTTTTGTGTGGTTCAACTTGGTATACCTTCTTTCATCGGGAATAAACCGTACTGAAAGAAAATAAATCACAGGAGGTCAAAGTAAACTAATACAGGTAATAATTCCTGGTTTAAATATAAATGCAATTATCAATGTTTGGTGTCAAAAGAGTGATTTCTCCTCTTATTTAGTGTTTTAATTTTTCCTAAAAGTTTTTAGGGCACATTTTTAGTTCTCTCTTTGTTTGAAGTAAAACAAAGGGATTGGACTTGTGATTTCATTAGTATATGGAACTCCCTATGAGGAAACTTCCAATATTAATGGAGATCAGCATCTGCTCAGTAACTTATAGTATTTGCCTGGGATTAAGTGACTTGTACAGAATCACAAAGCTTGTATGTGTAATAGGTAGTACCTGAACTCTGATCTTTCTGAACACAAGACTGGCAATCTATGGCATGTCGGATAGATTGCCAGTCTTATGTTTGAAAAGATCTGATTTCAAGTGTTACTAAATATTAATAGCTAATATTCTAAGCTGAAAAATGGGGCTTCAATCAGAACAAAACTATTTTAAGCGAATACATGATAAAATCAGTTACAAAATCATTACATATACAAAAATCTAATTCACATATTTTATTAGGTTTATTGTATTTAAGGATATAAGGCATTTGTGCCATCAAATCTAAGATGGTTTCGAATTCAAGGGCCACCAATTTATATCTAGAAATCTCTTCAAGCAGCATATTAACTGAGTTTTAAAATGTAATCTATCTATCTATGTTTTATTGTATTTATATTTATTTTGTTAAATATTTCCTGATTACATGGCAGTCTGGTTAAGGCTACACTTGGGAGTGTGTTGCACTGATACTTCTAAGAATATATAAATTTTATTTTTAAAATCTTCCTTAAATATTCAATGAGTTATCCAAATTTTTAGGGATGGGGAGGGGAAGAGGGAATGACAACATAGAGGGTGTATATGATTACGTACACCTTTGTAAATAAGACACATCTACCTGTGTTGCCCATTATAGTATTAATCATCAATTTAGAGTTCATGTAGTGCAAACTTCTCATTTTATAGATGAGGAATTTGAAAGAAGACTGACAGTCAAAAGGCATACAGGTAACCAATGACAGAAAAGGATTCAAACTCAGATCATCCTCCTCCAAAACCAGCACTGTTTACTTGGTGAAAGAGCAATAAATAGGAGAAAATGCCGACTATCTGATCAATGAGGCATATAGACTGATTGGCTTGAACAGGACCCCCAATTCTCAGAGGAGAAAACTGTCTTCTTTAAAGAAGGACCTTGTTGGAATAGAAAATCACTGTCACAAATAATTCCTAAATGGCAACAGCATCAAATACTGATTTTACAGCAGAGGCCACTAAGCAATGAAGCGGACAGAGAGCTGGAGTCTGAGAGGCAGGAAAACCTGAATACAAATCCAGTCCCAGACACATGTTAAGTGTTGAGCAAACCTGGTCTATTTGTGTATCAGGTTTAGTATATGACAGAGTGATCCTTCATGGTGTGGGAAATGCTTCCTGTAGAAGATGGGATTTTAGTTGAGACTTAAAGGAGACCAGGGAAGTCAGTAGATAGAGATGAGGTGAGAGCATTCCAGGCATGTGTAACAATTAAAGAAAAATGCTCAGAGTCAAGAGAAGGAATGTTGTGTTTGTGGAACAGCAAAGAGGCTAGGAGCAAGAAGTAAGAAGATTAGAAGGGGTTGGGGAGAGATTACTATGGATTTTGAATGGCAAATGGAACATTTTATATTTGATCCTGGAGGCAATAGGAATTCACTGGAGTTTACTGGGAACAGGACAGGTGAGGAAGGATTGGCCAGGGGAGTGTAGGGGTTGACATCACAGGACCTATGATTTAGGAAAATCACTTTAATGGCTGAATGGAGATGGAATGGAGGTAAGGTTTTTGGTGAGGAAAAATCCTTTGAAAGTGTAAAATTTCATAAACACATACTATTGTCATTAGTTAATATTCATTCATTGCAATAATTCATTGCAAATGGACAAATAAATAGTACTTCAGTTATAGAATCATAGCTGTAGAGGTAGAAAATGCCTCCCAGGTCATTTAGTCCAACCCCCTCATTATAGTGACAAGGAAAAACTCAAGCCCCAAACCAGCACAGGCCTGAAGTAACAGAGCTACTAAGTTTCAGAGATAGGATATAAAATCAGGTCCTCTGATTCCATAGTACCAAGCGCTTGCTTGGAAGAAATGTTTTCTCCTTTATCATTCAAAGGTTGTTTAGAAAACTAACCTGAAAGAGGAGTGATTTCTTGTTTGTTAATAGCATTTGTGAGCTCACCTCTGTACTACCAGCTACTAGTGATCAAAAGCTGGGGGGAGGGAGGGGAACATATATGGCCAAAAATAATTAGTTTATTACCTAATTGGGTTGCATGATATAGGCTTATATAGTCTGTATGCTATGCTATGGCAGTTGAGAGATGGGAATAGCTCATTGTCAGAGAGAGCAGGATGCGAAGTTTTCATGTCAAGAGGTGAAATGAACTGGGATTGTTGTGGGCCAACATAGGGGTGGAACTGGGGGAGTATGAATTAACCTTCCTCACTCCCACACCACTAGCTGGCACTGCTGTAAGCAAATAAGCTATGGTGCAGATATGGGGGAGTCTAACTCAGTTTTGACCCCAGGTGGATTGCTCTAGGACCCAGATGTTGGCAAGAAGAATATAGAAGTGTTTTTGGCAGGGAATTCTTGAGATTCCATGGAACCTGCTGGCTGGTTGCTTTTAATTTCCATGCCCTTGTGGCTTTTACTGGCTTATACTTCCTTCAACTGCTTTTGTAACTGTTTTAGGAACTGCTTTTACCTGGGTGGGCATTTGTATATATTTTTATTAAAGGATTTGAACCCTCAAGCTTTGAATGATACATCACACCATCTACTGAACCACAACCAGGACAGGGCTTTTGTAGATTATTTCTGAAGAAGATGAGTTATAATACAATAATAATCTTGTGGACAAGTTAGAGAGGTATGGGCTGGGAAAGAGCTTATAGTTAAATGGATTAACTGGATGAATAATAGTCATTAAGGAGTCAATGTCAACTATCAACTCCATCAGGAGGCATTTGGGGGCCTTATGTTCTTGGCCTTATAATCTTCTACATTTTTATAAAAGACCTGGCTGAAGGTATAGTCAGTAAGATTATCAGATCTATAAAGCTGAAAACCACAACTGGAGGGACAAAAGATTCAGAATACAAAAAGCATTTCGACAGGTTAGAGGCAAATTAAATCAACCGTCATCTGAGAGGGACCGATGCCATTAGACTATAAATCCCGTTAGGGACTAATTAGTTTGTGTCTTTGTATCCCTAATTTCTACCATGGTCTCTTGTAAATTCCAGGTTAATTTATAAAAGTTCATCAAATTGAATTAATGTTAATTCCTAGTCAATAAGACAATCACAATTTGGGGAGGGAGAGAAGGAGAAAGAGGAGAAAGCATAACTAGGCAATAGTTAATGTAAAAAAAGATCTGGAAATTTTAGAGAACTGTAAGATCAATATGAATCAATATGTTAATAGAGGAATAGAAAAAAAAAAGATAGTTATCCAAGGTCCCAAGCATGATGACTGGAACAAGGAAGGTGATAATCCCACTATACTCTGCCCTGGTCACATGACATCTACTGTATATTTGAGGAAGGGCATTGACAAACTAGAGCATGTCTATAGGAGAACAACCAAAATGGTGAGGGGTCTCAAGACCATGCCATGTGAGGAACAGTTGAAAGGAGAGGCATGATTAGCCTAGAGAACATAAGCCTTAAGGGTAGACAAAGATTGGTGTCCTCAAGCATATGAAAGGCTGCCATGTAAGTGGAAGAAGAACTTGTTTTGTTTGGCCACCAAAATAGGCAGTGGGTAGAAGGTTCAGAGAGGAAGATTACCTGCTTTAATCAAGCCATGCAAAAGATGAGTATGCAGCCTTATGAAGTGATGGGTTGTTTTAATCTGTGTATAGATTGACTATTTAAAAAACATGCATGTGGGGTGGCTAGGTGGCTCTTACTCAGGCTAGGCTGAGTAAGAGCACTGGCCTCAGAGTTGGGATGACCCGGGATTGAATCTGGCCTCAGAAAATGAGCACCCACGCATAAATAATGACTAGCCGTGTAACCTTGAGCAAGTTACTTAACCCCAATTGCTTTAAAAAAAAAATAAAAAAATAAAAAACATGCATGGTCAATTGACAGCTATGAATAAACAGCATAAAAGATAGAACATATTCTTTACTTTTGAGGACCAAACCAAACTAAAATGTTTACACAGGAATTTGGCAGGTTGAAATCTGGGAACACAAGGCCAAGACTAACCAGAAACAAACTTTACTTGGTTAATAAGCAAGTATTCATAATATGATTGACATTGCACAAATATCCCAAAGCATCTAATATTTAAAGGGTAATCATATTATGTGTATCAGAATAATTACAAGGTGCGGTTTTAAAATAATTTTGTATATTATACAAGTGGTTTCAGAATGCTATAAACAGCTCTCCATTAATGCTATAAACAGCTCTCTAACAACCTCTTATTATCACTATCTTACAATATATAAAAAGATCAGCACCCTGAAGAGGCCAGAAGCCCTGTAAAGTCTTCTCTCCAAAGTGGACTCAAAGCTTTCACAGATCTTCAGTCTTTGAGAGTCACAGGCAGTAGATGACTGGCTCCTAAAGGCAGGTATTTAAAGTCATAACAGATTCTTAGCCTCAGGGTACAGAAAGTAGCAGAAAACCTACCCAGAACATTTTCAAAATGACTGAATTAAACAACCATCTATTAAGCACCTACTGTGTGTGCTCTGTGGTAGGCACTGGAGAGACAAGTACAAAGAATGAAACAACCTCTCCTCTCAAGGAGCTCACATTCTACCAGGAGATACACATACAAATACAACATAAATAAAAATTAATAAATACAAATATATGCATGGTAGTTAGATAAATAGAAGCTAATTTGTACCCTTTTGCTAGTTGTTTAAGGGCCTAAAGAAAGGTTCACAAAGATTATGTTTGAGCTGCATCTCAAAAAAGGCAAAGGAAAAGGAAGGCATGAAGTATGGCCAGTGTAAAGGCAAGGAAATTAGAGAGGGCACTCGAGGAATAGGGGGAATGCTTGTTCCATATACAAGACATCTTCTGAGCAAGGTGCACAGCCCACTACCCCAGATTGGGAATACAATGTGCCTTCCAATACAAGGTCCTCTTCAGGATGTAGGAATACCAGTTTTTCATTGACCCAGGTGCTTGAATAGAACACTCTACTGTCTCCTACCAATACCTACACTCCCATCCCCACTGAATGGTGCTCAGTGATCACAAAACTCTGAGGTGCTAGAACCCCAGTGAAGCAGGACTTCCTTCATTCTTTGAGGGAAGGATTCAGGATAATGTTTGCAGAGGGAAAAAATCCTTTCCTTCTCTCTTCATCTAGTTATATTTATCCACTTTAGCTCTATCTTTCCATAGTTCGTACCCTCCCTTCTCATCTACCCTCATTTCACTGTGACCTTTAGAAGCCCCACTTTGTTGCTAACCAATTCTCCTTCTTCCTAGATGTTTTCATCATAGGCAGATATGTGGCATAGTGGATAAAGTGCTGTACTCAGAGTCAGGAAGACAAGTTTAAATCCTACTTCAGACACGTAGTTATGTGACCCTGGCTTGGCAAGTCACTTAATTTGTGTTTGTGTCAATGTCTGTCTCAATGTCCTTATCTGTAAAATGGGGGTAACAGGAGCATCTACCTCACCAGACTGTTGTGAGGATCAAATGAAATAATATAAGCATTTTGCAAACTTTCAAGCATTATATAAATGCTAGCTATCATCATCATAATCATCATCAGACTGAACCTTCTCCTTCGGAAGACACTTCTCTGGTCATGCTCTCTCCTGGGTACTCCTTTTCTCATGCCTCCAACATACTGAACCACAAGAAGGAAACTCTTTAAAACTCACTGTCCCTTCAGCTGTTTTGCCTCCCCTGAGGCTCACTGCCGATCTTCTTTATTACTTAGTCCAGATGGTTGGTGTAGTCATTCACCAGTTTTCTGCCACAGTCCTCTTCCTTTAAGGAATTCAATACCTATCGCATAGTCTTCCTCTCTACCCCAACCCAAGCCTTCATATTCATGAACTTCAACCTACATAGTTATGCCCTTTTAAGTACTCTGCCCTTCCAGTTCATCAACTGCCTTAATACCCATATAGTCACTCAACTTTAGTCTACCTAGCAGTTCTTAACCTGGGGTCTATGAGCTTAATTATTAATAGATATAGATATAGATATAGATATAGATATAGATATAGATATAGATATAGATATAGATATAGATATAGATATATTTCAGTATAATTCATTTCCTTTGCCATCCTCTCTATCTTATTTTAAATACTTAAAAACATTATTCTGAAAAGGGATCCACAGACTTCACCAGACAGCCAAAGGGCTGATGACACTAAAAAGATTAAGTGCCTTTGGACTCCACTGAGGAGCAGTCATACTCTTGATAAATCTACCTTAGCACACAATAGGTACTTAATAAATATTTACTGATTGATGGCTAATTGATCCAGCTGCCCTACATTCTATGATGTAGAAATCTGGGTCACAGTTTTATATCTGTATATTTCTCCCTCTGCCTAGTCCTTCAAAATATATCCTTACCATAAACTCCATCCTTTCCTCTCACCCTGTTCTCATTTTTGTTTACAATTCTGATTATGTAACTGATTAAAGTTCAACTACATGCTATCATCTTCCTTTGAATTCCTTGTTCCCTTGTCCTATTTCCAGTCACATCTTACCAAACTCTAACCCGGAGTCTCTTCCTCCATCTACCTTCTTTGTTCTTACTTACATGATAAGAAACATTCATTGGGAGTAAGTTGTGACTTGATGCTGATTGGTTCTACTATAAATTTATGCTATACGGTATAATCTCACTTTTGTTCAGCAATACTTTTCTTCTCTATGTTACTGACTTTCTTTTATGCTCTTCTCTAATTAATGAGGGCCAGAATCACACTACCTAGGATATCCTCTTCCTACTAGCCACCACAATTCCTCTGACCAGGAAGTTAGGGGATCAGGAAGGGTATGAATAGTCCTCTTGGCTCACATGTAAGTACCATGTGCTTCTCAAGTGTACTCCACCCCTCTCCCAGATGCTGTCATCTCTTGGTCAAGGAAAATCCACTCTTAGCTCTTTGATTTCTGATGAGTACTCAAAAAGAGAAAATAAAAAGTAAAAAGAATCCAGGAACTCTCCTCCAGACCCAGTGAACAAATACATAGCTACTAAGTGCTCTGGGGCAGCCATAAACGGCTCTTGCACATTCCAGAAGAAAATAGAAGGGAAAAGATAAAAAAAAGTCAAAAAAGGATGTCTACATCCATCAGTTTGATGTTATGAAGTAACATAAAGTACTGTCTCTCCTACCAGAGATCATTTTCCCAAAAGTCTAGCTGACGCACTCATCCCAGGGGCAGCCCCAGCCACCTGGACTATATCAGTTATGTTAAGTCCATGCTCTGTATGGGAAGGGTCTTTCAAAAGTTCAAGCACATCAATTTAATTGTGTAAGCTCACCAAGTTAATTAGAGAATTACTTTAATCAATTAGGTAGTGAAGTAGATAGAGTGTTGGCCCTAGAGTAACTGAGTTCAAATCCAACCTCAAACAACTACTAGTTGTGTGACCTTGGGCAAGTCACTTAACCCTGTTTGCCTCCATTTCCTCATCTATAAAAATGAGTCAGAGAAGGATAAGGCAAACCACACCAATATCTTTGCCAAGGAAACTGAAGAAATGAACATGACTGAAATGACTCACAACAAACAACTTCCTCCCCATTTTAATGTGCTTTCTTCCAAAGCTTGTTCCTGGATCCTCTACTCTCTCTCTCAGTTACATCATCATTTCTCATAGATTTAATTATCATTCCTAGAGGCAGCCAGCTGGGTGGCACACAATAAAGTTCTGAATTTAGAATCGGGAAATCTGAGTTTGAATTCTTCTTCACGCACTTCATGCACTACTGAGCTGTGTGACCATCAAGAAGGCACTTAAACTCAACCTCAGTTTCCTCATCTATAAAATGGAGATGATAATAATAATACCTACCACACAGAGTTATAATGAGGATCAAGTGAAATATTATATGGAAAGTGTTTTACAAGCCTTAAAGTCTCATACAAATGTTAGCTATTATGAGTTATTCATATGTCAACATGATCCCTAAATCTATGCATTCAGCTCTATGCTTGCTCTTGAACTGCAATCCCACATCAACAACTGCCAGCGAGGCATCTCCCTTTGAATGACCAACAGGCACATCTCAAATTCGCCATGTGCAAAACAAAACTCACCACCTCCATCACAATGCTGCCCCGCTCCAAACTCCAACTGCCCAGACTCGCAACACCATAACCAACATTGTCTCTTCTCTCTCCCTCACATCCAAGAAGTTTTCAAGTCTTTCTGATTTTACCTCAACAATATCTCTCATATCCATCCCTTTCTTTCCATTCATCAACCCACTGCCCTAGAGTTCTGGTCCTCATCGCTTCTACCTTGTAATTAATTAGTCTTTCTTTCTCTAGGTCATCTACTACACAGGTGCCAAAAGCATCTCACTATGCACAGGCCTGATTATGTCACTCTCCTACTAAGAGACAGAGAGACAGAGACAGAAACAGATACATACCTACATACATTTTATGTTACTCCCCTTCAAATACTCCACATTTTGGCCAAAAAATGTTGTCCAAATTCAACATGCAGCTCCCATCTGTGAGCCTGTTCACATACTCAGAATGAATTCCTTCCTCACTTCTTCCTCCTAAAACCCCAAGCTTCCTCAAAGACTCATCTGAGGGGCCACCTTTCTGATCTTCTCCACCACCATCATCACCACCACCACTCATCACCATCCCAGTTGTTGCATCTCTTGAAATTTCTTGACATTTACCTATTTGTTGCAAACATTGTATCACATCCCAAATTGAAAGGCAGGGATTAGTTTTTGCTTTGTCTTTGTATCACATGAACCTACCATGGTGTCTTGCATAGTAAGCACTAGATAAATGTTTGTTGAATTCAGATAAAAATAACTCCGGTTCCAGCTCTTTGGAAAAAGACTGGCATTATATGAGTTCTTTTCTTGACCAGATTTCATAACAAATATTCAACAACCTGTTTCTTTTCAATCTAAATTCTTACCTGGAGATTTGGAATTATCTATATTTATTTCTCTTGTAAATTTATTTAACACTATAACTTATTGTTTATAGATGTAGGCACTTTGGGGAACCTCAAAGTACTATTGTTGTAATGAAATTCTCTGTCTTATAGCCCCATTCCCAAAGCAAATTCAAACTGCCTCAAGGATAACATTTAGTTATACTCCACTAAACTGTATTGGACAGCATTATTTGCAGCTTATTTCTGGATGCCAAGTGACCTTTGCATATCAAAAGAAAGGGTGGGACCCTATGTGTCAGTTTCAGCATTGTACAAAGTTTCTCCCTTGGTTTTTCTAAGGCGTTAACCAAGACTTCCTCTTTTTGCTCTGTAAGTAAACAATATCACAGCTTCTAATCATTCCCTACAGTAGTCTTTGGCAAAACAAGAAAAAAACATGGAATTTAGAAGATTAAAGCTGTGTATGCATAAAGTTGGTTGGTCTTAACTAGACAGAGCTTGGATACATGAAAGATTCAATACACACAGGGCATTCATTCTTCCATTTCCATTTCACAATGTTCCAATTTTGACCTGGATAAAAAATGTTTCAATGGCATTCCCAAGGCCAAGGCCCCTAAAATTCAGGCAAATCCATGTAAAAGCGCATTTAGGAGAAAAATAAGACCTTTATATGTGACCTTCAGTCTATTAGACTGAGGGAATGATGATGCTCCAACCCGACCCTCTAGACCACTGCCAAAATTATCTTCTTACATGTAGATTTAGTGATGTCACCCCTGCACAACAATCTGCAGTGGTTTCTAATGAATGTTAGGAAAGTACTCAATAAGCCTCATAATTCTAGAAAATTCTATAAAAATACAAGAAATCATCATTATTTCTTCCCAAGGATATGATTCATGCTCCTCCACCCAGGATGGCCCTACTTCACTAGGTTATAATGAAAAAAAAATACTTGTCAAAAATTGACTTTCAAAAGAACTATTTTTTAATTTTTAATTAAATTATATTAATTATTTAATTAATTACTTGATTTAATTAATAATTTAATTAAAAATTAATTTAAAAATTAAAAAAAAATTTTTACAAACTTGACCTTCACCACCTCATGAGGGAATTATTATAACAGCTTTCTGGTTGGACTATATGCCTCAAATATCTCCCTAATCCAATCCATCTTCCATTCAGGTCTCAAAGTGGTTTGCCATAAGCACAGGTCTGAACATATTACCCCCTATATAATAAACTCCAATGGCTCCCTTTAACTTTCAGAAACAAATATAAAATCCTGTTGGCTTTTAAAAAATGCTTCATAAATTAGCAAAAGGTGTGAAAGCCTCCCCTAAGAAAGCTTTCCTTAATGGGCTCCATGTAAGGTCTATTAATGCGCAGGGAAGATCTTTTATTCTATTAACAGTACTACGTTGTAGGCTCCAGCTAAGTAGGCCACCTCCTTTTGTATCCTTTAGGTACCTAGAACTTTCTCCATTGTTCTTTATGCCTAGAATGCCCTCTTTATCCTTCTTCACCTGTTGGATCCTATACATCTTTTAAAGTCTAACTCAAATACAACCTTGTCTAGGAAGACGCCTTTGATCCTCTTGCTTTTTAAGTCAAATTTATAAGCATTTACTAAGTACCTATGTTCCCAGGCACTATGTTAAGCACCAAGGTTACCAAAAAAAAGGACAAAACTGCCTCTATGCTGAAGAAACTTACAGTCTGATGAAGGTGCAACATTCAAATAACTGTATGCAAATAAGATATATCCATGAGATAACCAACAGAGGAAAGGCACAGAGATTAAGAAGAACTAGGAAAAGCTTCTTATAGAACACGGAGTTTTAACTGAGACTGGAAGAAAACCAGGGAGGCTAAGACACAAAGACAAGGAGGGAATTCAAGACAAGATGGCCATTGAAAACACACAGAATTGGAAACAGTCTTTATTAAAACAGCAGGAAGAGGAGGTTTTAAAAACTGGAAAGGAAGAAAGGGGCCAGGATATAAAGGCTTTAGAAGCCTGGGTGCCTGGTGGGCGATGGTGCCCTTGAAAGTAACAGAGAAGTGAGAGAAGGGAGGGTTTGATGGGAAAGATAATGAGTTCAGTTTTAGACATAGTATGTTTTTTTTCCTCTCAACCCCCTCGAGGAACTATGTTCTACAACTCTCTGATGCACCAATCACAAAATGTTTTACATTATCTTTGTATCCTGTCTCTTACCACTGCCCCCACCCCCCCAGACAGTAAATCACATAAGTGCAGAAACTTTGTTTCATCTATTTTTTTTTCTCTCCCAAGCCATGCATAGAAAGCTTTTCACCTAGGAGGCCCTTAATAAACATTTGGAAATAATGTCATTATTTGCAGTGGGTTGAAGGTGTCTTTGTTATAGTACTGAATTATATTATTGGATATATATTCCTGGATTCCGAGAAGACTTGGGTTTAAATCCTGGCCCTGCCACTCTGTGATCTTAGGAATAAGGACAGGCATGGGGATGGACATGGGCAGGATGACAAGCATGGGGGTGGAGACAGGGATAGATGGGCACTGAACCTATGAGTCTACTGATACAGGGAAATCCTGAATAAGGAAAGTGACTTTCCCATGGTCACACAGAGAATATGTGACAGAAGCATGACTCAAACCAAGTAAGGCCCTTCTGGCCCCGATATCAGCTCTTTGTCCACTGGGAGTATAGCGTAATAAGACTTAGAGCTGGACTGAACCATATAGAGCATTTAGTCCATTCTCTTATTATACAATCACCACTGTCCTGCCAACTTCATGCGGTTATTTTGAGGAATAAATAAGGTAACTTATGCAAAGTGCTTTGCAGTCATAAAGAACTATATATACATTGGCTGCTTTTATTACTCTTTTTGTTTGGCAAATGTTTGGCACGAATGTGTAAATGTTTGGCAACATAACATCCTCAATGTTAAGACATAGGGAGGTATTTTTTTCATCCTAAGTTGATTATCTAGTTGGCAGAAAATTCACAATGAGTCATAGCTTCCTACTTTCACAATAAAACCAGGACTGGAAGGAGAACAAGGAAAGCACAGGATCTTCCATATTTATTTTGAGCATTAAGCTCAAAATGCTGAATAGTGTGTTGATATTATGTTGAAGATACAAAGATATATAAAACAACTGTTGTCTTCTAGGGGTTTGTAGTCATGTGAAGAGGAAGAATCTATGAGATACAGTTCCAAAGTAATGCAAAGGATTTTGTGTGTGGCTGTTGGGATCAATCTCATTACATAGTAGCCCTACCTTCTTTACAACACAGAAAATTAGTGTGTAGTAGTAGTGTAGTGTAGTAGTGTACTCTAACCTCTTGGATAGATTTTTTTTTAATTCTCAGCTTCACATCCCAAGAACTTTCCAATCTGGCTCTCATCTGCCTTTCCAAAATTATTCCACACGATTTATGGACATATCCTACGTTACAGTCAAACTAAATTACTTGCTGGTCCCTGAATTCATTTTTCTGTTTTCTAAGTCCATGTCTCTCCTCAGCAACCTTCTTATCTATGTCCCTTAGAAACCTCAGTTTCCATCAAAATATAACTAAGTTCCTAAGAAAAGCCTTTCTTGATCACCACAATTTTAGTGTTCCCTTTCCTTCAAATAGTATATATATTTTTAGTCTATCTGTACTATATAGATTATATTCCCCATGAGGATAGAAGTTCTTTGAGAACAGAATCTGTTTCATTTTTTTCTTTATGTCCTTAGTGTCCAATATAGTATCTTATGCATAGAATATACTTAATACATGATTTCTGAATTTAACTGAATTATTTTGAGGACTCTGCAATTTCACTAGTTTGACTAAGTGTGCTTTCCACCGATATGGATCACAAACCATTCTGCAATTTTTCATTATCTATAATTCTTGTCTTTGTCCTTCCCTACAAGTAAGTAGCCCACAAACAAGAGCCATGCTTCCCAATACCACATCCTACCCTAGAAAAGGAGATTTAATGGCCAACGGGTGCACTGAGGAGTCAGAATAGCAAGAACAACGTAGGCCCAGAGGTAGTATACACAAGAAGTAAGTGAATAGGCATGGGATAAATAAGAGAACACTTGGGACAGAGAATGACTTCCACTCTTCCATACTGCCTTCTTCATGAATTAATATTTCTGAAAGACTCATCAAAAATCTCAAGATATAAAACATACACAATGGAACTGGTGAGGCTGATGATTGAATTTATTGTTGAATAAACAAATGAAAGAACAAAGCATTTTTCCTCCAGAATCCATAACTTCCATGAGTAACTTAGAGAAAATAACTGAAAGAACATATTTCTGATGAAAGGGATACTAGACTTCAAAACAGATTAGAAGGCCAAAGAAATGAGGAAGTCAAAGTAAATAATTCTCAGAAGAAGAGACTATAAATGAATGATACTGACTTTAAAAAGGTAAATTGGTCAGAGGGTGAAAGGAACAGAGGAACAGGGAGGATTTTGTACCCTATGCTTATCTAGGTTAGGAGAGAGAAAAAATTTTAAAGAGAAAATAATAAATAATTTAAAAAGAAAGATAATAAGTAAATCAAATAAAATGGCCAGGAAGAAGACTGGGATAAAATTAGTACAAGTAAAACTAATCAGAGACCAAAGAGAAATGGAAAAATCAATATAGAGGAATTA
Source organism: Gymnobelideus leadbeateri (assembly GCA_011680675.1). NCBI lineage: Eukaryota > Metazoa > Chordata > Mammalia > Diprotodontia > Petauridae > Gymnobelideus > Gymnobelideus leadbeateri. The sequence goes on from WOXC01005023.1 coordinate 518,007, forward strand.
GATGGAGGAAAACACAAATCTAACAATTACAACGTTAAGTATAAATGGATAAAATGGTAAAGAACAGGTAATTAAACCAAACCCAATAATCTGCTGCCAACAAAGATATTTTAAGTGTTTTTAAAAATGAAGACGTGAGGGGCAGCTAGGTGGCACAGTGAATAGAGCACCAGCCCTGGAGTCAGGAGGACCTGAGTTCAAATCCGACCTCAGACACATAACACAAAAACTAGTCATGTGACATTGGGCAAGTCACAACCCCAAATGCCCTCCAAAAAAAAAAAAAAAAAGCAAAAAAATAAATAAATAAAGACATGAACAGAGGGAAAATGAAGGTCTAGAACAAAATAAACTCTGCTTCAAGTGATTTTAAAAAATAAGTAGCAAGCATGATTTACACAAAGCAACAATAACAGAAATCATAATGTTAAAAGATAGGAACAGAGAAATCACATGATACTTAAAGGCACCAAAGACATTTAAGCAATATTATGAATCAAAAGACATAACATCTAAATTCATGAAGGAAAAGTTAACCAAACTGTGAAAGGAGAGATTAGCACAATAATTGTAGGAAATGTCAATATTCTTTCAGAGCAGAATAAATCGAACAGAAGAATAACCAAAAAGAAAAAACAAATAGTTTTCCTTTTTTTGAAACCAAAAGGTTAAACAAATAGTTGGAAAAATTAGATTCAGAAGAATTATAATATCTTTTCAAAGCAAACATTTCAAATCCACATATTTCTCAACATCAATGATAACTTTACATAAATTAATAACAAATATACTATTTGAAGGAGAGGAAATATTGATGTGTTAAGTATACCATGAGTAAATAATATATCTTTAATAGCAGAAATTTTGTGAACACCTCCTTTAGAGATTGTAACACAATGAAAACAGCAACAAAGGAAAAAAATGAAGATCTCATGTAGACTAAATAACAGTACCCCGAATAAATGGGTCAAAGAACAAATCATAGAAATAACTGATAATTATGTTAAAGAGAATAGCAATGAGACTACATACCAATTTTAGGTAGATACAGCAACGCAGTCCTCAGAGGGAAAATAAAATCCCTGAAAATATTAATAAAATTGAAAGGAAAATGTTAATAACCCAGACCAGAAAAATCTAGAAAATCAGCAAATAAATTAAAAATAAACTTAAAAGAAATCTTAAAAATTTAAGAATAAAAAAGTTAAACAACAAAAGGACTATTTTCCCCCTTAACCTGTCCTTCGGGGTGGTGAGGTGGCACAGTGAATAGAGCAATAGCCCTGGAATCAGGAGGACCTGAGTTCAAATCTGGACTGAGACACATAACAGCTGTGTGACCTTGGACAAGTCACTTAACCCCAATTACCCTGCCTTCCCCCCTCCAAAAAGCAAAACAAAGAAAAAACTGCCCCTCCTTCCAAATCTCCTAATTTCTGCTCAAGATGATACAATTGTGCCACTCATTCAGGTTCATTAAGTGTTATTTTCAACTTTAACCTTCTCCATAACCCTCATTCAGGTTCATTAAGTGTTATTTTCAACTTTGACCTTCTCCATAACCCTATCATATCCAATCAATGAATTTTCATTTCTACCTCCACAATGCCTCTCACATCTCCTCTCTACTCACACTACTATTACCAATTTCAGGCCCTAATTACCTCTCTCACCTGAATGAACCACTAAAACAGCTTCCTAAATGGTCTCCCTGCTTCCAGTCTCTCTCCTTTTAAAAGGTAGGTAGTTAGGTGATGATGATTTATTAAGTGCTCACTATGTGCCACCTTCCCCAGAGCTGCCAAAATAATCCTGGGACTTTGGCAACTCCCCATTAGTTGGTTATAGGACAAAATACAAACTCCTCAAGCCTAGTAGTTAAGTCCTCTATAACTTTGTTCCAACCTACGTTTCTAGCCAACCCCCCACACTTCCCCCTCCCCACACATTACTCCATTCTACATTCCAGGTAATCTGACCTATTTGCTATTGCCCAAATTCAATACCTCATCTCCCATCTCAGTGCATCTGCACATATTTCCCACCTGGAATGCACTCTATATCTATACTGTAGCAATCTCTTCCTTTCTGAATCCAGATGTCACCTCCTAGGGAAAGCATTTCCTGAGTTCCCAAAAGTTAATGTTCTTTCCCCATGCATTTATTTTTCTGTGTAAATATCATATCCCCCTTACTATAATGAAAAAAAAAATTTTTGTAGGAGGAGAAGCAGGGCAATTGGGGTTAAGTGACTTGCCCAAGGTCACATGGCCTGTCAGTGTGTCAAGTGTCTGAGGCTGGATTTGAACTCGGGTCCTCCTGACTTCAGGATCAGTGCTCTATTCACCGAGCCACTTAGCCACCCCTTATAATGAAAAATTCTTAAGAGTGAGGACCATTCTTCATTTCATACTTGTGTTTCTGATGCCTTATACATAGCAGGCATGGAATAAATGCTTACTGAATTGAATCTTTGTATTAGCTCATTAACACAGTGCCTTTCACATAAGTGCTTAAAATACCAAGCTGCTACTTAGTGGAAAGACCTATGATTTTCAATATAAATATTTTCCTAGTGATGTATGATTGCAAATCTTTTGAACACAGCATTCTTCCAGGGATCAGTGATATTGGTGAATGCAAGCAGATACACCATATTTTCAGGAATGATCTATGCTCAAAAAGTATATATTTGAGCAAATAAATGTAGTTATCAGAAAAGTAAATGGGCTAGTGATAGGGCAAGAATGAAGGGAAAAAATATGCTCCATTAGGATCCATAAAAGTTTAAAGACTCAGAATGAAGCCTACATGATTTTACTTGGATCCTCTAAAGAATATAGGAAAGAAAAGGGAAAAGACTCAATAAGAATGAGAAAGTATGGATGACTTCTCTATATTTATGGAGAGAATACTCACATCAGTGAGATGACAGATTCACTGAAGTATGTTTATATTTGTGCCAAGAATACAAAGATGTCTAAGCATTAGGAAAACAATAAGTGTTAATGGAAAAGATAACCTCCTTGATATTACTATCTGGGGAGAGAGAAGAAGGAAAAATAGAACTGTAATTGTAATCAGTGCAGAGAATCCTAGATAAGGAAACTCCCTGTGTTAAAGCAGAGTAGTATCTGCTCTAGAACTTATACTCTGAAACATGGAGAGGTTGAGTGACTTACTTAGCTAATATAGGAGAGAATCAAGCACTGAACTCAAGGCATTCTGACTCAAAGGCCTGTTCTATATTGAATGAAAACACTTGCACAAGAGCAGGCACTTAATAAATGTACATTATACTCCCTCCTTCTCTCTACTATGCCATTTTATATCTCATGATTATATATTCATAGACAAATAAAAATGCCCAATGAAATATAGCATTAATTACTGTTAATAAAGAAAAGAAGAGGGACAGCTAGGTATATGGTGAATATAGCACCAGCCCTGGAACCAGGAGGACCTGAGTTTGGATCCAGCCTAAGACACTTAACACAAAAACCAGCAATGTGACCTTGGGCAAGTCACTTAACCCCAAGTGTCCTACCTTCACCGCCCCCGCCTCCAAAAAGAAAGCAAAAAAAAAAAAAAAAGGAGTTCAGGATTAAAAATGAATTTTTCTTATTTTTTTTAATAAGCAATTGGGGTTAAGTAACTTGCTCAAGGTTACATGGCTAGTCATTATTTATGTGTGGGTGCTCATTTTCTGAGGCCAGATTTGATCTCGGGTCATCCCAACTCCGAGGCCGGCGTTCTTACTCACTGCACCACCTAGCCACCCCTTTAGGGCAATTGGGGTTAAGTAACTTGCCCAAGGTCACACGGCTAGGTTTTTTTTGTTTGTGTGTGCGTTAAATGTCTGAGGTCAAATCCGAACTCAGGTCCTTCTGACTCCAGGGCCAACGCTCTACTCACTGCGCCACCTAGCCGCCCCGAATTTTTCTTAAAATGATGAAAAGCATTTACCTTAAACCAAGAATTAATTAACAGTATTTATGATAGAGATATACTGGAAGATTTCCTAGTAAGATCACGGATAAAGTTGAAATACCTACAGTCATCATAATAATCTGACATGCTAGAAATGCTAACTATAGCAAAAAGACAAGAGAAAGAAACTGGAGGACAGGCAAATACCAGGTGAGATCATCTATACTGGAAAGGGATATGATTTGTTTTTTTAAAAATCAAGGAATCAACAAAAAGGTGATAAATTCAAATATAAAAGTAATTTATTAAAATCATGAGTATTCCTATATATTGCCGGGTGTGGGGAGAGTTAGAGTATGAAGAGAAAGAGAATAGAAAGAAAAATCTGACAACAAAAGTCACCAAGTATCTGGAATTAACCCAACCAGGTCATACATTAGGACTTATATAAATACAACTACAAAAAATTTTGAAAGAAAGATAAGCAAGGCCAGGACAGCTGATCAATGTGTTCAAGTGAAAGGACAACAGGGAAACAGGATTCCTTCTCTCTCTTTCTTCCCCTCCCTGTCCCCCATTCCTTTCAGAGAAACAAGATATGTGCTTTATACATACATACATACACACACACACACACACACACACACACACACACACACACACAAACATAACCAAAAATGATTAAAGAAAAAAAGGTACTGATAAGATTGTAAAATGTATTATACAAACCAAATCATCTAAAATATTGGGAGCAAAAGAAGTAGAAAAAGAAACAAATAAGACCAAATTCCCTTGGGTAAAGAGCTAAAATAAGCCCAGAATAGTAAGAGAAACATTCAATTTTCATGACTAGGCTAAGGCAATATAATAGAAATAATGACATTAACCAAATTAATATATGGACTAAATATTAAATCAAATTACTAAAGGGATAACAAATACTTATTCATTGAATTAAATGAATGAACAAAATTCATCCAACTAAAATTAATAAGGGAGGGTTAGTGTTATCAAAACTCAAATTGCATTTTAAAGTAGTGATTATCGCTACTGGATAAAAACATTTAAAAGCAATCTGCATAACAGAATAGATAAAACTTAGGAGCAAATGCTGATTCTATTTGGTTTTGGAGAAACCCAATAGAACAACTATTGGTAAAAGAGCTATTTAATAAGAACTCTGTAAAAAACTAAATAAAAATTAGGTCTAAAATGGGTTTGTTCAATCATTTGACAGTAATAAAAGCCAAAAGGATAAATGATCTAAATATAAAAATATATTGATCATATTTTTATAATGATAAAATGCATTTTATCATTATAAAAATATTAAAAACCCATAAAAACACCAACATATAAACATGTTGGTATATATGTTTATAGGTACACTTTAAGTACTTTTAGCAAAGAATTTTAAAAGTAGGTACCTATCAGGGAATGGCTAAACAAACTGGCACATGATTGTAATGGAATGTTATTGTACTGTTAGAAATAATAAACATGATGAAAATCGAGAAGCATAGAAAAACTTACATGAACTGATGCAAAGTGAAGTAGGCAGAATCACACACACAATATACACAATGACTGTAGCAGTGTAAAGAGAAAGAACAGTACCAAAAAACATTTAAAGTTGAACACTGAAAAAATTATAAAGGCCAAATTTGGTCCCAAAAACCTTGATCCTTTGCAAGATTTGTGGTACAAGGGTATGGAACACTGCATGTAATTTCAGATTTTTGCCCCATGTATTAGTTTTGCTGATTTTTTTCTCTTGTTCATCTTTTTTAAAAATTATTTGTTATAAAGGATAAATCTTTGGGAAGGAAGAAAGGGAAGACATACAGCAAAAAATGTAGGTGATGTCAAAACCAAAGATATAACTAAAAATCTATTTCTTTTTCACTACTTATGGGAAAGAGAAGAATTTATAACCACCCTTGGGATGGTGAGACTCCAGTTACAATTATCAAAGGCATAATAGGCTACTTTGGTTATATAAAAATTATGCACAAATAAAATCCATGTAATTAGAATAAGAAAAGACATGGAAGAAAGAAAATTTTTGCATTAATCATCTAAAAGCCTGACACTGAATATGATACAAATTCATAAGATTCAGTGTCAATGTAATGTAGTAAATACAGTACTAGATTTCAAGAAAGATCTTGGATTTGCATACTGGCTATACTACTTCTTATCTCTATGATCTGAGGTCAATCATTTAACCTCTGTCTGTCTTAGTTACTTATCTATAAAACAAGGGGTTTGCATTAGATAGCTTGGAAGGTCCTGTCCAACTCTTCATCTACTATGCTATAATCTAGGCATTCCTCAATATATAAGAAGTCCTTTAAAAAAGTCTGCAAAAAAGAAATGCAAATTTTCAACAGCCATGTGAAAACTTAGAAGTGCTAATTAACAGAAAAATGCAAATTTAAGCAACTCCAAATTATCACTTTATTCCCATCAAATTGGAAAAGATGTTAAAAGTTGAATATTTTCTATACTGCAAGAACTATGGGAAAATAGAAATGTTCATCACTGCTCATGGAGCTGTGAATTTGTCCAACTGTTTTTTAAATCAATCTGGAATTGTGAAAAAAACAAAGTAGTTACAAAATTATACATATCTTGGACCCCATGATAACACCACTGAGTTTATACCCTCAGGAAATTACTGAATCAAAAAAAGCCCATCTGTATAAAAATATTCATAGGAAAACTATTTGTAAATGAAAAAAGAAACAAATTATGTGCCCAATGATTGGGGAAAAAGCAGAATAAATTATGTTGCAATGGAATATTATTGTACTACATGGAATGACAAATATGAAGAACGTAATGAAACATGGGAAAACTTTTATGAAACAATAACATCTTTATGTAGCATTTTAAAGGTTACAAAGTTTTTCCATATATTATCTAATTTAAATATCCCAACAATGTTATGAAGGTACTAAACATTTTCTTCATCAATTAACAAATATTCATTAAGGGCTTACTATATAAGCCAAGCACTGAGCTAAACACTGGAGATACAAAGAAAGGTAAACACATCCCTTGCCCTCAAGGAGCTTACATTCTAATGGGAGAGAGAACATATAAATAAATAGGAACAAGCAAAATATTTTCAAAACACATAGAAGACAGCTGTAAATGGTAAGATTCTAGCACCTAGGGAAAACTGGGAAAGGTCTCCCATAGAAGGTGGTATTTGAACTGTCTTGAAGGAAGCCAGGTATCTAAAAGGCTAAGGATATGATATCCTCATGGTATAAATGAGGAAACTAAAATCCAAAGAGGTAAACTGGCTTGCCAAGGGTCATCTAGCCAACCACCTAGATACATTAACCTCTTGGGCTTTTCATGACACTTCTCTGCCTTTGTTCTCCTGCTAAGTGACAATTCCTGTTTAGGCTATGCTGCTGGAGCTTCATCCATGTCACACCATTGAGTGCAGCCCAAGGTGCTATCTTACGTCCTCCATTCTTTTTTCTATTTGGTGATCTCATCAGCTCTCACTGGTACCAACTGATTTTTAGGCATATGTCTATAATATCTATATATCCATCCCTAGTCTCTCTACTGAGCTGCAATCCCCTATTCCTCAACTGACTACTGGACATTTAGAACTGGATGTTCCATAGACCTCCCAAATTCAACACGGCTGAATGAGAACTTATTATCCACTCCCCTTCCCAACTTCCCTATTATTTGTTGAGGGCACCACTACCCTTTCAATCACCCTGCATTGCAACCTCAGTGTTCTCTTGGACTTCTTGTTCTCACCTATCTCAGATATTCAATCAGTTGCCAAATATTGTCATTTCTATTACTATGACATTACACACATATTTTCCCTTCTTTCCATTCACACAGTCACCACCCTCATTCAGGGCTCATCATTTGTCACCTGAATTACTGCAATAACTGCCTAACTGGTCTCCCTGCCTTGTTTCTTCCCACTCATATCTAATCTTCACTCAGCTGCCAAAATGATTTTCCTAAAACATAGGTCTGACTAACTCCTCTATACCTCTAGGGCTCCTTATTACTTCTAGGATAAAATATAAATTCTTCTTTGACTTTTAAAGCTCTTCACAAGGTGTTCCTTTACTATATTATATACTCTTCTTACATGCTTCCCTTCAATGCCCTCTACAATCCAGATACCCTGAACTACTTGCTCTGTAACACCAAACTTCACATCCCATCTCCAAGTCTTTGCACTTTCTGCCCTTTATGACTCAGCAAAGGTTCTCACCTGCTCGAGAGAGAAACGAATAACCAGCAGTCAGTCAAAAAGCCTTTAATGACCAGGGGTAGCTAGGTGGTGCAGCGAATCTCAGAGCACTGACTGGCCCTGGAGTCAGGAGGACCTGAGTTCAAATCTGGTTTCAGACACTTAACACAAAAAAACTAGCTGTGTGACTTTGGAAAAGTCACTTAATCCCAATTGTCCTGCCTTCCCCCCTCCAAAAAGCACACAAAAAAGAGGATTCTAAAAAAGCCTTTAAGGAGTGCCTAGTATGTGCTAAACACTGTATTAACTGAAGATCAGACCACTAGCAAAGGGAATTAATGAAGTTTGGGCTATATCTAAAGGATGGATACTCTCACCTAAAACTGAGGCCTCTAGTTACAAGCAAGGTAATATTTATCAGTTCAGATCTCCTTGCCCTCTTTGCCTTCTGCCTCCTCTGTGTCTTCTTCCTTAGTACCTAGTCTTTGCTTTTTTTCACCAATTCCCCCTTTGCTATCCAAAACCAAACTATTTCTTTTGATAACCTGACACCTTCACCTCTTGTCCATCTTGATAATCATTGCCCAGGTTTCCTTGGTCAATGTGCCTGTAAAACTTCAAAAAGACAAAGAACATCTTAGCCATATCACTACTGGAATTGTCTACCACAAAATCTCCAGTAAGACCTTCCTTGCTTGGAGTACCAGGTCCAACTATTCAGCATCATCAGGATGCAGCCACAAGGACTGCAAGAGCTCCTCGGGCCAAATTATAATAAAGAGAAGAAAATGCAATACAGATTGTCTCCTTGTTAGCATCAGAGTCACTGCCTAGCAAAAAAGCCAATACATTGCTAATACATAATAATAATGCTAATACAAATATTGAATGACTGACAAGAAGGATCAAGATGCCTAGATGCATATCCCCTAGAAGAAGGATGTCCTTCCATTTATTCTTCCACAGTTAAATACAGAATGGTAAAGACAATATCAGTGCTCATCCAGTAGTATCCCTGCTCAGAGATAAAGTCTTCACACAGTTCAGAAAAAAGAATCAATATACACCAATAAACAGGGTTGGTTCTCAGGGAAACTGAGAAGCAATTCTTGATCATTCTGGCACATTCATCTTTACCTGTATGTAAAGGGGATTTTGTTAGCTTTCCTAGAGTTAGTTTCTCAGAGATCCATGGCCATGGGAATGTCTAGTTTCCAGGTGTTTGATAACAGCTCCCAGAATAGCCCCAAGGATTCTAGATAACAGCTCCCAGAATCATAGTGACAGAAAGTCCTACTGAGGCTGTGCCATGAGATAAGGGATGATATAATATAATATTTACTATGCTTGCACAGAATGATGATATTGCTAAAGTTAACCTGTGAGCTTAATGTTGGCAAGATGCCTTCTTTGTCTGTTGCCCTATAAGGCAGGTGGGCATTGGTCAGAGGGGGCAGGGAGAGAGAAACTATGAGGAAACCAAGGGGGAAAACCACAGGGAACCCATAGGAGAATCTGTATGTGCCTTGACTGGTCCCCATCAAGGCTTGAGGGGATTAAGGGGAGTCACAAGTTGTGTCTGTCTTGATGTAGGGGTAGATGCTCCCCCACCTCTCACTGGCCACTGTGAGAAGAGTGATTAGGGAATTCTGTAGGAGCTGGTTCTCCCACAACCCTCTGAGAAGACTAGATTAGAATACAGCTGATTATTAACCCCTTTGAAGCTGTCTGCCTATCTGACCAGATCAAGAGTGAACCTGTGAGAGCCTGGAGACTGAGAACTCCAGTGCCTCCTGTGTGTTATCAGTGAAACAATACCTCAAACATGGGCTCCTGGAGCTCAGTGCTACGACCTCCAACCACTGCTGGCCACCATTCCTTTACCACTGACTCCTGATTAACTGACCAGATCATTTTTCAGATTAAAGCCATAAAGCAGTAAGCATCAATAAAGATTTTGAACACAAGCGCTCTAAATCTCAAACCATGTCCCATTACCACCTCTCACTGGATGAAGCATGAAAGAGGAAGGGTTAGTTTTAGGGAAGCTAACTTTAGGGAAGGTGACCAAAATCTTGTCTTGTAGAAATCATTAAGGAATTTATCTTAATTACTAGGTAAATATATTTTGCCTTTTAGCATACTAATCTGTTTTGCCTAAATGAAGGGAGCAATTGAAGTTGCTCTAAAATCACTGATTTAAATATCTCACCTAATCTCATTTGTATCATTTTGCTTAGCAAACCCCTTCTTTTATTTTAATTTTAATTCTATTTTTTTAATTTATGGAATAAAACAAGCATTTCCATAACAGAGTATAATTTTTAAAAAGATGATTGCAAATGAAACTGCAAATCTATTATGTACAATTTGCTACTCCTTTTCAACATATAATAAAGTTATTATATTAAACCCCCCCCTTTTTTTTTACAGACACAATATGTGTATCCCTTGTTCTAAATTTCAAATTAACAAAGTTTCACTATTTAAATTTCCCATGAGGACCTACTGTGCCTAAGTCAAGTTCTTATTTTCCTGGATAATTTAAGATCTTCTTTAGCCTTCTATGGTTTTGGACAGCTGGGATTGTTTTTAGGGACACTGACCCTACATGGGAAACTCTCAAACTCCAATTTGGCAGATGTGACAAGGAGGCAGCACTGATAAGAAAACAGTTCAGAAAGCATTTTGGTTTTGTGGCATTCTTAAAACTTTACAATATTTTATACCATTTTTAAATTGTTTTTAATTTTTAATGGGAGATGTAGTTAAAAAAAAACTCACCCACTATCACAGATTCTGTGAACACAATACAGCTTTAAAATGATTCTTAAAAATTTCAAATCATGAGTAATTGTCATCTTCCTCAGCAGAAAGATTTTCTCACTTTTCTCTACCCTCCCCCTCACTTCCTCAACTACAAATGTAAAGCATACAAGGATAGTATAGTTCTGAAGGCAATGGAAAGGCTGAAAGCAAGCTTGCTTGAATGAAACAGCTAGCTAGCAAGGAAAGGCAATTCAGTAGATTAAATTTATTTGCCACAAATTCTCCTAAATTGCTAGTTCTATATTCTAACTAATCACTTGTTAGTGACAGTGTTATAATTGTTGTACCAAATGTGAGCAACTGTTAGAGTGAGAAACACATGTGACCTTACATATAAGAATTATTCCAACTATAGAGTTAAGCACACTATTCATCACCATAGTAACACTGAAAAACAAATATGAAAACCAACTCACAGATCCCATTTTTCAGGCTGCGTGTGATCTGGAACACACATATATGTGCATAATTTAAAAACAATGTCCTTTGCCAAAATGGTTACAACAGATGCACAGTCTCCTAAAGAATATACATCATGTTATAATCTACATTTAGGAAATTAGCTGAAAAGTATTCTTCAACTAAAGATATCTGGATATACACATTTTGTACATAGACTCTTTTTCTTGTCCTAGTGTGGATGCTGATATACCACAAATGTACTTGTTTAGAAAGGTATTGTAGCAATTAATGTATAATGGAGAAATTGATTGGCTCACTCTGCCATCTAAAGAAAAAAAAAACCTGTCATCTCAAATTTAGTACTAATTCATTTAGAAATCTGTCAGAAACAACTAGGTTCAAGTCTTGTATTTGACCAGTAACAAAGATGTGAATCTGAGAGAGTTAGCCAAATCCTCAGTGTCTTACATTCTAAGAATGTAATTACAGATCCTGTGGGTGTGGGTGTGTGTATGTGTGTACATATATGTGTATATGTATTAGTGAAATCAGAATCAAAAGAACTAGAATTGCACTAGAATCCTTATTGGTATAAGTAGAATCCAAAGAACTAGGCCAAGGTAGGGAATCTAAATGTGACAAGACTAAAATTTCAGTTGTTTCTATAAAAATAAGTTAATATACTTTGTATTAACTTTTAAGGTAATGTAAAGGGAGTAGCAGTTAGTGAAGCATTTATTAAATACCTACTATTTGCCAGATACTTTGCTAATCATTAAGGATAAAGAAAAGAAAAAGATAGTCACTGACTGTTTTAATAGGAGAGGGGGGGTATTGGTAATTTGCTCATTCCTTTTAAAAGCTAGAAACCTTTCAAGTTAAAAATCCAAAATTAAACATACAAAAAAAGGCTTTGAAAAATCAAAGGAGAGATAAACACAACTGAAAGCTAAAAGCTAAACACAATGAAGAGTCACTTTATAAAATGACTAATAAAATAGCAAAACCATTAGCAAAGCCAATCAACTAAATGAAATCTGAGAACAGGACATTTATAACAAATAGAGAAGAAAAGAAGAAAATTATCAGAAACAGTAATCCCCTACTACATGACAACAAAAGTGAAATTTAATCAATCAACATCTGCAAAAATACCCAAATTAAACAGAAAGTTGAACATTTAAACAACCCAATATAAAAACGAAAAATGTGAACATGATTTGAAAGTACTCCCCAAACAAAACAAACATCTGGAACAGATAAATTTACAAATGAATTCTATCAAATACTTAGCAAATACATAATCTTATGCTTTTTAAACTATTAAAATGGAGAAGGCAATCTAAGAAACTCCATCTATGGTCCTAATAATGAAAACAAAGTGAGAAATGGGGCAGAGAAAGAGAGTCTATATATATATATATATATATATATATATATATATATATATATATATATCACTAAAGAACACTGATAAACAATTTTATAGAAAGAATCTGTCAAAGGCATCATAACAATATTTTTTCCTTAATTCATTATTAAAGAACTAGATTTGTATCAAAAACTCATTATGCTAAACATTAAGTAATCAATAACATGAATCATATAAAGAATGAAAGCAACCCAAAAATACATGATTGCATCTTTAGATACAGAAAAGAATTTTTTAAAAAATGAAAAGCCAATGGAGGAGCAGAAGCTTGAAAAGAGGAGAACAAAGAAAGTCTTAAATCCAAACTCCATAAGGATCACAGGATTTATATCCTACAAAGGGAATGGACTTCAGAGAACATCTAGTTCAAGGGTTCTTAACTGGAGCCTAACAATTGCCTGAGGTTAGATTTTAGGAGGTTTGTGAACTTGCACAGGAAAAAAGATTATGTATATTTCAATATAATTGGTTTCTTTCATAATCTTTTGTATTTCATTTTACCCATTTAAAAACATGATTCTGAAAAGGGATTCATAGGTTTCAGACTGCCAAAAAGGTCCATGACACAAAAAAGGTTAAGAATCTCTAATCTAGTCCAACCTCCTCTTTTTATGGATGAAAGAAATTGAGGCTGAGAGAAGTTCAGGCAGTTGTCCAGAATCACAGGGGCTGTCTTACAGGTGAAATTGGAACTTAGGACTTCTGAATCCAGGGCCAATGCATTTTCTCATTGTACTTTGTGTACTCATTCTCAAGACTGAGTCACTCCCCCATAGACAACAAAGTTCAAAGATATGAATAGTTTTCATAAGAAGAAATAGAAACTCTCAATAGGCAAATGATGAAAAGTCTTAAAAGCACTAATAATCAGAAAAATGCATATTAAACAACCCTGAGGTATCAGCTCAAATCCATCCAGTTATAAAAAAATTTGGGAAAATTTATTAGGAAAGAGAGTAATGTGTACCATTTTACTACTGGTGCATTGATTCTATCTGGAAAATAATTCAGAATTACACATGAAAAGTTATTAAATTCTTCATAACCTTTGACTCAGATATCCCACCACTGAGCTTATTCCCCAGGCAACAAGAAACAAACTTTCTGCATTTATAAAAATACTCACAGCAATACTATTTACAACAGCAAAAACTCAACCACTGGGGAACAAATTGTGGTGTATGGATGTAATGAAATATCATTATAATGTAACAAATTATGAATAAGGAAATATCAGAAAAACATAGAAAAATGTATGTTGTAATACCAAATGAACTAAGGAGAACTAAAAGAATAATATGCATAATGATGTAAATTAAGGTAACACAGAAAGACAACATAATTTATACTAAATTCAAAGAATAATATTGTTGCCAAATTATTCATGTTAAAGGGCATCCTCCCATTCTATTAAAAATTAGGTGTTATGTACCATTATTCATACCCATTCTATTATATACTTTTTATTAACTTTTCAAAGAATATTCTGGGGGTGGAAATGGGGGGTATTGTAATGCCTATTACATGCTCGTTATGTGAAAACTAAATGTTTCAAGAAAACAAAATATAAAAAAGTAAAGCATATCTGTACCTTAAAATAAACTGATGACTTTTTAAAAATAATAATCAACTTTTCTGGGCAAACATGATAAAACCTCCTAAAAGGAACCCCGCTATTTTAAAGGAGGGAAAAAGCATACCTTATTTGCAAAGAAGGATCCTCTTCATTGGTAGGGCTATACCAAGAAATGTCTTACCCACACAGAGTGTACAAAAGTTTGCATTTTTCAAATCTCTAAGTATTTTAATCACTCAAGGCTTTTGCCTATTTATTTAAAATTTATGATGAATGCCCTCTGAGTCAGTAATCTCACTACTAGGTATATTCCCCAAGTGTTAAAAAACAGAGATTGAAAAAAATCATATCAAGCAGTCAATCGATAAACATTTATTAAGTGCCTGCCATGTGCCAGGTGGAGGCAGCTACATGGCTCAGTGGATAGAACACTGGGTCTAGAGTCAGGCAGACCTGAGTTCAAATCTTGCCTTTTTATCAAGGCAATTTATTCATCTCACATATACATATACACACACTTACTACCTGGGTGACCCTGGGCAAATTACTCAACTTCTGTTTACCTTAATACACTAAAAAAAGGAAAGGCAGACCACTCCAGTATCTTTGCCAGGAAAACCCCACAGACAATATTGGTGTGATGTGGTCCATGGGGTCACAAAGAGGCAGACAAGACTTAATGACTAAACAACAACAATGTGCAGGGTTGTATGTTAAGCACTGGGCATAACAATATAAAAAAGATCCAAAAGATATATAGCAGTACTTTTTGTAGCAGCAAAGAACAGGAAAGAAAGTGGGCACCATGGATTGTGGGATTTCTTTACAAATTTGGTGTATGGATGACATAGAATATATCATCATGGAATTACACTATAAAAATAACAAATATACAGAATTCTGAGAAGCTTGGAAGACTTGTATAAACTGATGCTGAGAGAAATAAACAGAACCAGAGAAAAATTTTATAACTATGACAGAAAGGAAAACAATAACTGATAGACTTTAGAACTCTAATCAATGCAATAGTCAAATCATGATTTAGAGGACGGATATAGACTCAGAAAGATAAGGAACTCTAAAGTGAAATGACATTTTTAGGCACGAAAAATTTATTTATTTCAGGGGGGTTGTTGTTATTAAAGAAGAGGGTACTTTTATGGGGGTTGGGGGAAAGTACTAGAAAGTAACAAAGATTTCCTTTTTAAAGAGCATCAATAAAACATTTTAAAAATAAAAAAGGCATGCCAAAAATTCAAAGAGCTAGGAATAAATGGAGCAGAAAATATTTTCCTAGTATCTTTTTAATAAAAGGCTTTAACAAGTTTAGTTTCACATTTAGAGACAGCAATTTTAGTTATATTCATATTGTCAGAACGTAGGCAGTCAGTGCTTCTGTTATCTAACCAGTCCAGCTTGTCTTTTGCACACTAGAGTCTACAAGATGGTGGGTAACAGACAGCAGTAATAGAAGGAGGGTTTGGAAAAATCATTGAACTTCTAATAATTGCAGAATAATCTCCTCTTTGAAATTAGGCTTCACATGGCAATTTATTCATATCACATATATATATATATATATATATATATATATATATATATATATATATATATATATATATACACACACTGATTTAGGATTTCCTAGGATTAACAGAAAAATCTAAGCAATTTTTCTTCCAGAACTAATTATATATAAGTTTCTTTGGACTTTTTTTTAACTCTAAACAACTGTCCAACACTGAGAGTTTAGGCAGAATGAGCACAAGTTTTATGCTTCACAAAACTGAGATGCCTAATCATTCCAAGAAACTTAATGTTTCCATGACCAATTAATTAATTCTCATGAATGTGTTGTGTAAATAAAAAGTACACGGGTCTCTCTCTTATATCATGCTGAAGCTTAACAACTGGACATATTCTTTTCACCTTTGACATTATGACATAAAAATTTTCAAGGCAGCTTACTGAAATAAAGAGAAAAATGTATCAATGTCACATTCAAGTTATAGATAACCCTTGCCAACCACCTCTATGGGCTTTATACTTGGGTTTTATAGTATTTATATTTATATCTGACTGTGGGGCAAAAATATTTAATCACAAAAGCCTAGAATATGGTCCATTCATAAGCAATGCTCATCACACTTCAGCTTCCTTTAGGTTAGTCATCTACACATTTACTGGTCACCAAGGTAACAAAGAATCTGACTCACACATTCAATAGAAGTAAGCAATGTTACACTACATGAGGACAGCAAATTTCTTTAAGGGCATAATGACACATAATTTGAGGAAGTATAATAAGGCTATTGATAAATGGAAATTTGACCACTTAGCCATACAGTAATTTAAATGGGGGCGTGTCAATGGATTGAAGTTCTAGTCATTTCTATGAAGTTTAAAGGTCAATTCACTAACAGGAAAAAGGCTTTTGCAAAGAAGCCTTTTAGTCATTAAACAAGAAACTATATATGTAGACAATTCAGTAGACACTGAAGGTCATATATCCAGCTTTTTCATATAAGGTAGTCAGGGGAAAAGAAACTGTCATCAGCAACCCTAGCATAGGAAAAACAATCAGCCGACATTTCTATCAAAACAGTAATGACCACTCAGGACTGACTTTACTCAGGGTACAGATTTTAGGAAGAAAACTCTGCCAATGCCATCTGGCTGGGACTGCTTTCTTCCCAACTTAGCATTGCTATTTGCCCATTGGAAACAACAGCTATATTGGTGGGCATTTGGGCTGGGAACAAGAATGAAAGGTCACATGGAAAAATGTTGGCAGGAAGTAAAACATAAGGATACAATATGGGAAGAAAAAAATTTAACAGGAGTTTAAAAAAAAACCCACCAGAATTCAGTCAAAGAAAGGATGAACAAAAAAATACTCATTTAAGTTTTACTAAAAATAGCCATTTGTCAATTACCTAGGAGAATGAGATGAAGAGCTAAAACACTGGAATAAATAAGAGGAAAAAATTAGTTTTTTTTAACAATGAAGAAAAGCTAAAAATAAACAGAGGTGAAAAGATCATTGTATTTATTTTTGCACAAATAAGGTTCTAAACTAAACCAATTCTTGAGATCTTTTGCTAAGGAAGAAAAAAAATAATGATAATAGTAGTTAGTATTTATATAGTGTTTTAAGATGTAAAAAGTGCTTTACAAATATTATCTAATTTTATCCTCACAACAACCCTGGGAGGTAGGTGCTAGCATTATCCCATTTTACAGCTGAATTAACAGAGGAAGGCTGAATAGATACTAAGTGATTTGTAAGATCTGAGCTCAGAACAGGGTCAAGCAACTAGTAACTATCTGAGGCTGGATTTGAACTCAGGTCTTCCCCAGATATTTTGATATTTTTTCCCCCCTTCAAACTGCCATTTCATTCTTAATGAAATATCTACATGTTACTTTCCACTAATATTTTGCTGAGTTCTCAGACCTGGAGATTTTCAACATTTCATTCTTGAAAGGATGTTGTATACAATTCCTCACTACCATTTTAATGCTACATAATAATTCAAGACATCAATGAATCTGTGAGTTCATCAACTGGAGTATTCACTCCATCAGTGCACCAGTAAAGGCCACCTAATCACTCCTTCTTATCCCATGTAGGTCTCATCCATGGAAAGAAGATCTACTGAAGGCACTGGAGATCTTCTAGGTCTTTTTACATTTTGTGAGACACAGAGGAATACTTAAGACTATCTGCTATTGCTCACTCTCATCCTATGACTTGTTTACCTCTTTCTCTACTAATATATCTCTTTAATGAAATGCCACTTCTTGAGTATAAGTCACAAGACCACTGCAAATGTGTTTCTGTTCAATTGTGCCAATCATTCCAATTATCTGTCCGATGTTTTTTAAGTCACCCACAATTTTGATTCCTCAGAAACTGAAGTGTTCTAAGACTCACAACCAGAGGGTCACCAAGAGAACAATTTTTGTTGAAAAGATGGTATTGATGCTTGCCTTTTCAATGAGGGTGAGTAGGGAGGGAAGAAGGGAGAGAATTTGGAACTCAAAGTTTTGGGTGGTTTTTTGTTTTGTTTTGTTGGTTTGAGGGTTTTTTTGTTTTGTTTTGTTTTTTTTGCTTTTTGGAGGGGGAAGGCAGGGCACTTGGGCTAAGTGATTTGCCCAAGGTCACATGGTTAGTTTTCTGTTATGTGTCTGCGGCCAGATTTGAACTCTAGTCCTTCTGACTCCAAGGCTGGTACTCTATTCACTACACCACCTAGCTGCTCCAGGAACTCAAAGTTTTAAAAACAAATGTTAAAAATTGTTTCTACATGCAACTGGGAAATAAGATACAGAGGCAGCTTGGTATAAAAATCTTATCTTGCCCTACAAGAAAGTAAGGGGGAAAGGAATAAGAGGGGGACTTGAGAGAAAAGAGGGCAGACCAGGGGAAGGGGTAATTAGAATCCATGCCACCTTGGGGTAGGAGGGAAAAGGGGATAGATGGGGGAAATTTTGGAACTCAAAATCTTGTGGAAATGAATGTTAAAAACTACAAAAATTAATTTAATTAATTAATTAATTTTGAAAAAGAAAAGATGGTATTGATTCTGGGATATAGCTTGATGTGGTACTGTGCTAAATTGCCTCTAGCTTCAGAATATTAAAGAAACATCTCAATGAGACTCATGATTATCCAAATGGGAAAAGATTAACAATACATATAAGGGGGAAAAAAGATAAAAACAATGTCTATTTTCCATAACAAACATTAAATTAGTTTTGAAAAAACAGGTATTTGGCCTGCTGTTACAAGACATTATGCTAGGTGTTAGAGATGTAGAGGCTAAATAGAGAAAGAAAAAGAAGAAGGAAGGAAAGAAACAAGGAAGGAAGGAAGGAAGGAAGGAAGGAAGGAAGGAAGGAAGGAAGGAAGGAAGGGAGGGAGGGAGGGAGGGAGGAAGGAAGGAAGGAAGGAAGGGAGGAAGGAAGGAAGGAAGGAAGGAAGGAAGGAAGGAAGGAAGGAAGGAAGGAAAGAAGGAGGGAGGGAGGAAGGAAGGAAGAGAGGAAGAGAGGAAGAAAGAGAAAAAGAAAGAAAGAAGCAAAGAAGGAAAGAGGAAAGGAAAGAAAGAAAAAAAGGGAGAAATTGTTGCAGCCATTATGAAATTTGTATTTTAGTGGGTGGTGCAGCATGTACACAAATAAGTCTATTACCAGGAAAACTGGAGTAAGAGTGAGCATTAATAGAAGCTGGGTCATGGAGGGAAGGGATCACAGAAGTGGTAGCACCTAAGCTGAGCTTTGAAGGAAGACAAAAATTCTGAGATACAGAGGAAGAGCCTGAAATGCTAGTCTAAGGGATTTCTGACCATGGATTAACATGGCCACACCTGCTCCTTGTTAAGATTATTTCAGCTACTATGGGGAGAGTAGATTAAAGATAGGAGAAATTAAAAGCAAGAAGATCAATTAGGAGGCCACTAAGGCAGTTTAAGCAAATGAATTAGGATGACAGCCAAGTGAGTGTAAAATGAGTAACATGAAGTTGGATAACCAAGTCCATTGAGTTAATACACATTAAGATTAGTTGATCTTTGTGACAGATCCCACAGATAGATAAACAAGTTGGGCTTAGTAAAAGGGAAATTTTAAAATGCTTTTATCAATCCTAAACTCCAAAAAAGTAAATAATAATAGCTTACACTTAGATTGTTCTATATACTTTTCAAAGCACTTTCATATCCATTATATAATTTCAACCTCACAATAATCCTGTAAAACAAGATAAACAGGTATTATTATCTCCATTTTAGAGATAGGGAAAGCTGGGTAGAGTTTGAGTGACTTTTCTAAAATTACTTGGTAAATGGTCTCCTAACTCACTGTTCTATGGTCACATGGTGAAAATTTTCACATCTTGTCCATAAAAATACTTACCTTAAAAATGAAAATATAGCTCCTATTCTTAGTCCACAAAGTTCACCCTTAAGTTCAATGACGTTGCCCTTAATAGATGGCCTGCACAAAAAAGTGAAAATTCATAAGTTTCAGTGCTAAAAAGTTCATATCAATTATCCTTTCAAACATTTTTATTCATTTATTATAGTTTGAAAAGAGTGAACTTAGGTTAACTCTGCCTTGGGCAGCAAATGATCTAACACACTGTCCATTTGGAAAGTTATACAGACCATAAAATAACTTCAACCAAATCATCTGCTTTTGTCCCATTTTAAAACAGAAGAAACTACTTTAAAGAAATTACTTTTAAATAACCATAAATTATCTTTAAAGAATACTTTAAAATTTAAAAGTAGAAAATATTTTATCTCCCTATATTCAATTACATATCAATAACACATACAGGGCCTAGAATATTTTATAATGTCCCTTCCTTTTAAGTCATGTGTCACTAAATGAGACCTATTTTAAATATTGTTTCAATAGCCAATAATCAATGAGCATCATTGTGTATTTATAAAAATAATTTTATACAGAGGGGGATGATAGAAGGGAGGGCAGATTGGGGGAAGGGGTAGGTAGTCAGAAACAAACACTTTTGTAAAGGGACAGGATCAAAGGAGAAAACAGAATAAATTGGGGGGGGCAGGATAGGATGGAGGGAAATACAGTTAATCTTTTACAACATAACTACTATGGAAATGTTTTGCATAGCTGAACATGTATATTGAATTGCCTGTCTTCCCAGTGGAGGTGGGTGAGGAGGAAAGAAGGGCGAGAATCTGGAACTCAAAAGTTTTAAAAACAAATATTAAAAAATCGCTGCTACAACTTTTGTTGTTGTTTGGGAAATAAGATATACAGGCAATGGAGTATAGAAATGCATCTTGCCCTACAAGAAAGTAAGGAGGAAGGGTGGAAAGGGGAAATAGGGGGGATATAAGAGAGGGCAGATTGAGGGAAGGAGTAATTAGTATTCTTGCCATCTTGGGGTAGAGTAGGGGAGCAATGAGGAGAAAATTTGGAACTCAAAATCTTGTGGAAATGAATGTTGAAAACTAAAAAATAAATTCTGAAAAAATTAATAATAATTACATATGTTGGTTTGACATACATTAAAAATTTTAATATCAGCTTGTTTTAAAAGTAGAATGCAGTATATATAAATGTAGTAAAAAAAATAAGTATGGAATTATCCATGGAAAGCAAGGCTAATATATGATATTCCAAATAATCCACATTTTCTCTATAATTCTGTTTAAAGAGTTAACAATATCAACTTATTCCAAAGTCAATTCTTTTTATGATACAGTAATGTACAGGTCTCAGATAATGTTTATCTCTAGAATAATTTCTCGTATATGTTACTGGTTCTGCTTGAGCTAAATTTTGGAAATGTCAATCCCAGTGCATTGACTCTTAGTTTAGTTCAAAGCCTAATACAGGAACAAGTTATGTGCACAGCGTTCATTTATTCAACAACCTCAAGAATCAGAACAATAACTAAAGAACTAAAAAACACACAAAAGCAATCCAGGGGCTGCAAAAATGGACATTACAAAGTTCATGCACTCAATTTCAGGCACTTTAACTGTAGAAGACGCCTTTAAATCCTCACTCAGTACTCAATTTATATAAAATCCAAACAATGATGGTGATACAGTTTTAAAAACAGTATCCAATTAGATGCAGCAAATCACAAGTAGAAACAAGAGCAGTCACAGGAAAGGAACTGTGGATGGGAAAGCTGACCAGCAATATAGAGACTATCATGATATCTCATACAGAAAAGAGAAAGCTATCCATTAAAAAAAAGCCTGTGGACAGTGATTCCCACCCCACCCCTGCTGCCATCATTTTATTGTCTCTAAAAAACAGAATTTGTTACATGGGATGGCTCTCTGGGAAAGGGTGGTTGAAGCATAGTGAGGATAACTATGATAACATAAAAAAAAAACAAAGACGTCAATAAAAATTTATTTTAAAAATAACCACAAAACAAGAAGTGTGGGTTGAATTAGTGTGTGTTAGTTGTCTCCCTGAAAGTTTCAGTTTTAGCAGTGATCCATCAAGACCTCTGCTCTGAACTTTAAAATGGAGGGAATCACTGAAATTACCTAGAACCAGTGATCTAGATAGGAAAAAATAGGTAGAAGAGATGAGAAAGTGGTCAGGCATCACTGGGTGATGGTGGGGTGTTGATACAATTCTACAGTAATGTTGGATGTAAGTCTAATTCCCTACTCAGATAAAAAAAGCAGTGATACTCAGAAAAAGGAACAAACAATTTAGAAAAAGTAATGAACAAATATCATGGGATCAAGAATAGCAACTTAAAAAATGCTCATTAAAAGGAAAGCAAGTGAATAAATTCTATGGGACCTCCAGATATGATCATGGAACAACAGCAAGAAACACTAGACTCGTTTTTAAAAAGAAATAAAACAATTAAGAGATATATTAAAATAATGAGGAAAAATTCAATTTAGAGAGGAAATTAAAGCTCTCTAAGAAGAAATAAAAAGGCAAACGAGAAAGAAGACGATTGAGAACTTATGATGAAGAATCCCTAAAAAGCAGATCGGGGAGAGTTAGAATTGAAAGGACAGACAAAAAAATTTACCTTGAATATAAAATGTAGAAAGATAAGGATAACAGGTCTCCCAGAAAACATATTGAAATTAAGTGGTAGAAGGAAGGGGGGAAGGAGGGAAAGAGGGAAGGAAGGAAGGAAGGAAGGAAAGAAGGAAGGAAAGAAGGGAGGAAGGAAGGAAAGAAGGGAGGGAGGGAGGAAGGAAGGAAGGAAGGAAGGAAGGAAGGAAGGAAGGAAGGAAGGAAGGAAGGAAGGAAGGAAGGAACCATTTATTAAATGCCTACTATGTGCCAGGTACTTTATAAATATTATCTCATTTGATCCTTACTACAACTCTGGGAGGCAAACAAGTTAAGTGACTTGCCCAGGGTCCTACAACTAGCAAATGTCTGAAGATGGATCTGAACTTAGGTCTTCCTGACTCCAGGCCCAGCACTCTCCAATTCACCCACTGCACCCAGAAGTACAGAAAACAGAAAAAAAAAAAAGTGCAGCTTAGTAAAATCCAGAGAAACATCTGAAGTTTAACTCACCAAGAAACATAGTAATCAAACTTCAAACCTTCATCATCAAACAAAAATACTGCAGGCAGGAGAAAGTTGTTTACCTACCAATAAGGGAAAAATAAACCATTTATGAGAAACAAGAGAAGAAATTGGATTATAATCTTCCAAAATGAGATCATTATATTATACAATATAACCTACAGAAACTGAGATTAATCAAATTTTTAAAATGGGTTTCAGTAAGAGGGAAAACATTTCAGATATCCCTTCAACAAAAAATAGAGGTGAGCAGGGTATTTAAACATTTCAAACAAAAGAAACACAAGAAAGGTAACTAAGTACAGGTAACAACAAAAACAGCAACAAAAACTAAGGAAAGAAATTAATACTTTCATTTTCCTGGGGCTACACAAGGCTACTATTTAATAAAACTTTTAAAAAGAATTGTTTAGCACCAAAGAAGCACAAAAGAGCATGTAAGAACAAAGGAATTTAAGTGACCAAAATATAGTAAGGCTAAAAGAGTCAAAGTGAAGGCAGGAAAAAGAATTAAAATTAATATTTCTTAGAATAAAATAAGTAAATCAAAGTTGGGAGGAGGGGCTCCTCTTATCACTGGAGAGAAGCTGCTGGTAGAGAGAGACAAAGGGAGAGTCTAAGATTAAGAGAACAGAGGTGGTCAGTTTTTTATTCTAAATACCTAGTCTAAGGAGCTGGGGGTGGAAAAAGAGGAGAAAATCAATATGGATGAGGGATTAAGTAGGAATTTCGTTCTACTTTGAGAAAAGAAATGCTCTGCAATCCCAGGGGTGGAAAGGGGTGAAAATGACACTTTGTAATGGGTTCACTCAGAGGACAGTGGATATTTCAAGAGATTTTCTTCACTAAGCAGGGGTCATGCTTCTTAGGACTGCTTCCCACCACAGGGAAGGAGAGATCTGGGCCCTTAGAGGTGTCCAGCATGGTCGGCAGACAGATGAAGGAACATAGGTCTAGAAGCAGAAGAGGCAAGTTGTGAATTTAAGAGCATAAAGTAGGGACAGACCCCTTAGAAGAGATAAAGATTTTTTTTTTTACCAAAGCATACTTTGCTGAACTGATACACCAAAGACAGTAAAATAGCAATATTCAAAAGAGTGAAAATAAAAGAAATGGCAACAATATAATATCAGCAAATTTTAAAAATTGCACTATTTGCTTCATGCTCTTTCTACTGCTACCTCCAACCCAACTAGGACACCACACTATTGGTTCCTAAAGGTAATGGCTACATCAACTACTAAGTCACAGAAAGTTTGAAACTAACTACTGGCAAGGTTGGCAATGATGATGGGCCCTTAGCCCCCCCAAAAGTCCTTAAAAGTTACAGTTACCAGGGCAGGTAGGTAGCGCAGTGAATAGAGCACCAGCCCTGGAGTCAGGAGGACCTGCGTTCAAATCCAGCCTCAGACACTTAACACTTACTAGCTGTGTGACTTAACAAGTCACTTAAGCTCAATTACCCTGCCTTCCCCCCTCCAAAAAAAGAAAGTTATAGTTACCATGATACTTTCCACTAACATAGGATCTAAGATGTGGGATACTCAGATTAGTGATTACAGAATTAAGAAGAAAGTTTGAATCTAACTTTAGAATGGGGTAGACAAGTTTCATCAACCAATATTACTAGAGACTCTTCCCATGAATAATTCAACCACAGTCTCCCCTTATAAATGGGAAGTTCAACAGTTCCTTGGGGGAAGGCAATAGTAGGGGACCAGGGAACAGCAGAAACCTTGAGAAAATGATTGAAGAAAGGTATAACTAACTCCTAATACAATAAGAAAATAATATGAAGTAAAACAATCTCCAAAAAAACATTTAAAGAAAATTATTTTATAATAACTAAAACTAAAATCACCTTCTCACTGAGTATGTGATAATTACCAAGAGAGACTGGAAGATGTAATAAAAGAAGTGAAAAGAAATAACAGCTTATAGTTGAAGAGAAGAAACCTTAGAAAAGCAATGGGTAACCCCCCAAATTAAATAATAATAATAGCTATACAAAATAAGAAGTCATTGAACATAATAAAAAAAAACATGAACGTTTTATTTTAAAAAATAAATGAAAACTGCTCAGATCTATTGGAAGTAGAGAGCCAAGTGAGGACAGAAACAATCTACCCATAACCTCCTAAAGGAATCCCCAAAGTGAAATATACCAGAAATTTGATAGCTAAAAATCCAGAACTACCAGGATAAAGAAAAAACTCTATAAGTATCCAGAAAGGAATTCAAGTACCTAGGAATAATAATTGAGATGACATAAGACCCAGCAGTTTTAAACATAAACAAGAAGAGAGATTTGAATAAAATATTCCAAATGGTAAAAAAATATATATGGAATCACAAGCTAGAATAACTTACCCTGCAAAACTCAGTATCATCCTACAAGGGAGAAAATGGAAATTTAATGTAATATATTTCAAGTATTTCTGATGAAAAGACTTGAAAGTCTGAAATGCAAATACAAGAATCCAGAGAAATCTAGAAAAGTAAATTTATTTTTATAATTAGAAGGGGCAGTAAGATGATGATGTGCTAACTTTCTAGCAGAAGGAGAAGAAACAAGTGTCCCTTCAGAACTTTAATGTCTTCAAAGGATATTGAGGGAGTTAAGTAAGAAAAATAGAGGATCAGATATGAATTGCCCTGTTCCGAGGGTTTGAAGAAAGTAACAGAAGGGAAGGTAAAAGGAATACACTACCATAAAAAAGGGGAAAGACATAGTATTATCTGTTTCTCATAACTTGGGTGAACGAGAAGATTATACAGACATGGAAAAGGGGGGCAAAGGAGTATCAGATGAACTTAATGCTTATCTGAGAGAGAAAGGTTGAAAATACATTACATGCACAAGTGCACATGCACACACACATACACAGTTTGGTGCAGAAAGATATCAAACTCAACACAGTAAAAAATGAAAATTGGGAAGGGTTGTTGGAGGAATGATAACATCAGAGATGGAAAAGTTCAAAGCAAAACAAACTTCCTGATATTGAATGGGGGATTCAAAGGGAGTGGGGGGAAAAAAGAAAGGAAAGGAAAAGAACTGGAATATTACAGGGAATACATCAACTGGGGAATGGCTGAACAAATGCAGAATACGAATATAATGGAATATTATTTTGCCATTAGAAATGAAAAAAGATGACATCTTGACTAATGATTTGTTAAGTATAAAAAGAAATTACAGAAATAATAAACAAGACAATGATAATGATGAAACAACATACATAAATTTGAGGATATAGGTAAGGAAAAATTCAAAGGAAAAATTATGCAAATGTGCAATAGATCTATAATTTCGTAAGTGAACAAAACTCTAGGTATGAGAACTCCTGCCACCAAGGAAGGTGGTGATCCATATTGGCCTTAGTACTTTAGCATGAAGGCATTGTGTGAGACACATAGAGGTTAAGTGAATTGTTCAGGGTCACAAAGCTAGTGAATGACTGACAGGATTTGAACCCAGAACATCCTGACTATGCCAAAGACTCTATCCACAATGACAGACAGACAGACAGACATATAGATATAAACAGATACATATAAAATACTTCTGAAAATATATAAATGTTACCAGTGTCCTGCCATCCCTCACACGTGAGAAGGCCACAGCTAATTGGCCTGTGCTCTCCTGCATCCATGGAACCACTGAGGAGCACCCCGGTCTCAAGGATCTACAAGGCATACTTCCACTACCCAGGCTTTATATTTAAAGTTACTACAATCCAGGCTATAAGTCCAAGGTAACACTTTTCAGGCATGTTTTGCCTCCCTCCTCCCACTGAACCTAGCAGATTCAGGTTATTAATATTCACTCCGACCTTAAGTTCATTGATAAGCAATTTAATTCAATTAGTGAAGTATGACAAATATATTAGACATATTAGAGTACAGTATCTTACTTCTCTGTTTCAACTCCTAAAGCAAAACTATTTCCTTTCTCTTTTGCCACCCAAGGTAGAGGAGAAAGGAAGCTACAAGTTCAGTATCTTATCATAAACTTCCTACGTGCCAGCAGAGAGTGAGAACACAGGTAATTTAACTCCTAACAAGATGCCACACCGAGAATGGAAAGCACTGCTGGAGCACAGCCCTTTTGCTAACAGCTACATACAGGATAGGAGGATCATAATCTCCGGGGTCCAGAGGATTCAAGGCATTGAAAACTACACAGTTCATTTTTGATCTAGCTGGTATTTTTAAAATGTCTGACAACTTTAGCAATAAAAACACCTGGGAACTGACTGTCCAGTGCCCAGCAGCCACTCTCCTCCATCTTGATTCTCCCTTTTTGGCCAAGATCAGAGTCTTGACAAGCCAGAACTGGAGGAGGAGAAAGAAGGTAAGTGAGAGGTCAGTCCTTCGTCACAGCTCCTTAACTCACTAGGATGGAATTATGGGTATACAATTGAGTTCATTGTTTCATTATAGAAATTAAACCCACATAGAAACAGTTGAATCTTTTTGAAGAAACAGAGTGAAGGGTCATAAATATTTGTTCCTAAGATACTTACTGACTCTTTCCTGCTCCTAATGTAATCTAAGAGAAAGAGTTCCTAAGGGGATTTAGAAGACATTGGCTGAAGTAATGGAATTTCTCCCTATATTCTTCAGGATACTGAAAATGCAACCCAAGCTGTTGATGACTCAACCATCCCCGCACTGAATTAAAAAAACATATTTCCATTTCCCTTTTTTTGCCCAACATCCTGTTGATTATAAATTAATTTACTAAAGTCTTTGGAGAAGGTTTTTTTAAATAATATTTTAACATCATCTATATTTCCCTGAAAGTCTCTTAGAAAACCTAAAGCCTAACACCACGCAGGGAACCACCTTTAAGGTTGAAAAGAAGGAGCCAAGAGGCTTAGCCATTATTTCTTTTTCCTTTTTCTCCTTCAACCTCCACAAATCTTTTGTCAGATCCTCAAGTCAAATCAATCCAAGTTATTCTGGAACTGAAGCTAACCAGAAGATACTGTATTGTCAGTTCCTAAGGAATCACTATCTTTGAGATGATGGGATTCTACTCTCACAGATATATTTCCTCCACCTTCCACTGCCACCTCCTCCCCCATGAAAAAATGTGCAGTCCCTGAATATTGTATGTAACATACCATATCTCTATAAACATCTATCATAAGCATAATACATTAGCAGATAGAATAGTCACATGTAACAATCCCACCTATGCATTTCACCTGCCAGTGACTAGCACGTCATACACTTTAAATTGGATTCCACCAGTTGTGAACTGATCCAACCATTCTGGAGAACAATTTGGAACTATGCCAAAGGGCTATAAAACTGTGCATACCCTTTGATCCAGCAATTCCACTGCTAGGTCTATATCCCAAAGAGACAAAAAATAAAGGGAAAGGACCTATGTGTACAAAAATATTTGTAGCAACTCTTTTTGTGGTGGCAAAGAACTGGAAATTGAGGGAGTGCCCACCAGTTGGGGAATGGGTGAACAAGTTGTGCTCTAGGACTGTGATGAAATACTACTATGCTGTAAGAAATGATGAGCAGGATGATTTCAAAAAACTTGGGAAGACTTACATGAGCTAATGTAAAGTGAAGTGAGTACAGTCAGCAGAATATGGCATAAAGTAACAACAATATTGTACTGTAATTAATCATGAATGACTTAATTCTTCTCAACAATACAATGATCCAAGACAACTCTGAAGAACTTATGATGAAAAATGCTATCCACCTCCAGAGAAAGAACTGATGGTGTCTGAATGCAGATTGAAGCAGACTTTTTTAAAAACTTTTTTCTATTATCCTTGGTGGTTTTTTGCTCAGCATTTTCTTTTGCAATACAGTTAATACAGAAATGTTTTGCATGACTGCATATGTATAATCTATATTGCTTACTTTTTCAAGGAAGGGAGAGGGGAGAAAATATGTAATTCAAAATATTTTTAAAATGTTAAAAAAATTTGCTTACATGTAATTGAGAAAAATAAAATAAAAACTTTGGAAACAGTTAAAAATAAATTAAAATTGGATGTAGTAACCATTAGCATACACAAAACCATAATACATTGCTCTATTTCTCAACAGACTTTCCATGGGCTATTGCTTATGAAGTTGGACAACTAGGCCTTTTGGTTTACTTTCATGGCCCAAATAAAAGCAATCATCTTAATAAAGGTAGTCAAAACCATCTTCCTCATCAAAGACTTCTTTCTGTGTCCCAAATTTGACCTATGCTTGAAAAACTTCATTCTTGTAGCAACCTACAATCTGGCTTGTTCTATATAGCAACCCACAGGCCCATTTGGACAGTTCAATGCTTTCATGTCTTCTACCTTCACTGAATTTTTGATGCTCAGTCACTAGAGAAGCTATTTCATATTTAGATAATTTCTCTTCCTCCTACTAGAAGATATTGAAAAACTGGATGTAGATTGGCTGCAAGAACTCTGCTTCCCCAAATTGCCTGAACTTGGCAAGCATTTTAACATTATGACATCAAACCCTGCATTTTCAAGGTGAATATGAATTCAAATGTGGGCAGCTAGGTGGCCCAGTAGATAAAGGGCTGGGCCTAGACTCAGAAACACTCATTTTTCTGAGTCCAAATCTGGTCTCAGACACTTACTAGCTATGTAACCCTGGCAAATCACTTAACCCTAGTTGCCTCAGTTTCCTCAACTATAAAATGGAGAAAGAATAGCAAACCACTCCAGTATCTTTGCAAAGAAAACCCCAAATGGGGTCATGAAGAATCATATACAATTGAAATGACTGAACAAGAACAAAAATGAAATCAAATACAACCCTGGAGATTTTCACTAGCCTGCTCTGGAAAAATATTTCTGCATATTTGTTGCACTATTTCATTAGCATGTCCTACCTCAGACCAGAATGGCTCCTCTCCAGAAAGAGAAAGATGTCCTCCCTGACAAATTTAGCTTTGAATCGTGGGTTCCTTAAATTTGCACCAAGAAACTCAGAGTCTGATTTCCATCTGCAATGCTATGAAGCTATTTTTCCTAATGTCAGATGCCTCAGCCTTTCCACAGTCCAGACTGTTTTCAGCTTGGCCACATTAAGCCTTTTCACTAATTCCTAATCCTCCGAGCCAAGTCTAATAACTAGTGTCCAGACATTCCCTTTGAGTTTTATCTTCTCAGGTATAACTGCAATGTATTGCTGGTATAGATAACACATCACACAGTGCTTTGTCTGCCTTCTGTATAATTTTTAGAGTATCTAACATCTCCCCAAATAGCCCATAATGTCACATAAGGTATTTTCATTCTATTTTTTTCCCTAGAGTCAACTAAAACTACAGGTCCTAACTGTTCTCCACCAATCCCACTGCTTTCTACCAATATCCCAACTATGAACTGAAAAGGCATGGTGTGATTTTAATCACAGTCACAATCATAACAGACACTGCAATGCATGCAAATCTTCACCACAGTAATAAGCAATAATGTTGTACTATTGTGTGATTCTATTAATATTTCCACAAAATTAAAAAAAACACAACTCCATTAACACAATGCATATCAAATTAACACTTTATGGGGTGGGGGAGGTGGTGCAGTGAATAGAGCACCAGCTCTGACGTCTGGAGGACTTGGGTTCAAATCCAGGCTCAGACACTTAACACTTACTAGCCATGTGACCTTGGGAAAGTCACTTAACCACAATTGCCCTGCCTTCTCCCCCTCCAAAAAGCAAAAAATCAAAAACAAATTAACACTTTATCACCATGAAAGAAACAATGAAGCAAATTTTCATCTGCTTAGGCAAAGATACCAGTGGTAAAGAAAATTCAGAACTGCCAATTATATTATAGCTTGTAAGAAAAAAAAAATCAGTCAAAAAGAAAGATCCTCAGGCTTTCCCAGTGTATCTCTTCCCTTCCTTTCAAAAAAATAAATCATACTGGAACTGAGGGGAATCATGTTAAAACATATTCTACTTACTCTCACTTATAATATGTTGATTCTACAGGTAACAACACAGCACAACCTTTGAGATGTGGGGCTCCAGAAGACTATTCCTATCTCAAGGCACTTTATGGATCACACTTACATCCCAGGCTCTATATTCTGTTACTCAATCACTGACTGCCCACTCCCACCTGCTGGTAACTCCCTCTAGTATATCTAGGCTGTTTACATTCTTTGGTACCCACAGTTAATCAGTTTAATTAGATTAGTAAAAGCATGAACAAAATATTAAACATGTCGTAGAGTACAACATATTTCCCAACTCCCAAACACCCAGAAAAGAAAGAATCAAGGATTTAATTTTTAAATAGAAAATCAAAACTTTGGCCACCCCCCAAACAGACTGAAAAAAAGAAATCTTGAAAATTGAAGGAATAAAGTTAGAAAGGAAGTAATTGCAGAACTAACTAACTAAATGAAGAACTGCCTTTAAAAAAGATGAATAAAGCAAACCATTAGATAATGTGTTTCCCCCACCAAAACAATGGAGAGAAAAATTAGCCCCTTAGACCCTGACTCACAACCTCACTCTTCAATTGGTTATCAAAGATCTCTGTTTGCATGCTCAACCTCATGGTCTTTTCTCAGTCTTCATCCCAAAACACTAGCATCAGGTGACTGTCTTGCTCAGTGTCTGGTCATTACTTTATATGGTAAAAGTCTAAATCTCCCCCTCTGGCAATACATAATTTGACCCCATTTCACTTTATATCACTTTAATCCCTAATAGTAATCCCTTGTTCCAATTTAGCTATACTCCACACAGGTGTATGGACACATACCATGGTCGTCCCACACTTTCATTTAGAAAGTATTTATTTAGTATGCTGTACCCAAACCCAAATCACATGCCACCTGATTTGGAGCCTACCATTAAGCCCCTTTATATTTGTCTTTGTCTCTATGCTACACCCTGTAATAGCTTGAAATAGCTTAAGGCATAGTCTTGGGTATTGCCCGAGGTGTAGTCCCCTAACTCTCTACTTCCTGAATTACCATTCTGTACATCATCACTATGTACAAGGATCAGTCCTAGGGTTATGGTACAAGTTTATCTAAAGTTTATCTTAAGAAGAAACCACGCTGTATTCAGAACATGACCTTAGTCAGTCCCCATTACTCAATGTCCCTCCACCCTGTACTTAGAATATGATCCCTAGCCTGTACATCACTCTGTACCCTCCACCCTGTCTGTTCTGGGAGGGACCCCCTTTCCAGGAAAAGTTGCATCCTTGTTTCCTTGCTTTATTAGCCCTGAGCTATAGATCTAACCAATGACAATCCTTGGCTTCTATATGTCATTGCTTATGTTAGTCTCCTCCCCAATTGTGGTTTTTGTGATTTTAGCTTTTATAAGCACTGTTTGTACCCTAAATCGGGCCTGCCTAATTTGAGTGTATACTCAAGGCAGTCTCGTGCTTAATCAGTAAATCCACACCTAAATTTACCTTGAACCCAGATCTCAGATCACTCTTATTCTCTGCACAACAGTGCCTATTATGTTCCAAGCACTAAACTAAGGATACAATAATAAAAATAATAGTGCCTACCTTCAAGGAGCTTCTGTTCTAATGGAGTGAAAGAAACGTTTATAGATAAGTAAACCCAATATAATTCAGGGGGATCAGGAAAGGCCTTCTTCAGGAGGTGGTACTCGAATCAAGCCTTGACTAAAGCTAGAGGTTCAAAGAGAGAGAAGTGAAGAGGGACAGTGCATCAGGTATGAGGGATAACCTGTGCAAAGACAGAGTAACTTAGGATAGAATGTGTATATAGGACAGCAAATAGGTTTGTTTGGCTGGGATGCAGGGTATATAAAAAGAGAGTGATGTGTAATAAGCATGAAAAGGTAGTGTTTTAAAAGCCACCCAGAGCCATTTGCATTTTATACTATAGCCAAAAGAGAGTTACTGAAATTTCTTGAGTAGATGTAATAGCAAGGGGAATTTGAAGATCTTCCTTATCCTTTAACAGACCTAAGGGAATCTGAAGATCTTCCCTGCTCCCCAGTAATCACATGGAGCCTGTGGTGGGAGGAGCTTGCTGAACAGGTAGAGCAGAAAGGGTAGAGCAGAGCTGGGAGGAAGCTGAGAGTCAGAGAAGTTAGAATGGAGGGAGGAAAAAGGACACAGACAAGGAGACAGCTAAGCTTGTGAGTGTTTGTTTGTGGGAAGGCTTTGGGATGGTGGTGCTCCCTACAGTGATAAGGTGTATTAACTTCTTTGTTGCTATGATGGATTTGGTTTTCTGGTGTTAGAATTTGGCTTTCTGGTGTCTGAATCAATGTTTTGCTTCTGTCTTCTAAATGGAGAGTCTGTTGTATTTTGTGATTCAGAACTACGCTGGCATATTCATAGTCACCTCAATGATATGAATACCCTATTGGAACTATAGTAGGCAAGTGACATATGGAGACATTTACTTTGCAAATATTGATTTGGCAGTTAGGTGGACAAAAGATAAGGAAAGGGAAAGACTGGAAGAAAGGAGGAATATTAATTAGGAATCAGTTAAGTAATTATGAGGATACTGTAATAGTCAACATGAGATGACAGGTCTAAATTAGGATGGTGGCTATGTCAGTAGAGAAAATGGGATATATGAAATGAAACTGGCAACTGACTAGATACCTCTTCCTCAAACACTAGTTGTATAACCCCAGGCAAATCACTTAAACTCTCTCTACCTCAATTTCCTTATCTATAAATGGAGATAATATTAGTATCTACCTGTCGGGGTTGTTGTAAGGATCAAATGAGAAAATATTTGTAAAGCAATTTGGAAACCATAAAGTACTATATAAATGCTAGCTGTTGTTTTTGTAGTTGCTCCAGGGATGAGAGAGAGGTAAAAATCAAGGATGTCTATGAGATTGTGAACTTAAGTAACTTGCAAGAAGATAAACAAATTTGGCAAAGAAGATGGGAGGAAGTTTGGAGGGGAGATAATGATTTTCCATTTTAGATATGATAAATTTGAGATACCTACAGAAAAAGCAGATGGAGATGTATAAAAGACAACTGATGATGAGGAAATGGAACTCAGTAGAGAGAATGAATAAATGTATATACATACACACATACACGCACACACACACACACACACACACATATGGAAAGTGTTCAGGGAGAAGAGAAAAAAAGCCTACTACAGAGCCCTAGGGTAAATTTAGGCACAGGAACTAGAACATACTTGACAACTGAGCAACAAAAAAATAAGGAGAAATAAGACAAAAACTATGAAAGTGACATGAAAACACAGGAAGGAGAAAGTATCCAGGGCAGTTTCTTAGCCTGAGGTCTATCAACTTTTTAAAATAGTCTAATAACTATTTTCTTAAAATTGGTTTCCTTGGGGCGGCTAGGTGGCGCAGTGAGTAAGAGTGCCGGCCTCGGAGTTTGGATGACCCGAGATCAGATCCGGCCTCAGAAAATGAGCACCCACGCATAAATCAAATGACTAGCCGTGTAACCTTGAGCAAGTTACTTAACCCCAATTGCTTTAAAAAAAAAAAAATTGGTTTCCTTTAACTATTGAAAAACATTATTCTGAGTCCATAGACTTCATCAGACTGCCAAAGAAATTCATGATTCCAAAAAGGTTAAGAATTCCTGTTGCAAAAGGACAGAATGGTCAATTATACCAAATGCTGCAAAAAAAAAAAATCAAGAAAGATGAAGTCTAAAACGAAAAATCCCATGATTTAGTCATTGAAATCAATGGGAAGAGTCAAGGCTGACAATAATATAAACCTGGGAAAGATAATGATGCCCATAATAGAACAGGAAAGCTATGAAAAGAGAGTGGTTATGAAAGATAATAAACACCTCTGACAAAAGGTGGGAAGTATGATTCATCATCAGTCTTTTGGAGTCATGATTAGACATGCCATTGACTGGAGTTTTCAAGCCTTTCGTAGTTTTTCCTTACACTATTTGTCCTCATCATATAAAACTGTCCTGGTTTTACTCATATTACCCTGCACCTGTTCATACAAGTTCTACCAGGTTTCTCTGAATCTTTCCCTTTCATCATTTCTTATGGTGGAATAACATTCCATTACATTCATATACATTCATATACATTCACAGCAAGTTTAGCCATTCCTCAGCTAATAAATACCCATTTTGTTTCCAGTTCTTTTCTACAACAAAGTGCTACTATAAGTACTTTCTTTGATCTCTTTGGGTTCTACAATGAGCAGTGGTATGATACAATCAAAGGGCATGCACAACTGAGTGACTTTTGGGGTAGAACTCCAAGTTGATTTCTAGAGTGACTAGATCAATTCATATCTTCACCAACAAACCTTATGCCTGAGGAAACTAACTACGATTTATGATATGTGTCTATGGGAAAATTCATTCCACAGCAACGAATGTGAGGCGGGGGACTCTAAAGACATTCTATCGCCACCTCTCCCCCATCACCATTTCCTACTTCAACAAATATTTCCTTGATTCCTAGTAACAAAACACAGCAACTCAAGAACCACTTTTTGCTTTCCTGCTTTGCTAAGAGGATCTCACTCTCACCACTATTACAGATCTAAATACTTGTATATATGTGACATTTATAAGTCAGAGGTTCATAAACTGGGTAATATCTGCACTGAAGTATTTCATTAAAGGAAACCTGGCTGGCAGTGCATAAGTCTAGAAAATAAATCACTTCCAAATACACATTTTCCCAAGTTTCGGTTTTTATATACTAGTTTTTCTTAAGGTAGAGCATACCTATGTACCTCTAAACAAATAAATATTCTCAGACAGTCAGGTATCTCTACACTCTTTTTAATAATCTAGGGAGAAACATCTTTTAACTTTCTTTTGACATTTTACATTAGTGTTTAATAATACAGAATGATCTCATTTTCACTGTAAAGGAAATATGTCTAATATGTATATATGTATATTTTAATAGAGCTTGATATTAAAGCCCTATTTTAATAAAATCTTATGGCATCTCAATGCACAAATTATGGCTAAATGTCTAAATTATGACCAAAATAGTTATTTGTGATCTTTGTGATCTCATGATAGCTCAAGAGATTTCTACCAACAAAAGACTCATGTAACCATTTGTTTCCTTCAGTTAACAAATCCTTGAGAATGCTGAAGATTTCCCAGCATTGTCATCATTTTCCAAAACACCCAGGCCCCTAAATTGAGCTCATGCTTAACTCCTCTCTTTTTCCCCCCTCCAGTCAATAATCAAGTCCCCATTACATAATGTTTCTTGCATCTATGAAAATACTTCTGGTAATTACAAAGGTACAGAACCCAAATCCTATTTGGAGTTTAGAGATGGCTTTTATATTACATTATATCTTCTTATATCAAAACATCAGCTGAGGTTTTTTTTTCCTGTACTTTAGTTTCCTTACTTCATTAAAAAGCAGAATCTTGGTGGGGGGAATAAAAGAGTACAGATTTAAATTTTATTTGGTTGTGGTTGAAAATTGTGGTGCCATGGTTCCTAGACTGTGCTTAGAGAAATGTATGATAGGCCGAAGTATATTTCCAATGACAACCTACAAGCAAGAAGGGGCATAAGGGATATCATCAAAGAAATGTACTATGGAAAAGAAAGTGGAATAGTCATATAGCACAAATGAAGGCATGGTGGATTCATCCTCTGTGGAGGGTCTGTAGGAGAACATGA
The DNA here is from genome assembly GCA_011680675.1 of Gymnobelideus leadbeateri. Taxonomy (NCBI): domain Eukaryota; kingdom Metazoa; phylum Chordata; class Mammalia; order Diprotodontia; family Petauridae; genus Gymnobelideus; species Gymnobelideus leadbeateri. Next base: position 555,155 of record WOXC01005023.1, read on the forward strand.
AAGAGATTCACACAGAATGAAAAGGCATGGATGGGTTGTAATCAGGGAAGACTCAATGAATGAGAAGATAAGTACAGCTTGCTCTCAACTAAGAGCACAGTATGGAGCTGTGGAAAGACTATTGGTATGGGTCAGAGGCTCTTGGTTTAAATACCAATTATGCCATTTTTTACCTGTATGACAGCAGCTTGGTGGTGCAGTGGATAGAGTGGCTGACCTGAAGTCAGGAAGACTCATCCTTCTGAGTCCAAATATAACATCAGACACTTACTAGCTATATGACCCTGGGCATGTCACTTCACCTTGTTTGCCTCAGTTTCCTCATCTGAAAATGTGCTAGAGAAGGAAATAGCAATATCTCTGCCAAGAAAACCCCAAATGGGGTCAAGAAGAGCTGGACATGACTAAAATGACTGAACAACATGTATATGACCTTGGGCAAGATTTTTTCTGGGACGTCAGTTTCTACATCTACAAAATGAGGGATCTGGATTAGAAGACTTCTAATTTCCTTTCCATCTCTAAAAATAAGGATCTAATGATATCATAGTGTTTCTTAAACTATTTCCCCCTCACAGCACAGTATTCTTTACCATGAGGAATTGGGGCACACTGAAGTCAGCAATAAGTATTCTCTGCATTTAGGTTTCTCCTTGCCCTCCTCTATCCTCTTATTATCTTCCTTCCTTATTCTTCAAGACTCAAAGTAGGGAGGTAGCTTTGAACCTCCTTAGAAGTAATTGCTATTGTGACCTTTCAGACACCATGTTGGGAAGAAGCAAACCTCAGCTGAGAGTGGGGACCAGGCAATGGAGAAGACTGGAGGAAGGGGAAGGAATGTGGGTGAAGATCAAGCAAACCCCACAACACAGTAGGCCTCACACCCTTTGAGAACCACTGATCTATGATTTCCTCTCAAGTTTCACCTCGACCACTTCAGTACAGACTTTTGTCATGTAACCAGGATACTGTAATAGCCTCTAGATTCTTTTGTTCCAATTCATCTAATAGGGCTGGTATAAATAGGTTACAGCCACTAACCCTTGGTGTCCCATAGGGCTTTGTTCTGGGCCCTTGTTCTTTTTTTCTCTTGATTCTATAGGAGGATCAGGAGGTGTCACTGCTGGGAGGGAGCCTGCTTTACGGTAATAAGGGAAGGAGATGAAAGGGAGTGAATAGCCCCCTCACCAAAGAAGCGGGTATAGTCCCACAGAGGTCTTTCATAGGACAAAAATTTTATACTCTCATTTCCTGGGGCTCCCAGTGAGCATGAAGCCCTGGCTAGTTGTCCAGGAACAGTAAGGAGGTGGTGGTACAGGGCAATCCTCCTTGGTCAATCATGTTCTTCCACTCAATACTCTCCTTTCAAGGTTTTGGGGGTCCCAGTTCTCCTATCTATCTGAGTGTTCTCAGCCTGGGCTGCTGGGTCTTCATTCAGGTGGCACTTGCTAGCCATTAGTACCTTCTTATCTTCTCTCTCTATACTATTTCACTTGGTGATTTCATCAGCTTCCATGGAATCAATTATTTGCTGATTAGTCTCAAATCTGCTTATCCAGTTATATCCTCTTTGCTGATTTCTAGTCTCACATCTCCAACTAGCTATTAAACACTTCAGACAATGTCCTGGAGACATTCTAAACTCAACATGTCCAAAACCGATCTCATTATCTTAGCCTCCCCCAAATCATTCCCCCTTCCAAACTTCCCTATTGCTGTCATGAACATCACTATCCTCCAGTCATTCCAGCTTATAACCTAGGGGTCATCCTGACTCCATATTCTCTTAATCAATCTGTTGCCAAGGGCTGTCAGTTTTACCTTCAAAGACCCCTTTTTTGTCTGACATTGCCACCACCCTAGTGCAGGCCCTCATCACCTCACATTTAGTCTACTGTAATAGCCTGCTACTAGATCCCCCTTTTGAAGTTCATCCTCTATTCCGCAGCCAAAGTGATTTTTCTAAAACTTAGGTCCATGTCACCCCCCCCCCCACAATAAACTCCAGTGGTTCCCTATGACCTCCGGATCAATTACAAAATCCTTTGGCATTCAAAGCCCTTTATAACTTAATTCTACCCCTTTCTTCTTATATATTATACCTCACTTCCCCCAACATACTCTCCAATCCAGTGACATTCATCTCCTAGCTATTCCTCAATTAAGACCCTCCATCTCTTGACTCTAGGAATCTTTTCTGACTGTCCCCCTTGCCTGGAATGCTCTCTCCTTACCTCTACCCCTCGAATTCCCTGGCTTCCTTCAAGTCCCAGCTAAAATCCTACCTTCTACAGGAAGGCATTCCCAATCTCTCTCTTTAAAAAAGATGTCCATTTGTGGAATAAAACAAGCATTTCTATAACATAGTTCCATTACCATTACACATAGTATGATTTTAAAAAAGAAGATTGCACAGGAAACTGCAAATCTACTACGCACAACTTGCTATTCCTTTCAAATATACAACAAAATTTTTATGAAAATTTATTTTTCTTCCCTCCTCCAGAGACTACTACCATTAGACTCAAACACATACATATATACATATATGTGTGTATGTATCTATATAAAATTATTCTATACACACTTTTATTTATCAGTTCTTTCTCTGGATGCAGATAGCCTCTTTCTTCATGTGATCTTTGTAATCTCATGTAGTTCTTAAAACAATATTGCTGTTACTATATACAATGTTCTCTTGGCTGTGCTAATTTTGCTCTTCATTATTTTGTGTAAGTCCTTCCATAGTTTTTCTACAGTCATTGAGCTCATCATTTCTTATAGTATCGTAATATTCCTTTATTTAGTCATTCCCCAAATGATGGCCATGCCTGTGATTTCCAGTCCTTTGCCACCACAAAGAGAGCTGCCATAAACATACTAGAATATTTAGGTTCTTTTCCTTTTCTCCTAACTATATTTGGAAACAGGCCAACTAATGGTGTTGCTGGGTCAAAGGGTATACAATATAGTTTAATAACTTCTGGGGCATAATTATAAATTGCTCTCTGAAACGGTTGAATCATTTCGCAATTCCACCAACAATGAACTAGTGTCCCAATTTTTCCACATTCCCTCCAACATTTGTCTCCAATCTCTCTTAATTCTACTGCCTTCCCTCTGTTAATTATTTCCTATTTATCCTGTACATAGCTTATTTGTATATATTTGTTTATATATTGTCTCCTCCATTTGATTAGAGGCTCTTTAAAGATGAAAGCTATCTTACACCTTTCTTTGTATCTCCATCAATTAGCATAATGTCTAACAAAAAGTGAGTATTTAGTAAATGCTAACTGATTAACTGCTAGAAAATGCCAGAAGCTCTTCCCTCACCAATCAAAATGGCAACTCACTGTTTTCTGAAGAAGCCTTGTTCATTTCTACTTAGCATACTTGAGAAGCAGTATGTCATGGTAGATAAAAGACCAGCATTTTTAGTCAGGAAGTCTTGTATTCCAATCCTGCCCCAGACACAATCTGATTATGAGACCCTTGGACAACTCACTTGACCTTTAAGTGCTCCATAAAACTCTATAAAGACCATAAAGAGTAGAGGAATTTCAGATCTTTATCAGTGGAAGAAATTTCCACAGAGAGGGTTTGATATAGCAATAAAATCACTGGTCCAAATGAAAGAACAAAGCAAAACCTATGCTGTTCACTCCATCTGAAATGCTCTTTCCTTAATCTCTGAAAAGACCCAACTTTCATTCAAGTTCAAGGGTAACTGAATAAAACCTGCCATTATAAGAACCGTAAAGTCCTCCTCTGAATATGAGTTTTTATTTGAACAATTTTTTGGCACTTAGCAAACCAGAGATATGGTCTAAAGGAGGAAATCCACTGACTCAGGTGCCTCCATGCTAACAGCTAACTTTTTGTCTATGTGCTGCTCCCAATTGCTATCTGAAAAAAGAATGGTTCAGCCCTATGTCTACACCAAGAGCCCAGATAAGTTGTTGAGGAAAGTTGTTCCAGAGGAATGAGGAGAAATAATGTTCCATCATCCCCGTCTCTTTATGAATTATAGTAATATGTATAAACTTCCTCAAGCCATGAATTACAATAATATGAATAAACTATTCCTCAAGCCTATGTTATTGTGAAATGGCAAAGCACCAGTACCACCCCCCTCTCCAGGGCTGTGATGGATAAGGCCCCAAAGTGAAGGAGAACCCCAGTCACATATATGACTGAGTCAGTGGCCTCATCCACCAGCACTTTCTAACTACAAAGAAAGGTTTCTGGGTGATGGAACAGGAGGGGAGACTTTGCTTCCCACAGGACAGGGGAAATGACAGTTAATCAGGGTACTCAGTTGATCAGAGGAGCAAATGAAATGGTTGATGGTAATCACAAAAAGCTGGCAGAAGAGGGTACTAACTCAGATGGGTTAAGTGGCTGAATGGAGGACAGTCTGGAGTGGGGAGAGACTTGAGGTAGGTGGACTGACCAATAGCCTATTATTGCAAGGGTAGGGAACCCATGGCCTTGTGGCCACATGTGGCCCTCTAGGTCCTCAAGTGCAGCCTTTTAATTTCACAGAACAAATTTCACAGAACAAGTTCCCTTAATAAAAGGATTTGTTCTGTAAAACTTGGACTCAATCAAAAGGCTTCACCCAAGGACCTAGAAGGCCACAGGTTCCCTAACCCTGGCCTACTGTAATAGTCCAAGTGTGAGGTGATGAGGGCCTGGCAAGTATAAGAGAAGAAAAGGGGGTATATATGAGACATGTTACAGAGGTGAAATCTATAGGCCTTAGGAGACTGGATGGGGGTGGGGTAGGGGGTGAAAGATAAAGATGAGTCAAGGATGACTCCTAAGTTGTGTGAGCCTGAGGGCCTGAGAAGATGGGACTGACTTCTGGTTGTTGTTCTTCATTCTTGAAAAGCACCAAAATGATATCACTATGTTGTAGCCAAGGTACACTCTTGCTTTTCCAATGCCTTCCACATTTCATCTGCAGCCAACTATTTCTACAACCTAGTGTGGTAGAGTACAAAAAAATGCTCGTTTGAATCCCAGCACTAATATTTACTTACCAGCATACTCTGGATTATTGTCTTAACTTGTTTGGTCTCAGTTTCCTCAATTCTATGAAACTGATCCTTCTACTTTAGTCTTCTGCTACAAAATTAGTTCAACCTCTAATCTCCTTTAGCCTGAACTGTAATTGTCTCTGAAGTGCCCTTCTTCCTTCTTCCCTAATAGAGAGCATTGATTAATGCTCAACAAAGGTGCTAGAATGATCTTCTGAAGTTGACTGTGTCCCCTTATTAAAAAAATTTTAGGGGGCAGCTAGGTGGCGCAGTGAGTAGAGCTTGGCCCTGGAATCAGAAGGACCTGAGTTTGGATATGACCTCAGACACTTAACGAACACAAATAAAAACCTAGTCGTGTGGCCTTGGGCAAGTTACTTAACCCCAATTGCCCTCCAAATACAAACAAACAACAAAAAAAAACCCCCAAAATTTTAGGGTATTTTATCTCAGAGGCAACAATCATCTAGAGCCCTCCACAGTCTGGTTGTACCCTGTTTCAGCACTCAGTTGTGGAGTACAAAAAAATCACGTAAACAAAGATGTAATAGGTACGTTTGCTCTGATTATGTCAAGGACTAGATGGAAACAACCTGAGCTAATTGAGGGCAAGAAACTGCATTCAAAGAAGCAGGTTGAGGCTTGATCCAACAGAGAAGCTTCCTGTCAATTTGAGCTGTCCAGAAAAGGAACAGAGAGACACTCTTCACTACAAGTCTTCAAAAAAAGGCTTTAAAAAAAAAAACTTGTTTAGTATATGTTAGAAGGGATTCTTGTTCAGGTATAAGTTTGAACTCTAGGAAGCCTCTAAGGGTTCCTTAAAATTCTGAGATTTTATCTTTCCTGCTTCCATTTCCTTTCACATTAGTCCCCCTCATTGTACCACATTCCATCTAGAAAGGATTACTGGTAATTCCCCAAACTTGACGTTCCATCTCCTTTCTCCTGCCATCTGTTCAAACAGCCCTAAAATACACTCTCTTGGTTTTGCCTGTCAGAATCCTTATCTTCCTTCAACGCTCAACTCAAGTTCCAAGTCCTCCATGAATACAATGGATTCATGATCCTCCCCTTCCCCTTGTCAGTGTTCCCTCACATGCTCAAATGATCTTACATTTACTTGCTCTTCAACATATTATATGATGTCCCAGACCTAGACTCCTAGAAGTCAGGGACTTCTGGCCTCCAAGACAGCTCTCTACTTCTTACGTGGTGCCTTGCTTACTCCTGTTTGATGAGAAATCTCCATTAGCCAAACCCAGTGACTCCATTGTCATTCCATGCCCATTCCATGTCTCTTCCTCTGTCCCCTAGTTTCTGCCTCTAACTGTGGGAATAATGACTGTTCAGTCCAAAATAGCCTTCTCTGGCCTTCCTTCCTGCATCTATGATCTTGCCCTGTTAGAATGTGAGCTTCTGAAGGGGATTTAGCTTTCGTCCTTTTGTACTGAGCTGACACTCAACAAACATTAATGGTTCCTTATTACATCTCCCATCAAATATAAAATCCTGTTTGACTTTTAAAGTCCTTGATGACTTGACCCCTTCCTAGCTTTACAGTCTTATAATTTATTCCTCTCCATATCCTACAGACTAGCAACACTGGCTTTCTTGCTGTTCTACACATGTGACACTTGCTCTCTGGACTCTGTGCCTTTTCATTGGTTGTCTCCCATGCCTGGAATGCTCTCCTTGGTCACCTCCATCCCCTGGCTCCATTCAAGGCCCAGATCAAATCTCACCTTCTGCAAAGGGTCTTCCTTGTTCCCTCCCTGCCTCAAAGCCCCACTCCCACCCATTGGTCTTCCCTCTAGGATTAGCTCCCATTTATCCAGCATCTATTTCATTGTTTGTAAGTTGTATCTTGTTGCTTCAACTGGAATGTAAGTTTCTTGAGGGCAAGGGCCTACTTTTTGTTTTTTTTGGTATTCCCAGAACTTAGAACAGTGCCACACAAGAAGTAGGTGCTGAGTAAATGCTTATTAATTTGACATAAAAAGTGCTTTTTGTTGTTGTTGTTTAGCCGATTAGTCTTGTCAGACTCTTCAGGGGCCACCTGGGGTTTTCTTGGCAAAGAAATTAGAGTGGTTTACCATTTCCTTCTCCAGATAATTTTACAGAAAAGGAATTGAGACAAACAAGGTTAAGTGACTTGCCCAAAGTCACACAACTACTAAGTGTCAGAAGCTGGATCTGAACTCAGGTCCTCTGGACTCCAGTGCCAGTAATCTATCCACTATACCACCTACCTGCCCCCAAAAGTGCTTCCTAGATGCTTTTTCATTTTCATCCATCCATCCATCCATTCATTCTTTTAAGCTTTGTATCCCCAGCATGTAGTGCACAAAGGTTGCTTAATAAACATGGGCTGAATTGAATAGGTCTTATATTATCATTTTTCTCAACAGCCCATTCTACATATTGAATGAGACTATAAATTGCCTAAGAACATGTATTGTGTGTCTCATCCACTGGGCCTATAATAATATATAAGTATAAGCACTTAAAAATGGATGCTACTGATCTTTACTTTAAAAAATGGGGGGGTGGCTAGGTGGTACAATGAATAGAACACTGGCCTTGGAATCAGGAGGACCTGAGTTCAAATCTGAACTCAGACACTTAACACAAAAACTAGCCATGTGACCTTGGGCAAGTCACTTAACCCCAATTGCCCTACCTTCCCCCCCTTCCAAAAAAAAGCAAAAAAGAATAAAACGCATAAAGCAAGTTCTACAAGGAGGTTAAAAAACCACAAACTTATCAGAGAGTTCTGGGGGGAAAATAACAATAAGATAATGCAGGTTTGTATTTTTATAGATTTCTAATGGAAACCAACAACATGAAAATGGTTGTGACCAAACACAACAAAAAGTACTGGTTTGGGGATTTGTTTGCTTGGTTTTTCACACAAATAAAAATCAGTTGACCAGAGAAATGATCAGGGATCTGAATCATAAACTTGTCACCTCACCATAAGAGAAACAGAACTGTCACCTCCATTCAGAAGCTTGGGAAGGAAGGGGAATGGGTTGCCTTGAGCCTTTGGACCCCTACCTCTGGGATTACAGATTCTAACCTTTCTCTCTGGTTCCTGTCCTGCTGAGGAAGGCTATCTTGAAAGTCTCTCTGAAGCTAGTGGTGCTAGAGGCTGGCCAGAAGAAAGCCAGGACCCAGGGTGAGAATGTTTACATGCCCTGCAGAGTACACCTGCCCTTCCTATAACACTTGGCTATGCTCAATGCAGTTTTGCCAGAGCTCAGACCCAACAGCTACCTTGGTGTTAGCTTAGAGGCTGCAGGAGCCCTGCCTCAATTAACAGAACTGGTTTCATGCCCTCTCATATTAATCACAAAACCATTGCTATCACATTAAGTCAGGACTGACTTAATCTTTGATGTTACATAAGCAACTTTTGGCATACAATATTCTAAAGAGGAAATTAGCTGCACTTCACAAGAAGGTATTGCCCCTTTCCCTTTCATATGACTGGCTGATTTATTTCCCAAACAGATGCTCTTCTCCCCTAGGTCCCCAAACTTTCCCATGGTAATATAGTAATACAATGCCTACCTCGGGGAAGGGGGAGGTATGAATGCTTGTGGTTGGATGGATTAGGTCCGAGGTTAAACTCTAAAGATATTCAGATAACTGGAACTGATGAATCTTTGTCACACTGTTGCATACTGAGTGATTGCTAAAAATTACTAGAGGTAATAAAGAGACAGAGAGAACAATTCATGAAATTTATCTTGATCCCTTAAAACCACAGCTATTATTTAAAAGCTATGCTTGGGAATTGTTGAAATTAATAATTTTAGTTAAAAAATTGTTATTCTTTATTTTTGCCTTAATTGTTGCTCACAGTGGCAGTAGCACATACAATGCAGTCCCTAGAAATACTGAAGAACAAACTGTTACTATGCCAGAACAGACTGACCTTGGTGAAAACCTCCCATCTCTTTCCAAGTCCCAAGACTCCTGCAAGAAACCTTTAATTCAAGTATAATTTGTACAAAACTGAAATGCCATTAGAATTATGGAAGACTAAATCCCTCCTAATCTACCTTTCTCCACTACTACCAACAGAAAAACAAAAAATAACAACAACAACAAAAAAAGCCCTTGTAATTTCTTAGCCTGGCATTCAGGGCACTGCATTACATAAAATGATTTACCTTTGCATTCTACAGTATGTCCCACTGCCTCTTTACACAGACCCCCTGCTCCAACCAAAGTGATATTCATCTTTGTTCAAATACACTCTGTGCTTTATGCATGCCATTCTTAAACACCTCCATGCAATTATCTCCAGCTGAAATACCCTGCCCTCCTTATTTGTCTCCATCCAAATCCTACCTAGGATTCTGCTATGGTGTTAATGAAATAGGCTTTAGATAGTTACATTCCTAGGCTAGTTCACATTTAATATTGTTTCCCTTGAGAAAATGGGCTCCAAGTTTCGAAAATACACTTTACCATCCTTTCTACGTTCTGGTGAATTTGGAAGCAGGGACTGCTTCAAAAAAGTTAACTTTATAGCCAAATACCTATGGCTAAAATAGTACCATTAGTTCTGTGCTTCATGTGCCCACGTCTTGCTTCACCAATGGTACTGTCAACACTGCTACAACATAAGATGCTATTTCAGCAAAATTATGGATTAAATAGGCTTTTGTGATGGGTCTGGGAACAGAGCCACCATTTATAACACTGTTTCTAGAGATAATGAATATAATCCAAGCTCCAATCTGGGAACTTGGTGCACTAGTGACATATCTTCCCCTTCAGCACTATAAGCAGAGACTTTTTCCCATTCCTCATTCCCAAAACCACACTGGCATAGGATAGAGTTACTCTAAAATACACGATAAAATTTCCTTCTCTTTACATGTCATCCACACACATATATATGTGTGCATTCACACAAACACATCTGCACGATGTTAGCGCTTTTATCTGAAACCTTATTATCCCCCATATGACTAGAACTTTCTCCCCAATTTCCACAGAACCAAAGAAAACAAGCTATAAAAACAATATTGTGAAAAGAATCCCTGATAACTCTGTTTACCCTTTTTAACACAAAAATCTCACTTCTAGCTTCCTCCCAACCTAGTTTTGCAAAGGAAAACAAAAAAGCATATGAAATACTATCTTCTGGCTTTGATGTATATTGTATTTATCTAAGAAAAGAATGTATGTATGTGAAAAGCAAAAAGTAAATTCATGTATTATTTCTTGCATTTTCTGTCAAAATAGAAAAGGCACTTAAGTATCAGAAATCATTCTTCAATAACAGTTGAAACAATTTTAGGTTTTTAAAGGAAAGTTTGTATCTCTCAGATACAAGACTTAAATATAAGGCCCTTGGAGCTATGCTCAGTGATTTTCAAATACATCCCTCTATATAGATATAGATAAGCAAATGTGCAGGCATGCCTCATTTTACTGCATTTTGCTTTATTGTGCTTTAAAGATAATGCATTTCATTTTTATAAATTGAAGATTTGTGGCAATCCAGCATTGAACAAGTCTATTGGTGCCATTTTTCAATAGCCTATACTTACATCATGTGTCTGTGTCACATTTCAGAAATTTTCACAACATTTCATACTTTTTCATTATTATTCTATCTGTTATGGTGATCTGTGATCAGTGATCTTTGATGTTACTATGGCAATTGTTTTGAGGCATCAGGAACCATGCTCATATAAGACCGGGAAGTTAATAAATGTATGTGTTCTGACTGCTTTACTCACTGGCCATTCCAGTCTCTCTCCCTCTCCACCATTTTTTGAAAAATAACTATTGAAATTAGGCCAAGTAGTAACCTATAATGGTCTCTAAAGTGTTCAAGTGAAAGGGAGAGTCAACCAATGGGGCAACCTTCATTGTTGTCTTATTTTTAAGAAATTGTCACAAGCCACCCCAACCTTCAGCAGCCACTACCCAGATCAGTCAGCAGCCATTGGCAACGAGGCAAGACCCTCCACCCAAAAAAAGATTATATTCACTGAAGGTTCAGGTGACTGCATTTTTTAGCAATAAAGTATTTTTTAAATTAAAGTATGTACATTTTTTAGATATAATACTATTGCACACTTAATGGGCTACAATATAATGTAAACATAACTTTTAAATGCATTAGGAAACAAAGAAATTTATGTAACTGACTTTATTTAGATATCTGCTTTATTGTGATAGTCTGGAACTGAACCCACAATATTTCTGAGGCATGCCTGTATATACATACACATACACATGTGAAAATATATGTCTATGTCATATATAATAAACGTATAGTATATATAAAAGGACCTGTTCTACATAGCTTTATGTATATGTTTATACATATGTGTGTATATATATATAAATATATATACATACATATCATTCAAACAAAAACTCATTAAAATCAAGGATATTTTGGGTTTCATGGAAAAGGAAGAACTTCATAATGATCAGAGCTATCCAATAAAATAATGAATTTGATTCCTTTACATAATCAAGGCTATATGACTAGAGGTATTCAAGTGTGCCAGGTGACCCCTAAATTCTTTTTTTTCTACTTTTCTGATTCCAAACTATCAAAAATTTAAAATCATAAAACTGCTATCTCCAAAGGGCTCCCTAAGCAACTACAATTAGCTGATGTTACTAATAATCTCATACATCATAAATTGCTGCCCATAATACATATTCCTATACAAGAAAGTAAATAACCTTCAGCTTTTATGAAGTGGTTGCTACAAATGATCAGGGCAATGATCAGTAATTTGCTTTCCTTTTAAAATTCTTCCCTTAAGTTTTTCATGTGTATAAAAACAATTATAAATAACAACTAGGATTTATACAGCACTTTAAAATTTGTTAAAGTACTTTCTCCATATAATTGTGAATAGGCAGTACCAATAATATCATCCCCATCACACATATGAAGAAACTGAGGGTCAAAGAGGGTAATTCAAACTCATGTCTCTTGACTTCAAGCCCAATATTCTTCCCACTATACCATATTGCATTTCACATTGCACAGGGGAGAGAAGTATGGAGAATGACAGCACCTTTAAAACCCTACGAAATAGGTCAAGACTAATATTAAAAGTATAATAATTTTATGACAAGAGTTTACGGGTTGTTCAAGAGGACTGGCACCTCTGGTATGAGGGTTTGCCAAGCTATTTTTAGCACTGATCATTCATCTTTGGCATCCACCTGTCACCTAACTCACTGGTGGCTCCAAGAAGCTGTAGCAGGCACAACAGCCACACCAAGTAAAACCATCTTGGCAGATGGGCTAAACCAGACTGAGGGTAACTGACAGGCCTCAAACCTGTCACTGAGTAAGGGGGATGTCTACCCAAAGCATTTGAAGCCTGGCAGAATGGGTAGATGAGAAGAGTTTGTTCCAATGGCCATGAAGGTGACTGAAGTAGGCTCTGTGGAGTGCTTATAAGTTGATCAGACATTGAATATGCCAAAATGGTCATCCATTGCATCCCCGGTATCACCTTCTTGGCTTTTGTCTTGCCACTGGACTTTGATGACTGCGGAAGAGAAGATTAGGCTGATGACCTTGCACATCTCTACCTCACTTAAATCCAATTCATGCTCCAATCAAGACAGCAATCATTGGTCCTCTTCAGGGAAAAGAAACAAGAAACAAAATCGAAGGGTAAATAACATCAACTGCATGACTACTCAGTAAAAAGAAATTCACATTTCTTCTCGGGGGAAGATTCTGACTCCTGTTCATTTAAGTGTTAAACTAGCTCTTAGGCAAGGAAGAAAATTTCAAATAAATCTAAAATTACACTATGTGTGAAAATAACAAATTGCAACTTTTCAGTAATTCAAAAATCTCCATCAGTATATGATCTATACAGATTTAACCAAAATATCATTCTTTTTCTTCTGCTATCCACTGATATCAACATAGAAGAGACCTCAGAGATCATCCCATCCAATACCCTCATTTTACAAATGAAGAAACTGAGGTCCAGAAAATCCAGGCAACTTGTCCATCATGGACAGAAGCCACAATTGGATTTGAGTCCATATCCTAATCCAATATTCTTTCCATTACATTATATGCTTATGAAGTGTCAAACAATTTTTAGTACCTTTATAGTTCTGCTGAAATAAATTCAAGACCTGACCAGTACTAAGCTAATGGGAAGTATTTTAGCATGGATAAAATCAAGTAACTACAATTAAGACATTAGGTATAGCCATATAAATATTAAATAGTAATTTTAAAAAATTATCTGGTTAGCAAGGTTGCTATTTCAAGATAAGGGACAGTTGGATACTTTATCCCTACCCCAAGGTGACAGAGAATCAGTGGGCCATTTCTCCTACCAAGTTTGCCATCTGGCTTCTGATCAGACAAGTCAACATAGCTCAGTGGGGTAGTCACTGTGTTGTGTCTATCCAATTGAGCATCAGCTACACTTCAGTAGCTTACAGTTTTGTCAAACAGTCTCACACCATTCCTCCACTCTATGAGTGCTTTCTCTGTGCCAAGAGTGTGGGGTAAAGGTCCTGTGGCAGGTGGTGTTGGCCTGAATTTGGATTCCCAGATGGTGGGAAATACTAATGATGACTGCCATTCATTAGTGTCCCAATGAGCCAGAAACCCAAATCCAAATTGGAGGAATGAGCACAAAAGGAGAGAGTTAAGGACAAGATTCTATCTTTTCATACCAGGATATTGTAAAGATGGGATGGAGAAAAATGGGTGGGCGTGGGTAAGTAGTCTGTCCATTGTTTTGCCAGTAAATGAGCTAACGATGGTGTAAAGTCAGTATGGTTTGCCAGAAACCAGGAATAAGTGAGAAATACTCCATTACAGATCATTAGAAAATTAAGTAATAACTTTTGCTTAAGTTACATTAGTACTAAAGGAACTCCAAAGCTTTCTGAACAGAGTTTTCATTCTTAAGAATCCAGCTTCTTTGGAGCAGCTAGGTGGCACAGTAAATAAAACACCAGCCCTGGAGTCAGGAGGACCTGAGTTCAAATCCAGCCTCAGACACATAATACTTACTAGCCATGTGACCTTGGGCAAGCCACTTAAACCCCAATTGCCTTGCCTCCCCGCCCTCCAAAAAGCAAAACAACAAAAACAAAAAAAGAATCCAGCTTCTTGGCTCCCAACCAGATTTTCTCTGGGGTTCAGTATCCACTTAAATCAAAAACTTTTCTTTCACACCTGCAGTAGAATTTGAAACATAAGAATTCATTGAAAAGTAGTTCAACATTTAAGCTTTTCTGGAATTATATGTTCATGAAATGAGAACTCAGTCTGCCTATTAAATATGTAAGGTGGCATTGCGATGAAACAAGCCAAACAGAAAACTCCCTGGGTATTTTGCCACCTGTTAAGTCTCCACTCCTGCCACCCCTAGGCAACTAAGGGAGAAGAGGTGCATCTCCCTCAAAGACAGACCCCTTAGGACCATTTCCCTTCCCCTTAACTTCTGAAGTATATTTCTCCCACAGTACAGAACATAGATAGCCAGCCAGGCAAAATACAAAACTACTACCAGATGGAAAGATCTCAGGGCTTCCTCACTTATAAGATGAAAGAGACTGACTAAATAATATCTAGGGTTCATTTTACCTCCAACTTTCAAATATACAGATAATGCAAATTACCTATACACAGAATCTCATTACTTAAAAGGGCTGGAGGTCATGTACTCATTCAGATTCTTAGCAAGACATTGCTCCAGATTCCACTGCCAGCAAAATAAACCTATACCTTTAACTCTGCTCCTTGGGCTTCCTAGTCTGACCTTGGCAGACCCCCTACGTCCACCACTCCACTCCAGTTCCAATTTACACTCAGAGCCAGGTCACACCTCCATCTAGAAGGTTGTCACTCCTCAGGCAACCTTAAACAGTAATGCTTTCTCACCTACTCAGCAGCCTTCAAGCCCTCCCAAAAGGCTGGTCTGCCATAGCCTTCATTCAGTTTATGTGATAACATGCATCATTATCTAGTTTGTTCCAAACAGCTTTCTCTTATAATGCTCTCCCTCCTTATCTGACCTCCTGGGCCTCTTTCAAGTCACAGCTAAAATCCCACCTTCTACAGGAAGCCTTTCCCAATCCCCTGTAAAACAGAGATGCTCTCAAAACCAAATTTTGAGAAGATGAGAATTATGTTATAGCTGTCCATGGTATATAAAGATGAACACTATCTAACATCATTAGAATCATGCTCTAAGTTGGGGATTTCTGTTTGCAATTTCTTTGCAGTAGTGGTGATGGATTGGTACAGTTTACCTATGAACCAAGGTAGATATTTGAGGCACCTGACTGAGATCCAAAATTCAATCTATGAATATAGAACAGAATGCAACTGATAGCCCCACAAAAAAAATATCCATGACCTTTAGCAGCATTTTGACCCAAGCAACTGGATATACAGCCACAGAGAATGTCATCAAAGTCACACGTGGCTAGGATTTTTTTTTTTGGGGGGGGGGGGAGAGTAGGAAGAAAGGGATAGAGCAGCAAATACTGAAAGAGAATAAACTAGCTGTATATAGTGAATTCTCAATAAGAATTTGTTAGTAGGTTTAACAATAATTATTTCACAGAATATTACAAGTTACAAAGACCTTAGATACTATCTAGTCCAACCTCCCATTCACAGATGAGGAAAAGGAGAGGAAATAACTTGTTCAAGGTCATAGAATTCTTTAGCAAGATTAGACATCACATCTCCAGTGGACTTTTCCCTATACCACGTCTCCATAAATTATTTAACTAAAATGTAGCTACTGCAGCATGACCTTTGGATTACTAAAACCTAGAGTCTGAGAAAAATTCATAGTTCTCAGGTGGTTTAAGACTGCATTTATGAATCAGCATTCTACAATAGCTTGATTGTCAACTTAATACTTAGCCCAGTCAATTGCAGCTGCTGAGGAGTGGAGAGCTTAGAAATTTCCACAGAAGCAGCAGACTAGCTACTGACAGTAAAAACAATGGGCCTTTGGAGGCACATTTTAAATTCACACAAAAGGAGCCCCAGTGGATTAACTTGAACATGAAGAAGGAAGATGTAGTAAGGAAAGGTCAGGATTATAGTCAGCGAAAAGACCAGTATAGAATCAAGTAACTAGTCTGTCCTAAGCCCTAATATGTTCAAGTAGCTGGATGGGTCAGTGGATAGAGCGCTGCACCTAGGGTCAGGAAGACCCAAGTTCAAAGATGGCCTCAGATACTTACTAGCTATGTGATCCTGGGTAAGTCACTTAACCTCTGTTTGCCTTAAACCACTAGAGAAGTAAATAGCAAACCACTCCAGTATCTTTACTAAGAAAACCCCATGGACAAGTATGGTCTATGGGGTCACAAAGAGTTGGACATGACAATGACTGAACAATTCAACTATGTTCCTAAGTTTTAGTGAATAGCTATCAAACTGCCAAAATACTCTACAACTAAGGAGCTTATACTCTAATAAGGAAGAAAACAAGTACATATAACAATAAAAATAGCACAAATATAAAGTTAATAAATATAAATATATATGAAATATATGAAAGTAGTTTGGAGGGAAGGGCAAGTACCTGGAGGTTCAGGGGAGGCTTTATGCAGAAGATGGTGCTTGAGCTGTGTCTTTCTGATAGGTGATATCCATAGAATTATAGATATAAATGTCATCTGCATAGAGAGAACACTCAAACTCATGGAGGGGAGGGTGGGAGAGGGGAAGGAAGGGAGAATCTTGAGGAGTATCCACAGTTAGAAGGCAAGATATAGACAATGATCCAACAAAGGAAGGGGAAACAGAAGAGGGTAGTGTCATGAAAACCTAGAAAGGGTAGAATATTTAGAAGAAGAGAATGATTTAACTATCAAGTGCTTCAGATAAGTCAAGAAAAATAAGATCTGAAAAAAATGTTATAAGTATATACAAGTGAATCTCTACAAGGCCAAGAAACATTTACAACACTGCCAGGGGAGGAATCGGGATCTTGAGTAAGATGATCATAAAGAGCTGGCTGGAGAGGTGATCGTGTGACTTAGAGAATATCAAGGTTGTTCCAGGCTTTCCCCTTTATTCCCAATTTGTTTCTTCACAAATTGGTTATTCAAACACATGGAACGGACCTAGTTATTTTACAAGGAGAGATGATTCTTGTTCCCAACTGACTGACAGTCTAGCTCTGATGTCATAGCAAAGTAGGTGTTAATTGGCTAAAAGGCTGGAAATTTCCAGAAGAAAAGATGCCAGATTTAGAAAATTATAAAAAAAGATTCAGGGTGAAAAAACAGGTAGAAGAAGGAAGCATCATTTAAAGTAGAGATAGTTTGTTGCAAGAAAGGCCCCCAAATCAAAAGGGTTTGTTTTTTTTTCAGACTAACACAATACTCTAACAGCCTTAAATTGTTAATGACTCATTCACGAGTGAAGATTGTGGTCTATAATCTTTTTTTTTACTTTTTTAAAGTCTGTAATGGCTGACATGTGATAGCTGTTCATAATTTAAATTTTTAAGTAAGTTAGTTACACTAATAATAAAATTAATTTATATATAACTTTAAGGTTTGCACGGTGTTTTATATTCATCATTTCACTTATCTTCAACCATCTTATGAGGCATATCCAAGTTTAATTATGTCCATTTTAAAGATGAGGAAATTAAGGTAGTGAGAAATTAAGTCCATGATCACAAAGCTTGAGTTCTCAGAATGTTTCAACTATTCTATTCCTGATGATATTCACTAGATCAAGGGTATTTGTTGTTTACAAGACCGCAAGCATCATAATTTTAACTTATGATTTTAAAGCTCTTTCAAATTCTCATTTCTTCACTGTATACAGGGTGTCCCAACATTCTTAAGGCAGTTTAGCAGCTTTAAACTTCCCTAAGACTTTTGGAGTGCTTTGTAAAATAAAATTCATAGGAGGCCAGCAGCAAAGGTTCTATAATTTACATAGTGTTCTACATTTTACTACTGGGGCAAGGAGGAAACAACAGTTATTAGCAAAAGTAACTTGCAAAACAAATGTCTACCTATTTTAATCTTACTGGGCTTCAGTTTCCCCGTGTTCAAAATGGTGGCATTGGTCAGAGAATCTGTAAGATGCCTTCTAACTTTTGTACTAGGTGTGCAATAAAATCTAAGCAACAGCATAAAACAATACTGATTCAAAGAAATATGCATGTATACCAAACCTTGCAAAAATGTTTTGCTTTTTCCTAACTCCATGCTTTTTTTTTTTTTCAGTTCTGTACAACTCAGAACTTTATCATATGATATCATGAAGCACCTGAAGGCACACCATCCAACTGGTAGGGCCAGGTCTACAGAAATCACTACCTCTAGGTTCAGCTACTCTATGGAATCACAGACACTAAAATCACAGACCACTAGCCCCAACTGATTTGTTTACTTTTAAATGTCAACCAAAAAATACAAATTGGTTCAAAGCAAAGGCATTTAATGAAATGACATTATAAAGAAAATGCAATTCCAACATTTGCCTCAAAAACCTGAGGCACACTGTCCAAAAATTATATGCCACCAGTAGAAAGAGTGAGTACATTATAATGAATGGGTGGGAAATGACATCCAGGATGTCCCAAAAGTCTCAGTGCAGTTTTAAGCTAAGGAACTTACACAGGGAACATTTCTGTCTGATGTACATGTGTAGAGAATACATATGGCCAAGACCCAGATGAAAAGGGGCAACTCACACACTTCCACTGCTGAAGAGCTGAAGATATCTACAAGCGATGTCATCACACAGCCTCCAGTCCTGTTCCTCACTTATCTCTCTGTTAGACAATACTTCACTGGACAAATAATGCTTTATTGGAAACTGCTCTGCCAGATGCACACAAGATGATGCCAGGTACAACTCTGACATATGTACAAAGCTTCTCACAGGATCACAGATCTGGGGCTGAGACTTCAGAAGCCACCTAATCCAATACCCTCATTTAACAGATGAGGAAACTGAGGCCTATAGAAATTAAGTTACTTGCCCAAAGCCAGTTTCAGAAGTGAGATCTGAACCCAGATCCTCCAGAGTGTGTGTTCTTTCCTTTTATTTTTTTAATTTAATGTTATTTTTTTCAATTAACAAAAATTTTTTCTCCCTCCCATTTTCTCCCCTACATTCAAAAACAAAACAAAACAACAACAACGAAAAATCCTTGCCACAAGTGTGCGTAGCTAAGCAAAATCCACACTATTTCCAAAAACATATGTCTCATTCTGCATCTTGATGCCAGCACTTTCCTGTTAGGAGATGAATAGCATGGCAAGAAGAAAGCATTCTTTTTTTGTTCACAAGCCAAAGTGTTTTTTCTTAATAGTTGTCAGAAAAGCAGTCACCCTAGACTCTTGCCTTTTTGTCCTTTACGGAATGATCTTTCATCTTCACTTCAGACTCTTGCCTATAAGGCTTTTCATCTGAAGTTCTAAGGACCCAAGTAATTTAAAGCAGAGTAAGCCTTCTCCCTCCCCCAGCTCAGCAGCTAGTACTCTAAGGCTAGTCTGTTTTTTGTTTTGTTTTGTTTTCCTTTTGACTAAACTTCCTGCTCACTGGCCATGAGAGAACACTCTCTGTCTCTCTGTCTCTGTCTCTCTCTCTGTCTCTCTGTTTCTCTCTCTCTCTCTCTCTCTCTCTCTCTCTCTCTCTCTCTCTGTCTCTCCCTCTGTCTCTGTCTCTCTCTGTCTCTCTCTGTCTCTCTCTCTGTCTCTCTCTCTCTCTCTCTCTCTGTATATGTAGTTCATGATAAGATTTTCTTGATTTTAATCTCTAAAGTCTAGTAAGAGATAAGATTTTCTTGATTTTAATCTCCAAAGTCTAGTAAGAGATAAGCAACTATCAAACAATACTGGGGTTTGAGTCCTCAGTTTTTTCAACTCTAGTTCTCTTGGGTTTCCAATATAGACAAAAGGGAGGGGAAATGGCACAGAGCTAAACTCAGGGGGGGGCAAGGTATCTGTCTCTTCAACTAGCCTAGCCACATTCATTGCCTTTACTATAGAGATATGGCCAACAAAAAAATGGAAAAGGTTTTGAGCTTATCCTTATACCATGCTTCCAAAGCATTTCATGTGTATAGGTCTAATCTCCCCAGTTAGACTCTCAGTTCCTTCTGAGAACACACTGTACCCTATAATTCTTTTTTTTTCTTAAATCACAGAGCACTTAATATTGCACTATGCATATTTGAGAGGGAGAAAGGATCAGCCTATGATGTCACCAATGTAGAAACTCCCAGTGAAAAAAATTTGACCTACCAGTGCACTGCCAAGTCAAGCAATATAATCTTAGAGAGTTGCTCATGGCATGTGACTAGGGCAAGACTTGAAGTTAGGTGGATAGCCCTCAATCCACTATGTCACTCATTCTGTTTCACCTCTTAGGTGTAGATTGGATAGACAAATGTCAAGTATTCCATACTTTACCACTTTGTCCTGTTTCTTAGACTTTCAGGCTTCTAAAAGTTTTTCAACTTGTAAATAAAAATTCAGCTAACTTTTAACAAAAACTTAGCCTGCCTTTCCTCAGAAGGATTCACTATGTAAAACAACTTCCATCTTAATTTTAGTGGGGGGTTTTAATTTAAAATTAGTACCCAGTAACAAGTTATTTTACTTTTAAAAGCAATAGTATAGGCTATACAATGAGCCACAAATGAAAAATTAAAAGTGTTAAGTATAAATAATTATTATCAAGTAACATTCTCCTAGTTCTACAACTTGTATTCATCCTTATATAAACTGGGGTCCTTTAACTGCAATTTAAATAGATCTTATTTCAAGCAAGATTTCACACAATTTTAGACATAAGCTCCAAATGAAGAAACTTCTATCTTTATGATGGATAAGAAAGGACTAGAAGTGTGCCCTATTGCAGGTGACAGGTTAAGATTGTTTTAAAAATCCCGATAGTGAATTAAAGAAAACAAACAAAGAATGCTACCAAAAACTGAAGCTTATATCTTGAGGATATTCAAAGAAAATTAATATGGAGCAATTTAGGTTACTAAGGAAATATCATTTTCAAAGAAAACTAAAGAAATGGTTAAGTCTTGCCCCCTTAAAAGTACAACATATTGGATCAATAGGATTAGCCTAAAATTCTGGATCTATACAGTAATCTATAGCTTGAGTCTCAGAGCCAACTATCAAGATTCTCAATTAGAAATTCTACTTGATTTCTTCAAAAATAGTCCTAAACAGTTCTATGAACTTAAAAAATGTTAACAACACACATTGTGTTTGCATGGCAAAAAGCAGGGAAGAAATTCTAGTTAGTTCTTCATATTTGGCTCAAAAAATGTATTAACAAATATACTTAAGCATATCTTAATGAATACTACTTAAAATATGATCATTTTCTTTTTTCAGTGTTTATGATAAATACAAAAAAAAGATTACTGTGGGGCTGGCTAGGTGGCACAGTGAATAGAGCACTGGCCCTGGAGTCAGGAGGACCTGAGTTCAAATCCAACCCAGACACTAAACACAAAAACTAGTCGTGTGACCTTGGGCAAGTCACTTGACCCCAACTGCCCTAAAAAAATTTTTTAAAAGATTACTATGAAGATAACTGGAGCTCATGCACTAACATCTGCTGCAGAATATTAAAGAAATTCTACAGAGAAGTTAATAAGATTCTCCAAAACAAGTCAACATATGCCATGATAGTTGGTAACTACGAAAAAAAGGGGAGAGGGAATGACAAAAATTGGTTCCAATTTCAGAAATGAAAGAGATTAGGGCCTGAAGTCTATTTAGAAACCCCATTCCTATATAACATTTATAATTTCCCCCAGAAGATGCAGGATGTTGTTAAAATCAAATGACTTCATAAAAATTGAAAGAGTTGTATCTTAATCATCAGAAAATGACTGGTGTATTATTCAGATGAAAATTATCTGCTAGAGTTCAATGAGAACATAACCAATGAGGGCAATGGTTAAATTCAGCATGAAGACATAAGAAAGGTTAAACGATTGTGACAGAGGCCATTACAATATCAATCAGCTGTAGATACAAAAAAAAAAAAACAACCAACAAACAAACCAGCAAACAGGAAAATATATGATTAAAAAACAGAAAGTAGAGAAATAATACAGCAAGGCAAATACAAAAATGGAAACTAAAAATAAAAGAAGTCTATATAGTAATAGGTTTGTGTGTTACCCTCTTAGTCAAAGACCTTACAGTCCCCTTAAGAGATTTCTGACAAATAATCAGGGAAATTTCATAGGATCATAGCTGTAGAGTTAGAAGGGACTAAACTATAGCCATCTAGTCCAATAATCCCCTCATTTAACCAATGAGGAACTAAGGCTGATTCAAAACGAATTCAATATGTTAATTTTTTTAATCCAAATCAAGAGGAATTGTAAATATGTTTCAGGAGTCAGAATGGGACACAATGAAGCCAAGCAGAGGATAATAATCAGTAAAAAAATAAAAAGAACTCAAAAGTTTTGCTGAGGCAGTGAGAAAAACTGTAGCAAGGCCCCATAAAACAACCAGGAACCCAGAGCAGTAGCAACAGAGAAGTAGGAGACCAGTGGGAAGAGAACTGCCAAGAAAAGCCATGATGCAAAGAGGTAAAAAGTCCTAATGCATTAGGAAACAAACACCAGCCTACCCCCTCAAAGAATTCCTCTCCAGGTACAAGCTTTTGAGCAGTTGGACCACAGAAGTCTTACCCTAGAGTCTCAGCTGACAGAGTTATATTTTTTTTCTTCCACCTCCTTGTTAATGAACTATTCTGCCATATTTGAAGTTTTTGGTTTTTTAGACCTATGACTGACATACTCCTCTGCTTTACTTGTCCTTTTTGCTTTCTATGGGCATGATTCTTGGACCCAACCAGGGTGGTGCTAAGTAACTGAACTACCATAGATTACTGTGAGGGTGCCTAATAAAAAGTGATCCCTTCTCTGTTTCATTTAAATCAAAATAAACAAAATTGACCTATGTTTTTAAAGCCTGAGTACTGGTAAGGAAAGCTCAAGGCCACTCTTAGAGGTATAGCAAATACCTAAGTTCCCAGGTTCTATTTGGCCTTGAACCAAGTTAGAGGTGCCAAAAACATGGAGGCCACCTCTGGCACTGGAGCTATGTCGATAAAACAGAAGATAGAAGAAACAAATCTGTAAAGTGAGAGCATTGAACTAGGTGGCCCTGAAGTTCCTTCCAGCTCAAGATCTGTGATCCTTCAAAGTGAATTAAAACAGAGTTGATTTGCTTAAAAGGCCAATAACACTGATAAACAATTAGCAAAATTAATCACAAAGAAAAGTGAGGGAAATCAAATTACCAAAATCAAAATGAGGAACAACATAATAAATGTAAAAGGAATAATGAAAATTCTCAGTTATATGCCTGAGAGAATTAATAATACTTTTAAAGTGACTGTTTATAAAAAAAAATACTAGAGGAACAAATTTACAAAACAGAAAATATGTGATAAATAAATCAATCTCAGAAGGGGAAATTAAACAGGGCATCTGAGTTATAAGATGAAAAAGACCACGATCAATTCACAAATAAATATCAAATATTAAAAGAACAAATTATCTTTAAATGAACTAATCGAAAAAACAGAGAAAGATGCTGTTTGTTAGCTAATGCCTGACACATGGAAATTATCAATTTGATCCTCAAAGCTGATACAGACAAAAAAAGAGAAAGAAGACTAATCATAAAAGACATTTCTTTTGTTATTGGACTCAAGATTTGACCAGTATAGGGAATTCTTGGTGGAAAAGCACCCTTTACAAATGCAGATTGCCAAAGATCTGGTAATTTGGTTTTAGAGAGTTGCCTGGGACACAGAGGTTAAGTTATCTGTCCAGGGTCACACAACAGCCTATCCCAGAGGAGGCACGGATCAATCCAGATCTCCCAACCCCCAAGCCAAGGTCTCTACTAAATCACATTATCTTTTGATTGAATCACCTTTAAAAGACCCGAATATATCTTTAAAAATTTGTACACACATTAAACCAAGCTGTCCTCCAAGGCTCAATCCCGATCTCTCAACTCTTCATTTTTTTTTTTTTTGTATCTTTGCTTCACAGATCATCTTCTGACAGATGACTCCCATTCTATATGTCTAGCCTACATTTCCAACTGGATATATGTCATAGAAATGTCAAACTCAACATATCCAAAACAGAACTCATGATCTTTGCATGATATTTGCCCCTACTCCAGATTTCTCTGTTTTTGTTTTTGGCACTACTAACTATATCCTCCCAGTCACTGAAATTCACAACTTCAATCACACTTGACTTGTCATTCTTTCATCATCCCTCTGTATCCAATCAGTCATTCAGTCTTGTCAGTTTAAATGTTTCTCATATCTGTCCCTATCTACTCACATAATCACCACCAAAAATTTAGTTCAATCTCACTCACCTACAAGTATGCAGCTTTTTAAAAACTGAGGCATTTGCCCTTCTTCAATCCCTCTGTACTTCTCCCGTTTTCTCCCATTTCTCAGATGATCAAGCGGTTCTGTGACCACACTACCAGTTCTTTCAGGACCTATGTCCAGGGATAGTGACTTGAAGGAGAGAAGCTTCTCTCCCTTTTGTTCTGTCCTTTCCAGTTGAAGAATCAGTCTTCTTGGCAGAGAAATCAGATGCAAAATAAGATTTTTTAAAAAAACCTTTTCTCCTTTAACCTTAAGCACCCATTTCAGTTCAAGCTGTTGTCCTATTTTGGATCTTCTTCCCCCACCATCTCCCCACTTCAATATAACTTAAAAACAAAAGAAAAAAACTGTTCTCATTCATTATCAGCTTTTATTTATTCTTAGCCTTAGTAGTCTTGCTATTTTTTTGTATTTTGTATTCATCTGCTTTTACATATCTTTATTTTAACCTTTTGCACATTTTCTACATGCATATTAAATATATTTTCATATTAGTCACATTGCAAAGAAGAATGACAACCAATAGGAGGAACCACAAGAGAGAAGAAACAAAACAGAAGAAAAGAAGAGCAAATAGCATGCTTCCATCTGCATTCAGATTCCATTGTTCTTTCTCTGAATGTGGCTAGCATTTTCCATCCTGAGTCTTTTGGAGTTGTCTTAGATCGTTGCATTGCTGGGAAGAGCTAAGCCTATCACAGTTAGTCATCACACAATATCCCTGTTACCATTGGACATGTTTTTTAAAGCTAAATTCCTCAATGAATCCCTTGTATATTCAGACTGGTCTTCCAACATGGATCAGGTTACCTTGGGAAGCTGTGTGTTCCCCATCAATGGAGGTCTTCAAGAAAAGGTTGGAGGATCATGTGTCAGGCACTGCATCAGTGATTTCCAGATAAGCTAGACTACATGGCTAAGGTCCCTTCTAATTCTGAGATTCTGTGATTCCGTATACTTTTTTTATACAGTGTATGCCACACTTTTATAGCCCTTAATTTCCACATATGTTTGGATAATGGAACTATTTCATTTTTTATATCCCCAGTTCTAGTGTATATTCCTCAAGGAAAAAAAAAACAGGATTATGCATAATTTTCTATTTCTCATAATGTCTGGCATACTTCTGAGCATAAGAATTTAGTCCTTAGTCATTTCATTACTCCTACTCTACAGAAGGCTGCCTATTGACAAGTCAGAGTATCAGAAGATTTTACATCTGGACAGAACCTTAAAGAGGGCCATATCCAAATACATACATTCATTTATTCTCTCTCTCTCTCTTTCTCTCTCTCTCTCTCTCTCTCTCTCTCTCTCTCTCTCTCTCTCACACACACACACACACACACACACACACACACATGCTTTGAAAATGTGTCAGTTCTTCCTCCCTCTGGTCCTACTATGCTAAAAGAGGTATGCATTATCAAAATTTCAGTTGAATATCACTAAAATAAAATAGAATATCTCGTTTTGATTTAGCTGAAATCACTTTCACAATTAAAAGGTAATTATCTTGTATTCCTATTTGAATCTTCCTTTGTTGAAGGTGTGTCAGGACACATGTAGTAGCTTAAGGAGGATGTATAGACTATAAACTGGTTGCTAAAGGAACATACCTAACACATTTTAGATAACAGAATCAATCAACTGAATAATTTATAAAGCAACTACTATGTGCCACACACCATTCTTTCACTGGGGATAGAAACACAAAAAATAAAACAAATCTTCATTCTCAAGGAGCTTACATTCTAAACAAAAAGACTCCAAGTACATATAAGTAAAAAGTAAAAAATGAAAAGAAAGGAAAAGAAATACAAATAAAAGGTGGTTGGGTGGAGGCACTAGCAGTTGGATAGATCAGTAAAGGATCAGGAAAGACTGGAGCTATGTCCTGAAGAAAGGGATTCTATGATGTAGAAGTAAGGAGGAAGTACATTCCAGGCATGGGGATACAACCATGCAAAGCCATAGAGACAGAGATGACTTGTTACATGAGAAATAGCTAGAAGGCAGTGTGTAAACAGTATGGAGGAGGAGTAATGTACAGTGCGGCTGGAAAGACAGGCTGGGGCCAGGTTGTGAAACAGCTTTCAAAGGTAACTCAAGACATTCCTATTTTATCTTAGAGCCAATAGAGAATGACTAGAGTGTACTGAGTAGTGGAGTGAAACAGATCTGCACTTAAGGAAAAAGCCCTCTGGCTACAGTGTGGATGTTGGACTAGAGTGGGAAGAGAGTTGAGAGTTGAGGAAGTAAATTTAATTAAGATATTGTTTTAATAATCTAGGCAAGAGGAGATGAGGATATAAACCAAGGTGGTAGCTATGTGAGTAAAGATAAGGGGTCAGAAGCAAGAGATGTTGTGGAAGTAGAAATGCTAAGATTTGGCAACTAACTAGATGAGAGAAGTTGAGGGTAACATCAAGGTTACAAATCTGGAAAACTGCAGTGCCTTCAAGAGAGATGGATTTGGAAGAAAATAGAATGAATTTTATGTTGTACATGCTGAGTTTGAGATGTCACTATACCTTTCTGGAAAGGCTAGATAAGAGAAATATACAAGAAGGAGCTTGTGCTGTGGTGGGGGCAATAAAACACAGTATGGAAAGAACATGAGAATGGTCTAAGACAGTGGTATTCAAAAAGGGTGAAATGACCCAACCAACGAGAAGGTAGAAAGAAAAGTCGCATCCCACCCTACATGTCAACAGATAGTTGTACAACTTGTTTCCAACACAACAAATCTATACTTTATCCATTACTGCCCAAAATTCATCCCACCCCTCTGCCTCAAGCTGCTACACATGCTTCCAATCTCACCTCTTTTCCACAGGATGTCTTATAATCTAAGTGAGATCTAGACATCCACCGAAGCATCTGTAAAAATATCATTGGAAAAATTTTCTCCCTCTAAGCACACTCCTCCCATTCCTTGAAAATCACAGTAGCAATAATAAAATTTAGAGGTGAAAGAGTATTTTGAATTTATCTGACTCCCTCCACCCCACAACCTTAACATCTGACCATTTTACAAATGTATTGCTTTTTTCCCGTCATATTGTTATGCTTTGTCCAGAGGAAAAAATAATAAAAATTTATCAGTGTGATAACCAACTATGACTTTAGGTGACCTGATGACCAAGTGTGTTTCCCATTTCTTTGCAGAGGTGCTGGACCAGATATTCAGAATGAGACAGAATATTTTCAAACATAACTGATATGCTGATTTGTTTAGTTTGTATATACTTGTTTATTATACAAGGCAGGGTCTTTTTTTGGGGTGTGGGGAGAAAAGTAGGTGGGTAATGACAGAGATACAAAACAAAAAAAATTAAGAAAACAAAGGAAAGAATATTAATGAAACATAAACAATTAAACACATAGAAATGAGCAATAGAAGGTTCAGATGAATCCTTGCAGACAAGCAGGGCAGTTTTGTCAGTAGTTTTAAAAACTATATAACACATTCACAATTTTATACAAAATATCCTTTTTTTCTTTGCATACCTATACATTGTATATTAAAATATCCATGTTCATTGATGTTTGTTAGGTTTATAATAAAAAAAAAATTTAAGACAACAGCATTAGCTGGTGCCATTACAAAATTGTGCCCCAGCCTGGGGAAACATGGTACAGCAATGGCCTAAAAATAGAAAAGTCACCCTGGGCACAAGCTGGATGCTATTACTGCTATGATCTTTCTGCTACACCCAACAAAGTACCATTCAATCAATAAGGACTGAATGCCTGCTATGTCCATAAAATGTGTAAAGAAAAAATTAAGGGCTGATCATAACCCAACTATATAATTTATTATTACAAAATGTCTGGAATCGTAGTTACCAAAAGGGCTAACTTCCTTGCAGCACATAACCAAAACAGATGGTTCTGAAATAGATAGTTATGAATCTTTCATTCATAGCAGCTAACCAGACACACATGAGCCAGACACACTGTACGGATAACTCCAAGAGTGTGTAATCTGAGAGGCACATTTAAAAGTGCTTGGTTTCACTAATCACAAGGACAAGTTAACCAAGGAGTTCTTAACTTTTTTTGCCATGGTTCCCTTTGGCAGTCTGGTGAAGCCTAGGGACCCCTGCTCAGAATCATTCTTTTTTAAATAATAGAAGAGAATGCTAAGTTTCAGTTAGAGGTTAGTGAAAACCAAGAAGTAAATTTTTCCCATTCAAATTCACAGACTCCCTAAAATCTATGCATAGATCCTTTGAGGGTCCACAGATCCCAGGGTAAGAATGTCTGTTAATGTTTTATTTTTAATTGTCACTATGTGAAATGAACAAAGTATGTTCTACATACTTCTACAGAACTGGCATTGTAATCTAATTGATATTTTTTTCTCACTAGCAAAGCATTTTATAAAG
Organism: Gymnobelideus leadbeateri; assembly: GCA_011680675.1. Classification (NCBI taxonomy): domain Eukaryota; kingdom Metazoa; phylum Chordata; class Mammalia; order Diprotodontia; family Petauridae; genus Gymnobelideus; species Gymnobelideus leadbeateri. The sequence continues at coordinate 584,047 of WOXC01005023.1, forward strand.
TTAAAAATCTTTTTCTGATTTCATTGTTGGCTTTTAAAAATATTTAAAATTTCCAAGAAAATAACTTTTGTGATGTTTATAAATGACAAAACTCTTAATTATCACATTACGGGCATCAAAATTGCAGAAAGAGTAAATGATGGGAAAATACATACATATATGTGTATATGTGTGTATTTGTGTATATATACACACATATATAATATATTCATATGACTATAAGAAAAACTGGCACATTAGTTCACTGTTAATGGCACTGAGAATTGGTTCAGTCATTCTCAAAAAGAATTTGGAGTTATAAAAGAAAACATATTAATTATTTATATGCTTTGACCTAGTGATCTCTCACCTCCACACACTGTAAGCTAGCAGCAACACTGGCTTCCTTTGCTGTTCCTTACACACAGTACTCCATCTCCCTCCATACTACAGATCTTTTCACTGTCTGTCCCCCATGCATGTATGCTCTCCCTCCTCATCTCTGTCACCTGACTTCCAGGATAGTCTTCAAGACTCAGCTCAAATCCCACTTTCTTCAAAAGGTCCTTCCTGGTTTTCCCCTCCCTCCATCCACCCCTTAGGCCCTTCTGTAGCAGCAACCACACTGGCATACCCAGGATGGCTGCTAGCACAAGTTCTTAGATCTGCTTTACTAGGAAAGCTCAATGTCCAAGGGGTTAACAATCTTTTAAAATTACATTCATTAATTCAGGGGAAAAATCATCACCCTGAACTTCAGAGAAAATCCAAACAAAGAAAATAGAGAAAATACAAGCAGAAGAATAAAGACCAACAGACAGGGCTTCTGTCTGAGAAATTAGCACAGATCAACATACAGATCCAACTGTCTGACCAAGATAATACATATATACATACATACATATGTATGTATGTATGTATGTATGTATGTATATATCTATATCTATCTATCTATCTATATATATATATATATAGTTACCAGAGAGAGAGAATGTGGCGGCAAGCACCCCAATATCCCCAGGGTAGCTGCCAATATAGGTTCTTAGATCTGCTTTTCAAAAGGAAAGCAACTCAAAATGGGTTAACAAGCTTACTTTAATCAAACAAACATACATTACCTAGTTCAGGGGAAAAAGGTCAGCACCCCAAACTTCAGAGTTACAGAACTTACAGATCAAACAGACAGGCTTCCAAACTGTCCTACCGTTATATCAATACCAAATCACAGTTACCAGAGAGGGAAGCATCAACATCTGGGTTTTCAAAGCCGGGGGGCTCTCAACAACGGCTTCCCAGAGTCTCATCTGGTCAAATCACACAACACTTCTCAAAGTGAGCCCCAAAGCAAAGCCTCTCCTAAGGGTTTATATAGCCTTCTCCTGGCTCAGAGAATGTAACAACCTTCTGGACCCACTGCCCAATCACAAAGTATCAAGGTGTGGGCTTTCCTGAAAAACAAGCCTCCCACCACAGGCTCCAGGTGCACTTAAGCTAGGGGCAGGGAAGATCTTTAAATCTGCATTTCCATTACAGAGAAGCACCAACATATGGGTTTTTCAAAGCCAGGGAACTCCTTAACAACCACCCAGAGTCTCATGGTCAAATAACAAGAACACTCTTCCAATAATTGAACCCCAAAGCAAAATGCTAACTTCAGAGTATAAATACCCTTTTAGAGCCAGAGGGCATCATAACCCTCTTGATTCAGTGCCTAATTAGAAATTAACAAAAGGAGTGAAAGCCTTCCTACAAGCAAGCCTCCCTACAAGCAAGCCTACCCTAAGCAAGCTTCCCTTAATGGGCTCCACATGAGGCCTATTAATGGGCAGGGAAGATCTTTTATCTCATAAGCATTATACCTTCCCTGTGAAACTACCACCAATTTATTTTGTATATGTGTAGTTGTCTGAATGTCAATCTTCCCCATTAGAGTGAGTTCACTGAAGGAAGGAGCTGTTCCTGACTTTCTTTGTATCCTCAGCACTTAGTAAGGTGTCTTGAACATAGTACGGATTTAATAAATGCCTCTTGCTTGACTGACTACTGGGTTTATGCCTCACAATAATCAATGACACAAAGAAAGGCCACATATAAGGGGATAATAGAGCTAGTGGCCATTTAGTTCAACTTCATTGTACAGATGAGGAAACTGAGAGATAGAGAGCTTCAGTGATTTGCCCATGATCACACAGATATGCCAGATCCTATGAAAAGTAGAATTCTTTCCACCATACCTACAGGCTGCCCTACATAAAAATACTTATATCAGAAGCTGATAACAAATTATGTGCCCAGCAACCAGAAAATGACTGAATAAATTGTAGTATATGAATAATGAAAAATTATTGTACCATGAAGAACACCAAATATAAAAAATTAAGAGAAAAATGGGAAACCTTATATACACTGATGGAGAAACAAAAGAATAATAAACATAATGAAAACAATACTGTAATTAAAATACTTAAAAGGCAAAATTTAAGTCAAACAATATATTGATTTCAAATTACTAAAACAAAAGAACACATTTTTCTTCCCCTAAAAAAAGGGGGGGTAACACTACAATGCCTTAAACTTAAATGTATTTTTAGTCATAATCACTATGTTGGACTTTTCTGCTTGACTTTTTTTTTTTTTTAGTGGAAAGCACTATAAAATTGATTACTGATATGGGAGTTATTTTCAAATATGTATATAGTTAGACCACCAATTTAATAAAGCAAAGATCGAAATCAATACCAAGGAAGAATAAAAAGAATAAAAGTGAAATGTAGGGAAACAGCAAAGTTTTTCTACTGGCCAAAATGCAATATAAAGCCAATGGTTTTTTTTTTTTGTTTGTTTGTTTTTTTTAAACACTCCACAGATACACATAATAAAGACAGGAATGTTGGTCACTAAGGGAGAAGACTAGGTCCTGGCTTCCTAAGCTTTATTCCTGTTGAAATTCACAAGAGAGGGAAGGATGGAGGGAGGGAAGGAAGGAACGAAGGAAAAGAAGACTATGTACAAACAAGATAGGGACAGGATAAATTAGAGATAGCCTCAGAAGGAAGCACTAAGAGATTAAGAAGGACTAGGAAAAAGAGTCAATTAAGCAAACACATACTGAGAAAATTTAAAGGTGAAACTGAAAACAGGACAATAAACAGGCAAGAAGGGAGCAAAAGAAGATGATGATTTTTTTTTAAATGAAAGTTTTCCCATCATGGACAGGTAACCACCCAATTTGTACTCTAACATCCAAGTCCCAGGTGCACTACATGAGGCAGTGGAATTGGCACTGAAGAAAATAATGGCAATAAGGAAGCACAAATAGAATGGAAACATACAGAGACAGTCTGTACAGCAGGTGATAATTGTGGGGCATTGAGCAATTGATATTCAAGATATCTGAGTGAGGGGAAGAATATCAAATGATTGGAAAATATCTCTAATAATTATTACCCCCAAAGATGAGAAAGAACATTAATGACTCCTAGCACAAATATATTATTGCTAGCTCTTAGTAGTGACTGACATGTAAATACTTAATATATACTTATTGGTTGACTGCTACCTACTTTTCCCCATCTATTAAAAAAATTATGGGGGGCGGAGCCAAGATGGCAGAGTAGAAACAGCTCTTCCAAGCCTCTCTGCCCCCAGATTCTCCACAAACTATGTAAAAAAGGACTCTGAAAAACTTCTGGAGCCCCAGCACCCACAGAACGACACAGAGAAGCTAACCTCCCGCTGAGGACAGCCCAGCACCCTGCAGGAAGGACCGGCGCAGTGGTCTGGGAGCCGGCAGCGTGCAGAGCGCAGAGCGCAGGAGCCGAGCCGAGCCCAGGTCCACATGAGCCGAGGTTTTAGCCCCAGGGCGGCAGGGCCAGCAGCCAGCTGGAGGAACCCCAGAACACCAGTAACTGTGGAGATTCCAGAATTATCAACATAGACTTGCCTAGGACAAAGTAAGAGGTTAGTGTCCTATGGACTTTGGGACCTGTATTTGGGGAATGCGTCAGCCCCCTCCCCTGGGGGCTAGAAGCTGCTGAGGAGACACGCCACTGTGTAGTTTTCAGAGGCATTTCCGGCTCCCAGCCTACAAATCGTGGGGAGATCCAGCGATCAGTCTTGGGGGGTAATCGCTCTTGCTTTAACCTCCCTGGATCTGGATTGTGATCTAGGGTGGAAGTCATGGGTGGGTTTACAGCTTGCCAGAAACGGAAGTTGCCCCCCACACGTTCGGGACGAAAATTCCTTTATCTGGCCTTAAAGCCATAGTGTGGCAACAAGCCCAAAAGTCAAGCAATTAAGTGGCAACATGCCAAGGCAAAGAAAACAGAAAAATGCAACCCTAGACTCCTATTTTGGGGGCATAGAGCGGGAAAAGGACTGTGAGGTCAGAAGTCCTGCTCCAAAAGCCCCAGGGAAAACATGAGTGGGTTGCAGGCCATAGAGGACCTTAAGAAGGACTTTAAAAATCAAATAAGAGAAGTGGAGGAAAAATTAGAAAGAGAAATGAGAAGGATGCAGGAAAAGTATGAAATGAGGGTCAACAGCCTGACTGAGGAAAACAACACCTAAAAAAATAGACTAGCTCAAATGGCAAAGGAGGCCCAAAAGGGCAATGAGGAGAAGAATGCCTTAAAAGTCGAATTTGCCAGATGGAAAAAGAATCTCAAAAGTTCACTGAGGAGATTCATTCCTTCAGAGTTAGACTGGAGCAAATGGAAGCTAATGACTTTATGAGAAATCAAGATGCTGTTAAGCAGATCCAAACAAATGAAAGATTAGAAGGCAATGTGAAACATCTCATGGGAAAAACCACTGACCTGGAAAATAGATCCAGGAGAGACAATTTAAAATTATTGGACTACCTGAAAGCCATGATCAAAGAAAGAACCTAGAAATCACCCTTCAAGAAATTCTCAAGGAAAACTGCCCTGATGTTTTAGATCCAGAGGGCAAAATAGAGGTTGAAAGAATCCACCGATCACCTCCTGAAAAAGATCCCAAAAAGAAAACTCCCAGAAATATTATAGCCAGGTTCCAGAATCCCCAGATCAAGGAGAAATTACTACAAGCAGCCGGAAGAAACAATTTCAATATTGTGGAAACACAATCAGAATAGCCCAGGACCTGGTAGCTTCTACACTGAGGGATCGAAGGGCATGGAATATGATATTCCAGAGGGCAAAAGAACTGGGAATGAACCCAAGGGTCACCTACCCAGCAAAACTGAGTATTTTGTTTCAGGGGAAAATATGGTCATTCAGTGGAATAGAGGACTTTCAAGCATTCTTGAGGAAAAAACCAGAATTGAATAGAAAATTTGACATCCAGACACAAGAAGCAAGAGATGCCTGAGAAGGTAATCAGGAAAAGAAATCAAAAGGAACTTATCAAAGTTGAACTATTTACATTCCTATATGGAAAGCAATAACTGTGACTGATGATATCTTTCTCACTATGAAAATAATGGAAGAAGGGGGTGTGGTCATATGAATACATATGTGAATGTGTGTGTATATGGTTACAGTTATATATGGATAGAGGGCATAGGTTGAATTTGTTGGGAAGGGAGAATACTCAAGGGATGAAATTAGGAGGTGAGAGAGGAAAGTGGCAAGAGGAGATGGGGAGAGACATGGTAGGGTAAACTATCTCATGTAGGGGAAGTGGGTGCAAAGGAGGGGGAGAATAAGGAAGGCTAAAAAGGCAAAACCACATTCACATTGAATTTGGTTCAGGGAGAAAATGACATACATACTAAATGGGATATCTCAACCTGCAGCAGGATAGGGGAAGGGGGATGAGAGGAGAGATGATGGATGGGAGGGCATCCTTGGGGTGAGGGGAGGTTGGAAGTACCCACTATAGAAGAGGGACAGGATCATGTAGGGAATGGACCAGGTGGGGGGTGGGATGAGTGGGAGGAATTATAAGCAGCCTTGTACAATATATCTACTATGATAATGTTTTGCATAGCTAGACATGTACAATATATACTGAATTACTTATATCCCAAGAAGGAATGGGTGACAAGGGAGGAAGGAAATGGATCTGAAATTCAAGGTCGTAACATTAAATGTTTCAAATATATGTATAAATACTATTATTAATACTCTTTTGCCTATAATTGCGAGATAAGATGTGCAGGCATTGGGACACAAAGATTCATCTTCCTCTAATGGAAAAGTCGATGGGGGTATGGGAGAAGGTATGGGAGAGAGCAGATTGGAGGAAGCGATATCTTGTGAGGCTGCTATTCTGGGAGGTTGGGTAGGGGAATAATGGGGGGAAAATGATTGTAACTCAAAATCTGGCGGAAATGAATGATGTAAAACAGAAGTTAGTAAAGTATTTGTTTAAAAAAAAAATTATGAGAATAATCTAGACTTGTACTGAAGGAATCCTCATCAAGCGATAAGGAAACCTGGAGTTTTTTTTTCTTTTAAATGTATTTACTTTTAGTTTACAACATTCAGTTCCACAATCCCTTGAGTTCCAAATTTTCTCCTCCACCCTCCCCCACCAAGGCAGCATGCAATCTGATATAGGTTCTACATATATCTTCACATTAAAAATATTTTCACAATAGTCAAATTGTAAAGAAGAATTATAACCAATGGAATGAAGAAACAAAACAAAAAGAGAGAGAGCAAATATTTTGCTTCAATCTGCATTCAGACTCCATAATTCCTTCTCTGGATGTGGATAGCCTTTTCCATCATGAGTCTTTTTGAGCTGTCTTAGAACCTTGCATTGCTGAGAGGAGCCCAGTCTATCACAGTTAGTCATTACAGATACAATGTGTCTGTAATTATAAACAATGTTCTCCTGGCTCTGCTACCCTTGCTCAGCATCAGTTTATATAAGTCTCTCCAAAACCTGGAATCTTATGCAAAACAGTGTAACAAAAACAGATGATCTGAAAAGTGCCAGCAGAGCAATATATAAAAAACCTACTGTGCTTATATGGTGACCATAAGAAAGCATGTGATTTAGTAGAACAAAATACAGCTTTAAAGGCTCTCAAATAAGGTATCTTGGATACGTATGTCAAAAACCTGTAAGATTCCATGAAAAATTAAGCAACAGAGAAAACTTTTTTTCAATAACTCTTTGATTATTAATATCAACTGGAGTATAAAATGTGACATATGCTCACCAAACATCTCTGTCCTTCTCATGGATGAGATCCAGCCTAGTCCTCATGAAAGAGGGATTCTCTAAAGAAGATGAGGGCTTTAAAAACTCTTCTCTGTAGAAGACAACTTGACTGCACCCAGTGGAATACTAAAGAGACAACTAAATAAACACAACAAAGTTTGGCCTACCTATCCAGGTAAGAAAAACCAAATAAAAGAAGAATGCTTATTGTTGAGATTCTTATCTCAGTTATCAAAAAAAGGACAAAGGAAAATCTCCAACTGGAGAGTTTATGTGATTGAATTGGCTCTGTAAAGTGTAAGAGCTCCCCAAATTCCCTGTGTAAATTTCTCTTGCAACTTCTCTGTTTCTTAGGAATAAAACACCACCCATCTCCAATCACCTGTGGGGGGAAAAATCACACTAGCATAGTGACAGAATAAACTCCAGGCTTTTTTACCACCTGTGGTAAAAGTTTCTTCCTCCCTCCCACTCTCATTATCCTCCTGATAGTAATTGTTAAACTACTTCCAGATATCCTCTTGATATCTGACTAATACTCAGACTTTTACAAAAGATATTCTATAGTAAGTCTTTGACCTGTTGTAATCAGAGTTCAATGGCAGACCAATTCTTTAGTCACTCAGCTGACCAAAAGGTACAAAGAATACAAGATTCAACTGTGTTTATTGACTTTTTAAACATTAAAGGATCTCTTCCAAGTAGGTGTAACCCCTGCATCTGTCAAAATCAAAGATCATTGAAAAATATCACAAAGGTGGCAAAATGGACAGAGGGTTAGACTTGGAGTTGGGAAAACATAGGTTTAAACTTAGCCTGAGACATTTAGTAGTTGTGTGACCCTAGGTAAGTCACTTGATTTCTGTAAGTCTTAATTACTTATAAAATGGGGAAAATAGCACCCATCTCAGAGGATAGTGGCAGGAATCAAATGAAATGGTGTATAAAAAATGCTTTGATAACCGTAAATCATTACATAAATGTTAATTGTTATTATTAATATTGATAAACTTTGTTCAACAATCCTTTGGTTATTTATTAACATTAATTATAACTATGCTAAACATAAAAGGGAGATGCATATTTACCAAAGGTATTTACCACTGTCATGGAAGATTTCTGAAACCTAATCCATGTTAATGGTGTCTTCCACATGTTCTGGCTTGCAGATTCCACTTTGCTGGTTGCATTAAGCCCTGGAATAGTAAAGTTCCCCCTAAATCTAATCTAAAATCATTCAAAAAAATTCAACCTAGTTATCCACATAGTAGTAAAAAAGTACATGAAGAATGCCTATGGTCCAGACCAGGGGTGGGGAACCGGTAGCCTTGAGGTCCTTGGGTACTGAGAACTTTTGACTGAGTTCAAGTTTTACAGAACAAATCATTTCATTAAAGGGATTTGTTCTGTGAAGTTTGGATTCAGTCAAAGGGCTGTACTTGAGGATCTAGAGGGCAACATGTGGCCTCGAGATCACAGGTTTCCCACCCCTGGTCCAGACTATGATATTCGATTGAACAGACAATCTACAAAACTCATCCATCAATATACATATCTTGGACAGAAACAATACGTGAACAATGAACCAGACTAAGAACTGATGAGAAGGAAAAGAATAAGTAAGATTGAATTTGGGAAGTTATACAGTGTTTCCTTTAATCCCAAGTTTCTCACTGAACAAAACAAACAAAAAATATTTTAAATACCAGTATTCTTTAGGTGATGTTCTATGGTTATGAAATGTGAAAAACTACCATCTTCAAGAAATCATAACTGTGAGTCATCCAAAGAGCAATGAAGAAAGGCAAGGTAGAGGTAAATGGGTTACAATAATGTGTTAAAAAAAAAAAACAGCTTTAACGATATTATCAAAAAGATGTATACCAGAATAAGAAAAGTGAGGGTTAGATAGCTCAAATGGTGCTTTGATTTTCATGTAATGTCAAGAGACATAGAGGGAGAAGGAATGCCTTATTAATGATTTGGGAGAGATTATGAGCAGCAGCTACCCAAGATGAGAAGGTACAGACAGGCTGTAATCTATATCATTGAAGGGAAGAGTCACATCAATGAAATTCACGAATGAATAAAGCATTTATTGAGCGCTGAAATGATGAAGCATCAGCACATGAGGAAAGAGTGTAGAAAAATAAAACATAGAGAACTTTATGGATTAAGTAGTTTCTTTCAATGAAAGATATTATATATGTATATATACATATATATATATCCATATCCATTGGGAGATTAGCTCATTGTTTGCATGATGGTGCTGTATGATGCTATTCATAGGTTTGAAATAATGTATGTATGGGCATCAATGCTTCCATTCTGAACTCCAGTATCATCTAGATGTCGCAAAAATTAGTTCCATATTAGGGAAGAGGCAAGAAACTATGAATGGGTTAGTGTAGGGAAGCAGCATAAATGGTGGAAAAACCACTGACTGAAATCTGAGAATGTAGGTTCAGATCTTGACTGTGACCCTTTATTATCTGTGTGAAGGAAGGTTATTTAAGGTTAATGGACTTTATTTTTGTCATTTGTAAAATAAAGGTGTCAGACTATTATATGTGGCCTCTAAAGACCCTTCTGGGGGAATAGGAGGTGGGAAAGTATTTATTAAGCATTGTGCTGAGTTCTCTACCAATAATCTCATCTAATTTAGTCCTAGATTTATGATGTAATATATCAATCCATATAGCTAGAAGTAAAACTCAATAACAGGTTGTAGGTTAGAGTGAGAGACAATAAGGGGTAGCACAAAGAAGTAAACTAGAAGACAAAGGACGAAGGCTCTAGCTTCAGTTTTATTAGCTGAGAGCCCATGGGGCATGATGGGTAGACAGTATGCTGGCCTTATGGTCAGGAATGTGGATTCAAATCCTACCTCCAATACATACTATGTGAACCTTCAACTGTCTTAATCTCTTCTTCAGCTACAAAGTGGAGGTACCGTTCACTTCATAAAATTAACATAAGGTTAAAAAAACATGACCAGTTCATCCTTCATTTTCAATGATATCACAGATGATATCTTGACTTGTGCATGAACTGGATTTAAGTGAGGCAGAGCTGCACAAAGTCCTCAGCTTCACTATCTCTTCCAGAGTCACTGAATGAAGTCCACAGGTAGGAAAAAAGTCCAGAAGACTGGCAATGGCCCCAGGATGCAGTGGATGACCCCCCAGCATATCTAATGCCTGATCAGGTTCTAAGTGCTCCAAAGCACCTGCTTCAGCTGCCTTCATGGATTGTCTCATCCACCCCTTCCTCCAGGGAAGTCTTCACGTGCTTGGGGCAGACATCTCCCCAACTAACCAAAGGGTTTGAGTCCTGTCAGGCACCCTCACCCTGGTTTAGCCCTTTTGCCAAGAGAGTTTTAGCAGGGTGTGGCTGCTGCTCATGCTCTCTTGGAGTCGTAGGTGAAGGTGGGTGAAGGTAGGCATCCCTGAAAAGGGCTCAGCAAGCCCTCAGTGGGTATAGGGTGTTCAGGGTGGACTAGCACCTCTGGTGTGATATATGTTCTTAAAGGGCATTGTTGATTTGAAATTTCAATCATCACAAACCCACAATTCACTTCCACTTCTCTATTCCTATCAGGACAGCCACCAAAGGGGCATGGGGAAGTAATGTATTCTCTAGAAATCATGAAGCCCAGTTTCATAGTTAACACTCTCTTAGTGCCTTCCTCACACTAATTGGGAGGACTCAGATCTATGCACAAAAAAGTAACGGGGTAGCCAAATGGCTGCCATCCAATAGGCATGTGATGTCACCTTCTGTACAAGGATCCCTTCACTCTGTGCTTTCTCAATTACAAAAAGTCACTACTCTCAGGAGATTCTAAAAATTCACAATGTAAGTTACTGGTTTCAATATGGTCCAATCCTGAACATCATGAATGAGCAGTAGCTATCTGGCATGTAGGAGTATAAAACATTGACTCTGGAAGATATGTCTTAGGTGCAGTTGTGCTAATAGAACAGGTTTATACCAAAGCACAAGGGAAAACACACACACACACACACACACACACACACACACACACACACACGCCTAGAAGGGAAAAAAAATTCACTATATTCCAGAACAACTGGCTTTACAGGCAAACAACCACTTGAAACAGATGGATATAAGTAGAACTTTCTATTCACACAGACTGACTTCTGCCTCAGCATTATTGCCAAAGCTGCCAACCCGTGCCCTCCACTACTACCACAACCACAATTTGGCTTCAGAGGCTGAGGAAAAAGCAGCAGCAGCCCCAGGAGTATCTGCTTGAATTTCTGAAAGTCCATAAGGTCTATCTAAGCTGAGAAAAGTTCTACCTACATCATGTCAAATTTAAATACGTGGCAACCTTATATGTGACTATATGGGTGAAACAATGAATGTGACTCAGTGAAGAAAATTTCCTATTAAGCCCTATTTCTTGTACATTTAAAAAAATACTTCAAAGCAATTGGAAATGGCCTTCCTTTCTGTTTCTTATTTTTATTAAAAGATCTATAACTGGGGCAGCTAGGTGGTGTAGTGAATAGAGCACCGGCCCTGGAGTCAAGAGGACCTGAGTTCACATCCAGTCTCAGAGACTTGACACACTTACTAGCTGTGTGACTATGGGCAAGTCACTTAACCCCAACTGCCCTCCAAAAAAACAAACAAAAAAAGATCTATAACTTCATCAGTGGGGGTACTCCTTCCACTGCTGCAAACTGCATATCTCAAAAGGCAGCTTAATGAATTGCTCTGGAAAGACACACACACACACACACACACACACACACACACACACACACACACACACACACACATGATCTCAATTTCCATATGATTACTATACAATAGAAATGTATAGGTGTGTACAGGTGTGCCCAGGACATATATATGTGTGCATGTGTATGTGCATATATACATATATTGGGTAATCTGCACATACCTACATAAATATACATGTATATACTCATACACATGTGCATATATAATATATATGTACACATATATAGTTGTCATACAGAAATTGAGATCCTGTTCCTCTGTGTGTATATGTTTTGTAGGTGTTCAATATATAAATGAGTCTCTCCATGCTTAGCTAGGCTGTCTTGATGTGGATATTTGTTCACAGGTCATTTTTAAAAGCTGGTCCAACTTGGCAGAACTTTTCAGAGCTTGTCCTCTATGGGCACAATCCTTGAGGACTCAGGACCATTTCCAGGACACAATGAGGCATTAGAATAGGACTTCCATGACATCCTAAATTCTGCATCTTCCGGGAGAAAAACTTTAGGAGTGAGAAGAATGTTTTAGTTCCTTCTTTTATTTCCCAATCTCTACAGCTTTTCCAAGCAAGAAGACTAAACAACAAGCGTCACTAAAATAATATTTGTGATAATCAGTTATTTGCTAACATTTGCTCAAGTTCCATAGCATGAAGAGAAAATATAGACAAAAATATACAATTTGGAATCATACTCTCTTTAATGATATAGGGTGACTCAGACTCAATGAATGTATCCAATACACAGATATACCACCCCTGCCTCAGAGAATCCCTCTTTCCCTTCCAAATGCAGCCCAAGCACCACCTTCTGTCTAAAGCCTTTCCTCATCCTGTTCCCTTTCTAATTACCTGGTATTTAATTACTTATTATCTTTCTATTTTTTCTATATATACTTTTGTCTTCCCCATTAGACTGTAAACTCCTTGTAAGGATTGTTTCATTCATAGTAAATTGTATGCCCATTGTCTAGCACACAACCTGGAACACAGTAAAAGCTGGAATAAATACTTGTTTGAGTGATTCCCAGAGATCAGTAAATATCAGATTGCCCTGGGCCAATGTGTTAGACTTAGAGAATTTTAGACCTCATAGGTCATCTAGGTAACCTACAAATGAGCAGGAATTCCCTCTATGATATCCCTGATGGATGGCCACCCAGTTTCCACTGAAAAGCCTCCCGTGACAAGAGTTCATTTACCTCTTTAGATAACTCATTACATTCTGGGACAGCTCAAATGGTTAATTTGACAGCTCATATTGTTTTTTTTATCAATCTTAAGTCTTAAGACTTAAGACTTGGCTCATCTGGGGCCTAGCAGAAAAAAAATGTAATCTTTCTTCCACATTACAGCTCTTCAAATACTCCAGAAGAGTTTATATCTCCTGCCAAGTCTTGTCTTCTCTCCTCCAGGTTAAATATCCTCTCCTCTAACTAAATGCTGTACAGGCATGGTTTTAATTCATTCCGATTCACAGAAATAGCCCTAGACATAGAGGGAACCTTAAAGACCATCAAGGCTACTATCATCATTTTGGGGAAGACTGAGAGAGGACACAGGACTTGAGTTCACATGCTACCTATGCTGCTGTGTGAACTTAGACAAACCACTTAACCCCTAATAGCTTCAGTTTCTCCTTCTATAAAATGAAGAGAGTAAGGCTAAGGTCCCTTCTAGCACCAGATTTATGACCCTATGGATTTCACTTTTGTAACTTCTCCACTAATACTACCATTACCACAATACAGGCTTTTCTTTCCAGCCTTGCCCCCTACTATAACAGCCATTTCTACCATCTCTTCTCTCATATTGCTATTAGATTCATAATAGCAATCTATGGTCTGATCCAGTCATGTCACTTCTTGACCTTGACCTTGCCTGGAACTGCCCTGACTACTCAGACTTCTATTACTCTTCTTCATGTACTCTATAATCCAACCAAACTCTGTCACTCTCAAACATTATATTGCTTTTCCACTCTCATACTTTGCTCATATAATTCCCTATACATGAAATGTCTTCATTGCTCTCTTGGCTCTGTTCTCTTGCCTTGTACAAATTCTTCCAACAAGCTGCAATTGCCATCTCACCCTAGAACATCCTTCAGCACTTGGAGCCTCCTCACTCTGGAACACTCAACCACCTCTGACTTTCCCATCCTTCTACTATGCCAGCCTCCTTTTCCCATTGGTGAGTTCCTCTTGGATTCTCTATTTTGAGGAGGGTGCCCAGTCCAGTCAACCTTTATTCCCCTTCTGATTTTCTAAACCTTGATGTGATCCCCCCTTCCAATATGGGTACCTCCTTTATCTCTGCTAATTTGGCTCTCTTTCGAGTGTCTTCCCCCATCAGAATGTGTAAGCTGCTCAAGGACAGGGATTCTCTCTATTTTTGCTTGTTTTTATATCCCAAATACTTAGCACAGTATCTCGCACATAGTAAACACTTAATAAAATGTCTATAGCATTTTATTGTTGAATCATTTAAAGCCCAATCTAAAGGCAATCTTTCCCATGACGCCTTCTCTAAAGAGACCTAAAATAAACCTTTGCCCTTCAGAACTCACACTGCACTTTGCTGGCTTCACTGCTTATCAAGCATTATTTTGCATGATAACTATATGTATTTGTACTTGTCCTCATTAGTTACATAAGCTTTATAACAAGAGGATCTAAGACTCATTGAAACTTTGTTATCTTCCCCAGGGTCACTCTAACAAAATGTTCTGGACAGAGAAAGCACTTAAATGCTTGCAGATGAATGAATGATTCTGATCACTTAGGCTGGGATCTAATTTGCTACTTCTAACCAAACCTCAAAAAAAACCCCTAAATTTCCAGACTGACCTGGAAACAGCTTCCTTCCTGGATTTCTTTAGATTAGGAAGAACTCTAGCTGGGCTGAGTTAGCTCAGGCTACCTGGTCGAAATGATTTACCCAATTCTTATCCCTAATCCAATTAGCCAACTAATACTGTAAAACAGAATAGCATAGTGAAATCTACCTCAGTGGAGATGACCTGATTCAAGTTCCACCTTTGATACGCCAACTATATGACCCTCAGCAAGTCACTTAACTCCTCAAAGCACCAATCAACTCTTTAAAACAAAGGTTCATAACCTATGAACTTGGGGTTTTTTTTAATATTTTGAAAACTATTTCAAATATAATTGGTTTCCTTTGTAATCCTATGCATTTTATTTTATGCATTTAAAAACATTCATTTCAGTGAGTAGAACGTCAGCCCTGGAGTCAGAAGGACCTGAGTTCAGATGTGACCTCAGATACTTAACACACACACACACAAACAAAAACCTAGCAGTGTGACCTTGGGCAAGTTACTTAAGCCCAACTGCCCTCCAAAAATTATATATATATATATATATATATATATATATATATATTCATTTAATGAAGGAAATCCTAGTCATCACCAAAGGAGCCTTCACTTCTCCCCCAAAGGTTAAGAAACCCAGCTTTAAAACTCTATATTGCAAAATGGTGACTAGTCTGCATTAGTAAGGAGAATTTCATCATGGAAGAGTCCCCTCCACTACTGATAACTCACAAATCTGGAACAAATAACCCAAAATATCCATTAGCTAATTTGTCTTGATATTTATTATGTCTATTGAAGGCCCAAAGTGATTTGCACTATCATTTTGAGATGCCTAAATAACAAATAATATTAAAATATGGATTATTGGGATGAAGTTGCTAAAATCACTTATAGCAAATGGTAGGATTTTTCTTGTGGTTACACCCAGGATGGTATTCAATAACACAGGTGCCAATCACTATCACAAAGACAGAGGAGTTTCTTACTTAACTTGCCCATAAACTCAAGTTGTCATAAACCCCTATAGGTGCTTATTTTCTTGGTTTCACTTGCTTGCTTAAAAACAAAAGTGCCACTATGTGAATGAATAAAAGCATATACTTAACTCTTGGCCAAACTTACTTTATCCTTCAAAAGATTTAAAATTTCATTCATGTGAGTACTCCTCCTACCAACACACACTGCAACCACTGCAGACTTCAATAGATGGTTGCTATGAGATGCTTACTGGCAAGAAATTCATCAAGTGGTGGCCAGCATTTAGGATGGGCTCTCTGCTTAACTAGGTTAAACCTTGTACAAGAGCCTGACAAAGAACCCAAAAACTTCCCACTTTGACAGCTCATAATAGAGCATGACTTAGACAGTATTTCAGAACCACAAAAATATTTAGGCTTGAAACATTTATCATTAGGTGTGATACTTATTGAGGCAATTACTATATTGTACTTTGACTAAATCTGTATCCTTAACAAATTTCCCAAGATGTTTATGCTAATAAATTTTGTCAGCTGCTTTACAACTTAAAAGAGTTCTCTTCTTGTAGCTCATAAGCAGCATGAGTGCTAGTGAACATGATTAGGAAGGCCTTTAGACTTTCAAAAAAATTCGAGAATTTTCATCACATTTTCCTGTCTGTGAACACAACTAAAAACCAACATCACCACTGCCTTCTCCCAACACCTTACCAATCTCCTTGAATGTTTAAAAAGAAAAATACACGTTCAGCCCATTTAACAAAGTCAATTGAATTACAGAGATTTTTACACATAGAGGGACCTGGCAACCACCATCCTAAATTATTCTACTTTTTCAAGGCTTCTTATGCTGTATAGCTCAGATAGTAATCAAAAGTCTATAATTCAGCTTTTACTCCCTTCCATTAAAAAGTAATTATAACAACTTCTGAAAACTTAAGCAGATAATACAAATCAGTAAGAAAAATCTATAATTCAAAAAGAAACATGGGAGTTTCAGTTTGATAAAAATAGAATTCGAACTTTTAACCAACCTTGTTTTATGACTTTATTAAGCAAGGTATTTTTAGCATTTTTAAATCAAATAATATCTCAGTGAATACATTAATGAAAATGAAGATCTAACATTTAATGACCCTTGTTTCAAAATAGTACATATGAATTATCCATCAATGAACCTGAATCTCCAACCTTAGATATATACATGAGTCTCACTCAGTCTACAGAGAGCTGCTCCCTGTATGTTCACACCACTAGAGAATGCCTCTTTCTCAAATAGAAAGAAAAAAGTCCTCTGCTCAGATTTGCTTTACCCACATGTACTTAATCATGTTGACTCCTTAATATCCTCCCAGGAGAACATCAGCATCCCACACAAAATTACTCTATGCAGGTCACCACCTATGGGAGATTGATTCTTCTTAGGGCTAAATCTTTTTTTTCTTCCTTAGAATGTATGTGGAGTGAGGGTGTGGAATACGTGAGGGGAGCACATTTGGAGTCAAGGATGGAGAACAATCTTTACTATTCTCTGGAGCCTCCTTAAAATGCTGATGCTGGGAGGCAGGTCAAATTAATTTTATGGTTTTGCATCAGACTTTCCTGTATATAGGGATGCTTTAAGTGAGATGATTTGAAACTGGTTATGCCTGTACATACAAATTCTATTATAGTAAGGCTGAACAAAATAAAAATGTCTGAGCTTTCTTTGTCTAATTTCACAAAGATATCACAACTGGACCTTTTTTTCTTCAATTCCCATTATAGTCACATTTTTACCTGACAGTATTCTACTCTGTGGAGGTTTAATCATCTTTCTATAATGGTCTAATTATTTACAAAATAATGTATACAACTAGATAAATTAATAATAATAATGACATTTATATAACGTTTTACAACTTGCAATGCATTTATCAAACATCATTTCATCTGAGGCCCATGAGAATCCTGTGATGCAAGCGCTACAGATAGCAGTATACCATTTTTACTGAGAAGGAAACACTCAGAGAGATCGAGCACCTTACCCATGGTCACACATCTTGAGTCAGGGGTGAAATTTGAACTCAGAGTTTCCTGACTCCAGGTCTGGCATTCTATCCACTAGTTCATGCCACCTTTCCCCTTGAAAGAGATGACTTTGATAACCCCTTTTGTTTCAAAAATTTAGCAAGCTAAACTTAACCTTCATTGTCACAAGGATCATAAATGTCTTCTTTATT
The DNA here is from genome assembly GCA_011680675.1 of Gymnobelideus leadbeateri. Taxonomy (NCBI): domain Eukaryota; kingdom Metazoa; phylum Chordata; class Mammalia; order Diprotodontia; family Petauridae; genus Gymnobelideus; species Gymnobelideus leadbeateri. The sequence continues at coordinate 602,005 of WOXC01005023.1, forward strand.
CTGTTGACTTTGTTTCTGATTTTGACCTCACCAATAGGTGAGAAAGGGGTAGAATAGCAACTGGGAGAGGAAATCAAGGTTACAAAAGATATACTTAGTAACTAAGGTTATTTGAAAATTGAAGGAAACTATCGAAAGCAATCAGAAAAGAAAAAACAAAAAACAAAAAAACCAGTCAGAAGCAGGATAAGTATATCTGATTCAATATTTTTATTGGACTGTTTCCTACAAGAGACTATGGAAAATAACAATTCTTAAGATAAAACGTAAAAACATGAAATTCTGCCAAGTTCTAGAACATAGATAATATGGCAATCAGCACTGAAAGTTTTCTTTCAATAGCTGGAATAAAAATTATACTAAAAACTGCATGGAAAACTAAATTAAACTAAATGTATGGAAAGGAAAAAAGATGTGCCTCTAATATTTAGTATTCTTTTAAGTCAACAAGGACAGCTAATATTTTCCACATCGAAGAAAAGTACAGAGTTTAATATTCAAAATGTTTCAAGTATAATCTATGTTGAATTTATTCTCTCTAAAACATGTATTGTTTCATCTTGATCATTCAAAGAACTTATATATTTGCTTGTTTATATGCATGTGTGTATTATATAGAGATTATAATATTTATACACTTATTGATATGAAATGAACATAGTCTCAAATACAGAGAGACATGATGGTATGGTAGATGGGGGGGCCTACATTCAAGGCTCATCATATATGTGTATATGCACATATATGCATGTATATATACATATATGTTCATGTACACATATAGACACCTATACACACACACACACACATATAAGCTTTGTGACCCTGAGCAAGCTGCAACCTCACAAAGCCCCCAGATATTTTTCAAATTCTAAATAGCAGATAAATTTCTAATTGGCATCAATGGATGGAGTTTCTACACTCAAGATGACATTACACACAATTGTTCATATTTTTCACCCTCTGTATATTGTGAATCCCTTGCAAGCAAAGACTCTTTCTTATTTTTCTTTGTATTCCTATAGTTTAGTTCAGTGCCTGGCACATAGTAGGCATTTTAAAAATGTTTGCTGACTGACTGATAGTAATGAAATCAAAAACCCAGGTCCAACACAAACTCCCACCAACATATATTAGCTTTACATATGGTATCACAAAAAGTCTTAGTGCAGTTTCAAGTTATGAACACATATGCATATGTAAAACACACACATAATTTTAACAAATATAGAAATTACCAGACATTCATAGGAAGCAGGTTGGTGCACTAAAAAGAACACTAGATTTAGAGTCAGATAACATGGTTTGACCCTTGACTCTACTATTACCAATGTGACCTTCCAGAAGTCATTTAATGTTTTTTCAGTCTCAGTTTTCTCATAAGTAAAAGACTAGATTACTTACAATGTCCCTTCTAAGCTCTAAATCTTCTGATCCTAGAAATGTTACTTCCTTAATACTCTTACTTAATACTCACTTTACTGTCATATATTCTGATTCTACTACTTTACATGCATGACTATCATGTGAATAATGCAAGATTTGACTCAGTGACTAGATTTTTATCACAGAAAGAATTCTGTTGCTTTTAAATTGTTAATAACACACAACTGGAGAGCCCAATAAAAACCCCACCAAAAAAATTGTATTCATATACACATATATGTATGTATGTATGTGTGTGTGTGTGTATATATATATATATATATATATATATATATATATATACATGAATATATATCATTTTGAAGCGTGGAAAAACAGCTTCCTTGTTTATACACAGTACCAGGAATAAACTGTATAAAAGTATTGAAAATGTAATTTCACACACTCCAAAAGCAAAGCATATAGTTGTAAAGTCATATTAGCTTAAGCACTATTGTCCTAGAGAAGCATTCCTAGGTCAAAAGGATTTTTAAAAATTCATTAAGTGTGTTTAGGTTCACCATAACAAGACAGAGGCTAAAAATTGATGGAATGGCAAAATCAGAGAGACTGGCCTCATCCCCTCACAAACAAACAAAAACACCCTGAGGAAAAAAAAACACAATAACCCTCTATGAACAAAATAACTGCAATAATGTTACCTCCTTCCATACATGGAAGAAAGAAATTATTAAGCAAAATGTCCTGGCAGAAGAAAAGTCATTCATTTAACAAAGTAAGTAATTCACAAACCTGAATTTCAGCAAAACAGGGTAAAAGGATTAACCCAGTAAGATTTTAAATGTGACCTGCTTTTATTAGCTAGATAGGAAAGTTTAAGTGTGCATTTTATCCATTTTCAGTTCTTTTTTTTTCCTTCAGGCTTTATATAAAGCCACAGGATGCTTTAATAAAATCATTCTACTGAACACCTTTATGTCTGAAACAACCATTAGCCACAAGTATATCTGAGAAAATCAACATATAGCATGCTGAGCCAGTATCCAGTGTCTTTTTAAAAAGAACTAACTGCCTTCATTATCTATTTTTATGTTGTTCTAATGGAAAATATAACAAATTTACAAGAATTTTCATAATCAGAGAATCTTCTAGAAAAATCCATTTAGACAGCTGATGTCCACAATCATATATTTCACACACACACACACACACACACACACACACACACATACACACATATATATATACACACACATACACATACATACATATATATTTAAGATGCTGGGGGCAGGGGGGATGGAATCTATTGATACAATTCAACTAGAACTGTAGTTGAAAAAAAATGCTTACAATTGAATGCTATGTTTTCATTTCCCAAATGAGGAAGGGATGGAATATTTCAATGACTCCTATAAAAGAGCTCAGTGCTTAGAAAGGAAAACACAAAGGTTACTTCCAATTAGGAATCTTCCATTAAGGGAGATTACTTCGTACCTGTAATCTCTTCAATGTGGGGAAAAACTCTCCATTGATCTGACAATTTGTTGTTTTAGGGAATTGTCAGAGGCTCTGTGAGATTAAGTGACTTGGTCACGAAGGTTGTGTCACAGACAAGACTTGAACTAAGCTCTTTCAGACTGCAAAACCAACTCTGTCCACTATGGGATGCTGCCTCCAGCAATAGACTTCAATTTTGAAGAATGTGGGCCCTCTCCAAATACTTATATTTCATCCATTAACCTCTTACTGGAGAGATGAGAGCCACCTCTGAAGTCCTTCATGTATTTTTTCTTTACCTGAAAACTGAAAGCAGAATTTCTCCAAAAGCAAGAGCAATATTGAACATTGCTTCCTATGGGACATTTATGTTACTATGCAACTAAATAAATAATTGGTTTAAACAAGATGAGAATGGACTGCCTGCCTCACCCAAATCAAACAGACATACAACTTTTTCCTCTTTCCTCTTCTCTTCTTCCCTCCCCCACAGTTCTTGAGAATCAATGGGCTATAAAAGGTTAGGTTCAACAGGTTAAGCTACCACAAATATCTTTGTTGTTTATCTGTTATGTGCGACTCTTCATGACTCCATTTGGGGTTTTCTTGGCAAGGATAAGAGGCTAAAAATTGCCATTTCCATCTCCAGCTCATTTTACAGATGAGAAAACTGAAGCAAACAGGGTTAAGTGACATGTCCAGGGTCATACAGCTAGGAAACATCTGAGACCAGATTTGAACTCAGGAAAATGAGTCACCCTGATTCCAAGCCTGGCACTCTATCCACTATGCCACCTAGCTATCCCAGCTATTAGAGTACTGGTCCTGAGGCACCCTAGCTGTGGGACCTTGGGCAAGTCACCCAACCCTGTTTGCCTCAGTTTTCCCATATATAAAATGAGCTGGAGAAGGAAATGGCAAACCACTCCAGTATCTTTGCCAAGAAAACCCTCAATGGAGTCTTGAAGAGTCAGACATACTGAACAACAACAACAACAAACATATCTTAATTCCTTACCAGGATTACTTAAAGAACCACTCCCAACAAGGTAGGGACAAACAGTAGTAGTCTTAACACATTATACAGCCCCTAGTTTTAATGATTTACATAGTCTAGTACTTGCCACTTCTAAAGGAAATACTTCTTTCTAAGCACTAACCTAAATTTCCCCTTATGCTGCTTTTGTAAAGATGAAAAATAACTTTAATTACCTTAACATGTACTATTTTCACACTAAAGGATGTCAATTATGTTTAGAATGTGAAAGGAATGTCATAGGGCATAGGCAGTATAATAATTCCTTGGGAGATAAGGAAGATAAACCTTGGTTTCTTTTTCTTATCTTCCATCCTTACCCTTTCACCTTTAAGGAAGTACAAAAATGTCCAAGATTCTCAGTCAATCATTCAATATGTAAACTAAGATTTAGGGAGGAAGAGAAAGGAGGAGGAGAAAGACAAGAGGCATGGAAAATGGTACAAGAATTATAATGAATATATAATATAATATTTTATTTATGAAATTCTAATTTTGAAAGTAAGTGAAAAGCTAATTAACCCATATTTACCCTATAAGAAATCTTGTTCTTCTTGGGCTTAATAGTATAAAATGTTACAATATTACTGCGTATGACCATGGGCAAGTCGATTAACCCCAGTTTACTTCAGTTTCCTCATCTATAAAATGGGGATAATAATAGTACTTACCTCCAGGGTTGTTGTGAGGATCAAATGAGCTAAGAATTGTAAAGCACCTTACACAGCGTCTGGCGTGTTATAATATTTGTTGTTAGTTGTTTCATCGTATTCTGGTCCCTTTCCCTTCTTTGAGAACACCTCCCACTTTATGAATATACTCCCTCGTGACCAGAGATGCAAAAACTAAAACATATTCTATCCCAGCAAGCAAGAAAATAGCTGCAGTTTAGTCAGTTTCAGTTCTTCTAAGCCATGGTCATTGAGCCGGGTTACCATTTAATTGGCATGAATGTGAGGTTACAAAAAAAGAACAGGCTGCCATCCTGACACTCTTGACTGATTCTTTCACTGGGAATGTAGCTATTTTCAGCTGTTCATTTTACCCAACTATGCACTGAAACTATATTACCCAATTACTTTGAGAGGTAACTTGGCAATACAAGGAACTGAAGTAAGAAATCCTGATTTGACCACTTACCACCTCAATGACCTTAGTCAAGTCACAATGTCATGGAATTCTAGAGTTGAAATGGACCTTGGAAGTTGCCTAGTCACACAATCACAGGCTCTCAGAAACCATCTACTCCAACTGGTACCTGAAATGGAATCTCCTCAGCTTCATCCCTAAAGAGTGGTCATTACAGCCTCCACTTCAGTGGAGGTAACCCAAAACCTTGGGAGGCAGTCCAATCCACTTTTGGACAGCTCTAACTGTAAGGCAAGTTATCCTGCCATGGAGCTTAAATCTGCCTTTCTACAACTACCACCCACTCCTTCTACCTTAAGAAGACTAACTTCTCCCACATGGCTATCTTTCATAGTTACAGCTCCAAATCATCTCTTCTCCCAGTTAAATATCCTCATTCCTTCCAATGACATTCCTCAAAAATCCTCTCCCCATGTTGATCATCTTCCTCTAAACACACTCCAATTTGTTTATGTCTTTTCCTAAAATGTATTGACCAGAACAGAACACAATACTCCAGATGCGCTATGACCAGCAAAGAGCATGATACAGTTTGCTTCAAAGTGTCTAGGAGACCAAACAACCAAGTACAACCCTTATCTGTTTATTGTTTGTTTGGGGGGATTCTGGCCTGTCATTTTATAAATGTAGGGAACTTCTTGTGTGGAAACCCTCTAAATCAATACAGGTGCACAACTCTTTTGTGGCTCAGTCTTGGAGACATGCCTGGGACGCTAAAAGATGCTTTAGACAGGGTCACTTAGCAATTAAGTATCAAAGACAGGACTTAAACTCAGGTATTCCTGATTCCAAAGCTGACACTATATCTACTTATTTTTTTTATTTTTACAGATTTAAACACTGTGGCTCAACATCACATTACCTTTCTGGACCTTGATTTTCACATATGTAAGATGGGAATAATAATATCTGTACTATCTCTCCCCACAGGACAATAATATTTGCACTACCTTCTTTATAGGGTTCTTGGTAGGAATTGTACATTTTGTAACTTTTAAATGTCATGTTATTGGTAACTGGGTGGTACAGTGCATAAACAGTTGGACCTGGAGTCAAAAGATCTGGGTTCATATCCAACCTTTGACACTAATATATGAACCTAGGCAAGGCACTTAACCACTGTATGCCTCAGTTTCTTCATCTGTAAACTAGGGATAATAATAGCATCTACCATGGATGCTACAAGGATAAAAGGGATAAAATTTGTAAAGCTCTTTGCAAACCTTAAAACATTATATTATTAGTTATTATTTTCATAATTTATGAATAATAACAACTAGCATATATATGACATTTTAAACTTTGAAAGATACTTTATGTTTTATCTCATTTGATCTCCCTTAGCCCTGCAAGATAGGTGCTATTATTAGCCCATTTTATAGATAAGGAATAGCTTATCCAGGGACACATAGCTATTTAGTGTCTGAGACAACTCTTCTTGACTCCAAACATAACATTATCTGCTGCGCCACCTAGCTGTGTATGCAACAATGAGGACATTATCAATATCAATAATATTAATATAAAACATTTGCCAAGAAATCTTCCAATACTTTTTAAAAATAGACACTTTATAAGGGCAGGTTTGATCAATAAAGTACAGTGTCTATGCCTGTCTCATAGGCTATTTATCAGAAGTCTGACTCCTCGATAATGGGGATATGTCACTTGAGGTTCACCACCTTCCCATATCTCAGATTTACTTTGTGGAAATGTAATTATTAACACTTTCCAGCTGAAAATATTTTTGTTGACATTTTCAGAGGTGGAGGGGTACCATAAACATTCCATCTAATCTCTAGGAACCAAGTTCTTGATACATGGCAGACACAGTACCTTAATCAACAAACCTCTCCACAAATGTGATTTTTGCAAAATACATCATAAATGAACAAACCATGCTTAAATACTATTTTGAAATCCTAATTTAACCTAAAATCACAATTACAGATGCTTTAGACTAATGAGATAATCACCCATTGAACTGAAATCGAAAACCTGAAGTTGCCATTTTGTCCATTCAACTTAAAAAAGCAAGTGTTTCGGCTATGTTATTATGGGACTTGTCATAAGGAAGAATTAGCAGTCATCATCAACTACAAATAGTTTCCTGCAGTCCCACCTTCTAAAAGCAACGTAAAAAAAAATCTCTATTTCTTATACACCACTGTAGATATTAACAAGTTTCATAGTGCATGTTGGTTGACTAAATTATGTAATAAGAATAACCTTCCAAGCATACTTACTGAATGACTTTAAAATTAACCTAAAATTTATACTATTTAAATAAGTGCTAATTTTGCATTAAATTTGTCATGAAAAAGGATCACTAGAAACTTTGGCTAACACTTTTTTTCTAGCATTTGCCCTGTGTTTATTAAAGACTTACTAGAGGTGTGGCTAGGTGGCTCAATAAATAGAGTACTGGCCTTGGAGTCAGGAGGACCTGAGTTCAAATCCAGCCTCAGACACTTAACACAAAACTAGCTGTGTGACCTTGGGCAAGTGACTTAACCCCAATTGCCCTACATTCCCCACTCCAAAAAGCAAAAAAAAAAAAAAAAAGACTTACTAGAGTTCACAAGTAGAAAATATGAAGAAATAAGAAAATGAAGTTAGAATATAGAGAGGAAAATAACAAAGACCTAAAGACCATCAAAATAAATAAACAACACAATCAAGAGGAGGCACTTGGATAGAAAACCCAAAAGAGCCATGAAATTTACTTAATGAAGTAAGATAGGACTATCTCCAAACAGAAGAAAAGGTGACCAACCAACACAAACTCCAGCTTATGCACCTTATTTTGTTTTAAAGTACTGTTTGCTACTAATAAATGATTTTAAATAAGCATGATTTTCCGGAAAATCTATTGTCTAATTATTCAACCAACTTGTCAAAGATCCCACAGTTTTGATTCTAACTTCTTAAAAAAAAAAACTTTAAAACTATCATCCAAAGGGACAAACAAATGAGTAGAGGTTATAGGTTTACCAAACTTGTAGTAATTGTTCAGGGAAATGCAACACAAAACAAGAACTAACCTCAAGTAATCTCAAGTATCTTAAGAAGTAGGGGAAGATGAACTATGTTGGCTGAATTAACTGAATCTGAATCACTAACATATACTATTTCCACAAACCAGGAAGGTACAGAACAAAAAAAAATAAGTCAACAGCAAAATAAACATAATCTCTGTGATTTCATTTCAAAGAAGTCTTCCCCAAATCCTAAATCCCCTATCTCCTAGTTGCAACAAAAGTAAAATTAAATGATCTCTCAAACATTAAAACATGTCTGAATCTAGGTTTCAAAAACCATATGACCAAGACATTAGCTATTACACATTTTTAACTGATACTCTGGTGCAAGCACTTAACTTTGCCCAGAAAACTAACTATATATTCATTAAAATGATTAGTAAAAATAGAATTTCTCAACTCCAAATGTTCAACTTCTCTAAGATTTTTATTTCTATAGTTAACAGAAGTTAATTTTACCTGGCTTTTGTTTGAAACAACAATAATTTAGAGAATATGTCCTTAATAGGACTTATCAAGTCAGCATCCTCTGCCTTTATGAAATAATGTCACAGTAGGTGGAGTGCTGTAATTGAAGTCAAGAAGATGTGGTTTTAAACCAACCACAACACAACAGAAATAATAGGTAACATTTAAATAGAACTTACTAATATTTTACTAGCAATTACTAGCATTAGTACTAAGCACATAATATCTCATTGGATCCTCACAACCACTCTGGGAGATGGTGTCCTTATTTTACAGTTAGTGACTTGTCCAGGGTCACATAGCTAATCTCTGCAGCCAAATTTGAACTCAGGTCTTCCTGCCTCTTGGCTCAATACTCTATTCACCTTGATAGCTCAAGTCTCTGAGCCTCATTTTCCTTATCTCTAAAATGGAAATAATAACTCTACTACCTATCTCACAAGATCATTGTGAACCTCAAAATGAGGTTATGTTTGTAAAACATTGAACAAACTTTAAAACCACAAATAAATCAGCTATTACTATTATTTTGTATATTAGCTAGAGAAATTCAAGTAACAGAGATAAAACCATGGTGACCTTTAGTTCACATGCAAGTTTTATTGGATAATGTATACTACCAATATAACACTCATATTAAAAAGATCAGTAAGTCAGCTGGACACCAAGCATATATTAAGCACTTACTACATGCCAGGCACTGATGAGAATACAAAGACTAACAAAATGAATGACATGTTTACTCTCCCCCTTGATGCCATCCTCACAAGCCCCCATTTTGGTTTGGTTCTGAAAAGCAGTCATATGCCTTGGTAGATAAACAGTTCAGTCCAGACAGCCAGCTGGTTCTGTATGGCTTATTAATGTTAGAGGACTTTGGAGTTCTCATACTGGAGAAGAACCAAGTCCTTTTATAAATGCCTCAATCTTATGGTAAGTAGGTTGGGCTAAGCACACCCGGATGGCAGAATTTTTTTGGAGTCAGGGGTTGCACTCATGGATTTTCACTAATCACTCTATCTGACGGCATGACACTCCTGTTTTAGGGCAAAAGGAGAATAGTCCAACCAAATCTACATCAATTACAATGGTCCTAAATGCAGAAGCATTAAGATTGTACATTTGGAACTGGAAGGGTATCTCCTCCAATCCCCTCATATTACAGATGGGAAATCTAAGGTTTAGAGCTTAAGTGACTTACCCAAGGTGATACAGAAAGTAAGTAGCAGAGCTGGGATTTGAACCAAGGCTCTTGGACGCCAAACCCAAAGATTTCAAAGAATTGCAAAGCATTAAAAAAAAGAAATGTAGAGGAAGCTGGGAGGCCATGGAGGAAAAGGAAAAGGGAAAGCTTAGGGGAATATGAAATAAATCAAACCCAAATATAGTGAGCATTGAGAGAGAAAAAGGCAGTTTTCTCAAAAGTAACCAATCATTTGAAAAAAATCAACAATAACAGAACACAAGAAAAGAAAACCAAAATAACTTGGGAGCTTTTTTCTAATTCAACAGAATTCTGTTTTAATTTGGAGAAAGAACTATAAATGGCATGTTTCCCTCTCTTTCCCCTGCTTCCCCCCAAAAAAGACACTTTCAAATGAATCATTAGCTCCAACCATACGTTCCTTGGGGGTGAAGAGGTAAAGAGGAAGGCTATGAACACCTGAAATCCACAGGCATAAGATGTGAGAAGAATACTAGGTCTATGGAAGCCCAGCTGACAAGATAAGACCCGGTGTAGTAGCTGAAAGCTCAAGTTACCGGGAAACACTATATGGACATTTTGTGTTTCTCTTTCCCCATCTTCCCGAGGGGAGGGGGTGAAATTCTCACAAAATTTTAGCTATAAAGCTAGAAATATTCTATTTGAAGATAAGAACGGGAGAAAGCAGAATAAACCCCAGCTGGGAAGGTAGAGGACACAAAGCAACCTTAAATATGCCCAGAGGGCAGGAGTTGGCTCCCTGCACCTTACTCCAAACACCAGTTGAAAGACGCAAAAGTGGAAAGCCGATTACTGCCTTCAGTCCAGTTAAACCACAGAAGAAGCAAAAGAGATCTTTTTTTTTAGATCAAGAGAAAGAGTTGAACCTACACGACCCCTTTGTTGGAAACGTTTTGGTCAAGTAGCTCTCTCACCCTTGGTAGGTTGTTTTCCCTTGCTCCAAGCCAGCAGCGAGCGGTGCACAAAAGCTTTCCGTGAAACTCAGAAGCTCTCCTCCTTGGTGAAGAATCGAGGAAATGGACTTGGGTGCGAGGTGAACTAGCAGAAGCCCCGCCACTCCCCGACCCGAGCCAGCGCCCCCCGAGGCTCGCCGGCCAGGGAAGCCAGCTGCCTCCCGCGCCGATGCTTGAGAGAGGCGGGATGAGAAGAGGACCTTCCCAGCGATCCTAACTCTCCCCAGCCAGACCCACTGCGCGCTCTCTCCGCTCCCAGAGTAATTCCAAAGCTTCTTACTCGCTACTAGACTAGCCCTGCGTGCTGAGCATGCCCAGTTTGGCCGCGAACGCCACCCTAAGGGCTTGCAAAGAGCTGCACACTCCACTTGTCCGGGTTTTGCCTGCAGCTCAGAAAAGAAGGCGGCTTGAGCTGGGTAATGGTGAACAGTCTGGCTGACTCTGGCATTGAACGTGAAAAAAGGCTGGGGGGAGGAAGGAGGAGAGCGAAAGTTATCTAGCAACTGATCTGAGTTTGAAACCAATGCTTCCTAACGGATCCGGGTCCCTTTTCGGGATCATTAATGCTGCTAGGCAAATAATGCAGAGATGCCAAAAGGGCAAATATTTGAGGGGCTTGTGGTGGAAGAAGGGGTCCAACCCGGGACGCCCGGGGCATGGATTTGTTGGGGAAACAGATCTCCAGAGAGGAGGAGAGGAGGACAGAATAGTGACGTGAGCCCCATAAACCTTACAACTGTTGGGGGGAGGGGCATCTTTCATGCAGAAATACTCATTCTCTGGCATTAATGAGGGCAGTGAAAAACAATTGATAGACTGCCTGCTCTTCCATCTCCTTGGCTCTCTTTCCTTCTCTTTTCGTCTTTCCCTTTTCCCTTTCTCTCCTCTTTTATTTCTTTCCGGTGTGTTTCTTCTTCCCTGTGTTACTTCTGCTGAGGACACTCGCTAAAAAGCGCTGGATTTGGAGTTGAGTAGTAGAAGCACAATTCCACCTCTGACGCTTATTGCATGACTTTGAGCAAATCACTAATCCTTTCGGGTCCTCAGTTTCCTCATCTGTAAATGACGGAGTTGGAAGTGATGGCTTTTAAGATCTCTCCTCACTGTGTCTGCGAGCGCTACAAAGACTGGTCTCCTAAACTAACTGAATGAGGGAGGCAGGTAGGCAGCAAGGTACACCAGCTAGCCAACCCTAGGTTCAAAAGCCACCTCTGATGGTTACTTACCTGTGTGACCTCTGGCAAATCACTTTGTGTCCCCGACCTTGGCTTCCCCATCTATAATATGAGGGCATTGGACTAGATGTCTTCTGAACCCCCTTCCAGCTCTGGATCTATGATCCTATGAATGTATGACCCCCTCAACATGATTCCCTGAAAATAAAGTCTATTCCCAATATCAAGTACCCGGAAGGAGCGATATCAGCTCAAATTAGCAAACCATAACCGACCTTGAGTTTCTCAGAACTCTTGACCAGAGCCAGGTCTATTTAGAAGGAAATGAATCCATCCATGGATGGATTATCAATTTTACCATTTTTAAAAAAACATATGTTCTATAAACCATGTTCCACTTTTTGACCCTGCCACCACCCTACTGCAAGTCCTCATCATCTCATATCTGAAGTATTGCAGTAGACTGCTAGCTGATCTCCCTGCCACATGTCTCTCCCCACTCTAGCCTATCCTCCATTCATTTGCCAATATAATCTTCCTAAAGAACAAATCTGACCAAGTCACCTCCCCAAACTCAATAAACTCCAGTGGCTCCCTATCACCTCCAGGAGCAAATATAAAAATCCCTTTTGGGTGTTCACAGTCCTTCTTTGACTTTGAACCTGCTCTCTCCTAACCTTTCCATTCCTTTAATACCCTTAATGACACTGGTCTTCTTGTTCAAACCAGACACTCCATCTGCCAGCTCTGAGCATTTTCACTGACTGTCCCCCATTCCTGGGATGCCCCCTTTCTCCTCATCTAAGCCACCTGGATTCCTTGCTTCCCTTCAAGTCCCAGCTAAAATTCTACCTTTTACAACAAGCCTTTCCTGATTCCTTTAATTGTAGTGTCTTCCTTTTGTTGATCATCTCCAGATTATCCCATAGTTTGCTTTGACCTAGTTTTCATGTTCTTTCACCCATTAGACTGAGCACCTTCAGAGCAGGAAATGTCTTTTGCCTTTCTCTGTACCCCTAGCACTTAGCACAGTCTTGACACAGTAGTAAATGCTAAATAAATGCTTATTGAGTAGATGACAAAAAAGTCCTTTCCAATTAAAAAAAAACAAACACCTTACAATTCTGAGACTCTGATTTTTCCATTACTTCCTTTCCCAAACTTTTTATTCCAGTGGCCAGTACCCCACCACCACCACCACCTCCACCACTTCCATAAAGAAGTCATTAAAAGGTATTTTCATTGTCTCATTTACATTTTATTTTCTGTTTTTTAAGCCAAGACCTTAGTACTTATGTGTCTGTCCATATTGGATTTTTGTCTAGATCTACTTATAACCCCTCAAAAATCAGTGGAAGGTCAGAACAATGAAGACAAACTTCCTGAAACTTCCTGGAGAAAACTTACTAATCATTTATTTGTTTGATTCTGTTTGAGAAGTTGAGGAAGATGAGAGTGAAAACAGAGGCAAGAAGGAAAGTCCCAGATTCTTGAGTTTTTGGAAGCCAATTTACTAATTATTCATAAGTGCCTGCTATGTGCCAATCACTGCAGGGAGTGATTATGCTTGAAAATAGTTTAGAGCAGGTGTGTCCTGGAGATCCATAGAAAAAATGAGATCTTTGGAATTAGGATGAGGGAGAATCAAGGGAAGAAAGAATTACAGAGTCAGGAAGAGACCTTGGAGCTAATTGAATCCAGCCTTCTGATGTATGCAGGAAGCTTCTCAAATACATACCAGATGGTCATCCAAGGACCTTCTTAAACACTTCCCAATACTCCCCACCCAACCCTTGCTTAAAATTATAATTGTTCTTCTGGTTTAAAACTGATCTTCCTGTAACGTGCACCTATTGATTCAAGTTCTGCCTTATGAAAGTACACACACTTAATCTGACCCCTCCATTACAAGACTGCCCAACACATATTTGAAGCTAGCTTTCATGTCCTTAGTCTTCTCTATCCTAAATATCCTTGTTTCCTTCAGCTGTTCCACTGGGAGTGGCACCAATCCCTAGACAAGTAATCCTATTTCTAACCCAGTACTGGAAGCCATATTCTAGGGAAGCAACTCCTGTGTAGAAAAGGTTAGCCATCTCTACCAAATGTTAATCAACAGCCACACACATGAAGTAACAAGGCAATTTTGAGGGAAAGACAGGAAGTATAATTTTTCAGATACTACCACTACCACTACCACCACCTTGACCATCATTTTCCCTCAGACTCTGAGGAAGACAGCTGAGGACCCTGAACCCATGAGCCTTGGGAAGACCACAGTGCCCATAGCCATCATACAGGGAAGCTGCCCCTGTGGAGATACAACCAGGCAACTGCTCCTGCAAGTGCTGCAAGTATAGTTATAGAATTCCTAGAAAAGAATGTTTTTGCCACCAAAGTCCTTGGCATTATTGAACAGTTTAACATCAGTAAATGACATGATTTTATCAGTGGAAGTGACATTTAAAAAGAAGTATTACCATCTGTTTTGTTTCCCAACTGAGACCTCTCATATGTATTGCCTTCCCCATTAGAACGTCAGCTCCTTGAGAGCAGGAACTTGTCTTACTTTTCTATTTATATCCCCAGTGCTTCGCATGGCACTTCACCCTTAGTAAGACCTTAATAAATGTTTCATTTACTCATTCACCATTCGCTATGCTAGTCATGCTTTTCTGAATGTACTCCAGTATTTCAAAGCCCCTCTTAAAATGTGCTGCCCAAGACTTAAGATGGTTGTATTAATGATCTTAGGGGAGCACAACAGTCACTCATGTGTGCCACACTATGGTAAAAATCTAAAAAGAACACCAGACTGAATAATAACCAAGGAATCTGAAAGGAAACCATAGCATTTTCATCCTCTATCCACCCAAGATCTGTACAAAAAGACAGCCAGAGCCTGTGAGCATTGGAAAGGGGGTATGAGCAAAGCCAACCTGAGTACAGGTTAATAATCCAGAGGCCTATCAGTGTGGACCAAAGATGCTCCAACAGCCCTTGAAACCCTCATTCTCATACTCCAAGGCAAGAGAACCAGAGCACTCAAATGAAGTACCTTAAGGGTGAATAGACTTTTTTCAGTGCTCTAGCCAATCCAGTTATGAACTTGGTAGTACCAGGAGTCCTCAGGGATACTAGAATTTCACAGAATTTTGACCTGAGCCCTTCCAGATGACCCTGAAGGCCATAGTACTATTGAAGTCAATAATCTATGGAAACCTGAAACTTGTCAGTACTGAGCACAAACACACCAGAGGAAGTAGATATTAACAACAAAAAACCAGGATATGAAGTTCAGGACCAAATAGAGTTCAATCACTCCTATCTAAGAGTAGAAGAGGGGCAGAGGCTGACCGTGGCATATAGTCCCAAATCAGATACCGAGGCTGGAGATATGGATGTACAGGAGATAATACCAAAAACTACAAAGAATTCTGATGAGTACAGAGACAATACATAAGGAAGAGAGTACTTCAGCAACTACAAGGAGAATCACACACATAAACAGTGGCTTCATTGCAACAACTATTTGAGTAGCTAAAGAAACGAAGGAAGATATTAATAGTGAAATTAAAGTTTAAAAAAAAGAGCTGTGCAATAAGGAATTGGAAAGGGAATCTCGAACAGAGAATGGAAAAACCTTACCCAGGAAAGATAGCTCCTAAAAATTAAAATGGGCAAACAAAAATTAATTATTCCATGAGATAAAAAATATTAATACAAAATCAGAAGATTGAAAGATAGAAGAAAATATAAATTATCAACTATCAAAAACAACCTGGAAAATATGGAAAAAAGAGATAATTTAGGAATCATCAGATTCCTTGAAATAAAAAAAAATCTCTGGATACTATAAAGGCAAAGCAAAAATAGGAAAAAAAAATCCATTGGTTACTTCCTGAAAGAAACTGCAAAATGAAAACTCCTTGGAGTGTTATAACCAAAATCCAAAACTTCCAGGTCAAAGAAAAAATATATGTAGCCAAATAGAAAGATTTCAAGAAGTCACAGTGATGATTACACAAACTTTGACGATTCCATCATATAGAAGAGGAAATTTTGGAATACAATATAGCAAAAAGGAAGAAGATAAAGGTTTACAATTAAGAATACCAAACTACAAACTGAGAAAGATCCTATGGGGGCGGGGGGGAATGTGCTCTTAATAGAAGAGAAGATTTTCAAACACTCTTAATGAAGAGTACAGAAAAACAAAAACTCTGAAATGCAAACACAAGAGTCATGAGAAACAGAAAGGACCCTAGTACCCAGTCAATAGAAATTATAGAGCCAGTGGGATTTGTTAACCCCTTTTGTCAAGAAACACTATTTGTAAGAAAAGTGTAAGGGCTCAAAGATCTAAACTGCCCCAATCTTCGTGAGAAAAAAATGAAATTTTAAATGAAATATGCAGTTCTGGGCTTTCTTTAGAGATTATATATGTGTGTTTGATTATATATGATTATGATTACATAATACATACAAATATATGATACAACCTTTGTGTAACCTTGATTTAAATACCACCCCCGCACCAGAATTGTCAGCATCTTTTTTATGTGTAGTTAATAAGAAAATCTATAAAAGTATCTAAGACTTTATAACATAAAGGTATTTTTTTGCAGAAAAAATGTAATGTTCTAAACCATTTTTTGTGTTTCACACACCATTTAGGAGGATCTGTTGAATCAATGGACTTCTCAGAAAAAATATTTTAAACACATAAAATATATAGTTCATAGAAGATATTGGAATGCTACCAAATTATTTTTTAGACAAGTTTAGGGACCCCAGGTTAATAATACTAATGTTTAGATATAGTTGTGACTCATGGAGTGGAATGGGACAGTTATAATCCTTAATCTGGAGTTGTGATTTCATTAGTACAGGAAATTCTCTCTACCAATGCAGATTAATATGTACTCAGGAATTTTTAGTTTTAGAGATCTGTCTGGGACACTGAGATGTTAAGTGACTTGCCCAGGGTGACACAGCTAGTATATGTCAGAGGCAAGACTTGAACCTTCGTCTTCTAGACTTTGAGCCTGACTCCCTAACTATTATGCCACTCCATAATTTTCCCTGTCTGGTAGACCTAGATACTATGGGACTATGGATGCATCATTTTTTTTTCCTTGAAGCCATGTCACACCTTTGTCTCATGTTTAGCTTGTAGAAAACTTAAAAGTTGAAGTCATTTTCACTTTAACTAGTGTAAAGTGAAAATGTGCCAACTTAAATTTGTGTAGTTGACTTTCTCAACTTAAATGAAAAACTTTATATATAGTGTGTATATATCTGTGTATATATGCACAGATATATACACACATACATATATAATGTATACATATGCAAATACACATATCTTATTAAATTTCATGTTGTTTTTGGCATACTCTTCCAAGTTTTTGAAATTGTTCTCATCCTGCCATCAAATATATTAACTATTTCTCATAGCTTTGGGTTATTTACATATTTGATAAGGAAATATCTAAGTATTCATCCAATTGATTTTAACTCAAGAAATATTTAATACATACCTATGTTTAAGAAAAGCTGCTGTGCACTAGTATTAATGGTAAATGAGACAGGATCAAGTATAAAACCTTCAAATACAGGACTAGAGTCCGTCATACAGTTTGACATTAACTCACATCAACATAAAGCACAATTAAGCCAACCATCTCAAGAATTTGAATGGATAAAGCCAGAAGGAGAAAAATGGAGAAAAAATAGAAAATATTTCAATATTTTTATAAGAAATTCTTTTTTTTTCCTTTTTGGAGGGCAATTGGGGGTAAGTGACTTGCCCAGAGTTACACGGCTAGTAAGTGTGTTAAGTATCTAAGGCTGGATTTGAACTCAGGTCTTCCTGACTCCAAACCCGGTGCTCTATTCACTGTATCATCTAGCCACCCCAAAGAAATTCTTCTCTTTATTAACAAAAGTGGAATTATAGGATGATTCCCCAGTGTTCTCTATGTAGAAGTAGAAATGATATTAAAGAAAACTAAGATGGGAAGGGGAGTATACTTATAAGAGATTTTTAAGGACACATTTTGACTGTTGTTGATGAATGATACCTAAGACAACCAAATATCTAATAATAAAGAGTCTCCTGTCAATGAAAAACTACCTCCCATAGTACTGAAAGAACTAGTTGATTGAAATGATCAGCCATTGTCAATGACTTTTGAAAGATCATTTGAGAAAATAGGAGATATGCCATAGTATTAGAGGAAGACAAATGTAGTCACTTTCTTTAAAAAAAAAAAGAAGAAGAAGAAGAAAGCATAAAGTGTAGACCAGAAAGCTTGACTTTTCTTCTTGGTAAAATGCTAGAACATAAATCTGAAGGGTAATAAGGAGTCTCTTCCATTTAGTTATATATTTGCCACCCTTCTGATCTCTTCCTCAAGACTTACCATTCTAATCTATCTGCCACACAGCTACCAAAGTGATTTTCCTAAAGCTTAGTTATAATTATGTCACCAACCTAATAAATTCTAGTAGTTCTCCAGTACCTCTAGGATCAAATATAAACTCTTCTGTATGGCATTTAAATGCCTTCATGACCTGGCCCTTTCCAAATTTACAGTTTCTTTACATATTAATTCCCTATGCACACTCTGTAACATAGCCGTACTGAGCTAACTGTTGATCTATCTCCCACGTCTTTGCCTTTGCACTCACTTCGACTCTTCTCAGGAATGCACTGTCATCACCACCTGGAATCCCTAGGTTGCATGAGCTGAAGCTCAAACATCACATTCTATGTGAGACCTTTTCTGATAACCCTAACTGCTGGTCCACTTCCTCCTCAAACTACTTTGTATTCATTTTGTATGTGTTGTATTATCTTAGGTTATTAGGCTAAGGTTATTGGGACACTGGAAATGATTCCTGATGCCTCAGTAGAAGGTACCCAGTGACCCTCCTCCTCCATCTCAGGAAGCTTGTCTTGACCCTGTGACTGGCAGACTAAATGTTTACTAAAAAACTAATCCTCCTCATATTTAGATACTGGGGACAGATGAATCTATGTGAGAGATGCTGACACCAGGGTATCAAGAGAGTTGGAAAGAGGTGGCAGCCCATGACCTGAAGCCACAGAGGAAAGGAGTAGTAGAATGTCAGTACTGGGCTTTAGGACTTGGGCTGTGTATGTAAATCATTGGAATGAATACTGTATCTTTGAAGACCCGCATGACTGAGGACTTAAGACAGGATTTCTACCCCCTCATTCTCACCGAAGAGACTGTGTCTCTGTTTCAAGTGAACCTCCCACTGTTCCTGAAGCTTATCTTCATGAAAACTTTGTTTACATTTCTATTTTTATTTTGTTTAAAAATCAGCAGTTATGATAAACATGGTTAACTATTATATTGCTAATATGTGTCTGCTTAAATGCATCAAAGAAAGGCCATAAGGAAGCTCCCTGGGAAAGAGGGAAATAGATTTTCAACTGTGGTGTTTTGCCAGGATGGGGGCTTAAAGAAAATTACTAATCCATTATTCACAACTTCCTAGAGCAGAAAGACAGTTGGTCTTTGACTAACTGGCATTAGAGGTGGAATCTTCACCACATTCTTTTCCATTGTCACTTACCTCCTGGTTTGAAGGGAAAACCACTATTCCAGAAAGGATAGGGGAGTACCAGGAAGGAGTTGCTTAGTCTACACAGTGGTGGGAATAAGTTCAAGTTGCAACAATGGTCACAAGAACAGCTTATCGCACCACTACTCCAAGCTGCATATAGTTTATTTACATATTTCTATAGGTACATGTTGTCTCCTGATTGAAATATATGCTCAGTGGAGGTCAAGTACTCTTTCTCTTTGGTCTTTGTATACCCAATACATAGCACAGAACCTGGAACATTCAATACATTTAATACAAGAGCTCTTAACCTGAGGTCTGTGAACTTGTTTTTGTAATATTTTGATAACTATTTGAATATAATTGGTCTCCTTTGTAGACCTGTATACCTTATTTTATGCTTTTTAAAGAATTATTTGAAGAAGAGACTCATAGGCTTCATCAGACTGCCAAAAGGATATAAAGGATATATGACACCCACCCATACACACACAAATAAATACTTGGTGATTGATTGGGTTGGTTTGGTTGATATGCTATTACTTTATATGTCATGTGTCATGCTTTTCTGTGTACATGTGCATTCAGTTTTGCTGAATGCCATTCTCTTGTGGACAATATTTACTACCTACCTGGACCCAGGGGAAGGGAAGGGGAAGAAAGAAGAAGGGAATTGAAGAGGGACTAGCAGATAATGTCCCACTTCTAAACCAGTGCATTAGGAGGAGATGGGGTAGTTTGTGAGGATTTGGACTCTCTTCCTTTTCCTGAAAAGGTGGGAATAGGAGTAAATTACGAGCTGTTCTACTTCATACTCCACTGTGACATTTTGTGGTTACAATTATACAATTTTACTTAGTTGTTCAATTTTAAAATAAATTCACTCATTCATTTACCATTCTTTCTTAAGATTTACCAGCATTAAGCTTTGCTTAAAATTGCACTAAGACTTTTGGGACGATTTGTATAAAGTGTCCTTTTGGCAATATGAATGGTATAACACTGACTCAATTTAGATAATGTCATTCTTGCTATATTGGTCCAACAAAACAATGAAATTTGATTATCTTAATTATTACTTATTACTCTTTTTCTAACTTCAGAAGGCAAAGTTTATGTGGAAGAAAAGGCAAGAAAAGGATAGACTTGATCTAAGTAAATGTGAAGGTAATTTGGAAGCCTTAGAATTCCGAATGTAAGGACTGAAAATGAAGTAATTCCACCTGTGTAGGGAGGCCTATCTGTGATAAGAGTATATTGTATGGCTTAAAGGAAAGCAGAAAGAGGCATCGTTAACATCTTTGACCCCAAATCATAGCGAAACAGACATCAGAGAAGGTATACATATGAAAATGCATACCAGATCCTACAGAAGGAAAGAGATCTCCCATTATGAGTGAGGTCACTCAGCTCAAACAAGAAAGAGAGTGCTGAATCTCACCTAAGGGGAACCTCCCCAAAGTCTCTAGAGTCATAATAGGAATAGGAATAGGGACCTGATGAAGATCACCTGCTCTTCTTATGGCTTTCCAAAGTCTTTTTCTTGAGCAATCTGAAGTGGGGTTGGCCTCTTCCATCTTCTCTCTCAAAGCTAGATGCCAGGTGCACTCATCTTATCTCTCACCCACTCTGCCCTGACCTTCATGCAGGGCAAGGTATTCATCGCCACCAATAAGAAAAGAGTCCCTGGCGGAGGCTAGGTAATGCAGTGAATAGAGCACAGGCCCTGAAGTTAAGAGGACCTGAGTTCAAATCCAGCCTCAGCCACTTAACATATACTAGCCATGTGACCTTGGGCAAGTCACTTAACCCCAATTGCCTTGCCATCCCCCCTCCAAAAAGCAAAAAAAAAAAAAAAAGAGTCCCATATCAAATGGTTAGGTGATGGGGGTTACACAAAAGACGAACGAAGACTGAATTTGAAACAGAAATCAGGGGCAATTTTAAAAAAAGTCAAAGCTAGAGAAAATGAGCTGAAATACTCTAAGAGAAGGGCAAGAGGTTAGAAAAATTAGGAGGATTTAACATAAAAGAGGAGAAAGAAGAGCAAAAGAAAGTGAATCATCTGAGGAGAACAAAAAGGAGAAGGATGTAAACTGAATTAGGACTTCTGAACCCTTAGAGCTCAGTAACAAAATTGAGATTCTTCCCAATGAGGAGAGATTTGGATCCTTTGAGAAGGAAGCAGATGTTTTTTTTTTTTTTTTTTAACCAAGGAATCGCTTAGATCCATAGGTATTGTCATGTGTGTGTGAGGAGGGGGGGGGGGTCATCCATTAAGGTTCAGAGCAATAAGTTAAGATGGTAGGTGATTCCTTACTGAGGGTAGAGAGGCAGTTGTTTGTCAGTTGGATAAAAAAGGGAATTCTGTTCTCTTCTCAGTAGGTATATTTAGAATGGGCCAGAAAATCTCCTAAAACCCACCAGGTCACCATTACCTACTTGAGAACTAAGGATACTGTCAGAAGGACCGTACAAAGAATTGATATTATTGACAAAATATTGCAAGATTAAAAAAAAACACTAACCAAAACATTATTTTAGTAAAATGGTTAGAGAATTTGGGTAGAATGGCAGACCTCTGATTTGAATCCAGGTCCTCGGACTCCAAATCAAGCACAATTTCCTCTGTACTACACTCCCTCTAACCTTTTAAAGGACAATTAATAGCTGGACTAGAAAACTATTCATTAAATGTGAAACCAATCACTCTATCAAATTCCTTTTATGAGATAAATCTTGTACTACTATCTAAAGCTGGGGAACTCTTTGAAATCACATGTGGCCCTATAGGTCCTCAAGTGACCAAGACAGTCACATGTGACTTTGAGGCTACAAATTCCCCACCCCTGACCTAAAGCAAGAAGAAACAATAAAAGAGAGCTATTCACTAATATCATTAATGAATATTAACTCAAATATTTTAAATGAAATCCATATATGCCCATTAAGTCAAGTTCCAGTCCTGGGCCTCTTCTCTTTTCTCTCTATACTTCCTAACTTGGTAATTTTATCAGTTCCCGTGGGTACAATATATCCAGATGATTCCCAGATTTTCATATCCAGTCCTAGTTTCTCTCCTGAGCTTGAGTCCCAAATCACTAACTGCCTGTGAGCTATTTTGAACTAGATGTCCCATAGTTATCTCAAACACAGCATTCAAAATAGAACTCATTATCATTTCCTTTAAATCCCATAACTTTTCTGACTTCCCTACTGTCATCAATGTCACCTACATCCTTTTCTGAAACTCCTGAGTTATCTTGAACTCCAACTTTACATCACCGGACCTAACCAATCAGTTGCCATATCTCATGTTTCTATCTCTACATTTCTTACATTTTATCTCTTTTCTCCATTCACACAGCCACCCCTATTTCAGACCCTCACTACTTGGACTTGTCTTGCTTGGACTATTGCTATAACTTCCTGCTAAATTATTTTTCCCAAAACACATAGGCAGTAAGTACAAAGCTGTGACAGAGAAGTTTGACTCTGAATCTTTTTTTCCCAATGCCTCCACGCTGAGGGTCTCCAGCCTGGCCACTCAGTACCTTGGCAGCATCATCATTAGATAACAGAGTTGAGTAAGGGAAGGAAAATAAGCCAGTAACAGTTTTCTGGAGTGTGGGGGGGGGGGGTCACGAGGACTAGCACCTCTTTCGTGAGGGCTTGTGAAGCCCTTTTCAGGACTGCTCATTCACATTTAGTGTTCACCTGATTTGCCCAAGTCTCACCTGTGGCTCCAAGAAGCTACAGCATGAACAGAGGCCATACCTGGTAAAACTGTCTCAGCAGATGGGCTAAACCATGTTGAGGGTAACCCATAGGCTTCAAACCTCTCAGTGAGTAAGGGGGATGTCTACCCCAATCATGTGACAACTTCCTCCAGCAGAATAGGCAGATGAGAACAATTTTTGCCAACGGCCATGAAGGTAGTTGAAGGAGGTGCTATGGAGTTTAGAGCTTGGTCAGACATCTAAGATGCCAAAGTTATCCACTGCATCCTGGGCTATCCCCAGTATTCTTGACTTTTGTCCTGCCACTGGACTTTGATGAGTCAGGAAGAGACAGTGAGGCTGATGACTTTATGCAACTTTGCCTCACTTAAATCCAATTCATGAGCAAGTCAAGGTGTCATTCAGTAATGACATTGATCCTCTTTGAAAATGAAGGACAAACAACAATAGCATCCTAATTTATCTCCTTTCTACAGCCCTTTCTCCTCTCCAAAACAATGCTCACTCACCTGCCAAAATTATATTCATGAAATATAAGTATGGTATTGCTCCGTCTGGCATTTAAGGTTTCGGCAATCTGTCTCTAGCCCACCTTTTCACATTTATTATGCATTATATTTCTGCTAAATTGGTTTACTTGCTGTTCCTTACATATGACATTCCACTGCTTTGACATAGACTGCCCCCATGCCTGGAATGCACTGCCTCCTCCCCTTCAAAGCAAACTTCAAGAAACCATCTCTTATCTGAGGCATTTCTTTCCACAACTGGTAGTTTCTCTTCATTATAATGACCCTTGATTTACTTTGTAGGTAGTTCACATTTACTTAGCCATAGCCATGTCATTTGTGTCCAGTAATAATGTAAACTCATGGACATCAGGGACTCTCATTTTTGTCTTGTATCTTCACTGCCTCACAATAACTACATGCTTATCGATTGGTTGTCAAGTAATGCTAAAGGTCAGAATGAACGGAGGTCAGTGAATAAAGCTAAAAACATCAAAATTCAGGGGAGGTGTGTGTATGTTTTGTTTCATTTTTCTTTCTTTTTTGTCCTCTCTTTTTTCTTTTATTTTCTCTTTGGTTTTTTTTCTATGAGGGAAAAGATTTTTAAAAGCAATAGGACCACATTCCTTGGAGTGGAAGGGATTATTATGACTAACAGTAGAGATGTGACACTGGTATTCAACTATTTTACTTCTATTTTATTTTCCCAAAGGAATGGATGACTTATAGTCTGGAAATGACAGAACAAAAATGACTAAAAAGAAGTCAATATCCTAAAATAATGTGGAAAAGATGACAGAGCACTTAGAGTCCTTTAGTTAATTCAAGTTACCTGGCCGAGATAAATTACACAATCCTCAAGTACTGAAAGAACTGGTTGGTGGGTATAATTGCTGAAGTGTTGTCAGTGACAACTGAAAAATCATGCAGTCTAAAATAACATAGGATTGGGGGGAAAATGAATGTTCTTCCAATTTTTGAAAGAGGGAGAGAGAGAGACAGAAACAGAGACAGAGACACAAAGAGACACAGAGAGAGATGGAGACAGAAACAAGAGAGAGAGAGACAAACAGACAGACAGACAGAGAATGGTTTTCCAACTAGAGACCAGTGATTTTGATAGTTGACAAAATTCTAGAATGGATAATTAAAAATATTGTTAGTGAACATCTAGAACAGGAAATGTTAATTACAAAGAGTTAACATAGGGGTGGCTAGGTGGTACAGTGAATAGAGCACTGGCCCTGGAGTCAGGAGGGCCTGAGTTCAAAACCGGCCTCAGACATTTAACACAAAACTAGCCATGTGACCTTGGGCAAGTCACTTAACCCCAATTGCCCTACCTACCCCCCTCCAAAAAAAGCAAAAAAAAAGTTAACATAACTTCACAATCACAGCCACCAACCAGTTCTTTCAATACTTGAGGATTGTGTAGTTAATCTTGGCCAGGTGACTTGAATTAACTAAAGGAAGCTAAGTGCGCTATCATTTTTTCCACATTTTCCTAGGATATTGACTCCCCCCTAGACATTTTTGTTCTTTCATTTCCAGACTATAAGTCACCCGTTCTTCCTGGAAAAGAAATGGCAATGCCAGATTAAACTTATTTGTTATGAGTGATTTTTTTTTCTCTCTTTTTTAGCAGCAGACTTAGTAAACTGGAAGGTCAGGAGGCTGTGGTGAGGAATGGGAGGTAAGCACTTATTTAGCACTTACTATGTGCCAAGCACTTTACAAATATCTCATTTGAAATAAAATTCTATGAATTGGGACCTAGGTTCAAATTGCATTTGTATAGCTACTGTGATATTGGCCAAGAAACTTATCCTCCCTGAGTTTTACCTCCTCATTTGTTTTCACAAATGAAGGAATTAGACTTAGATGAACACCAAGATTTAGTCTAATTCTAGATCTATATACTATAATTTAATGAGATCTTAACAAAGCATTTGATAAAGTATCTCATACTATACTTATGGAAAACTTGGAGAGTTGAGAGAAAAAGAGTAATATCACTAGATGGATTTGGAACTGGTAAAATGGACTTACTCAAAGGAAAGTTATTAATGATTTAATGTTAACTAAGAAGTTTTCCAGGGGAATGTCTCAGGGATTTCTTTTCAACCCTGTGCTATTTAACATTCTTATAAATTATTTGGATAATGTTTTGGTTGCAAAGGGTAGAGCCAGAAGTAATGAATGGAATAAATATTTGTAAAATTTACAAAAACACAAAGTTTGGAGAGCTAGTTAACCACCTGGATGATAGATTCAAGTTCCAAAATTATCTTGATGATCTATGGTTTGGGGATAATTGCACAGTCTTACATTTCAGTTTTAAAGAACCAACTTGAGAATTCCAAGATAGAGAATACATAAGTGGACAATAGTTTGACTGAGAAGGAATTGGGGATTTTGGTGAGATGAAAGTCTAACATGGGTCTGTAGTGTGATGTGGCAAACAAAAAAAAAATGCCTTCTTGGGTTGCATTAAGAAAGACATAACTTCCTGGAATAAGGAGGCTACTTTTATATACAGTGTTCCAATATACTCTGCTCTTGTCTGACCATTATCAACAATTAATGTATTGGCAAATATTATTAAGAGATTAATTACTATGTATCAGGCTCCATATGAAGTTCTGGGGATACAAAAGTAAAAATAAAAACAGCTCCTGCTTTTTAGGAGTTTACATTCTCATCAACTATACAATATACAGGTAGATACAATACAAAAATATAGATACAAAACACAGAATGGATGAAAGATCACTTCAGAAGAGAAGACACAGGTAGCTGGGGGACATAAAAGTAACATTTGAACTGAGTCTTGAAGGACACCAGAGATTCTAAGAAGTAGAGGTGAAAGGGGAAAGCCTTCCTGGAATGGAGAAGAGCCAGTACAAAGACAAGAAGGCAGGAGATGTTCAATGTTATGTGTGAAGAACAGTAAGTCATTCATCATGGCTGGATTGTAAAGTGCATGGAGGGTATTTGTGTGAAAGGAGACTCGAAAGATAGAAATAGGGGAGGTGGTGAAGAAGTTTAAAGGTTAAATGGGAAGTTTATATTTGAGGCTAGAGATAAGAAGCCACTGGAATTGACTAATTTTATGTGTTTGTGCATGTGGGAGGTGAGGAAGGTGTTGGGTTTAACCAAGTCAAACATAAAATTTAAGTTTTAAGACTTTTTTGGCAGAATTGTATAAAATGTACTGGAGTGCAGAGATGAAGCAGAAAGATGAATTAAGAGGCTATTTCAGTTATTCAGGTGAAATGTTATGAATGACTAGACTGAGGTGGTGGCTTTGCAAGCAATGAGAGTTGTTGTAGAGATAGAATTGGACAAATGGAATGAATAAAAGTGAGGAATAAAGTTGCCAACCCAGATGACTGAGAGGATGGTACCCTCAAGAGTAATAGGGAAGTTCTAAAGAGGGAAAGGGTGAGGAATGGGGAAGGTAGTGAGTATTGTTTTGGACACATTGAGATCGATGGAATATTCACTTCAAAGTGTCACAGGCAGTGGGTGATTTAGGATTTGAGCTCTGGGAAAAGACTAAAAATGGATATATAGATCTGGAAGTCATCTGCATAGAGATGATATTTGTACCCATAGGAGCGGAGATCACCAAGTTAAAAAAGTATAGAGAAAACGGGAAAACAGACCTAGACATGACCTTGGAGGATACCCATGATTATTGGGCATGATATGGATAAAGAAACAGCAAGGGAGACTAAGAAGTAATATCATTAAAACCCAGAAAGAAGGTGCTCAACAGTGTCAGATGTTGCAGAAAGTTCAAGAAGAATGAGGATTGAGAAAAAGGCCATTAGATTTGTCAATTAAAAGATCAATGGTAACTTTACAGAGTGGAATTACAGTAGAATGAGAATATCATAAAGCAAATTGTGGAGGGTTTTGAATAAAGAGAGAGAAGGAAATGGAAGCACTAAGTGTAGGTAGCTTTTCAAAGACTTTAGCTGAGAATGGAAGGAGAGACATAAGACCATAGCTAGAAGGGATAGGAGAATCTAGTGAAATTATTTTAAGGTTGGGGAAAACATGTGCATATTTGTAGGTAGAAGATAAAGAATCTGAAGAAAAGGAGAGATTTAGATTAGAGTGGGGATGATAACAAAGCAAGCTTCTAGAGGATGAAAGAGGAAGTACAATTATATTTGTACAGACTTGGCCTTGACAATGACATAGGCCATTTCATCAGAACCTGAGTTGAAGGAAAAAATAGTTGGGATTAATTTCAGAGAAATATGAAATGGGAAGAAGAGGCCCTGTTTTTTGGGGGGTGGGGTGAAGTGAGACAAGGAGTATTGTTTTTAATCCTGGGTTCCAAAGTTTAAGAAAGGCCCTCTTAATTTGGGGTATATTTACAAGAAGGCAATGAGGACAGTAATAGAGGAGAATAAGTTGAATTAACTAGGGATATGTATCCTGAAAAAGACAAGACCTAGGGTTACCTGATAGTTATCTTCAAATATTTGAAGAACTGGTCTGTGGAAGAGTGATAAAACTGGCTACATTTGTTTGCAGAGGGAAGAACCAGAAGTAATGAATGGAAATTTCACATAGGCAAATGTAGGCTTGATAACATTGAAAACATGATAATAAATATAGCTGTTTAAAATTGGAATGAGCTGCTTCAGGAGTTAGAGGGGTTTTTTTTTCTCCCTTCACAGAAAGTATTCTAATAGAGGCTGCATGACCACTTGTCAGGTATGTAGAGTGAAGATGTTTTTAGTTTGGCTAGTTTGGCTTCTCAGATCCCTTCCAACTCGGAAATTCTATGAATTTGTGACTGATTGAGCTCAATGCATTACTATAGTGAGAAGAAACAGGAACTTAAAATTGAGCACAATCACTCCCCGTACAGGAGCATTTATAATTCTATTCTCCTAATCTACATCCTATCACTTATTTTCATCATGGGAATAGATTGCCAAAAGTCAATTTTTAGAAGGGTGATATAAGAAGAGTGATTTCATTTTTTTTGTCTCGAAGATCAAAGGGGAGTGATACTTTAACTCACCTCAATTGAGTCACACTGTCTTGCTGCTTGAGCAAAAAATTGTTTGTGGTTCTGATGGGGTCCTTGGGATGTATATATGTTCGTAACATCAGTTTGTAAATGGGGTGCTTTGGGATCTATGTCTGTAAAGTCAATTTGTAAAAGCAGTCTGTAAAGTCACACTTCCCCCACCCCAGTCTCAAAGCATTAACTCTGCCCCTTCCCCCTGCCAGCACTATGCCTAGCAACAACTCATGAACTGTTTATCTCTGCTTGAAACAATAAGCTACTTATGAATCCTTCACAAAACTATCTATAAACATTTTTAGCTTAGGCAAATGTTATCTCCCTTAGTTAGAGTGGCCAGGTGCACCATGAATTCTTCAGTACCCTATATATATATATATACGGTAACTCCTTAGCCAATTATACCCACACTGTGTCTCTGATGGCCTTGGTTCCCAACATCTATCTTGTCAAGCTTGACATTGATGGGTGGCAGACTGGGCACTCCTTAGTAGCCATGACCGAGGATTGACTTTAGTGACGTGTCAGGCCTAAAACCACACCTCCAGGTAGCCCCTCCTTGGGCTATTTCCCAGTGAATCATGGGCAATACGCCTGCGCAGTTGATATTAAAAGTGCATGGTCCTTTAAGTACTGACCACTCCTTAACTCCTCCCTAATCCCCCTTACTCACCTAGTTAGCATAATTGGTACCTGATTTACTGTCTTGACTCCATAAAACTATGCCTGTGACCCCTGGAAGTTTGCAGGTTCCATAAGAATCTAGCCCGCTATCCTTGCACAGCGTAACAATAAACTTTACAGTTTCGACTCCAAGTTGGCTTTAGCCTGGTGGATTCCTTCCAGACTGGATGCCAGGGTGGGTCCCTGGCAGAACCTCTTACCCTTCCCTACCCTTATAACCCTTTTCCTCTTCAGTTCCTATAGAAAAGTCAAGTGAATCTGGCTATGCAATAGTGTAATGGTAATAGAAATTTGAAAATCTTCCCTGCTCCTTAATAAGCCCAAAATGAACTTGAGAACCTTTCCTGATTTGAAAATATACTCTTCCCCCTAACAGGCTGCAGGTGCTCACCTGGAGCCTGTGGTAGGAGGCTTGTTTTTTAGGAAAGCACAACTTTTGTTACTTTGAGGTCAAATGAGTTATGAGAGTTTTGATGTTCTCTGACCCTGGAGAAGGCTATATTTATATATCTCTGAGGCAAGGTTTTGCTTTGGGACTCACTTTGGGAAGAGTTGTTTATTTGACCAGATGTGGCTCTGGGCAGCTGTTGAGTTCCCCAGCTTTGAAAATGCAGATGTTGGTGCTTCTCTCTCTGGTAACTAACTAGGTATGGATGTAATGGTCAGACAGCTAGAAATCCTATCTGCTGAATTGTATTATTTTCTCTGTATTTTTGTCTGCTTGTAACTTCTATTTGTATTATCTGAAGTTCAGGGTGCTGACTTTTTCCCTGAACTAGGTAAACGATATATGTTTGATTGATTAAAATAAGATTGTTTGCCCTTTTTGAGTTGTTTTCCTTTAGAAAAGCAGATCAAAGAACCTGTGCTAGCAACCATCCTGGGTATGCTAGGGTGCTTGCTGCTACAAATAGTTCAATAGGTTAGCCTCAGGGAAGTCCTTTGAGAAGGCATTGGGGCACAATCTCTTCCTCATTTCTTCCTAAAGAACAGACTGTACACATAACCACCAAGAGACAATGAATAGTGCAGAGAACCATGTCTGGCCCTTAAAAAAATCCCACCAGATAGTATGTCTCCCGTATGTCCACAGGCAATTGCCATTTATATTAGGATTTCTGTAGCCTTCCTGTCCATACTCCCTAATATCTGGAAAATTCAGAAAACATACATGTTTAGAATAGTCTAACCCTATCTTACCTCAGTTATTTTAGAGCAATTCTTTAGCATTACCTAACTGGTAAGAAATGTCATTCTTACCACAAAAGTTTTATCCTAAGATTATAAGTTGGACTTTTAAAAAATTTTGCTATTTTCCCCCTCTTGTAGAATTATTTCCTTTTCACTCATTTACTGGTTGGTTTCGGTAGTTTACTTATCAAATTTCTAGCCATTTTTAGGTTGTTAGGGGGAAATGGGCTTACATGTGACTGCTCACTCATTCGTCTTGCCAGAAGTCTCTTTTTATATCATAGCGGTGCCAATATCCCACTTACACTGCCCATTCTAGGATGACTACATGATCACCTCGTTTTTTATTGGTCATATTTATCCTTAATGATGCCATTTATGTGACTTTGAGCTAGATTTGGACAACAGTTTGTAATGAAAAAAGAGCTACTAGGTAGAAAAGTAATAAGGGTTTATTTCTATTGTTGAATAAAATTACTTTGTGTTACGCATACTATGATCAAAAATGGTCTTTTGATTTTCCTCAATCGGTCAGTAACTCAACAAACATTCACTGCTTAGTATTGCCAGAGACCATGCTAAGCACTGAGAAGGAAAAGACAAAAGCAAAAATCCTGCCCTCAAGAAGCTCATGTTCTAATGGGGAATATGACAAGAAAGCAATTATGTACTCATAAATTATATACAGAGTTGATGAAAGGTAATCTTAGAGGGAAGGTTTTCATAGAAAACTAGAAAAAGCCTCTTGAAGTAGGTGAGATTTAATTATCTTGAAGAAAACCAGGGAAGCCAGTAGGTAGATGTGAGAAGGGAGGGCATTTCTGGTGTGGGCAGCTAGGGAAAAGGCACCAGACTAGGAATGAGAGAGATAATGAGCCAGAAGCAGCAAGAAGGTGGCTATGGCTAGATGATAAAGAACATGGAATAGAGGAAGGAGATGGAGGTATAGAGAATAAAGAGTAAACATATTAGAAAGAAAAGGAAGGGGCAAAGTTATAAAGAAAGGTCTTTAAATTCCAAAGAGAGGATTTTGTATTTGATGCACTTTAGCAGGTGAGTAGAAGATGGATTGGAGTGGGGAGTGTAGCAACAAGCACCCTAGCATACCCAGGATGGCTGCTAGCACAAGTTCTTTGATATACTTTTCTAAAGGAACACAACTCAAAAAGGGGTTAACAATCTCACTTTAATCAAATATATATATATATATATATATATAGTTATATATATAGTTATATATATAGTTATATATATAGTTATACATATAGTTATATATATATATAACTTAGTTCAGGGGAAAAAGTCAGCACCCTGAACTTCAGAAAATACAAACAGAAATTACAAGCAGACAAAAGATACAGAGAGACAAAATAACACAATTGAGCAGGCCAATAGACTGGGCATCTAGCTGTCTGATCATCACACACATAGTTGGTTACCAGAGAGAAAAGCACCAACATCTGGGCTTTCAAAGCCAGGGGGCTCAATAGCTACCCAAGTCTCATCTGGCCAAATCACACAACTCTTCCCATAAGTGAGCCCCAAAACAAAACCTCACCTCAGGATGTGTATATATTTATATACCCTTCTTCAGGATCAGGGGACATCACAACCTTCGTGACCCACTGCCTAATTACAAAGTAACAAAAGGTGTGGGTCTTCCTACAAAACAAATCCATTAAGGGGTAGGGAAAATCTTCAAATTCCCTTACCATTACAGGAGTTATTTGAGAGAGGGAGCTCAACTAGGAGGCTATTGAAAGAAGGTGGTGAGGTAATGAGGACCTGAACCAGTATGGTGGCTATAGGAGTTGAGAGGAGACTTATGACTAATGTGATTAGATATGGAGTGTGCTAGAGAGAAGTGAGGGATGACAATAAGGTTGTGAAATTGTATGACTGGAAAGATAGTGGTGACTTCAACAATAACTGGGAAATTTGGAAGAAAGGAGTATTTTGGGGGAGAGAGAGAGCTCTTTTTAGACACTGACTCTGAAATACAGGATATCTAGTTTGAGATGTCCAAAAGGCAGTTAATGAAGCATGACTGGAATTCAGGAGAGAGATTAGGGATGAATAGATTGGAGAATCATCTTTAAGGTTTGAAAACACTTATCATGCATTAAATTAATGTCATTCAATTCTCACAATAGCCTGTAAACTACATATGATAGTTATAATTACTCTCTTTTACAGATGAGGCTTGTGCAATCAAAGCCAATGTAACTAATTTAGAAAGAAAAGCTAAATGGGCAAAAATCTTTAAAACAAGTTTCTTTGTTATCCAAGTTATTTAATGAACTGATGAAAATACATAGGAAAAATAACTATTCCCCAATAAATGACAAAAGGATATGAGGAAGGGAACAAATATTTATTATATGACAGGTGTGAATTTACAAATATCATCTCATTTGACCCTCACAACAGTCTTGGGAGATAAGTATTATTATTATCTTTAAGGAAACTGAGGCAGAGGTTGAGTGACTTGCCCAGGATCATACAGCTAGTAAGTGCCTGAGGCTGGTTTGAACTCAAGTCTTCCTGATTCCAAGCACAGCATGCTAAGTACTACACCACCTATCTATCTGTCTTGGTTCTCAAAGTAAGTAATCTAATGTATTAAATGCCTAATGACAATATGTCCCAAATCACTCAAAAATGACCCCAAAAAAGGACAGTGACAATTTGGGGGAGGGCTGGAGAAAGCATTCACACTAATGCCTTCCTGTTAGAGCTGTGAGTTGGTCCAACTAACACTTCTTCCCTCTCTTTTCCTCTCCCCTCCACTATATTAGTGCAGGTCTTAGTGGGGACTCCTGATGGACTTTATCCTTAAGGCAGTTCAGAACTCAAAACCTCAAGCATTTAACCAATCTTAGTGTCCCCAGTAGCAGGAATTACAGTCTGACTCCTATTGTTTTCAAATTACTTGTTTCTTGTCCCTTAATCTGTTCCTATAATTTTTCAAAATATTTTAGGGCTTTTTCATTAGATTTTACACTAGAGACAATTGGGAAAGTGACAACACTTTGAGATTATTATCCAAACTTCAATACTCCTTTTTGTTCTGGTTGCTGGTACTTTGCAATTCCACATTATTTGAATGGTAATGACTCTCTCTAGTTCAGATTATACAAATTTAGCCTCTTTCCTCCCAGAAGGTAGTGTGCCTCTCCCACAAATTGCTAAGAGTTTGAAAGATGAGTTGAGCCCACATGCAAAAT
Organism: Gymnobelideus leadbeateri; assembly: GCA_011680675.1. Classification (NCBI taxonomy): domain Eukaryota; kingdom Metazoa; phylum Chordata; class Mammalia; order Diprotodontia; family Petauridae; genus Gymnobelideus; species Gymnobelideus leadbeateri. Next base: position 635,944 of record WOXC01005023.1, read on the forward strand.
TTTGCAAAATATTGAAAATACAAAGAGTCAGTCATATGATCTGTCAATGACCCCACTAACTGTTCTATACAGAAGTGAAGATACCATTGACTTTTTTTAACACTATAGTTACATATTTAATTTCCTTTTACAATATAGTTTTTAATTTTTAAAAATTCTGCACTTAACAAACATCTCCCAAAACATATATTTGCATGTGCAAGTAAAGTAGAAAAAATTACTGCACATGAAAACAGGAATCTCTATGAACAGCTTGCTTTTGTAAAAAAAAAAAAGTTTTTAATAAATTCAATGTGTTTCTTTCAAAACTGTGCCTCCTTCTGAACTTCCTTCTGTTTACTTTTGCATATATTTTTTCAAGTCCTTCAATGACCCTGAAGCCTTTGTCTAGGTCTTCAGAGAAAAAGGAGAGAGATAGACAGACAGAGACAGAGAAAGATACAGACAGAGCAACAGGGAGAGAGAAAGAGACAGAGAGAGACAAAGAGAAACAGAGAAAGACAGAGAGACAGAGACAGAGAGATAGAGAGAAAGAGAGAGAGAGTTTCTAAATAGGTTCCTGCTAAGACTAGAGCCATTTCTCTAGAGGTTGTCTTTGTCGCTCCCCATAGTTGGTCCACTCACTTGGTCAGATGCAACAAAAACCATTCCATCTTTATCTAGAGACAAAACCCATTATGGAACCACATACAGCAAATAAATAAGATATAAGTGTAAATAATACCATTTCATCAAACAGTGATAAAGCAAGTGAGAAGAAAAATAGAGGGGGATAAATTCTTCTAGTTCCAGTACAACAATAGAGAATAATAATAATCTATTAAGACACTATAAAGAAAATACAATTATATGGATTTAGTAGCATAGCAATTTTTCAATCTTCTCCCCCAAAATATTACCTTTTTTGGGTTTGGGTGACAATCCTAAAAAGTGGACAGATACCATTATATATCTTATGAAAGGATCTAGGAATCAGAGGAAAAAAACTAGGTTTTAACTCAAAGAAGACCTTTTATTCAAATCTAAGACCCAACATTTCCCATTGGTGTGACTCTGGGAAACATTTCACTTCTATAAACTCCAGTTTCCTCATCAGTAAAAACAGAGTAATAATACTCATACATAGTACCTACTTCAAAGGGTTATTGTGAAGAATAGATATTATAAACCTGTATTGTGCATTACATTAATAAGATAATGATTTTCATAGGGACCTGTGATTTTAATATCAAGCAGAGTTTTGATGACCATTTGTCAGGTACATAATAGTGAGGATTCCTCTTGTGTAAAGATTAGAGATGGCTGATGAGGTCCATTCCAGTTCTCAAATTCTGTAATTCTGGTTGTGATCTGTACCAATTGAGAAAACACACACAATAACAGTTCAAATTTAATTCAACAAAAACTGGAAGATACTTCACCAACTCCAGGAATAGGATGGTAAGAAGAAAACGAGCCCGACCTCATCTGGAAGGGTACAACATGTGCGCAGGTAAGTAAATACATAGTAATTTCAGGGAAAGAAGAACACTAACAACTGGGGAAAGAAATCAGGGAAGACCTGATGAGTTGCAAGAATGGCTCCTGAGCTGAGGCTTAAAGGAAGCTAGAAATGCTAAAAGATGAAATGAGAAGGGAGTATATTCTAGACATGGGGTCAACATCTAAGAAGGTAAATAGAGAATATTTTCCCTATTTTACCAAAAGAAAAAATGAATGTCTGTCAATAATATTTATTAAGTACCCACTTAGCAGATGTTAATGAATACTTTGAAGAGATACAAGGGAACAGAAGTAATGATCACAATTAAGAAACACTTATTGACTGTTGTAGGATCATGATATCCATTCATTAACAGCTGTGGGAAAATGTTGTTCAAAACTCAGAATATATTTTCCCATAGAAAAAATGTTATACATCGTAGCTGGGGGCTTGATTCATTACACAATATCTTAAATAAGCCACAATGAATGTATCTGGGAGGACTATAGTTTTATGTTGTCCTGGGGTCAGGAAGCTGTGGAGGAGAGAGGAAGAGCAAAAGAGAGACAGTGTGAGAAGGAGAGAAGGAATTTCTGGTTCATAGCTAATGTCTGACAAAATGCTGACGAAGATAAAGTTTTCTTTGGCATTTTCCCACTTTCTTTTTTGTAACTTTCTGTAACTTTCTCCAGACCAGAATGTTCCATGCTGTACTAAATTCTATCCTAACACCCCACCCAGATTTGCCCTTCCCCTTAAAGCATTCCTTTCATATTTCAAAATTACTTGTTTCCTAGCACCCCTAAGCTTAGATCCAAACTCCCATTCTCCCAGTTTATATGTTTTAAGATGAGCATTAGAAGGAAGGAAAAAGACAGTATAGTGTGAGGAAAAAAATAGCAGGTCTGGGATAGAAAGACTTGAATTCAAGTCCAAGCTTCAATACTTATAAGTTCTGTGAATAGGCAGTTCACTTCCTGTCTCTGAGCCTCAATTTCCCTTTGCAAAACAGAGATGGTGTTTGTATCGCCTACCTCACTAGCTTTTTGAGCTATTATTTTATAATAAAGCATGATAGAAATTATCTGATTAACAGCTGATGATCATTCCTTGTTACGTATCCCCAAAAGTATTTGTACTTTAAAAGCAGATCCAGTGAGTTAAAACAAATAAGTAGTTTCAACAGATTAATCAAATTACCTAAAGATTTTCAGCCCAGTGTGTGAGAAAATATTCAGCAGCAAGCATCTGCCAATTAGTCAGTCTACTCAAAGGACAGTTTTCCTAAGATTTTTTTTTCTTTTCACAGCTTCATTTTTTCCCTCCACTTCTGAACCCAGAGATTTTCTGAAAACACCTACTTTTTCTCATTTCCTACTAACCCACTAGTGTGGTACAGAGGTCATATCCATTTTATACATGTTTCACTTTCAATGATGGGGAAGGGAAGGAATTCATGGGATCCAGTGGAGGATAGTAACTGTGTTTGCAAGGCCTCTTATGGCACAAGTACACACAGCTCCAGCCATAGAGGAATAGGGTTTCAGAGGTACAAGTTCCTATGACAACAATTATTAGACAAAGGGAAAATGGTTGTGAAATTATTCTGACATCTAAACAGTTTGGGCATCTGATTTGGTTATGGTAATATAGTAATGAAATTACAGATCACCAAAGTACCAGAAATCTAAGAGGGAAGCCAAGAGATGCTTTCCTTCCCTGGTGTTAGGAAAGACTTTCCTTGCAGCTTCTTCGGATGAAAAGGGAGGATCCGATCCATTGAGACAGTGTCAAAGTCAAGTACAAGGAATATAAAAGCATGTTCCTAGTGAGAGAGATTACAGGTAAAAAGTAGTTATTCTCGTCTTTAGGAGTTCAGTGATAAGTTAATAAACACAGTTCTTTCTCTACTGTAGAATAAAAAAGGTACTTCAAGATAGATGCTGGAATAACTGAGTATTGTTGTAACAGTGATGTCAAAAAAAGAGAGACCATTGAAGCAATTTTTTGAATGCACAGAATAGAACAGAAAGAAGTTTAAAAAGAAACAGACAAGTAGGAGAGTTTTGAAAGAAATGTATGGAGTTTTAATATAAACCTTTAAAAAAAAACAAGCAGTATGGAAGAGATTCACAGTTTCATAGACAATCCTCTTTCTTTGTTCTACATATGGAAACACTTTTTCAGTATTCAAGTTTAGAATAAAAAAATTAAAAAGAAAGAAGCCTAACTGTATCTTAGTTTATGTACCACAGATATCAGCCTTTAGTAGGCTGAAAGATGCATATGTTTACTAGAATAAAGCAAGCCTTTTCAGGAGGAGACACATTTGTGAGAATGAGGACTTGCTTCCTGATTGTGTTTCCACAATATTCAAATTATTTCTTCCTGGCTGCTTGTAATATTCTCTCCTTGATCTGGGAATTTCAGAACCTGGCTATAATATTCCTAGGAGTTTTCTTTTTGGGATCTTTTTCAGGAGGTGATTGGTAGATTTTTTTCAACCTCTATTTTGCCCTCTGGTTCTAAAACATCAGGGCAATTTTCCTTGAGAATTTCTTGAAAGATGACTTCTAGGTTCTTTCTTTGATTATGGCTTTCAATAATTTTTAAATTATCTCCCTTGGATCTATTTTCCAGGTCAGTGGTTTTTCCCATGAGATATTTCACATTGCCTTCTATTCTTTCATTTGTTGGTATCTGCTTAACAGCATCTTGATTTCTCATAAAGTCACTACCTTCCAGTTGCTCCAATCTAATTCTAAAGGCATGATTCTCCTCAATGAGCTTTTGAGATTCTTTTTCCATCTGACAAATTTGTCTTTTTAAGGCATTCTTCTCCTCATTGCCTTTTTGAGCCTCTTTTGCCATTTGAGTTAGTCTATTTTTTAAGGTGTTATTTTCCTCAGTCAGGCTGTTGACTCTCATTTCATAATTTTCTTGCATCATTCTCATTTCTCTTCCCAATTTTTCCTCCACTTCTCTTATTTGCTTCTTAAGGTTCTCTATGGCCTGTAACCAGTTCATATTTTTCTTGGAAGCTTTTGGTGCAGGAGTTCTGACTTCACTGTCTTCCTCCTGTTCCATGCTTTGATCCTTTTTGTCCCCAAAATAGTTGGGTTGCTCTATTTATTTTGCTTCATTTGCATGCTCATGTCACCACTAGATCACTTCACCCCTGGGCTTTTTGCCACAGTAGAACTCTGCCACCAGAGAGGGGAGCTTCATCACAAACACTGGGGCTTCCTCAGCTGCTGAAGGTATTAGTTGATTGCCATCTCTGAAGCCTCCACACACTCTGGCGAGCTGGTCAAACTCCCCAGGACCTCAACCCTAGACCACAGTCCAGATCCAAGCAGGTTAAAGAAAGAGCGATTACACCTCACACTGGTCACTTGGTTCCCCTACAGTCTGCAGGCCAGGAGCTGAAGCTGCCACAGGGCAGCAGCTGTAGTGCCTCAGTGGCTTCTCTGGGGCAAAGGCCAACCGCACTCCCAACTACTGGATCATAATGTCCACACTGCACTGATCTCTCACTTTGTCCTTAGCGCCTATGTGTTGATAATTCTGGAAACCACCACAGCTGCTGGTGATTGGAAGTCCCTCCAGCTGGTAGTTGGTCAAGCCCACCCTGGAACTAAAACGTCCAGCTTGCACAGGGTTGGGGTTGGCTCCCAGAGTGCTGCACTGGCTGTTCCCTGCTGGCCTGCCGAGCTATCCTCAGCAGGAGGTTAGCTTCTGTGTGTTGTTTTTTGGGTTCTTTTGAGGACTTGCTTCCTAATGTATCTGATGGAGGGGAAGATACAAAAGCCATAGAAAAAAAATCTTGTACATTATTATCACCCCCAAAAGGGAAAAAATAAATAAGTAGTGTTTAAGCTTCCCCCTTTACATAAAAATTTTATTAGAATAGTCTGCACTTGCACTGAAAGCATCCTTAAGGAACTAGGCAAACTTTCACAAGTGATATTATGCAGCAGAGTATATTTTTACCATTAGAGAATACAAGATATTACTTCACTTATTTTTTATGGATTATATGCATATATAAATATATAGTACATATATACTTGTACATGTATACACATAAATGTATGTATATATGCAAATAAAAATTTTACTTAGTTGAACAAAATGTCATCTTAAAAACAGTTTTCCAATAAGTCATTATTTCCTTTGTGGATGTCAAAATCATATGTAACCCTGTCCCAAGACCATTGGCATGGATATCTCTTCTTATTGGTGGAAATGAAGGAAAGGGCAAGAGGAAAAAGTTTAGTTCTCTGCTTTTGGAGACTCTTTATCTAGAAGTCCCCCTTTGAAATCCTCCTAGCAAGGGTCTTTTTTGAGTACAGTGTCAAGTCAGCTTCCAACTTTGAGAGAGCTGTAAGAGGCCAACCCAAGTTCAGACTGTTGAAAGAAAAGATTCTGGGAAAACATGAGAGAAGCAGGGAATCTTCATGTCCCTCTCCCCAGTTTGCTATGTGTGTTCATTGTGGAAGTGGTATTAGGTGGGAAAATGGTGATGCCTTGGATAGAGAGCTTTGGGTCTTCCTTCTCCCAGGAAGTGACAAAGTGATCAAAAGTTAGATCTGATCCAATCATATCTCCTAGATGAACAATATTTAAAAGAGCAGATAGATATGCTTCTACCCTGGTATCCCCCTCTCCGCAGAAAGCAGAGTAGTGACCTCAGGCACCAACCTCCTGGCAGAAATGAAAACTTCCTTTAGAGAAAGGTATAGAGGCTCCACCTCCTTCCTTAGGAGAAGAAATGTTACCAGTATGAAGAGGTATAACTGTTTGATGATGCTCTGATTACTGAAAGCCAATGAGGCATAAAGCAAGGAAATGTGAGAGATACTGTTGAAGAAGAATTGACAAAACTTGGCAATTGATAGGATATGTGATATAATAAAGGGTCAACGGTGAATGTGAGGCTGCAAACTTGGATGACTAAAAGGACAGTATTATCTTTCTAATTTAAAAAATGGAGAGGTGCAATCGGGGTTAAGCAGTGTATTTTTTTAAAACAGGAAATTCCAGAAGAGGAAAAAGATCACAAACACTCTTTTGGATATATTGAGTTTGAGATGCCTGATGAGACATCTAGTTTTAAATCATAGAATCACAGAATTTGAAAGCTAGAAGAAACTTCAGTGGCCATCTCATCCAACTCCTAGCAAAAAAGGATTCTCACTATGGCATAACTGATGACTAGTCATGCAGACTCCACTTGATGACCTCCAAGAAGAGAGAACCCATCATCTTTCAATGTAATCCATTCTGCTTTGAGAGCTCTAATGGACAGTAAGCTTCTTTCTTGATATCAAGCCTAAATTTACATCTTTGTTCCTTTCACTCATTGCTTCTCTTTTTGCCCTCTGGGATCAAACAGAATATGTCTAACCTCTATTCCACAGGAGAGACTTCAGATGATTGAACAGAATTATCCTGTGTTCTCCCCATCCCCTATCCCTACCTGCACTCCTACTCCTCAGTCTTCTTTTCTTTAGGAGAATCATCCAGCCTCAGACACTTAACACACTTACTAGCCATGTGACTTTGGGCAAGTCACTTAACCTCAATTGCCCTCCAAAAAAAAAAAAAAAGCAAAAAACCAACAAACAAAAAACTGGGGTGGATAGGTAGCACAGTGAATAGAGCACCAGCCCTGGTGTCAGGAGGACCTGAGTTCAAATCCTGCCTCAGACACTTAACACAAAACTAGCAGTGTGACCTTGGGCAAGTAACTTAACCCTAATTGCCCTACCTTCCCTCCTCCAAAAAGAAAAAAGAAAAAAAATCTAAAAAAAAAATCCTCTTAATAGACCCTCATATGCCACATACTCAAAATCCTTCACCATCCTGGTTGCCCTTTTTTGGAACATTCTCCATCTTAGTAATGTCCTTCTGAAAATTTGGCACCCAGAACTGACCATAGTCTCCAGATACTATCTGATGAGTGCAAAGTATAGGGGGACAATCACTGTTGATTCATGTGGAACATATTGTCCATAAGCTACCTATATCTTCTTCAAAGTGCTGTCTAATCATGTGTCCCCTCATCTTGTACTTGTGAAATTAATTTTTTGTGTCTAAGTATAAGAACACATTTATCCCTACTGCATTTCATCTCACTAGATTTGTCCCAATGGTCTAGCTTCTCATTTTTCTAGATCCTAACTATTCTCCAGTGTATTAGCTAGCCTTTCTAAATAGTGTCATCTGCAATTTTAATGAGCTTACCATTGGTGCCTTTATCCATATCATTAATTAAAATGGTAAAGAGCATGACCCTAAGCAGAGACTCCTGGGGTATGCCCCTGAAGACCTTTCATGAGGACATTGAACCTTTAGCAGTTATGCTTTGAGTTCAGTCATCCATCGAGTTTGAAGTCCATATCTCTCCATCTCTACAAAAATACCACAAGATACCTTATTAAAAGTTTTGCTAAAATTTCTTCCACCAATTTAATAATCCTGTCAAATAAGGAAGTAAGAAGATGGCAAAGTAGAAAGAGCATGGACAAGGTGCTCTCCCCCCAGATCACCTCCAAACCACATAAAAGGGGACTCTGAACAACTTCTGGAGCCCCAGCACCCACAGAACGACACAGAGAAGCTAACCTCCCATTGAGGACAGCCCAGCAGGGAGGGCCAGCACATCGCTCTGGGAGCCGACAGCCCAGCTCGAAGAGAGCCAAGCCCAGGTCCCCATGAGGTAAGGTTTTAGCCCCAGGGCGGCCAGGCCAGCAGCTGGCTGGAGGGACCCCAGAACACCAGCAGCTGTGGCAATTCCAGAATCATCAACACAGACATGCCTAGGACAAAGTAAGAGAACACATGGGGTCTGCACAGCTCAGACTTAAGAGCAGACAAGCAGACTACACCAGAGAGAGAAGAAGCCCCAACCTACAGACTGACAAGGACGAATCACAGTCATCTCCCGTTCATCTCATGAGGGGACAAGAGGAATCATTGGAGCCAGGTAGGAGAGTCAGGTCCCCAGCAGAGATAGCAGCTTCTCCTGCAGCAATCAGCCCCCAGCCTGGAAGTTTAGAAACTGCCTGCCCGTATAATACAGGGGCTAGAATGGCAAAGTAAATTCTAGTCGCTCTGATCCTCCCATCCCTCCCTCATGAAGTAGAAAACCCAAAGATAAGTCTCCCACCCAGATTGAAATCCCAAGTTAATGGAAATAGCTTCAGGCTTGGGAGTCTCCAAGAAGGGGTATAACTGAGAAAAAAGTTAGTATCACACAAGACCTATCAGCTTCTACATTAAAAGACCAGAGGGACTGGAATTTCATATTTCATAGGGCAAGAGAGCTAGGACTATAACCCAGGATTAACTACCCAGCAAAACTGAGCATAATCTTTCAGGCAAGGAGATGGTCATTTAATGAAATAAAGGATTTCCAGCCTTTCCTGATGAAAAAGCCAGAGCTCAATGGAAAATTTGATCTCCAATTACAAGACTCAAGAAAGACATAAAAAGGTAAACAAGGAAAACAGACTCACACATACATATGTGCACACACCCACACTCATACACACATGCTCATTACTTGGGATGCAACAAGAGCAAAATGTTCACATCCCTATATGTGGAGCTGATAACTGTCAATATCGAAATTTTTATGATTATCATGAACTTCAAAAGGGTTATATTTAGATAGAGGGTGTGGGTATGAATGCACTAATCTGAAGACTTTAAAAAAAAACCTGGGCGGCTAGGTGTCGCCGTGAGTAGAGCATCAGCCCTGGAGTCAGAAGGACCTGAGTTCGGATCTGGCCTCAGACACTTAACGCACACACAAACAAAAACCTAGCAGTGTGACCTTGGGCAAGTTACTTAACCCCAATTGCCCTCCAAAAGGCAAAAAAAAACAAAAACAAAAAAAAAAAAACAAACCTATTAAGGGGATCAAAGGGACTGTAATGGGAAAAAGGAAAGGATGAGATAAGAAAAGGTAAAACATGCCATGCAAAGAGGCATTAAAACACACCATAGTAGAGGGGAAAGAAAGAGGGAGAGGAACATTATTTAAACACTATGCTCACTGGTTCTGGTTCAAAGAGGGATCAACTTAATCAATGAAGTTTAAGATTCTAATGTGAATAGACATATAAATTCATTAAATAGAGGAAAAGGAGGGAGGGAGAGGAGCACTGAAATTTACTCTCATTGGTTTGGAGTCAAACAGGGAGTAACTTACTCTGATAAGTATAAAAATTTACTGTGTCCTATAGATAGTGGAAGGGTAAGGGGAGTTGAAAAGGAGGAGACTAAAGCGGGGGATTAGAGGGGAGGGAAATAGTAATAAGGGGAGATGGTAGGATAAGAAGGGGGTCACTGGGTGGGAACACTGAGGGAGGGGGTGGTCAAAAGGGAAAACTTCAAGGAGGGGAAGGGAGAAGGAAGAAACAAAAACATAAACAGGAGAGGGAATAGGATGGAGGGGAAGAGACAGATAGTCATCATAACTGTGATTGTGAATGGGATGAACTCTCCCATAAAACAGAGGCAGATAACAGAATGGATTAAAAACCATAATCCTACAATATGCTGTCTACAAGAAACACATTTGAAACAAAGGGATACCCACAGGGTAAAGGTAAAAGGTTGGAGTAGAATTTATTATGCTTCAGCTAAAGTAAAAAAAGCAGGGGTAGCCATCCTTATCTCAGATAAAGCAAAAGCAAAAATAGATCTAATTAAAAGACATAAGGAAGGAAACTACATTCTGGTAAAAGGCACCATCGAGAACAAAGCAATATCATTACTTAATATATATGCACCAAGTGGTATAGCATCCAAATTCCTAGAGGAGAAGTCAAAGGAATTAGAGGAAGAAATAGATAGCAAAACTATACTAGTGGGGGACCTTAATCTCCCCCTTTCTGAACTTGATAAATCTAATCTCAAAATAAACAAGAAAGAAGTTAAGGAGGTGAATAGAATTTTAGAGAGACTGGATGTGATGGATCGCTGGAGAAAACTGAATGGGGATAAAAAGGAATTTACTTTCTTCTCAGCAATGGATGGTACATACTCAAAAATAGACCATGTACTCGGGCATAAAAACCTCACAATTCAGTGCAGAAAGGCAGAAATATTAAATGCATCATTCTCAGATCATGATGCAATAAAAATTATGTGCAATAAAGGGCCATGGAAAGATGGACTAAAAACTAATTGGAAACTAAACAAGTTAATCCTAAAGAATGGGTGGGTCAAACAAGAAATTATAGAAACAATCAATAATTTCATTCAAGAGAATGATAATAATGAGACAATATACCAAAATCTGTGGGATGCATTAAAGGCAATTCTTAGGGGAAGTTTTATATCCCTGAGTGCATACTTAATTAAAGCAGAGAGAAGGGAGGTCAATGAATTGGACATGCAATTGAAAAAGCTAGAAAAAGAACAAATTTAAAATCCCCAATTTAGTACTAAATTAGAAATATTGAAAACCAAAGTAGAGATTAAGAAAATTGAAATTAAGAAAACTATTGAATTAATAAATAAAACTAAGAGCTGGTTTTATGAAAAAACCAATAAAATTGATAGACCCTTAGTCAATATGATAAAAAAAAAAGAAATAAGAAAACCAAATTATGAGTATCAAAAATGAAAAGGGTGAATCTACCTCCAATGAAGAGGAAATCAAAAAAATAATGAGGAATTATCTTTCCCAATTATATGGATATAAATATGACAATCTTAGTGAAATGGATGAATATCTACAAAATTACAAGTTGCCCAGATTAACTGAAGAGGAAGTGAATTACCTAAATAACCCCATCTCAGAAAAAGAAATCAAACAAGCCATCAATGAACTCCCTAGGAAAAAATCTCCGGGGCCAGATGGGTTTACTAGTGAATTCTATCAAACATTTAAAGAACAATTGATTCCAGTACTCTCCAAACTATTTGGGAAAATCAGTGAAGAAGGAGTCTTACCAAATTCTTTCTATGACACAAATATGGTACTGATTCCTAAATCAGGAAAAGATAAAACAGAGAAAGAAAATTATAGACCAATTTCCCTCATGAATTTAGATGCAAAAAATTTTAAATAAAATATTAGCCAAAAGACTCCAACAACTTATCACAAAAATAATACACTTTGATTAGGTAGGATTTATTCCAGAAATGCAAGGATGATTTAATATTAGAAAAACTATCAGTATAATTGAGCATATAAACAATAAAACTAGCAGAAACCACATGATTATCTCAATAGATGCAGAAAAGGCTTTTGACAAAGTGAAACATCCATTCCTATTAAAAACACTAGAAAGTATAGGAATAAATGGAGCCTTCCTTAAAATAGCTGATAGCATCTATTTAAAACCATCAGCAATAAGATCAGGAGTGAAACAAAGGTGTCCACTATCACCCCTCTTATTCACTGTGGTACTAGAAACGTTAGCAGTAGCAATTAGAGAAGAAAAAGAAATCAAAGGAATCAAATTAGGCAAAGAAGAGACCAAGCTATCACTCTTTGCAGATGATATGATGATATACTTAGAGAATCCTAGAAAATCAAGTAAAAAACTACTTGAGACAATAAATAAATTTGGCAAAGTTGCAGGATATAAAATAAACCCACATAAATCCTCAGCATTCCTGTATATCTCTAATGAAACTCAACAGCAAGAGATAGAAAGAGAAATCCCATTTAAAGTCACTGTAGACATTATAAAATATTTAGGAATCTACCTGCCAAAACAAACCCAGAATCTATATGATCACAACTACAAAACACTTCTCACACAAATAAAATCAGATCTAACTAATTGGAAAAATATCAATTGCTCATGGCTGGGTCGAGCTAATATAATAAAAATGACAATTTTACCCAAACTAAACTATATATTTAGTGCCATACCAATCAATTTACCAAAAAACTACTTTTTAGAATTAGACAAAATAATAACAAAATTTATTTGGAAAAACAAACGGTCTAGAACATCAAGGGAATTAATGAAAAGAAATGCTAGGGAAGGTGGACTAGCTATGCCATATTTTAATCTGTATTATATAGCAGCAGTCATCAAAACTGCTTGGTACTGGCAGAGGAGTAGAGTAGTGGATCAATGGAATAGATTGGGTGCAGGAGAACCAGCGGTTAATGAATACAGTAATCTATTGTTCAATAAACCCAAAGACCCCAGTTTTGGGGATAAGAATGCACTATTTGACAAAAACTGCTGGGAAAACTGGAATACAGGATGGCAGAAACTGGGCATAGATCATTACCTAACGCCATATACCAAAATCAAGTCTAAATGGGTGCATGATCTAGGTATAAAGGATGATACTGTAAGTAATCTGGGAAAGCAAGAAATAGTTTACCTGTCAGATTTGTGGAGAGGGGAAGACTTTAGGACCAAACAAGAATTAGAGAGCATTATAAAATGCAAAATGGATAGTTTTGATTACATTAAATTGAAAAGCTTCTGTACAAACAAAGCCAATGTAACCAAGATCAAGAGGGAGGTGGGAAATTGGGAAAGAATTTTCACAACCCATGTCTCTGATAAAGGACTCATTTCTAAAATTTACAGAGAACTGAGTCAAATCTATATGAATACAAGTCATTCCCCAATTGATAAATGGTCAAAGGATATGAACAGACAGTTTTCAGAGAAAGAAATTAAAGATATCTATAAGCATATGAAGAAATGCTCTAAATCACTATTGATTAGAGAAATGCAAATCAAAACAACTCTGAGATACCACATCTCTCCAGTCAGATTGGCTAAGATGACAAAACAAGAAAATGACCAATGCTGGAGAGGATGTGGGCAAATTGGAACACTAATGCATTGCTGGTGGAGTTGTGAACTTATCCAACCATTCTGGAGAGCAATCTGGAATTATGCCCAAAGGACTATAAATAATTTCATACCCTTTGACCCAGCCATACCACTTCTAGGGTTATATACCCATATGTACAAAAATATTTATAGCAGCCCTTTTTGTGGTTGCAAAGAATTGGAAACTAAAGGGGTGCCCATCAATTGGGTAATGGCTAAACAAGTTATGGTATATGAATGTAATGGAATATTATTGTGCTATAAGAAATGAGGAGGAGACGGATTTCATATTTACCTGGAGAGGCTTATACAAACTGATGCTGAGCGAGAAGAGTAAAATCAGAAGAAATTTGTATACAATCACAGACACATCATATGTGTGATAACCAACTATGACAGACTGGACTCTTTTCAGCAATGCAATGATATAAGTCAATCCCGAAAAACTCAAGAAAGAGAGAAATGCGACATCCAGAGACATAACTAGAAAGAACTGAGTCTGAATCCTAATGGAAGCTAACTAATTGATCTTTTTCTTTTCATTGTTTGGTTTTATTTCTTCTTTATCATTCTCCACCCCACCTAGTACAATATGCCTTTCTAACTGGACCAATCTCTAATATGAATGTATTTACAGATCCTATGCTGGACTATATGTGGTCGTGGGGGGTAAGGGAGGGAAGCAAAGGAAATCTGAAAATCAAGGAACTATGGAATTGAATCTTGTTAACTGAAACTAAACTAATAAATTAATTAAAAAAAATAAGGAAGTAAGGTTAAGTTGGCATGATCTCATGCTCAGTGAAGGCATGCTGGATACCTTTTACTCACCACTTCCCTTTCTAGCTGTTCTGTAACTATCTCTTTAATGATCCATTTTATAATTTTCCCAGGAATTGAAGTCAAACTCACTGGTCTATAGTTAGCAGACTACCTGTGTTCTCTTTCTTCTTCAGTCTTGTGATACCTCTCTTGCTTTCAGCAGTCTTTCAAATATTAATTATAATGGCTCACTAAACACACTTGCTAGCTCTTTTAGTACCCCCAAAACGTAGTTATAGAGCCAAAGGGAACTATTTTCATAGAGTAACACTGCCACATGGGGCTGGCAGCTATGGAGGGTGATAAATACCCATGGGGCGCGCGCGCACGCGCACGCGCGCACACACACACACACACACACACACACACACACACACACACACATCTTTCAGCTCCACAGGCAGACCAATGGATCAGATATACAACAAGCTGCTCATTCTGATCCTACACCTTAAACCACTCAGGGCTCAAGCTTGTAGAGTTTTAGATAATGAACAGGCAGAAATAGGAAACTCCCTTGTTGTCCATGAGGGTAGTATGACCTCCTGAAATCTAAGGGGCAAGGACCCTGGAAACTTAACTCTGACTGCTACATCAGTGTTTCATTGGTGTTATTTTCTTTCTTTTCTTTCATATAAATATTACTACTCCCTATTATCTCCCTTCTCACCTCTCCCAAAATTAAAACCTCTTATAACAAATGTGTAGAGTCACGCAAAATAAATTTGTATTGGTTGCATCATCTCTCAACCATGTACCAGAAGTCTTGTGGTATCATGATTGGTCATTGGATTGGTCAGATTTCTTAAATCTTTCAAAGGTGTTTCCCTTAACAATGTTGTGGCAATTGTATAAACAATTCCTTTGGTTCTCCTTGCTTCACTCTGCATCAGTTTAAACAAGTCTTCTCAGGTTTTCTGAGTTTGCTCCTTTCATCATTATTTTTTTTCTTGAGGAGGGAAGGCAGGGCAATTGGGGTTAAGTGACTTGTCCAAGGTCATATAGCTAGTAAGTGTTAAGTGTCTGAAGCCAGATTTGAACTCAGGTCCTCCTGACTCCAGGGCCAGTGCTCTATTCACTGTGCTACCCAGCTGCCCCATCATTTCTTATAGAACAATAATATCCTATTCCAAATTTATGCCATAATTCTCCAATCAATGGGCACCCACTTTGTATCCATTTTTACTACAATAAAAAATGTTACAAGTATTTTTGCCTTAAGAAATTGAGAGAGTGCAAATGGGAGTTAAGGATGCTTTTTCCTTCCTATCTTCTATGTAACCATTGTGGTTTGTATTCAGCGGAAAGCAAGCTTAAACTTAATCTCTCTTTGCAGGGATTAAGTTTTTCATTGTTTTATCCACCAGCTCATAAAAAAAGAAAAAAGATACAACAACAGTCAAACTTCAATCCCAGAGCCCTAGAGACTATGCTAATTAGAGTTAGTTAATGTTATAAGCACAGTGTCTCCCTAAAAGGTGATTAGTTAAAAAACAAAAAAAGGTTCCCAGTATGTAATATGAATCTGGTATGGGACAAGTAATTTGTTCTTACACAGAAAGAAATAAAAATATAAAGATGTACGTTAAAAGACTCAACAGAATTATCAGGAAAGGTAATATTTGAGACTTATTAGTACATAAATAATTTTGCATGGCTGTTAATTAGTCAGTTTACATTTCATCTTGGCACTGAGCTATCCAACTGCTACGGATACCTATTTGTGGGTAAAACGAACCAGGCTTCAGATAATCTTCTTTCCCATGGTAGCCCTCTCTAATGCAGAAACTTCTTTTGCTGAAACTTGTTGCTTAAGGGACACCACTAACAATACTTTTGGGGCAGCTTACACACTCCTAGGACTCTTAGACCTTTCAGAACTGGGTCACTGACAGTATTCAACATATCTCCCAAGGGATATTGTTCCACTGAGACACGAAAGAACAATATAAAAGAGACTTAGGTAGTCAAGTGGTCATGGCTACACAGACAATAAGTTGGAGACATGGTATAATGGGAGGACTATGTACCAGAATCCCCTGCTATGTGGGCTAGGCTAAGTTTTCCTAAGGCCTAGTCAATGAAGGTTAAGCTAATTTTTCCTTAAAAGTCATTGAAAATGTTCTCAAGATTTTTTTTGGCTCATGGGGCTAAGGCTTACAAGGTTGATAAAGCTTCTTGTTCACATAAGCAGAAAAGTCAGTGCATGATGAATTAGGAACTCTTTCCTAAAACTTCAGATTAGCAGACCAGTAGCCTAATACCAGGAAGCTGTGTTCAATTGAATCAAGAATATGTGCTCAACAGGGTGGCTAGGTGGCGCAGTGAATAGAGCGCCGGCCCTGGAGTCAGAAGGACCTGAGTTCGGATCCAGCCTCAGACACTTAATCCACACAAACAAAAACCTAGCCGTGTGACCCTGGGCAAGTTACTTAACCTCAATTGCCCTAAAAGGAGCGGCTAGGTGGCGCAGTGAGTAAGAGCGCCGGCCTCGGAGTTGGGATGACCCGAGATCAGATCCGGCCTCATAAAATGAGCACCCACGCATAAATAATGACTAGCCGTGTAACCTTGAGCAAGTTACTTAACCCCAATTGCTTAAAAAAAAAAAAAAAGAATATGTGCCCAAGGAATATCTTTTCCCTGCTCTGAATGATCTTTCCCTGCTATGGCTAAGTAAACCTTTAAAAAAAATTTTTTTCGACGGGTTCGGCCGCGGGCTCTGAGCAGCCCGGGCCTGCATGGCAGCAGTGGTCCTGGGGGAGGAGAAGATGGGTCCTGAGCGCATCTTCCCAAACCAGAATGAGGATCTGGGGCAGCACCAGGGCCCCACGGACGGAACAGGTGACTGGAGCAGTGAGGAGCCAGAGGAAGAACCTGAGGACCTGGGGTCGGGCCCAGCAGACTATTCCTACCAGCCCCTGAACCAGGACCCTGAGCAAGAAGAAGTGGAGCTGGCCCCAGTGGAGGGCATGGGAGATGCTGTCAGTGACATTCAGGAGCGGATCCAGGCCCTGGGGCTGCACCTGCCTGACCCTCCTGTAGAGAGCGAGGATGAGGAAGAGGAAGGAGCTGGAGCGCTGAGCAGCACAAGTTCCATACCCATGGACCCAGAACATGTGGAGCTGGTGAAAAGGACGATGGCTGGAGTAAGTCTGCCTGCCCCAGGAGTCCCTGCTTGGGCCCAGGAGATTTCAGATGCCCAGTGGGAAGATGTGGTACAGAAGACGCTTCAGGCTCGACAGGCAACCTCGGCATGGAAGTGACGGCCAGTGAGAACAGCCTCACTTCTTTTTTCCCCAGTACCAGACCTTGTATCACCTTGACGTACACTGGATAAATTCATGGTCCCAAAAAAAAAAAAAAAAAATTTTTTTCAAGGACTTCCTTTCATTCCATTCATATGTTGGAGGTACCAGCCTCACCTGAGACAGCCCTGGCCTATTACACAAGGCAGTCACCTTCTTCCACCCAATTCTTGAGACACAACTTCAAATACTCACGTTTCCTAGCATGAGCACAGAACAGAAAGAGTGGGGGATGGGGTGGGGGGAAGGGAACAAGTATTTATTAAGCACCTACTCCTTATTAGGCACTGTGCTAAGTGCTTTACAAATACTATCACCTTTGAACAGAAGTGAGAGGGGCACAGATGCCGATAGCTCCTTTTGTACCTCCCATTATCTCCCATTGCAAGCCTCTGAGTCATTCATAGCTAGAAGCAGATCCCCAAAGCTCCTACATGGTCAACAGAAACCAGGTAAAATATATATGCACACACTCTGTACAGCTCACATTACATATATATGGGTCCTTTCCAGCAGTGTCCTGGCAAATGTTTAACAAAGGGCTCTTGGAAAGAAAGAAAAAGTATATACAACACACTTTTAAATTTAACCTGGGGGAAGACAGTTTAATCTGAATTATTACATTTTCTCCATCACTTTTTTTTTGGAAGCAAGGCAATTGGGATTAAGTGACTTGCCCAAGGTCACACAGCTAGTAAGTCAAATGTGTGAGGCCAAATTTGAACTCAGGCCCTCCTAACTCCAGGGCCCGTGCTCTATTCACTGCACCACCTAGCCACCCCACTCCATCACTTTTTTAAGTCTAGACAACCAACAAAACAATAAATCAAGCCCTGATTTGTGGTGCTTGCTAATTTCCAAGGTGTAAATGCTCACAATGAAAAAATGGAACACTTGGCTCTCTTGTGCAGTTCAAGCTGGCTCCAGAATTCTCCTGGTCCTTTCCTTCCATGTCTGATCTCTTTGGGACATATTCCTAGTAATGGCATCACTGGGTCAAATGATATGTAAAAGTTAGTGACTTTGGGAATATAATTCCAAATTTCTTTCCAGAATATTTGAACCATTCCACAGATCCAACAATAGGATCCCAGTGTACCTGTCCTCCAATAGCCTCTCCAACAATTAAGATTTTCCAGTTTCGTTATCTTTGCTAATCTGTTCAATGTGAAATGAACCCTCAGAATGGTTTTAATTTTCATTTCTCTTATAAATGACATGTAGCCTTTTTAAAAAATATGGTTGTTTATAACTTGCCTTTCTTCCTTTGAGAACTTCCTGTTCAAATTCTTTGATCATTTATCTATTGGAGAATATTATCCAGGTCAAATTACTATTTGGAATTGATTGTGATATATGTGATAAGATGTTGCTTATGTCTAATTTCTCCTAGATTGCTTTCCAATCTTCCCAGTAGTTTATTTTCAGACAGTGACTCACTATCCCAGTAGTTTGTGTCCTTGTATTTGTTGAACACTATCCTATTGTATTTACTTACTTCTGAATCCTGGGTTCCTAATGTGTTCCATTCATCAACTTTTCAGTCTTTTATTCAAGGCCAAATTATTTTGGTGATTAATGCTTTTTAATATAGTTTGAAATATGATACTGCTAGGTCCCTTTCTTTGTTTCTTTTTTTTCTTTCCACTATTTTTTATAAGAATCTTGACCTTTTGTTCCTCCAAATGAATTTTGTTATTTTGTTTAGTTCTACCAAG